>CM062820.1:1009979122-1010706214 GCA_031772625.1 Pinus tabuliformis | reverse complement strand
CATTAATCAGTAACATGTGTCATAATAGATGTAACACACTCCTCCCACATCTAACTAAGCAACTGGCCAACTGAGGTAAACATGGAACGAGAGGCCACTATGATATGATTTGACCTCCTAAGTCACATTATGGAAGTGAAACTGATAGAAACGAACCATACAAACATTCAACATCAGCTTCATGACCCTCAAAAATCAATCCAAAAATTTAGACAGCTTGCCCTTGGGTCCCAATGAGCTTTTGGACAACTTAACCCTTAGTTTCTGTCATGCTATAGGAATGACAACATCTAGATTCCCAACGTCTCTCTCACATGCTTCCTTGCCAATGTCCAGAGACTCATTAGGTAGTGCTATGCTAGCGTCCCTAGGATTTGAACCACTTTTTCAAGCCCAGAGCTAAGGTCACTTCCCAGAATTGAACCATCTCTTCAGAACAATAAAATTACATGGAAATGACAGTAATAAATAGAATAATTCTTTAATACCTTGGCTGGACCCCTACTAGCCATGATAGACATTTCGTCAAACGTATTATGAATATGTAATCTACCGGTGTAAATACCATATCTAAGCATAGGGGTCTCATACTTATCTGTGATTCTCCATGAAGCATTGATGCCTCAAAACACTAACTTCCATTCCATCCATTAGGTCATAGATACATTGTTCATTCATATAAAATTAGAAACATGATGAGAGCCATACATAGTCGCTATTGTAAAACATATACATAACCAACATAATAGTGACAAAAATAACAATGAACTCACGACCATATAAACCTCGTATAATCCAGTATAATTCCCATAGAAATACAAGGAGAAATAACCTCTTATTTATGATGAAAAATCTAACCTAGGGCAGGGCTTCCACATTCCACCCAACCATAGAATGGTTGAGCCAAATATCTCTTCATCCATTCACCCTCATGCCATATTCCAAGCATGAATTTGGGATCTCATAGAACACATTAATAAAAAATCATCTAGGGCTTCCAAAGGCTATCCACCTTAATCCATCAAACAATGATTCCACATCACAGTCAGACATCACCAAAACAATCATCAGATTAGTCTCTATCCCAACCTTCTAAGGCTCTAGAGTGTTTATTACTACCCATCTTCTAGGACTAGTAACTCAACCCATGTTGGGCTTCAGACAAGTTGTCCAGCCAAAGCTCTAGGAATAGTAACTCAACCCACAACATTTTCTGAGCTTCTAGAGTGTTTCTCCAACCAAGGCTTGCAACCTAGTAACTCAACCTATCAAGGGATCCAGGACTAGTAACTCTACTCGGAACATTTTTCGGGCTTTTAGAGCATTTGTTGAACGAAGGATCTAGGAGTATTACTCAATCCACCAAGGGCTCCATAATTTTTTTTGAACCAAGGCTATGAGACTAGTAACTCAACCAAAGTTGTTATAGGTCCCTAGAGCATTTGTCCAACCAAGGCTATAGGACTAGTAACTCAACCCAAGTTGTTACAGGGCTCTAGAGCATTTGTCCAACCAAGGCTCTAGGTACTAATAATTCAACCCAAGATAAGGAAACACGAGAACTAACCAAAAATAAAATAATGAAAATAAACCCACAATCACCATGGCTATTCAGTAAATGGAAAAGCTAGACAATCCACTATCAATCCTGCCATCCTCCATGCTAGTGATATATCACAACCAACAAACCACATGCATATGCAATGAATTCCAAAACTAGCGAAGGAAACATGCATTCAACTCAGTACCTGCAAGAAAATATAAGGTACTTACTTATCTTGATGCCCCCTTATGCTTTCCTGGTCTTCTTTTTCCTTCTTTCTCCAAGAATCCAAGTATGCCACATCCACCAAGAGTGCTCCAAGAAAACTCTAAGCTCCATGTGTATCAAAGAGATATAGAATAATGAGAGAGCTCCACCAAAACCTATCAAAAGCTTACCCACAGATCCTTAGAAGACCTTTTATCCATGAGGCCTCTATTTTCTTCATTTTCCATTATTTTCATTCAATTTCATCCTCACATGCACCCTACGGCGATTCACCTTCCTTCTCTCCTAATTTCCATTATTTTCATAAACGAAATGCCAATTAATGCCTCATGCCTTCCCAAAGCCTTGGCCATTTCTTCTTCCAATTTCCTTAGCCATAACAAACTGAATGAATACCCACTAGGTTGTTTTTCCCACCATTGTAGCTCAAAATACATATCCCATCGCCATGGTATTTATATATTTTACATGATTTTATAACAAGGGCTATTACAGAACCCTCCCCTTGGGGAACATCATCCCCGGTGTTAATGATACCTATAACCAACAAGACTATTAAAAAAAACATGCTTCACATTGAGCTTTTTAACACAACTTGTTGTAGTATTTACAATGTCCATATTCTAAAACATGAAAAACATACTATTTAGGGGAGCTTTATATCACAACTCATTATGATATTTACATAACCACATATACACACATGCACATCTACTAAACCATCAAATAAGTGAGTACGATGCTCGTATCAATCAACAAGGGAATCCGAAGGATCACACCTCCACCCTCCAAAGTAATACGAAGATCCACCTTCTTCCCAAGAAGTCCAAAATCCACTGTCATAGTAAAATTGCATCTTAAGTCTAGCGCTACAATCCTGCGCCACTTTTCCTTTTAGCGAAAAGTTACCGTCTCATTGTTAGAGGGCATACTCACAATGTGAATTTGATTCCATATGGAAATTCTAATGAGAAAAATAAATATATCCACGACCTTCCCTTCTTTGCTACATAGTCCCTCAGGAAATCTAGTCACCCCCTTCCATGTAGTCACTCACCCTCCAAGTTCCCTGACATCCCCTATCCCGAGTTATCCATCCCTAGGCGAGGATTCCTCGCATCGGAAGATACAAAACCAAGGAATACACTTGCATCCAAACCATCATACCATTCATAGCAGGCTCATAGAAATAAATGGACACTATTGGGTACCTATATCCCACAATGGCCCTGCTCCTGAGTACTTTATCATCATACTGCTACATGTCCCAATTTCTTTTACTGCCACTTCTAATTCTTGTAGTCGATTTCAAACACCCAACCAGACATTTCCATGCTTCCTGTACCAAGCACATAACTTCCATTAGATTTAAAATAAATTGAAATAACTTAAAATCATACCTCATTTGTAGCTCGTCAATAAGGTACATTTGTAATCCTATTTACTTCCTGTCACAACAAGTAAAACTAACTATTTGATCAAAACATCATGTATAAACATATCACATTTGGTTAGCCCAAAACACAACCATCATAGATCAACGTCATAAATTAGATGTAACCATCATAAACCAAAATCATATATCACATGTAATCATCATAGACTGAATCATAAGTCAAATGCATAGTAAAACTAAATAAAGTAATGATACTTATCCTTTAATCAATAGTTGGCTTCTACCTTTGTCTTTATTCTGTATGCACTCTGGATCGGTTGCTACATCCGACAAACACCTAGTGCCTTCTCCTCAACCATGTGCATATACACATAGTTTGCATCAAAACCATACCATCATACACGACATACAACACCATGCAATACATGCATCTACACCCAGTGTACAACACAGTAGAATATATATCCCTGCACCTAGTGTAAAACACAACAAAACACAACACAACACGTATATATACACAATTTACATCACAAGACATGCATCCACACACAATGTCCAACACCACAAAATGCATACACATACACCCAATATACAACATAACTCATACATCTATACTTGATGTACAATGCCACACAATACATGTTCCTATACCTAGCATACAACAAAACAAAATACATGTACTTCATAGAGTACAACACAATGAGTATGCATGTCACAATACCACAACTACACCATACACATACGTAGCACTGCATGCCCGCAACACATCATGTACAACATGCACACAATCCAATATGTACACCAATACCATATGTACAACACGTACAAGTACAACATGTACACCACAACACCTGCACAATGTGTACACAACATCACATGTACACACCACCTACGCAACATGTATACAACACCATATGTACACTGCACCACCTGTACAACGTGTACACAATACCACATGTACATAGTACCACTACACGACATGTACATGACACCACCTATACATAGTTCCACATGCACGACATGTACACATCACCACCTGCACACAACACCACCTATACAACATGTACACAACACGACATGCACACAACACCAGATGTACATAGCACCACATGTACAACATGCATGCAACACCACATGTACATAGCATGATTTGTACACAACACTATCCAACATGCAAAGAGCACCTTATGCACGTAACACCAATATACATCATGCGCATAGTACAATATGTACACACCACCACATATACAAACCTTTACATAGCACCATCTATACCCAGCACTGCATTGTGCAACATTCACACAACACTATCTATATGATCTTGTACATAAAACTTCATAAACCACATGTACACACACTATATATGCACAACAATGCATGAACACAACAAAACATATGAAACATGTACAACATATCCAACATATTCACAACAATAGTACCACACATCCAAAACTACACTGTCTCTACCAAGCAACCCTATTTCTAGTGACTTATCCATGCTTGTCCCAGCATGCTACATACCACACTACTTTCATTTCGTTAATGTATCCCTCGGTATAACTTGTCCATAACATAGACCTAGGCATAATACAAGCATACAATATCAATTCATATCCACATGATACTGAACTCATATATTTTTCACAACTACTCTTCCCACTTGATTCCTCGTAAGACCTTAAACCTCTTCTTGTCATTCACCTGCATAAGAAATCATTCCTCCACAAGAATGATCCCTACCAACCCTATTAGACAGTGACATACATACATACATACATACATATATATACATATACATATTAGCATTGAACAATCATGATCCATGATGATGTTTTCGGATATGACATGTGTACATACATACATGTATACATATATAAACACCAACACAATCATGATCACAACACAATTACCAAATATCATAAGGTCGTTTTAGAGAACACCCTTTATACGTGAAGCATATGTGCAACATTGAGAACAATAATTCCCAACATAGCCAAGGAATCTGACACCTCATACCCATTTAATTTACCTTTTCTGGTTACCTTTCTCATGTCTATACTGCCACCGTCCATTTATCACAATGGACCCAGCTTATCCAAATGACTATCATAATCTTACCTTCCACTATGCTTACTTATGCGCAGAGCTTCATCTGAACCTTACACTACCTTTTAGGTACCACACAACTCTCCCTGAGCTCCATTAACTGCCCTCTTTCCCAACCAATTCCCAAGACTCAAAACATAAAAGGAAAGATAAGAAACAAATAAGAAGAAAACCATGAAAACCAGTAGCAATATGCCACCACAAACAAAGTGGCATGATCATGCACTAGACATAACAAAACCACAAATCAAGTGTAAGTTAATAACAAAATACCAAAATCACAAGACTTTCAATGGACACCATGACTCAATCCCCATGGTTTCCAATGCTTCCAAAGGAAAGCTCGACCTGAGCCATCTTCAAGATCTCATGGCACTTTCTTTTCCATGCAATTCCCTGCATCATATTGCCATGAATGCATAAGTTCTAGTGCAAAAATAAACATAACAACCTACTTGTTACCTTACCTTGTTTTTCCAAGAACATTTCCTTGTAAGTGGACATATCCATGCTATCTCTCAAGGGGCTCCAATTCCCTTAACGAATCCATCATTAACCGGAAACTAGTTGATATACCTATCAAATACATGTTCATGACTATAACACATATTCACATAATGTTAGACAAAATTAAGGTTAAGAAGACTTCCTGTATGCAAGCACTCACCCATTTTGAATTAAGGTTTTCAAACATAGCCAAAGGAATTCTTGTCCAATTCCTTTCTTTTACTTCTTTTCCTTGTCACAATCGAGGCTTACTGTGTACTATCACATCACCCAACTATTAGTTATAAAAACAAATAGACCATTACCTTGTCCTGCTAATACCAAGCATGTTACCCTGCATCTGCTCACACATGTCAACCACAGGTTCCAAATATCAATAAAATCATATCTATAATTTTGAAATCAACATTTAGAAAGACTAACAATCATGTCATAATCCATAGTCAACTCATAGTCATTAGACGTAATGCTATAACTATCACCTAGTTACACGCAAATACATATCAAATGTTTGGAAACATATGTGTTAGTACAATCATCTTAAAGCAAGATCATTGGAACACATACTCATATTATAAAATTCATCAAACATTCAACCAACTTGCAAACATACCATGTTAAATAAATCAACTAGACATGAAACACTCAAACACCAAATAGATTTCATAATAAAACAGTCAAGCACAAGGTTGATGACATAAACAAGTTCATAGCTTAATGTATCTTAGTGGAGGCTATCTTGCCCGCATGATCAATCTGGTTAGAAGAATATAAATTCTCAACACATCAACTTAAAGATAAATAAGATCATGTTATACATAACAATCACTAACTAACATGTTCACATCCTAACTCATAAACAATTATCATTTATGCATAGAAATCACATATGTATGATAGGTCTATATTAGTACCACACAATGCAACAGAAAAGGTCGACTCATACCTGAATGTCATAACCCTAACCATATGCACGGGCCAATCCAATTTAGCATGATACATATAAAGTCAATATCTTAATGTAATAACCCTAATCACCAAGTTACTAGCATATAACAACAATAATCTATATATTATGCTCATCAACAACATATAACCTAGTCATCAAGTTATCTAACATAAACTAATAATATCAATGCATATGACCACAAGTTACTATCATTCATGACTATTTGACACATGTGCATATGACTACACTAATCAACTATCATCTGTCATGTATGTAACCATAACATCAAAAGACATGTACGTAAACCTAATGTATATAAACCTAATGCAATAACAATCCTTAACTTACTTACCTGCATTCCAAACACACAATACCTATATGGCGATCTTCTCTTATCCTGAAGTCTAATGCTGCAACCTCATTATGATGATCTACATCTCCTACTCTATCTCAGGCAACACATCAGCATCATAACAACCAATAGCATCGTGATGACCTAAATTGCATACCATGACTTCACACGGCATGTTTGACCTACTATACATGCATAACTATAACCAAGATCATACATGCATAAGAGTTACATATAGACATATAAAAGATGAGTACAAAACGATATACACATCATTTTAGCTAGATTCTAGTCATTGATGCATGACCATATCAACTACCTCATGCATGACAACAACCACGACCTCATGCATGACACCAACCACATCACGTGCACTTGAAAACATGTGAACATTGATGTGCATAGAAATGCATAATCAACGATACACACATGAAGACATACTCCATGACAACACCTTCAACCTTCACATGGCGACATCACTACAACCATGCTCAACACCATGCAAATGCAACAAGCACATGGACTACAAGAGTAAGAAACACATATGCAACCAACATGAATGCATGACCAACACACCACCCATCCAGTCCTAGGGGTGAAACATGCTCTGATGCCACTCTGTAACACCCTCCTTCCAGATCTACCCAAGAAGCTAGCCAGCTGGGGTAAACATCTGACGAGCAGCCACTATGACATGATTCGAACTCCTAAGTCATGTTAAGGAAGTGGAACCAATAGAAACACACCATACAGACATTCAACATCAGCTTCAAGACCCTCAGGAACTAATCCAACATTTAGAAAGCTTTCCCTTGCATCCCATTAATATTTTGAACACCTTAAACCTCATTGTCTCTCATGCTATAGGCATGACGACATCCAGAAACCCAGAGTCGCTCTCATAGGATTTCCAATCAGTGTCCCGAGATTTGAGCCACTTTTTTAGGCCCAGAGCCCAAGTCACTACCTAGAACTGAACCATCTATTTAGAACAGTAAGATAGCATGGAAATGATAGTATTAAAGCGAATACTTGTTTAAGACCTTGACTGGAACCCTACTAGCCATGACAGGGATTTCTTCAAACATATCACAAATATGTAATATATAGGTGTAAATAATAGATATGAGCATAACAGTCTCATACTTATTTGATATTCACTATGAAGCATTGATGCTTCAACACATTAAATTCCATTCCATCAATTAGGTAATAGATACATTGTTCATTCATATACAAGGAGAAACATGATGAGAGCCATACATAGTTGTTGTCATAAAACATATACATAACCAACATAATAGGGACAAAAATACCAATGAAATCACCACCATATAAACCTCATATAATCCGGTATAATGCTAATAGAAATACAAGGAGAAATAACCTCTTATGGATGATGCAAAATCCAACCCAGGATGGGACTTCCACATTCCACCCGTCCATAGAATGGTTGAGCCAAAGCTCTCTTCAGCCATTCACTCTCGTGCCATATTCAAAGCATGAATGTGGGATCTAATAGAACACATCAATCAAAACATAGACATGGCTTCAAGAGGCCATCGATCTCAATTAGTCAAATAGTGATTCCACCTCGCTGTCGGACATCATCAGGTCAATCTCTATCCAATCCTTCTAGGGCTCTAGAGCATTTGTTCCAACCTGACTTCCAAGAATAGTAACTCAACCCATGGCTAGCGCTGGGCTCTAGCATGTTTCTCCGACCAAGGCTCTGAAACTAGTAACTCAACCCACAACATTTTTCAGGCTTCTAGAGAATTTTTCCAATGAAGGCTCTAGGACTAGTAACTCAAGAGCATTTTTCCAACCAAGGCTACGAGATTAGTAACTCAACCCAAGTTGTTACAAGGCTCCAAAGTATTTCTTCAATGAAGCTTGTGGGACTAATAACTCAACCCAAGCCATTACATGGCTCCAGAGCATTTTTCCAACTATGGATCCAAGAACTAATAACTCAACTCGAGCTAAGGAGACATGAGAACCAACCAAAAACATACCAATGAAAATAAACCCATAATCACCATGGCCATCTAGGAAATGGAAAGGCTAGGCAATCCATTGTCAATTTCGGCCATCCTACATGCCAATGACAGATCACAACCAACAAACCACATGCATATGCCATGCATGTCCAAACTAGTGAGGGAAACATACAAACAACTCGATACTTGCAAGAAAATTTGATGTAGCTGCAGATCTCGATGCCCTCTTATGCTTTCCTACTATTGCTTTACCTTCTTGCATCAAGAATCCAAGTATGCCACACCCACCAAGAATTCTCGAAGAAAACTCTAAGTCTCCAAGAGTATGATAGAGAGAGAGGATAAAGAGGGAGATCCCCCAAAACCTATCAAAATCTTACCCACTGATCCTCAAAAGCCTTTTTATACATGGGGACTATATTTTCTTCATTTTCCATTATTTTCCTTCAATTTCCTCCTCACCTGCAACTCATGATCTTTCACCTTCCTTTTCTCCTAATTTCCATAATTTTCATAAATAAAATGCCAATTAATGCCTCACGCCTTTCCAAAGGCTTATTCATTGCCTTTTCCAATATCCTTAGCCATAATAAATTGTATGAACACCCGCTAGGATGTTTTACCCACAATTAAACTTGGAATATGTGTCCCATCATTGTAGTATTTATATATTTTACATGAGTTTTTAACGAGGATTGTTACAATAGATAACCATATATGAACCAACCATATACTTATCTGAGCATGTAAGATTAGTTGGAAACTAAAGGAGGGACCTGAACACTCTACCAAACCATATGATATCTACATTATAATCTTTATTGTGGTTGATCACCTTAAATCCAGATTCATAGACCGAGGGGATCCTTGCATAGGGGTAATTTCACACCAATGGATTGGATATGTTCTTAGGTGATGGATTCCATTGTTCTAATGATTGATGACCTCAATAAAAAAACTTAGTGGTGCATTCAGTTGTTTATTTTCACAAAACACATCTAGGCTTAGACAAGGAATTGGGTGGTTATAAACACAACCACGTGAACTATAACTGAAGGTCACAGAGTGCATGCCATCTATTCAATGGAAAAATTTAGAAAATAAATGAATAGGAGATGGTAAAAGTAACCACCCATAATCACAAAGCGTAGAGAGCACCACCCCCTCCTTCTCCCCCATCCATTTTTGGCCCTTTCGTGATATCTATTGAAAGTTATCCCCTCTATATTTGATAGAGAGAAAGAGAAATTGGAACTACCTATCATTTTACCACTCTAGTCCAATCACTTTCTTTCATCTTTGAGGTGGTGGTTCAATCTCTTAGGTTGCCCCATCCCTCTTTAGGTGAAGGAATCATCTTTATTTCTCCACTCTCCCTCTTTAGTAATTGTTAGTTTTGATTGGTCACTGATCAGGGTGAGCTTAAGGAAATTAAATGAATTGAGGTATGTGTGTACTCACGATACAAAACATGCATGCAACATGCATACAACGGATGTAACCATAAGAAACACACATACATGCCACAAGAAACCACCTCAGAACATTAGATCTATGTGTCCCTCCATTTAGTCCAACCAATTACAATTCACATTTTATTTATTATTATGTTTCTAACATATTCACATTTTGTTTATTATTATGTTTGTAACATATTTTCTTCACCCGCCATTGTCTACATGTTAGCATTAATAAAAAATTTAACATTAAAAAAATAGGGTAAAGTGAGTGATATTACGGAAACATTCCTGCCAATAATCGAATTTGCATACAAAAATGGGTAGCAAGAGTCATTGAATATGATGCCATTTGAGCCATTTTATGGTAGGAAAGGAAACACTTTCATTAGTTGGGATGACCTAGTAAATAAAATAGATCTTGGACTTGTCACGTTGAAAGAAATGGGGAAAAAATGAAATTGAAAGTAGCCTAGGATATGAAAAAGAGGTAGCGAAGAATTCCCAAAGAATTCTAGGTGTAAGATCATGTTTATGTCTTCATCAGACCAAGAAAGGTATCACTAAGATTTAGATCATTTACTAAGTTAGCACCCTAATTTTGTGGACCATTTCAGATTTTGGAAAGAGTGGGAGTACTAGCCTGGGGACAAGCCCTACCAACAATAATGAAAGCACATCGTGTACTTAACATTTATTTTCTTAAAAAGTATATAAGCGACACTAATCATGTGCTTGATTGGTGTGTGATATAGATGGAACTCGTGGGAGATTTGATCCTGAACCATTAGAGACAAACCACATTCTAGAATAAAGTAATAGAGTAAGATAAGGTGAAATAAAAACAATTTGGACCCGATACAGAAATTTGTGAATACATAGAACAAATGAAAGTACTTTACCCATTTTACATTAAAAAAATATAAAATCTCCTATTATAAATTTTAGTTTTATTTCTTTTATTTGTGACTTCCCCACCTCTCCATGTATTTGTAATTATGATGGTGTATGCAAGTGTAAGTCACAAATGGATGAATTAAACTCCTATGAATTATAAAAATTATAAAACAAATCAATAAAAAATAACTATTTTATATATATGCCTCATTTAAAAAAAATAGCATATAACTTTTGGATTTACTAAGTTTTTTAAAAAGGGAATCAAATGTGTAGAACTAACATATATATATATGTACTTTTGGATTTTAAATTTCTATTTTTTTAAATTTTAGGAAAAAAATTACATTTATCTCCAAACTTGATAAATACCAATCTAGATCCATCTTAACCTTGGATCTATCAAGTGCTGAGATGCATCAAATGTCTCAATGTGCAAACCTCCTTTCTGTGGGCAAAATTGAAGAAAGGTTTGCACCTCTAGAAATTTGATGCCTCTCTGAGCTTGATAGATGGCAACTTAAAGATGGATCTAGGTTGGTTTAATTTTTATTTTTAGTTTGATGCCTCTTGGAGCTTGATAGATCGGAAGTTAAGATGGATATAGGTTGGTTTAATTTTTTTAGTTAAATTTTTATTTTATATACTTTCATCCATTCAAAATGCTTTAATTATTATTATTATTATTATGTGATTTGACTGGGTTAAAATGTTTAGATAACATAATATAAGTGGAAATTACAACAACTCTTCCATACTGGAAAAATTAAATAAAAAAAAATATTTATAAAATATTTTGATTGTGAAAAGAGAGATGGATTTTGGCCATGTGGTATCGATGAGCCATGGTATTGGCTCATGGTATGGTATAGTAAATAATATCCATGGTGAAGTGGTGAGTATCCATGGTTAACAATCTTGTTAATTGTAAGTATTATTTTGATTGTGAAATGAGGGATAATTTTTGGCTCATGGTATGGTATAGTTAATAATATCCATGGTGAAGTGGTGAGTATCCATGGTTAACAATCTTGTTAATTGTAAGTATTATTTTGATTGTGAAATGAGGGATAATTTTTGGGCAGGTGGTATTTATGACCCATCTTTTGGCCCATGGTATGGTATGGTTAATAATATCCATGGTTAAAAATCTTGTTATATTGTAAATATTATTTCTTTTTGTTTATTACTGAAATTTAAATATGGTTACAAAATTATTATGTTAATTTATATTGTGAAATGGACTTTAATTTATAGTTACTATTTATATTTTATATATTTTAATGTGATGGAGGTGTAGATATATCTCAAGAGTAATTATATTACTTTTTCTTTTAAATTTAATAAAAAATGTTATAAAATTAAATTCAAATAAAATATTTTGAGTGTGAAATGAGAGATGGTTTTTGGACTTGTGGTATTGATGAGACCTGGTATTGGCCCATGGTATTGTAATAAACCCTATTTACAAGTTAATAATATCTACAACTTGAATATCTATGGTTAAACATATTGTTAATTGTAAATTTATGTGCTTATTAATTAATTTTAAGTATGGTTACATACTCAGTATTCTATTTTATTTATGCCCACTGCTTTTTTGCGTAGAAATTCCGGTAAGATTTGGCAGCCATGATTCAAACACTGTTATTGCAAAAAAATTTGAACTTTTTTTATCCTCACTTTTGGTTGTCATGGCAATTCCACAGCCTCCCTAAACACTTTGTTAACTTATTGGTGCTACTATATTTTAATGCAATATATGATTTTTTTAATTTGTAAAGCTATTAATATAACAAAAACAATGAAGTTTATTATTTTTATTACTTTTAGTTTTTTAAGAATACTACACTATCTTTATTAAACTATATATTATATATTAATTTTAGCTAACATGTAAATGTTACCCATTTATATATTATAAATAATACATTTTAATTTAAATTCAGCATATCGAGCCCTAAAAATATTTACAACCTTTTTTAAAAGTTCAATGAATTTATAATAATCTAAAAACAATCAAAACTTTTACAAAGTTTTACTAAAAATCCAAATTCAGCAACTATAAAAACTAAATCAGAATTCAAATTGAATGTTAATATATCAATTGTATTTATATTGTGATATATCAAAATATTACACTCAAGATGAAATAACCCATATTTATTTTATTTCTTTCATTGTTATACCAGCTATGAAACTTGTGATACAGGTTATTCATGATAGAGAAGCGTTTGATTCTCATTGAGTCACTAAATATAATTATCTAATGATTTGATCTTCTCACAATGAGAACGCTGATAAAATAAAAGAGGACAGTACACAAAACAATCATTATTCAGCCATCCTTGTAGTTTACAGGATTCAAGGTGCTTCAGCCATCATCTGTAGTTCTTCTCGCTGTCTACGTTTATCAATTTGATGTTTGTGGCGGCGTTGCTACCAGAATATTTGAAAGGTTTACCCTTTCCGACATAACCCTCAATGAGATGAAGATAAACCTTTAGACTGTGAGCGTAAGCAGGATCAAGGTTGCGGATGTCGTGGTTGTCCAGAATCATTTGCACACCGACGTGAAAATATGTCCAAGGGAACCAAGCGAACAGTTTGCTCAACCATGTCCAGCAGTTCTCGTTGAAAACAAGTCCAGGAACTTTGGGAACAATATCGTTCTTGTTCACCAACCGCAACACCTTCACTCCCAGCTCCTCCATTCGCAGGGCGAATGTTCTATTTCCTACTCGCGGGCAGGCAAATGTAAACGCAGTTACAGGTATAGGCCGTGCCGATGTATTTTCGTTAAGGATTCTTTTGACGTCATATGAACTTAAGGTTGCCAGAGCAGCTCCCAAGCTGTGTCCAGTTAAAGTTACGCTCAAACTTTCTTCCTTGTATTCATCCACCAGTCTTAGAATTTCTGAAATAACAGTATCTCTAGCAGATTTTGAATTCTCTCCATGAGAGATGTAACAGCTTAAAAATCCCTCCTCGACCCGGACGCCGTTGTCGTTGAAATGAGCAGTACTCGATAATCCGGCTCGGACACCCTTGCGCTTGAAACGAGTAATTGCTAATCGAGCGGGAACTAAGATGTCCCTAGCATCCTCCATCCATTCCTGAACCGTTTGGGTTCCTCTCCACGCTATTACAATATCCCGCCGCCCAAGTCTTTGCATCTCTTTATCATCTGTGCACACTGCAATAAAGCCAATCCAAACGGGTCGCTCTATTTCCCTCCCCAAAATATCAGTGTCCGCATACAAATACTTAGTAACTTCATAGCCATTAGGGCAGTACTGCGAATTACCCGTTATTTCACAACTTTGGAACAAATTATCAGGGCTATACTTACACCCACCATAATCATTCATGGAAAGGTCTGAATCAAATGCATCATAACATAACTCCGCAAAATTACCATACCTGAGAATCTCAGATTTCAAAACTGGATTAATGGGGTCTAATAGACCATACCACCAGTTCAATCCGTGAATATCTTTCCACATATCTGCCAGAGCTAAATTTTGGTATCCATTGGGGATTATCAAACCTTCACGCAAATAAGGGAAGCTTTGATTTGTCAAGGACAAAGGGTTCTTCCTTCCTAGAAATGAAAACAGGTGATGTAGGATTCGATCCATAATTTCTGACTTTGAAAATGTCGAAGTGACGAGATGCGCGGTAAGCTGACGATGGGTTAGACTCTGCAAGCTGCACTCTTATATGCTATGCAAATCTCAATATGCATATTACGATACGCTGAATACCATTATATAGGAGAGTTCATAGATGAATAAGTCATTTGCAGTTGCAAGCATGATTGGTTTCGTGAATTTGAACATGCAAAATTTGACACGGTCGGATAAGGATAAGAATTCCACCCTGCTGCTTGACATTGACTGAGAATTCATTGTTTGAACATAAGTAAAATAGGTGGGCATATGCACATTCGAATAGCTTAGAGACAATTTCATGTCGTAACATTTGATGTCGTGTCAAAGTGTCTACCCATAATTTCAGTCCATTGCATGAACTATTGGGAAGTTTTCTTTGCGGCTGAGTATCTACCACCTGTAATACAAACACGTTTAACAGTTTTCACTCACGCGCCTGTTTTCCTCGTGTTAGTGAAATGCACGTGTTTGACTGAGGTCTCTTTCTAGGCAACTCCTATTTCCAACCCCATAGCCTCATTAATGCGGGGCTACATGCACAGGAGATAGGAGTTTATAACAAGCGAGGTGGGTACTACGCCGTTTTTTTTTTATTATCTAAACGCGAGGTGGCTATCTCCTGCACATGTAGCCCCGCATTAATGAGGCTATGGGGTTGGAAATAGCATTTTCCCTCTTTCTATGGTTAGCACTGCCAACATCGGACCTAGAAGGACGATGAAGAGAGTACTGATTTGAAACATTGTCCTACTAAGACAAGGGACAACATGCCAGAGAAGTTGTGATCATACACGTACTAAAGGAAGAGAAACCGCTTTGTTTTTGCTTTGGGTTTTTGTTCTCTTCGGGAAAAAAGGGATAAGAATCAGGATTTATGTTTTTGCCCTCTACGCATGTTGGTGTATCTTGTGGTCTTATTGTCCGTTGTGAACTTATTATCGAAGCATGTCCTTCTATATCTTTTTTATAATATAGATTGGATCTGTAGTAGATTAGAAAGCGTCTCACAAATATTAGCAACTCTCTAGGAGGTGAATCACTGCAGCAAATTTCTATTAGAAAAATGATGCTATTAGATTAATGATGATGGCCTAGAGGGTAATTTATTAGACAAATGATGACTAATGATGATGGCTTAGAGGGTAATTTTTTTGAACGGTAGAAGATGCAGGAGGAATCTAAAACTTAGAGAAAATATACAAGTACTACTCCAAGTGTAGGCTCCCTAATGAGGATTTCAAAGAAGAAGCGGAGGTTCAAAGGGTTTATGTTGGACTCACAAATCCCATGGAAAGGCTTATTGAAGCTAGATCCAAACAAGAAAGGAGGGCTAAGGTTGAAGTCTTTTAAAAGAGAATCAAATGTAGAATTGTTTATGGATTCGGTTTAGGAGTTAGAGAAATACTACGACATGGAAGGAATTGAAGAAATTGATCCATTAAGGGTCAAATTTCTAGCCCAGAAAATGAAGTCAAGAAAATGAACATAAGAATCAAAGGAAAGAGAAGATTAGAATTTCACCAAAGATGCTAAAACATTTGAATGTTAAAATTCTTCCCTTATATTATCAACAAATGATTTTTTTTAGAGAGTATCAAAATCTAAATTAAAAGCATTTACCCATGCCTACTCTTGGTTGTAGTATATCTTATTTAATGATTCAACATCATCATGTCAATTTCTGTAGACTTCAAGGCACAACACAATATATACCCGAGAAAGACTTTCGAGACATGAAAAAACAAACCCTATTGTACTCTACAAATTGTCCATTAACTTTGCAATCTAATAGCAATTAGAAGTAAACCCTAACTACTAGTCACAAGAATTTCTGAAGTGTCGCTCCTCTTTTAGGCTAAGCTATTTCTATGTGAAGCCTACCTCAGTTGTCTAGAGGACAAAGGAGACATAAACCCTAATGATCTCCACACTTTCAAAGAAAGAGAAGAACATAGATCCTACTCTCGGATCTTCTTCTAAGGTGAGCAATTTCTATGTGAAACCTATCTCGGTAAGCCAAGAGACAAAGGAACATAGGACTCCTTGGAAACTATGGAAACAGAAGATAATCAATGTTTAAATGACTAAATGAAAATAACGATGCTAGGCTATCTAACCTACACTAACTGTAGAAATATCCAACACATAATTGAAATGGCTATATAAAGAATTCAAGCCTAGTCCCTCAAGGGTGCAAAGACTAAGTCATATTTTCTCATTTTGTTAATATTAGATTATGTTAAGGAAAAACTATATTTATTCCAAATTATTGAATATACATATGAACCAAACATTCCTTGACCGGAGGTTAGAAAGAATGTAAATACTGCAATTATTCTTTACAAGATAGTGAATGAAATTCTTCAACATAGGCTCAAATATTATCTGAAGTCACACAATTATCAGAGAGTTGAAGATATCGTGATGCCGAGAATTTAAATAGATACCACATAAGACATATAAATTCATTCATATCATGTCTAGCCTCGTATATAACCTATGTTATGTACAAACATTCATTAAGAAATATAAATGAAATCTAGCATTAGAACAAAGTATCAACAAAAGGAATATATATATATATATATATATATATATATATATATATATATATATATATATATATATATATATAGAGAGAGAGAGAGAGAGAGAGAGAGAGAGAGATAATATAAACTCAGCAAACGATAAAAAAATTGCAATCGAAAGGGGTAGTGAGCTAAATGGCACGCCGAGACCAATGAGCAAGCTCCCTTATAAAAGGTATTGTTAACTCAAATCAAGAACCAACACATAAATGAAAGAAACTCCAACATGTAGTCTTTGCATTGAGAGAGAATTCCATAATTATATTGTTACAACCTAGTGGTCACCTCTTGGGATCATCCCACATGAGAAAAATATGGGAAAACCTTTCCTAAACTCCTTTTAAAGGTTTTTTTGAAACCCTTGTCTACTTTTGTATCATGATTTTATAGAGGAAGGATCAGGGGTGAATTGAAACCAATTCCACCAAAAATGATATGTCAAATATTTGAGAATCTACAAAAGATTGTCTTTAATGCATTCTTAACTAAAGATATTATCACATAGGATTTCTTTGGTATATCATATTATGAGAATAGCTCAATATGGTGTGTTTGGCTGACTAGTCACTCAATTTCGGGCAGAGCTAGTCAATGGTGCAACTAAAAATTACCCCTGAAAAAAAAAACTAATAATTTTCTCAATTGACACACGTTTTGGAGGAAATTCGCAAGAATAACCAAATTGGGTATGTCTTGGAACAAACCCATGTTTTAGATTTTCCAAATTATTATTCATTTGCCAAAAAATCACGCCCAATGTTGATGACCCGAATTTTCCTGGAACAAACTATAATTATCATTGGTCTCTACCTAGAGACCTCTAGAATCAACCTAAGTGTGAAACAAGCAACATGCAACCATGCCATCGATGATAGGAAAAAAACCATGTCTAATAACCTTTCATAGGGTCACGTGGACATGTCGAAATCGAAAGTTGGTTGTTGGATATACATAGAGATTGCAAGAAATTACTAGGAAAAAACCATTGTTAGTAATAAAATATATTTTAACCTTTTCAATTCATAAAAAATATGGAATTAGGCATTAAATACCAACATAATGCCTTTTCCTAGTATAAAATTTATGCACTCAACAATAATTACAAAAACGTTGTTGTAAATGTAAAAATATGGGATAAAAATGAAATATCAAAGTTGAGGAAGTGAAGAAAATAATGTTGTTTTCGATAACCAACATTTCCCCCGAACGTAAGACCTTACATGTCCTCATGCGAGAAGAGTATATGGTGAATGTTCCTTCACTACTTATCTAGGACAATATGTTTCCTCATGCTTGCCATCATCTTTTATTATAGTAGTACCAAATTGGAATAAATGCTCTACTGAAAAATAGGTTGCAGATGTGCTTCATAATCAAAACCTATCACATCTGCTACTTGTGTTGAACTATCTCTTGACTTCACCATTGACTTAGATATTTCCTTAGGACGATTGTACAATGTTATATTGTCACATATTCTAGTTCTCGAGAAGGTATTTACACCAATAAAAAGTTTGAACTTTTCTATGAACTCTACATCTTCACCTTGGACCTAAACCAAAAATTCACCCAAGTTAATTTGCAAAACAAGATATCCTGTAGCCAAACATGATATCCTTGGTAAAATAAATTGAGGGGATAGTGTCATCTCTTCAAAGTCGTAGCCATAAAATGATGAATTTGTATTGAAAGGCTTGAAGACATGCGAAAAAATATTATTATAGGTAACACTTTCGATTTTGAAGGGATAAATAAAGGTTGAGAAACATTCTTTGTCAATTTGACTTATCTTGGACCATATTCTCATCGAAATTCATGACTTGTCTTAATTTCATCTAGCATGGGGTTCTATTTGACATAGAAATAACATTTTTGGGATCCAAATAAATGACCTATATAAGCATCTATTGCCATTAAATAGTAATTTTTGAATGCATCATCTCCTCTTACTTGTTCCTCTAGAAAATTCTATTCATTCTCAATTGAAACCTCCACAATATCTACCTTTGGTTCTCTAATATATATTTCTCATTCAGTGATGCTTGTGGTGCTAGTTCATTAGATTCCCCAATTTCATGTTTGCAAAGAGGAGAAGATACATTTATTTTCGGCCATTTATCAAGACTTTCTACCTGAAATCAATGTATTCATGATAACTTCAACCAAATCAACTAGAGTCTAGTAACCACTTCCCTGAATTATTTAAACACACAATGAAGTATTCATGAACTAGCCACTGCACTGGACATTGTTGCAATATTTCTTATAGAACCAACAACCATTGAATCTATATTATATGTGACAACATTTGGTTCATTACTCAAGTTTTCATTTTTCTCATCCCCATGTTTCATTGTGGAGTCTCTTGTTTGATAGGCATTGCAAACAAATATGCACTTGGAAGCATTAACACTAACATTCTTCACTAGGTTCCATGGATCTGATCTTCTCTACTTGCACCATCAATTAGTGAAAATACATAATCAATCATAATGCTCTGATTTCTTGGTGGACTTAAAAAGTAGCCTTAGTTACATACTACAATGGTTCTTTCTGGTTTAGTTATTTATTTTTAGAATCCTTGTTGTGATTTGTACGATTCTCTCTGAATTCAATGACATTCTTTCTTGGTAAAGATGCATGCTGTCTCCTAAGGGGTGCATTGTTTTCACCTCTACTATAGTGTTCCTCTAGATGAGAAAATTGTCTCTTAAACATATCTAAACAATTGTATATATAAAGTTGGCAGTTGGCAACACATAGAGCCTCTCGTAGCATCTGAGGATGATAATCTAAAATCTCTCAATAGATAATCTCTCTCACATCATCCTTTGTTAATATTCTCCTTCCAAACTCAAAATCCAGCTTTGAAATAGGTTGTATTGAAGGTTGACGCTCAAAATTTTCCAAACCATTGAAATATGGATCAACTAATGCCTACTCTACTATAGGTCAACCTTTTGGATCAAATGCAAATATAAGATCAAGCAGAAAAATGACAAGTGGATCTACATTTGGGAACTCTTGTGGGAAGGAATTGGATTCTTTTTCGGCATGTTACCTAAGTGTCTTCTGGCCTTCTCACTATGGATCCTAGAAAGTGATTACGGTGACAAAGTGCCAAGAAAATCAGTTAGGATATCTAGTTGATGTACAACACTCTTCCCAGGAAATAATGGTTTTCCTGTAAGAATTTCAATAAATATGGATGCTATGCTCCAAATATCAATGTCATGAGTTTACTTAGTAAATAAATAACCATAAAAATCAAGTACATAGTACCACCTAGTTGTCACATAATCTATTTATAAACTGGTAGATGGAGCATCATTGAAGGAGACATGAGAAAACCCAAAATCACATATTTTCAATTTACAATCAACATTTGTAAAAATATTTTCTTAGCTTCAATTCACACTGAAATACATTCGTTGTATGAATATGGTTTAGATATCTGAAAAACTATTGTAGAAAGAACTGATAGTGTTCAAGTGTGAGATCATCATTTTCTTTAATAACTTGGTGAATATCACACTCCATTAACTCAAATACAACATATATATCTTTGAATTTTAGTTGAGATGGAGAAGCATAATGTGCTTAATCTCAATAATGTTTGGATGGTGAAGTAGTATAAGAAGTTTGATTTATCTTAGAATGTTTGTTATATTAGATACATGTTAAAATACTTCATTATTATTCTTAATTTCCACTTTATTACCAGTATGAGTATCAATATCAAAAGTTACTACACCATATCTTCGCCTCATCTCATTATTCATGAGGTTAAGAATATTCTTGGGAGAACCTTTACTTGATCGATACATTTTCTTCATTATCAATATAAGTGATAAATGTCCTCTTGTTAATTGGATTAAAGGAAAGAGAATGAACCTCTTGAATTTCTTCCCATGCCTCCTTAGAATTAACATGTGTACCAACAATCGATGCATCAATGGAATCTTGGAAGCAACATTCTTTTCATATCCTTTGGCGAAAAAGTATCCTTGTAAATTGAACATTTACCTCACCTCAAGAGAATCGTGAGAATTGAACCCGTGACCTCTCAATAAAAAAGTAAGGGGACTTGATAAGGAGTACTCAACCAATTGAGCTTACCTTTGAGGATAAATACGTACCATGATAATCATAGTAAAAAATAATAAATAATTTCATATCCTTGACATTTATGTTATAATTTTTTCGTTTGATTGTCAAATTATTTGGGTGAGTCATATTTGAGTCTTGAAACCCTCCCATACCATCATCACATGAATATACTATAACCATATCAAATTTTGAGTTCATACAAGAACAAAATAAAAATACTTTAATGTTGGATCCACTCACAGCACACCCCCAACCCCCCCACCCCAATGCATTGCCAATTAATTGAAGCATGATTTCCATTGATTGCTAAATGTTAAGTGAATTGAAAATTTACATGATCTTGATATCGTTGAGAGAATTGAAATTGCGACCTATAAATAACAAACTAAGGTGCTTTGATGATGGGTACTCAACCAAATAAGATAACCCTTACGAATAAATACATACCATGATAAGGACAGTAAAAAATAATAATTAGTTTCATATTGTTGACATTAACATTATATTTTTTTATTATTGAATTCTTTGTGTGAGTCGTATTTGAGTCTTGAAACCCTCCCGTATTCTCAACACATGCATCTACTATAACCATGTAAAATTTTAGTGCACATAACCACAAAATGGAAAAAGGTCAACATTGGCCCCATTGACAACCCCATCTGTTCGGGGTCAATTAATTAAGGAATAATTTCCACTCATTTATAAATATTAAGTGAGTTAAACATTTACTTGACCCCAAGAAAAGTTAGCGAGTTGAACTTGTGACCTATCAATAGAAAGTTAAGGTGCTTTAATATATGTAGTATAACACCCTCCTTCCACATCTACCCAAGCAATCGACCAGCCTAGGTAAACATGTGATGAGCGACAACTATGATATGATTCAACCTCCTAAGTCATATTAAGGAAGTGGAATCGATGGAAACACAACATGTAGAAATTTAGCATTGGCATTATGATCCTCAAGAACCAATCCAACCTTTCTGGCAACCAACAACTGGGTCCAACTAAGATTTTGGACCACTTGACCTCTAGATTCTCTCATGTTATGGGAATGCCAGTGTCCAGGGACCTCTCGGAATTCTCGTGGGCCCGCAAGATAACATCCAAGGAAATTGTTTCTCAATTTTGTCTCAGTGTCCTCCGGATTTAAGCCACATTTTCAGGCCCAGGTGACTGCCCATAATTAAATCATATCTTCAAAACAATAAAATAAAAAGGAAATGACAATATAAGTACAATCACTTGAATGAGACCTTGACTGGACCCCTACTAGCCATGATAGGCATTTCGTCAAACATATCACGAATATGTAATCTACATGTGTAAATAACAGATCTGAGAATAGGGGTCACATACTTAGCTAAGAATCGTTAAGAGACATTAATGCCTCAACATATTAATTGCAATTTTATCCATTAGGTGATAGATTCATTGGTCATTCATTTACAGGTAAAAACATAATGAAAGCCATACATAGATGTTGTCATAAAACACATATATAACCATCATAATAGTAGCAAAAATACCAATGAAATCAAAACCATATAAACCACATATAATCTAGTATAATACTCATAGAAATACAAGGAGAAATAACCTCATATTGATGATGGAAAATCAAAACTTGGGATGGCACTTCCATGTTCCACCCAACAATAGAATGGCTGAGCCAAATATCTCTTCAGATGTTAACCCCTTATGGCATATTCCAGGCATGAATCTGGGATCTCATAGAACATATGAATCCAAAACCATCTAGGGCTTCCAGAGGCCATCCACCTCAACCAATTAAACAATGACTCCACCTCACGGTTAGACATCACAAATCCATCATCAAACTGGTATCTATCCAAGCCTTCCAGGGCTTCGAGAGGATTTTTCTAACCAAGGCTTTTAGGACTAGTAACTCAACCCACATCGTTTACCGAGATTTTAGAGAATTTGTCCAACGAGGGCTTCTAGGAATAGTAACTCAATCCACCAAGGGATTATAGAGTGTTTTTCCAATTAAGGATTCAAAGACCAGTAACTCGACTAAAGCTGTTACAGGGCTTCTAGAGTGCTTTTCCAACCAGGGCTAAGGAAACATGAGAAACATCGAAAAAAAAACAAGGAAAACAAATCCACAACCACCATGGCTATTTAGGAAATGGTAAGGCTTGGAAATCCACTGTCAATCCCGACCATCCTCCATGTGCATGACAGATCACAATCAACAAACCACATGCATATTCCATACATGTGAAAACGAGTGGGGAAAACATACATGCAACTTGGTACCTGCAAGAAAAATATGATGTAGTTGATGATCCCGATGTCCTCTTGCACTTTCACACTCTTCCTTTTCTTTATTTCTCCAACAATCCAAGTAAGCCACACCCTCCAAGAGTGCTCCAATAAAACTCTAAGTATCCAAGAGTGTGAGAGAGAGAGATAGAATGATGAGTGAGAGCTTCAACACTGAACAAACAAAAAGTTACCAATTGATCCTCAAAATCCTTTTTATGAATGAAGCCTCTATTTTCTTCATTTTCCGTCATTTTCCTTCAATTTCCTCCTCACATGCAGCCTATGACCTTCCACCTCCATTTTCTCCTAATTTCCATTATTTTCATAAATAAATTTTCCAAAAATGTCATTTTGTATTTCCAAAACCTTAGCCATCGCCTTTTCCAATTTCCTTAGCCATTAATAACCAAATGAACACCCACACTATGATGTTGTTCCCAACATTAATCTTGGAATAAGTGTCCCATCAACCGTGGTTATTATTTTTCCTTTATTACATTGAATTTTCACCAAGGCTATTATAGAACCCTCCCACTTGGGAGAACACCGTCATCGGTGCTCAAAAACACCTATAACCATAGAACTATTGTAAGAAAAACATATTTCCAATGGAGCTTTATAACTTAGCTCGTTGCATTATTTACAATGATCAACATGCCAAGAAGAAAACCAACATGAAAACATAACAACATAACATCATATTGAAATGACACCCATAGCTCTTATTGGAGCTTTATAACATAGCTCATGGAGGTATTTACATTCATATACGTATGTACATATAATAGAACATCATCAAAACATGTACTAAAAATTATACCAAAACACCATACTAAAACTGCTTTGCCTCAACCGACAAACAAGGAAGGATACATAGCCCGCATTTGATCCACCATCTTCTATGTAGCTTCATCGGGCCCAAAGTGCTTCCATTGCATATTAACTTGTTTGATTGCTCGATTATGAAGCATGAGCACCCTTTTTTGCAATATGCATTGAGGCTCCAGCTAGAATTCTCCATTTGGTTCCACCTACAATACAAACCAATCAATCACATTATCAACATCTCTAACATACTTCTTAAGCAATGACACATGGAAAAAATCATGAAATCTCAGTATCAAAGGTAGTGAAAGTCGATAGGCTACTGGCCCGGTCCTCTCAATAATTTTGAAGGGTCCACAAAACCATGGTGCCAACTTGGTACATGATCAAATATGTAAGGAGATCTTCTTCGGTTTGATACACAAGTACACATGTTCCCCATCCCAAAACTCCTTGAACAACCGATTTCAATCTCGATAGCTCTTCTTCATATCTTGTGTTGCCCTTAGATTCTTCTTGATCACCTACATTTCTTATTCCATGTCTGCCATCATATCTGGTCCAATTAACACTCTATTAACTGGATCACTCCAATTGACAGGAGTATTACAACTTTTCCCATACAATTCCTCAAATGAACTCATCCTCAAGGATTCATCATACTCATTTGTGTAAGAGAAGTCTAGCACTGGAAGTTACTCTTCCCACTTTTTTTACCAATGCATCACATACGTCCTCAAATGTCCTCCAATATCTTGTTCACCCTCTATGTCTCTCCATCTGTCTGTAGATGATAAGCTGTACTAAAGGCCAAATCTATGCCCAAACTTGCAAATAACTCCTTTCAAAACTTGGAAGTGAACTTCACATCCCTATTTGACACAATATTATTTGGAACACCATGCAATCTAACCACATCTCTGATGAATACCTATGCTACAACGCTAGCTGAGAATGTAGACTTCACTGGAATGAAGTGCGCAACCATTGTCAACCTATCCACAATAACCGTGATGGAATCATGTTGTCCCATTGTTCTCGGTAAACCTATGATGAAGTCCATGGAGATGACTTCCAACTTCCACTATGGAATCACAATTGGTTGTAGCATTTGACTTAGATGTTTACATTCTTCCTTGACATATTGACAATCAAAATACCTAGCCACAAAATCTTCTACATCCCTCTTCTGGTTTGACCAATAATAAAATCTCTTCACTTTTGTCAGTATCTTCTAATATTCTAGGTGACCTGAATATATTTCCCCATGAAAGTCCCTCAAGATCACCTTCTTGATTTCATTAATTTCTCACACATATATCCTGTCTCTAAATCTAACCAATCCATCTGTTGGAAGCTAATAGTCCGCATCCTGTGCACTTGCACCTGTATTTGCACTTGTATCTACACCTGTATCGTTACATATACCTATATTTATACTACCACCTATAAATGTACGATTACTCTGCTACAACCCATGGATAATCTCTATATATCTGACATCCTATTGACCTGCCTGCAAGATCCTAGCTTGTAAGTTTTTCCCTTAGGCGGTCATAGCTACTAAGTGATTTACCTGTATCCACCTACTAAGAGTATATGGCACTCTATTCTCTTTTCCTTTTATGTACCTCATCTCAAAATAAAACTCACTGATCATAGATAACCACTGAGCCTGCTTACCGTTTAGATTCTGTTGGTTAAATAGGTATCGTAAACCATTATGAACACTCATGAATGAAAACCTACTGCCCAGAAGATAGTGTCTCCACATCTTCAATGCATGTATAATCGCAGCCAATTCAAGATCATGCATGGGATAGTTCTGCCTGTTCTCATTCATTTTCTGAGACTCATAGCATACCACCTACCCATCGTACATAAGGACTCCACCAAGTCCTTTCTTGCAAGAATCTATGCATACTACAAACCGTTTATCCATATCTTCAATCTTTAACACTAGTGCATGTGTCAACAACTGATTGAGTTGCTCCAAACTAGCCTCATAGTCCTCTGTCCATTTAAACTTCTTACCTTTCCTCTGAAATGATGTGATAGGATAAGTGATCTATGAGAAGTTCCTGATGAACCTCCTATAATAGCCTGCCAACCCCATGTAAGATCTCACCTCATCTACAATCTTAGGAGCTACCCACCCCATGATGGCCCTTATCTTTTTTAGATCCACTGCAATTCCCTCCTTGGAGAAAACATATTCCAAGTAATGTACCTCAGTCTGAAAGAAATTGCAGTTGCTAAGCTTAGCATACAACTGATGCTCTCTCAACAACCTCAACACTAGTGTTAGATGCTCGACATGCTCTTCCTCATTTTTAGAATATACCAATATGTCATCAATTAACACAATAACAAACATACCCAAATACAGATGCAACACTTTATTCATCAAGGACATAAATGTAGTTGGAGCATTAGTCAAACCGAATGGAACTACAACAAACTAATAATGCCCATAAATGGTTTGGAAAGTCATCTTGTAAATGTTCTCCTTTTTGACGTGTACATGATGATACCCAAATCTCATATCAATCTTCGAGAACACTGTTGCTCCCTTCAAAACTCAAACAAGTCATCAATCCTTGGTAACATATACCTATTCTCGATGATCACTTCATTCAACTTCCTGTTGTTAATGAACAATTTGAGAGTACCATATTTCTTCTTCACAAAAAATACCAATGTGCCCCATGGTGATACACTTGGCCTAATGTATCCCTTGTCCAACATTTCCTTCAACTGTAGGTTCAAATCCAGTAACTGAGGTGTGCTTATCCTGTAAGGTGTTTTCAATGTCGAAGCTACCCTTGGCACAAACTTAATAGAGAATTCTACCACCATATGTGCTGGAAACTCTGAAATATATTGAGGAAATATCCTTGAACTATTGTATAACTAGGTACTTTCTCAAAACATGTGCATCCTCAACTTCCTTAACTTTACCACTATAAATGTCTATGGTAAATAACACACACCCTTTTCTACGACTGTGCTTTTCTTGCATGGCTGTCACCATCCTAACTGATGCAACTTTATTCTTTACCTGTAAGACTCTTGGTTCCCCATTGTCATCCACACAATCAATTGTTTTGTCATAATAATATGCCTTGGTTCTACAGAGATAAAACCAATCCATGCCCAACAACACGATCCCAATGGTAATACACTAAAATATTCTACAGTAGGCATACCATTCAAATCAAATGCAAAAGATCTTACCCATTGATGAAGTCGCTTCTTCGTACTAATATCCAACTATACTATCCAAGATTTTGCATGAAATTCCTTACTCAAACCACACTTATCTACCATGTCAGTACTAACATAGCTATAATTATATGAAGGGTCAATCAAAATAGAAATAAATTGATCACAAAGCTTACCGTTGATCTGAGTGATAGATGCCCGATGGCCTACCTATTTGTTATCTAACATTGCATAAATATGAGGAACACTCTGACCAACATCCCCAGGAGTCTGTCTGTCCTATGCATTATATATCTGAGACCTAGCACCCTAATTTTGGGGACAATCTCTCATGCAATAAGCTTTTCTACAAGTCCAACACTCTATAGGCTTCTAGCCTGCATCCCTATTCTGCTCCTCAGGTCAATGTCCCTATCCTCTATATAATGCATTGAGCCTCTTAGTTGGTGCAAAATTATCCTTATTACCTGAATCTTGTGTTCTTACTCACTTCTTGTCCCATTTTCCTTTATTCTTTTCATTTCCCTTCTAGTCTGGCTTGGTCTTAGATCTGCGCTTCGACTTTTCATAGCGACACTTTCACTTCCAAATTTCCTCTTGCAAAGATCTAGGCTCATCAAACTCAATCCTATCTATGAATTCCATTGGTAACCCACTAGTGAATCTTTGAATCTTGGCCTTCTCCTCCTTGAGCTAAGGTGCATACCTCAGTAGCTCCAAGAAATTTCTAGTGTACTCATCATATGTCATAGACTACATCTTTACCTCATAAAATATTTTTTCCCTCTCATCAAAGTATATCTAGGAAAAATACGTCTTCTCGAATAGTCACTCAAACTCAATCCAAGTCAAATATTCCTCACATATACCTCTAAATTTCTTCACATCTTCACACCAAATGCCTACTTTACCTTTGAGACTAAATGTATCTACTCTGGCTTTCGTGTTCTCTGAATAATCATTCAACCTAAAGAACTTCTTCATACCAAGAAACCATGCCTCTGCATCCTACAATTTCTTCATCTCTCCATAAAAATTAGGTGTATTTGTTTTATTAAACTCATCTAGCATGTATCCCCTATCAATCCTCCTATAAGCACGATAACAATATCTATCATCATGCATGTGAGAACCAGAACTAGAATCGTACCTGTGTCTATCCCTCCTCCTATCCAGAGTGTCCAACGATCAACCATCTCTGACCGTGTCACCAATATGATACCTACTACCATATTCCCCATTAGTTTTGTCCTCCTACTCATGGTTGATATGAAGTGGTCCCTATTGTTGTAAATCTACCAAAATCTAAAGTATCACTACATTTATCTTTGCTAGATTCTCCTATGCCTGTATGATTATGTCATTATATTATTTACATCTCCTTGTTTCTCCCTTTAAGCTTCTCAATTTATATGCCAAATCAGAAGAGTTCCCAACACAAGACTGCTCTTCTAATTCATAAGGAGAGTCCTTGTAATCTTCCATCTTGCTGATGATTTGACATTTCTTCTTCCAAGGTATATCATGTCATCTAAACAAAATCACAATAAACCAACATACCATAATATAGCTCGGGGAGGATACCTTGTCTGCAAGATCAACAAATCAACATGATACATTTATAACATAATCATGACATCATATGGAAACATAACACATAAGCATATAACCATGCAACAATCATTCCAGCTAGGGTCTAGTCATCAATGCATGACCTTATCAAAAACTCATACCAAAACCTCATGCATGACAACAACCACTACAACATTATACACTTGACCACATGAAAACATTAACATGCATAAGTAATGCCTAACCAACCATACACATGCATAAACATATGTAATCAAGCATAAATGAACAATACTTGAAACCAAACCTACAAGAATGATACATGTAGCCAAACATACAAGAATGAAACCAAACATGCAAGAATGTAACCAAGTGACATATAACAACACGTAACCAGTCATACACTCATGACGATGAATTCTAGAATAACAACATCAACTTCCACAGGACGACATCACTACAAGCATGACCAACATTATGCAAATGAAAAACGCACATGGAATGAAAATGTAAGAGACACATGCAACTGACATGCATGTATGACCAACACACACCCCATCCATTTTGACGGGTGAACCATGCTTTGATACCACTATGTAACATCCTCCTCCCACATCTACACAATAAATGGCCAACAACCATAAACATGCGACAAGAAGCCACTATAATATGATTTGACCTCCTAAGTCACGTTAAGGAAGTGGAACCAACATAAACACACCATACATACATTCAACATCAACATTAGGACCCTTAGGAGCAAATCCAACCTTTCTACTAACTAGCCCCTGGGTTCCATTGATCTTTTGGACCACTTGACCTATGGATTCTCTCATAATATGGGCATGCTAGTGTCTAGGGACCTCTGAACGCTCTGATAGGCCTTCAAGCCAACATCTAGGGACTTTTTTGCTTATTTCTATGCCAACGTCCCTAGGATTCAAGCCACATTTTCAAGCCCAAAGCCCAAGTCACTTCCCAGAATTAAATTACATCTTCATAACTGTAAAATAACCAGGAAATGACAGTATGAATGTAATCACTTAAATGCGATCTTTATTAGACCCTTACTAGCCATGGTCGGAATTTCATTAAACATATCACAAATATGTAATCTACAAGTGTAAATAACATATTTGAGCATAGGGGTCTTATGCTTAGCTGAATCGGTAAGAGACATTGCTGCCCTAATACATTAACTACCATCTCATCCATTACGTCATAGATTCATTGCTTATTCCTTTACAAGTAAAAACATGATGAGAGCCATCCATAGTTTCTATCATAAAACACATATATAACCAACATAATAGGAGAAGAAATACCAATGAAATCATAGGCATATAAACCACATATAATTCAGTATAATACTCATAGAAATACAAGGAGAAATAACCTCATATTGATGATTCAAAATCCAAACCCGAGATGGGACTTCCATGTTCCACCCAACCATAGAATGGTTGAGCCAAATCTCTCTTCATCAATTCACCCCCATCCCATATTCTAAGCAAGAATGTGGGATATCATAGAACACATCAATCCAAAACCATCCAGGCATTCTAGAGGCCATCCATCTCAAGCCATGAAAAAGTGATTCCACCTAATGATTGGACATCACAAAACCACCATTAGATTGGTCTCTATCAAAGCCTTCCTGGGCTTCTAGAGTGTTTTTCCAAACAAGGCTTCCAGGACTAGTAACTCAATCCACAAATTTTACTAGGCTTCTAAAGTGTTTGTCCAACCAGGGCTTCCAAAACTAGTAACTCAACCCACCAAGGGCTTCTAGAGTGTTTGTCCAACCAAAGCTTGCTGAACTAGTAACTCAACCCAAGCTGTTATAGGGCTTCTAGGGTGCTTGTACAACCATGGCTTCTGGGACTAATAACTCAACCCAAGCTAAGGAAACATGAGAACCAACCAAAACGAAACAAGGAAAACAAATCCACAAGCACCATGGCTATCCAGGAAATGGAAAGGCTAGGAAATCCACTATCAATCTCGACCATCCTCCATTCCCATGACATATCACAATCAACAAACCACATGCATATGGTATGGATGCCAGAACCAGTTAGGAAAACATATGTGCAAATTGGTACCAACAAGACAAATACAATGTAGCTTTTGATCCCAATGTCCCCTTGCACTTTCCTTCTCTTCCTCTGCCTTCTTGCTCCAAGAATCCAAGTATGCCACACCCTCTAGGAGTGCTCTAAGAAAACTCTAAGTATCTAAGTGTATGAGACAGAGAGAATAATGAGAGAGAGCTCCAACACTGAACTGACAAAAAGTTACCAAATCATCTTGAGAAGCCTTTTTATGAATGAGGCCCCTATTTTCTTAATTTTATTTTATTTTCCTTCAATTTCCTCCTCACGTGCAACTTGTGACCGTTCACTTCATTTTTCTCCTAATTTCCATTATTTTCATAAATAAATCTACCCAAAATTCCATTTGTCCTTTCCAAAGCCTTATCTATTGGCTTTGTCAATTTCCTTAGCCACTAATAACCAAATGAACACCCACACTAGGATGCCTTGCTCAACATTCAGCTTGGAATAAGTGTCCCATCAACTATGGTTATTATCTTTCCTTTATTAAATTTTATTACATGGAATTTTCACCAGGGCTCTTACAGGTACTCGACCAATTGAGCTAACCTTAAGGGCTAAATATATGTCATGGCAAGGAAAGTAAAAATAACAAATAATCTCATTTCCTTGACATTTATGTTAGAAAATTTTCATTTAATTTTTAGATGCTTCATGTGAGTCATATTTGAGTCTCAAAACCCTCCCATACCATCAATGCATGTATCTACTATAACCACATCAAATTTAAATACATATAAGAAAAAAATGAAAAAATTTCAACATTGGCCTCACTCACAACTCCCTTTGTGCATGTTAAACTAATGAATGCATAATCTTGATTGATTGGCAAATGTTAATTTAATTCAACATTTACCTAACCTTGAGATCATGGATAGAATTTGAACCGTGACGTCTTAATAGAAAATTAAGGTGCACTTTAACACTATGTAATTCAACAATCAGAGTTGATGGTATAAGCACGAATGAACTTATCTTGGTTTCAAGAATAATGTATTCTCTACTCAACCAAGCCAACCATGTGAAGGTGGAAGCTATATGGCCCCTCCTCCTCCCTTCACATCGCTTTTATTTCCCCAATACCCAATTTTATCTACTATAAAATAATTGAGAACAACATAGTATGAATCATAGCTATAGACCAAGATAACAAAAGTTTAAGGTAAATATAAGAGGACAAATGAATTGAAAACTTGTAAAAACATACCTCATATATTTCAACATTTCAATACCATTAATATTATTCTTCAACCAAGTCAACATTTGTATCATTCTATTCTGAATTGATGTTAAAAAGATTGACCATATCAGCGTCATCATCAATGTCATCATTTCTAATCATATCATCATCTATATAATCATGAGGAGAATTGTGTCCTATATTTGGTTTGAATTCTTCAAGTTATTCATTTGATAGTAAATTGTTGATATCATGTTCATCTAGATATTTTCTTCATTAACATCTTCTTGAACTTCTTTGATGTCTTCATATGAAACATGAACTAATTGCTCCTATAAATCATTTTCCTCCTCAATATCATCTTCTTCTGCTACATTGTAATTTATCGGCCTTAATCTTGCATCATATCTAACAACATATGACAAACCCTCTCTACATGGAACCTCTAAGTAAAATACTTATTCATATTATCTTGGAAGAACATAAGGCTCTGATCTTGGCTCAATATTCCTTTTCATAACCATGGTAAATCTATTAGCATTCTCAATAATAGTTCTATCAATATCACATTTATTCATTTGAAACGTATACCATTTGATGTCCAATAGAAATATTTGAAAATATTTAAATTCACACTCGATTATATATTTGAAATACCCACAATATCAATTTTTAGAGACTGTTGGATGTGTGTGACTTCTAGAGGAAACATTAGTAACCTGAAATACTAAAATAATCCTATTATCAGAAGTTTTTGTCTTGTCATCTAACTTTTCGATGTGAGATTTGCATTCCTTGCACCACATAACCTTGTAATGTTTCAACTACAATATGTTAGGCACATAAAAAATTGCATTGTTAATTGATAAACATATTTATATCTAAAAATAATACAAATCATGAAAAAAATGCCATATACATCAATATAATATTAAAAAAAAGTAAATATTGTGGGTGTATATGCTTTCCTGTTTATATTTTAAACCATTTTCTAAATCAATTTCCCTTTCTATAATATTTGTATCTCTCTGATGTTAAACTTTTTTGAACAATCTAGCCACGCCATGTCATGAAAATTTACCATCATTAGGTTATTTACATAATTCAATACATACCTTCATCCAATTAATATTGTTTGAAATTTATAAATGTATTGCACCTCACTCTCATCCAGATGTATTAAAAAATAAAATTACATATGATTAGTTACCATCATATACCTTCATAATGATGGATTATGTAGGAAGAATAAAAATTAAAATTACTACAATGTACACAAAATCAAAAAGTTAAATGTGTTATAAATCTCGACCATTTATTTACATGTAACTTTACTCATGCTACCTTTCCCCAGTAGGTGTTCCCATTAAAAATTTTTGATGTTATTGGCATCCCAAATGTGATCCACATAAATACTTGCAACGGATTTAGGAACATATTGAGTAATATAAACCATGTTCTGATATACCATATATCCCTTTACCATGGAACTTAAAGTTCATATCTCATTTATTTTCCAAGTTCATATATAACTTGTTTAAAATTGTTGTCAAAGTTGTTTGGGATAGATCAAGGTAGAACATATTGTAACAAAAAATATGAATAATTACTTATTCTTAAATTAGTAGAAATAACACTAACAACATGTTTCACCAATATAAAAATATATACAACAAAATAATTACCTTAATCAAGGCATGGCAATCATGAGTTTTTACCCTGCCTAGTTCACCTTTCTTTGTTATGACATATTTTATGTTTGAAGAAAATCTAGTTGGAAATTTAATTTTTTCAATGACCTATTTCACATCCTTTCTTTTATACTCTATCAATAACCATGGAAAGACACTTATATTTTGGTCTATATCACTATTTGAATGAGTCACATTCTATATTACATTATTGTGCTCTTAATTTCATTTACAAATAATGAATTTTTTTTTGTCACTCCTTCCATATAAATGTTTCCATAATATTTTTGTTACATTTGTCCCAATGTGCATTGTACCAAGGAAATGAACAATTTATAATTTCTCATAGTAGGGAAGCCTACTAAATTGTAGGGGATACATTTTCATTCCTTGTGAAAGAAACCAATTATTATTGCCTTCATGATAGTGACCTTCAAGTTGAATCATAATTAAATATATTAAAGAAATGATTGTCAGTTAGTACAATGAAAAGAATGCATAAAAATATAAAATATTCCAAGCATTTCATGTGTGATACGTAGACGAATTGTCCATACCTTGAAGATTAATTCTAGTATATCACAATTACCATAAACAAGGTGTCATTCTTCATGGTTTTAATCTTGTCTCTTCGTTCCCATTGAAAATATATTGTTTGGTACTTTGATAACTATGGTTCTTAGAGAGGAAGTGTCTATACTCATCAAAGACCTCCTTTCTTAAAATTATAGAATGGCAACACTTCATGTGAGGACCACAAAATGGACATGGAAATTTACCTTTTGTTTGAAGACCTGCAAGAGATGGATTAAATTATATACCAATTATTTGAAGTATATTATTTAAGAATGATGCATGATATGAACTTGATAAAATAAAACACTATTAAAGTAGAGTGTAACATTATAACATACCATAGAGATTTTTTATCCATGGGGAATCATGAATTGTTCATACAATGATTCCATGGAATTGAAATTCCATTTTCACACCTACTCATATAGAGATGACATACATAGTGACGCCCTTCAATAACTCTAGTAACTCATCAATAAGAGGCTCAATATGTACATTCATATCTTTGACTTCGTACTTACCTAATCGATTAAACATACAATACATATTTACTACATATATTGGTAAATAAGAAAATATCAAACATATAAGACATATTTATGTGGAAAACAATACAAATGTGATGTTACCATGTTGAAAAGATTTATTCTAAACAAATACTTCGAACAATCATTGCCAACATTATGTGCTCCCTCTTTATTGACTTCCATGGCTAATTGTTCATTAGAGAACTTTTGAGGTCTAAAATAGGCCTCCTAAGAAAAATGTACAAACAAAATAAGCTTTATAAGAACCAATAGGATTCAGGATGATGATGTCAACCATGGCAGATGATTCACCATTTTTGGGGTAAAAGGGTAAAAAGATTAAAATAATAATAATAATAAAACTACTTTTTGAACTTGTATTTTCAATTTATCTCCCTAAGGATTTGGTCAAATTTCAAGTAGGAGTACTCATTGGATGAAAAATTTAATTCCTCATTGAAGGAATACCCACGTTCCATACTTTTGATGGACTCTGCTATGCAAAAAATGAGAAATACATGAAAAAACGTGATTGCAATCACATTTTTCATGTATTTCTCATTTCATGTGTAGCATGGTCCATCAAAAGTATGCAATATGGGTACTCCTTGGATGAGGAATCGAATTTTTCATCCAACAAGTGTTCATGTTTGAAATTTGAGTAAACACTTAGGGAAATAAGTTGAAAATACGAGTTAAAAAAATAGTTTTTTCTTTCTTTTCTCTAAAATTTGACGATTGAATCTAATATAATTTTATTATTTACATTATTATTTTATAATTTCCTTAGGAGGCCGATTTTAGACCTCAAAATTCCACTAGAATGATTGTGAATAATAAAAACAAGCCACGCTAAGTAATTAGATCTAAGCTCTCTAAATGGATTGACATTATTAGTTGCCAATGAAATCCTAAGACTATGAGGATCATCTTCAAAATGTGGTCATATCTCCTATATCTTCTTAAATTCATATCAATTGATAGGAATTCAAATAACGCCATCTTTACTTATGATCCTTACATGGTAATCCATAAACTGTGTTATGATTTTGCACCTGAACAATCACCACAAACATGGAATTATGGGAATAGAATGAAGAACCTTGCGAGGAACATTTTTTATTGCTTCATTACTTCCATATATACTAATTTGACGTTCCAGGAATTATTTTTTCAACACATGTTCTCCATAATACAAAATATGATCATCAAGACATGAATGAATAGCTTAATACTCCATTCCAATATATTTCATAATGACATGTAAATCTCTGTATATGTGAGGTAAAACATTTGATGACGGTAACATAAATTTTCCTAACAATTTTGAAAATAATTGAAAAGTCATTATTGATTAATGTAAATAATATCAATCATAAATATTTCACCGAAATTTCATATATGAGCAACTAAGAATAAAAATAGAGGAAAAAATAAAATATTTATCATCGTATAATAAATTTCACAAAATATTACATAACTTAGGAGAGGTATAACACAAGTGTCTGACAAACCATTCATAACCTTTAACTTTACCACTAGAAATATAGCATAGAGAAGTCCTGTTTTGGAGCCTTCATAAAGAGGTTTTATTTCCTTCTCAATTAGATGTCTATCAAAAGTATCATCCAACTGGTCATCATCATCTTCCATTCCAACATTATTAAATGTCTCCTAAATAAATACATTCATCCCCTCTTCTCCAATTGTGTTATTAGCATCATCATCTTCTTCCATAAGATCATTAACTTTATCTTCAATATTTTCTCCATGCTCCTAAATAGGTCCTTGTATAAAGGTAATCACATCCAAAATCATGGCCAGTTCCCTAGGGCATTATCGCTTTGCAATTACAAACAATCCAGTAATATTAGTGTATATAACAAATATTTAAATGATACAAACATTTAGAAATATCGTAAGGGAAACAAAGACAACTTAGGTGAGAGTGAGAGACAAGGAGAACAAATCAATGATCAAGCTTATGTAATTTATCAATATGTTTATGAATATGTTGAAAAAATATATGAAAATTGCTAGTTTTCTTGACTTGTAGAAAGAGAGAAATTTAATGAGATATGTACTCAAAACCAGCAAGAACAACCTATTCCTATTTCACCTTCATCCCCATTTCATATTTTTCTTGATTTCATTTGGAAATCACAAGTTTGGTGTGGATAAAAACTTTCCCTAGATAACTAATTTGAGACCATAGTTGAATTTATAAGGGCTTCAAAGATAAGGGATTAGGGGTTAACTCATTATGGGTTAATAGGTTATTGACATCTAGGCATTAGGGATACTTAGGAGATGGTAGTGTAGATGGAGAAATCAACTTAGGTGAGAGTGATAAACAAAAAAACAAAATAATGATGAAGCTTATTTAATTTACCAAGATGTTTATGGAATATGTTCAAAAAAATTGGGAAATTTTTTAATTTTATTAATATGTAGAAAGAGAGACACTTTGTGAGATATATTGTTAGAACCATAAAAAATAACCTATTCTTATTTTGCCTTCATAATTATTCATATTCTTACTTGATTTCAGTTGCTGGTGCTTCAGGCTTTTGAGTCGATGAAATATTTCCCTCTAATCCCTAGTCGTAAACCCACCCCTAACTTCTAAACCATTAACTAGCCCTAACCCTTTAATCTAGCCTAACCCCTAACACATTAGAACCTATAATCTCCCTAATCATTAACACCTTAACCCCATTCCCCCTAATTAATTCCTTAAACTACTAACCCCTAACCCTTAATAATTAACAACTAAACCATTCAACCCTAAACCCTAAGCAATTGAACCCTTACATCCCCTAAGCCCATAAACTATTAACACGTTAGATATTTCCTAACGACTTAATGTAGATTAGGAGGGATAACCCCAAATCTAACTAGGTATCTAAACCCCCTAAACCTAAAATAAACCCTAACTTATTAACCCCTAACCCATTAATCTATTAATCACTAACACTAACTTATAAATAGAAGTTAAATTTTTTATAGGGAAAATTTTAGGGCCAAAATTTTGCAAATGTGCTATTTTGTGGACATTTTCGAAAAAAAATTAAAAATTATTCGCCAATTTGGTTAAAAATTCACCTATTTTTTACATATATATGGTTAACTGGATGATGTTTGCCAATAACTTACAGATTTTAATGGTTAATTACATATTTTTTATTGAATATTCGCCTACATTCTTTATGTATAAATTTTCAAACCAGAATAGTTTCCCACAATACTATATATAGGAAAATATTTAAATGTTTAAAAAATGCCCTAATTTTTTATAATTTTAATATTTTAATATTTTTAAAGACGTAATTCAATGATACATTGTAGGTATTTTTTTTGTTGATATTGTTTCAAGTTTAATATTTATTAATAAAAAGTTATAGAATCTAATTATTCAAACAAATTGAAAAAGCTTAAATAACTAACACGTGCACGCATGCACACACACGCACACATATACTTTGAAAAGGAAAAAAAATATTATTTTTGATTAAAAATAATATTTATTATAATTTAAGAAAATGTGTACTATAATTTAACTTTTATTAAATAAATTTATTAAAATGTAAAAATTATAAATTAAATTTTACATATCCACTTAAAATTATCTAAAGTTTATAGAGATATATGCCATTAGCCCACCCCTAGGTAACCTCTAAACCACTAATCATTAACCCTTTTATCCCTAACTACTTAGATCCTATCCCTGTAATGCTTAACACCTTAACCCTTAACAAATAACCTGTTACCCCTAAGCTCTAAACTATTAACCCCTTTATTGGCCTAACCCATTAATCACAAACCCTAAATGCCTTTAAACCATAAACCATTAATTTACAAAAAAAATTATGAAATATAAAGACATATAATGAATAACTTACCAATGGATGATATTGATGCCCACCTTCAAGGTTTCAAAATTATCTACAATGTTCATTAGGTGTTTTTATTGAAAGTATCCTACTCTTGTAGCCCCTGTATTTGGTACAAGGGAAATAACATTTTCCATCACCAAATTTTCCTTATGAAACATTCAATATTGATTATCCTCACAAATCAAACATAGTTCAACTATTTGTAATACAATTAATAAATGATTTCCGAACAAAAGATAGCCCTTATATATAATTTTGTTTCTTGTATCTCCAATGTCCACAAATTATGGAGAGACATTGTATAATAGTAAAAGAAAAATTATTGTGTCCAATGTTAATATTCAGATAGTATTATGGTTGACTTGATTAGGCGTCATAAATTTGATGGACATCATATACACATCAGGTATCCTACGTAATTAGAAGGCATCATATATATGGTGAATCTATCAGATATCTTATGAAATCATAAATTCATTGAATATCCAATGTTGTTCAGGGATTTTTTAAAAATAATACAAGAAAATAATATCAAATATGATACTAGGACCAATTTCATTAGTACTGTTAGAGTAAACCGTCGATTTTTGTACTCATTTGTTGTAGTGGTACTTATACATCTACAAAAGGTGATTCCTTTTGAAACCTAGTTAGATTTGGGGTTAGCCCTCCTAATCTCCATTAATAGTAGAGATCCTACTTCCCTCATATCCAAATGCTATTATTCCACAACCTCATTGGTCTGAAGTCTTGAATGTGAAGCTTGGGAAAAGGTTACACATATTTACAACCTTGGATTATCGATGTTATATTCTTAACGAAACTCAACACACAGAGATAACAATCTTTAAGCATTATGATAACAATTTTCCACATCTTTTCCATTTACAACCACATAATATAAAGGCACAATGCCCTTCGAATACTTCGACAACATAGGGTAAAGTGATACAGGTCATTTTAATACAAGAAAATAACCAGTGTAACAAAGATTCCACATATTTTTTCGACTCGCTGAGCACTGCTGCCCTCGCTGTGACCTGCGTAGCCTGACTGGGCACTGCCCTCTCCGCCTCTCTGCCCCGATCCTGGTCCTCCTGACTGTGGGGCTGCTTGGATCTACCAGGCCTCCACTGCCAAGACCGTGCTGTGCCTCTTCACCTTCCAGATATGCCTGGATCGCCCTCGTTCTGTAGGGTCTGATCAGAACTCCTTCTTTCCGAGTTTGATATGCCTTGCTTCCTATTCATGCTTGGAGCAGATCGGGTTTGCTGATCTGTGGTCTGCCGTGGAGGCCCAAGGCTCGCCTAGTGGTCTCTCGCATGCTTCACCCCTGGAAGCTGAAGCAGCCTTCTCCTCTCTCTTGGATTCGCTGCCCAAAAAGAAGAAGCCTGAAATCTCTAAATTCATCAAAAGGCTCGACGATGTTCCAGAGGTAAACCTTCCTCCTGAGGGTCCGATCCAGGTTTCCTTGTCCCTGGCAGATCGAGCCCTGGTGGGTCAATTCACGGGCCTTTGGCCCTCGCCAAAATCGACGGAAAACTGGGTTATCAAGAACTGGGTTCCCCTGATCGAGAACAATGTCACCTCTTACTTTTTGGGTAGAGGCTTCTTCCTGTCTGAGTTCAACACAAAGGAGGACAAAGATCTGATCTTCAATAATGGGCCATATTTCATGGGACCTCAGGGTCTCTATCTCAACAAATGGACCCCTGACTTCGACCCGACCATGGATGTCCCAACGGCGATCCCTGTCTAGGTTCGGCTCCCTAATCTCTCGGTGCATTGCTGGAACTGGGAGTCCCTCAAGCACATAGGGAACACTCTGGGAAAATTCATTGATAGATCAAACAACAATGACTAGTATGATTGCGCCCGAATCTGCGTCGAAGTAGACTTAGAGGTGGGGCTTCCGGAGGCCATCGAATTAAAGGTAGCTAGTTGGACATACGTACAAGTGCTAGACTACGAGCAACTTCCTTTCAAGTGTCGTGAATGTCATATCTATGGCCACTTTGCAAGAGGGTGCCCGAACAAAGGGGAAGCAGAGAAAGGTAAGGAAGAGGGCTGGAACCAGGTCAAGAAGTCAAAGGCATCCCAAAAGAAATCTGGGGTTCATGTCCCCCATCCTACCTCCACCCAGATTTCTCCCCCATCAAAAAGTCAAGAAAACATGTATGTGGTCTCAAGCTCTGCTAAAGAGACCCCTCAGGAAGAAGATAAGTAAGATATTCCACCACAAAAAATGACTTCAACAGATGCAAGACCCGACGAAAGTGCCACGACAAGAAACAAGGAAAAGCAAATAGAAGCATCCGAGGAGGACCATGACTCGGAGGAGTCTGAGGAGGATGGAGAAATAGGAGACATGCAGACATCGGTTAGAAGATTTGCAAGAGGCCGTAAATCTGCTAGAGAAAAGAGAGATGAGGAAACTTACAAGGACAAGCTTCAGGGTAGCCAGCCCACTCTGGAGAAACTCCTTGGAAAAAATCCGAAGACGAACAAAAATCAAGTGCAGGGTTCCAAGGGAGCCCATCATCATACAAATAAATGATGAAGATCGTCTCCTAGAATTGCAGAGGAATGGGGAGCAAAGTGAAAGAAGAAGCAATAAGAAGTCTTATAAGAAGATAAGCCCCAAACATTCTTCTAATCCAGGAGACCAAAATGGAGGACAAGGAATTTCTCCAAATCAGTAAAAAGATTTAGAAAGGAAGCAACGAACATGCAGTTTCAGCACGGGGAGCCTCTTGGGGTCTGGGCTCCCTCTGGAACCGTCTCAAGTATAAGCTAGTCATCGAGTTGCACAACACCCACTGGTTATTTTTGAAGCTCCAGCCTTTGGACTCAAGGGAAGCAGTCAGCCTTTTCAATGTAAACGTTCCAACAAATATAGGGGAGAAAAGGGAGTGCTGGGACTCCATCAGACAACTGTCGGAGTCAGAAAATTTGGAAAACGTCATTGTGGCAGGGGATTTAAACCTTACCATGTGCATGGAGGAAAAGCGAGGAGGAACAATCATAAGGGACCCTGCAAGGGAATGGGTGGAAGAACTCATGCAGGACTAGGATCTGCTAGACATCCCTCCAAAAAATGGTAAGTACACCTGGTCTAACAAAAGAATAGGTCCTGGCCATATTGCTGCTAGACTTGATAGATGCTTGGTGCAGAGTTCCTTTCTTCTGTTGGGCTTAGAATCCAGATTTCATATCCTCCCATGCAGCGCTTCTGATCATAAGCCAATTTTGCTGGAGATGTCGGGGCACAAAGATTTGGGTCCCATCCCCTTCAGATTCAATCCTCTTTTGGTTAAGGAACCAGAGTTCCTGAAACTGGTTCAAGACTACTGGATTGTGCCAGTAAAAGGTTCCCCTTTCTTCATATGGGAAGAAAATCTTAGAAGATTTAAAGCGACCCTCAAAACTTGGGCCAAATCCCTCCCCTCCCCTGCAAAAGAGAGAAATCAGGCCCAGGATAACCTCGCCCATCACCATGCTCAAAGTGAGGATGCAGAAATCACAAAAGAATTTCTAGACAAGGAAGCTGAGCTCCAGCAAATCTTCCATAAAGCCTACCTTTCGGAGGAAGATCATTGGATACAGAAGTCAAGGAGTTTATGGCTTAAAGCAGGAGACACAAATTCTGCCTTCTTCCACAAACAAGCTCAAGCCAGAAAGAGCTTCAATTCTATTGCAGAAATTATAGATGGAAGATCAACTCACAAAGATTTTGATAGCATAAAGAGAGCAGCTTTCAATCATTTTCAAAACTTGTATAGAGAAGAGGGAGTGACGGACCATAACTCTAAATTCTTGGAGGCGATTCCTCCTAGGATCTCTCCCTCAATGAACCAACAGCTCGAGGTGAAGATCTCTATACAAGAACTAAAATATGCTCTCTCCGACATGGAGCCAGACAAAGCCCCGGGCCCGGATGGCTTCACTGCAAGATTTCTTCAAACCTGCTGGCAGATCGTGGAGAAAGACCTCTATAAAATGGTTTTGAAATCGCAAACTTGCTAGAAAATTGGGGAAGCACCAATTCAGCCTTCCTTGCCCTCATCCCCAAGGAAAAGGGTGCTAAGGAATTCAATCAGTTCCACCCCATCTCCGTTTGTAATATTGGATACAAACTGATCACAAAGGTCATTACCAATAGACTAAAAGGAATTCTTCTAGCCATCATCCCGGAGAACCAAGGTGGATTTGTTCAAGGGAGACAGCTTGCTGACAATTTCATCTTGGTTCAGAGGTGATCCACTCGAGCCAGCTACGCAAAGAGAAAGATATGGTAATTAAATTAGATTTAGCTAAGGCTTTTGATCGGGTCAGACTTAGCTTTCTTTGGGAGGTCCTGAAAAAATTTGGCTTCGGAATGGGTTTTTTAAAATGGATTCGTGCTTGTATTGCCGACCCTTGGATCGCCCCTCTTGTGAATGGGAGAGCAGTTGGTTTCTTTAAAGCCTCAAGGGGGCTTAGGCAGGGTTTCCCCCTCTCTCCACTCCTGTTCATTTGTCATGTTTCTATCCTGAGTTTCTACCTGGATCAGAAACTTGTTGACCAAGAGATCCTGGGACTCAATATAGCAAGAGGTGTTAAAAACGTCAATCACACCCTGTTCGCGGATGATACCCTCTTATTAGGGGCTGCCTCCGCCAGATCTGCTTCAAGTTTCAAGGAGGTCCTAGACGACTACAGTGAAGCTACAGGCAGTAGCTTAAACAAGGGTAGGTGTAAAATATTTTGTTGGAATATTTCGACATCCACCCTTACAATCATTTCAAGAATTCTGGGCTTCACTGCTTCCCTTAACTGGTCCTCCTTCACATATTTGGGCCTCCCCATTTTTCGTAAATTGGCTTACAGCAAAGATTGGGTCCCTCTGTTGGATAAATTTAAGGCCAAAATCCAAGCTTGGGGGTTTTCATGGCTAAACCTAGCTGGAAAAACTGTCCTCACCAAATTAGTTCTCTACAACCTACACATTTTTCAATTCTCTGTAATTCTAGCACCTTCAGGCATCATAAAAAAAATGGAAGCCTTCATTCGCAAGTTCTTCTGGAAAGGGGGCAATCATAATGACAGGAAAATCCCATTGGTCAGTTGGGAGAAAATTTGCGAGCCTCAGAGCGAAGGATGCCTTAACTTCAAGGATCTTAGCCTCCAAAACATAGCCATGGGTGCCAAGATATTCTGGAGAGTCGTTGGATCACATCCAGGCTGGGTGCAAAGAGCTCTTTGGAGGAAATACTTTAGGGGAAAGAGAAAGAGATGCTTGGATGCCCCTCTACCCACAATAGGCTCTTAGCTAATCAAACTTTTCCAAAAAGCAGTCCCTTTAATCATAGATAGAGCATACTGGATTCCAGGAAACAGTAAGGATTGCAAGATATGGGAAGATAGAATCATGATGCATCCACCCTTATTGTCTCATAGTTCCCTACAACCGTTGTGCTTGTGGTTGGACAACGCAGGCTGCAACATGCTTTGGGACATCTCGCAGTGGGAAGGAAGAACATGGCTGCGCTGGAGACTCCCTCCTATCCCTCCTGAGTTGTCCCAAGCTCGTGATCTGCTCCTTGCATCGCTAAACGGGATGGCGCCTCTGAGCGTGGGTAAGAAGGATGCCCGAGGATGGGGAGCCGCCCTAGGACAGTACATGGTGGTGCAAGGTTATAAGAGCCTATAGGATCGACCTCATGTCCCCCCGAACCCAACTGTATGGAATGGGATCTGGAACATTAAGTCCATACCCAAGGTCGACGTCTTTTGCTGGCTGTTATGCCACAGAGCGATATTAACAACCGAAATATTGCAGAATAAATGCTTTCAAGGCCCCTCCCACTGCCATTTATGATGTGAAAACGAGGAGAATGCTCAGCATATCATGCTGGACTGCAATTATTCAAACTAAATCTGGCAAGGACTTCTGAGTTTTTGGAAATCTGAATTCACTTTGCCCATGACTATACCTAATCTCTTTGCAAATTGGTGGAATTACTATCCTGAAACTCTCCCAAAAAATGAAAGATTCAGAGCAGCATGGCTCTCCCTGCCGAAATTCGCTTGCTGGCAGATCTGGCTCGAGCGCAACAGAAGAGTCTTTAGGGATGAAAGTCTCAACTCACAGGTTATTATCATTAAAATAAAATGCCTTTGGAAAGAAAGTCTTGGGGATTATCTGCCGAAGCTGAATCTAAGCCAGCATGACTTAGATTGGGGCGCCTCGATGGGCCTCCATTTCTCGGGTGAAATCAGGCACCACAATATCACAAAAGAATGGCAATTCAGGGGGAAGGAGAATGAACTGTTGGATTTGCTTCTCAGGCAATCCAGATCTTCTTTTTTCTTTGATGGAGCAGTGAAAGGAAATCCTGTATTGGCTGGGGTAGGAGGCATTATAAAAAATAAAGAGGGCATAAAAGTGGCAAAGTTCGCTTGGGGATTAGGGCAGTCAACTAGCATGCAAGCTGAAGCCTTGGCACTTCTGCAAGGCCTTAAGCAAGAAGAGGTTAGGGGTCTCTCAGAAGTCAGCATCATAGGAGATTCTCAAGCCATAATCAAAGTCTTAGTAGAGGATTCCTCTCTTGTAGACATCAGCCTAGCAAGAATCATTTCAAGAATCAGAACCTTGATGAAATCCTTCTGGACTACAACTCTCCTCCATGTCTTGAGAGAAAATAATAAAGATGTTGATATAGAAGCCAACAGGGTAGTTCCTCTTTCCGTTGGTTGTCTCTTGGCAGACAAAATTGAGAGCTGGGACTCCATTCCATAACAATTTTCATGTTTTTCTGCATTTTTCTGAATCAGTTTGTTTGTCTATTTAAGATAGGGAAAATTACAGAGATAGAATCGATAGTCTGGAATAAATCTCCCGGGTATCTAGGATTTGGGACCTCTGATCAACTAGTGGAAGGAAATTTAAAGGCTATGCCCGACCAAATGTAACCGGTGAAAAGTAGTTTGCCAAAGATCAGTATAATTCCATACCCATTCTTGTAAGAAAAAACAAAGATTCCACATATCTCTCACATCATGATAATGAATAGGCATAAATATTATCATAATACATAAGAACATACATTTATGATTGAGTAGACTATTTTTCTCAATCAATGGATACACAATAATGTCATCCCTCCCATAGGGATTTAGGTAATAACTTAAATCCAAGTTTTTGGTTTTCGAAAAACTTATACTCCTTCATACCTCTGAATCAATGTCCCCTCTCAAACAGTCATCATTTATAATTAACTATTATTTACATGAATTTATAACCCATAATAATATTTAGAAGAGGGCTGACAAAAAGAGTTATCACATATGTTTTTTGGAAATTTAGGGGGACAAGGGTTACCTTTGCACACCTAGGCCCTAGTCAAAAGTTTTATTCTGATGGTTCTTTCCATCAAGCTATTGTGCACCTAGAATAGATATTGTATGAAAATGTTTCATCCTTGAGAAGTTGATGTACCAACTAAACACCTTGTGGCCTGCAAAACCTTTGAATTTCATTTTCTAAGGCTAGGGCTTTGGACTTCTAGAGTTATTTATTTATATTAAAAGGACATTCTCTTAGCCTCTTATAATAAATTTTATGAATTTGTATAGGCACGATGTCTCTCTTCTTAGAGATAACTACCACCATTCTAGATAGTTTATGTTCTACGATATTTTCCTATTTCATTTATTAATATAAGTTTGGTTTCCACCATATTATTGTAATATTTATTCTATTTGTTTCTGTTTTTTCATTTAATTTATGACATTTATTTCAATTTCTTGTACAACATGGATGAGTGTTATTAAAGCATTATTCTCCTTATTGTTCCTTAGTTCATGTCCTTGACAAGGTCATGGTACAAATATTTGGGTTTCAAGCTAGTTTCACTTGGGAATGGTCATTATCACAAACCCAAGTAGCCTTACATGGTAGATGATAAGAGCGATGATGGATTAGGATATCCTCTCTAGTTGTTTTTTGAGGAAGAACTCATGCAACATAGAAATTAGAAGATAAACAATTTCACCCACATTTGTCGATGACTTCCAACAATAACATAGGATCCTTCAACCACCAATGGTTTTGGAGGTACAACTCCCTTAAACGTACAAGTTAAATTTGATATCCCATTATTCAAAATATAAGGAGATGTGTCTTCTTTGGAGATATGGTTAAATGTATTATAGGTATATTACTCTGTCCATTTTTTCCTTATTATGAGAAGATCATGTTCAGACGATTGAAAGTCGTTCCCCATGTCAATAATTTGTGGGAAGATTACTGGGATAGACAAAGTGAATATCAATATACCTGTTTCAATGAAGATCAATTTGTCTTGGTTTTGTTGATGCCCTTAAAGAGAAATTTTACCATGTAAGTAAATATGATCATCAATACATGACATACAGCTCTGCAAAAAGAGAGACACTAGAAGGTGTCACAATATATTAATAATTTCTATTAATTGCACTCAAATATGGTTATGAGAGACTTCGAGTGGAACTTTTTCTTGAATTAATATATTGGCCTACATTGGCAGATATAGATAAAGATGGATTTCCTAAACATATTCTTAGTAGGAGATGCTTATGAATGTGTTATAAAAAATTAGCAGAAATTGAATAAGTGAAATAAGGAGTTTTAATATACAAATCCACTGCAAAGGAATCCTAGAAGAAGTGGTCCTATCTCATAAGATAAGGCACAAATTAAGGGAAGACAACCTCAAGACAACTAGCCCAAGTCATAGGTGAAATGTTAAAAGGTTACACTAGAAAGTGGTGTGTGTTCTGCATAAGCACTTGGTGTGACTTTGATTAAGGTCAATCAAATCAATTACTATTGGTGAAGATGAAGGAAAAGGAAATGTACTCTACACATGATTTTGATTCATAATAAATATAAACAAAAGCATAACATTTATGCAGAACACATTGCTGCCATCATCACCAGAAAGATCTAAATATAATATCTAGAGGATTTTGAAGATGGGGAGTACTTTTTACATTCGTAGATGAGGGTGAGTGAGATTCCACTCCATTTAATCATTGATAGTGGTAGTCAAAAGGTCTTGATATCAGTTTAGGTCATTACGTTATTGGGGTCGTTGACAGTACCACACCCCTAACAATATAGGATTGTCAGTTGGGTCATGGATGAGACATCCATGTGAACCAAGAGTTCCTCCTATCTTATGGAATCAATCTCTTCAAATATGAACTATTATGTGATGTTTCCCTACTTTAAGTTTGTGATGTTATTTTAAGACAACATTCTATGTGGAAACATCATGTTTTTTAGAAGTCTCATCACTATAGTGTCATTATCACTCTCAAAGGTAAGGTGTACAAGATCCCACAGGTAGTCATAATTATTTCAATTTCATTGATATCAACAAAACACTACTAAAACATAATATCTTTGATTGATTTTTTTTCCTTCCATGGTTCGGTCATAAGGTGAAACAAATTTTTAACCACCAAAACCTTTTCACATGTCCTCTCTACACAATAGACATAAGACAATTTTTTTTAGGCATACATAGATATATTCTCTCCACATGTGGGGGTGCCTCTATGCTACTAAGTGAGAGAAAAAATTGAATTGATAACTAATGCTCCTCTACCTAATGGCCCAATATATAGATGTTTCTTCCTAGGGAATGAGGAAACAAACATCAAAGTCGTGAGCTCATACAAAAGGGCTACATTTGACTAAACTCTTCACGTTGCGAGAGTCCAATTGTGTTCATGTAGAGAAATGCAAACATGGAGACTCTATATTTATTATAGATCCGTAAAGAAAGTCATCGTTAAGAAAAAATACCCAATCCCTAGGATTGACAATATTCTTGACTAGAAAAAGGGTGCCAATTTCTTTAGCATGATTGATTTGAAGTTAGGCTACCATGAGGTTCAATTGAACAAACTAATGTACGTAAGAAAAAATTCAAATATAAAGAAGGAAATTTATATTGGTTCATTATTCTCTTTTTCTTGACCAATTATCTAACAATGTTCATGAGGATGATGGATGATATCATGTAGTGACTCATAAAATCTTTCTTCATTGTATATTTGAATGACATCCTCTTCTTCAAAAATAATTGGGAGAAAGATATGTTTAATATTCACTAGGTCCTCAGCACCCTGTAACAATACAAATTCTATGCTACTCTAGAGAAATCCTCATTTGGCATGGAGAGAATTCAATATTAGTGTGGATTTTGAATGGACATGTGGTGCATGTGGACCCAAGGATGGTTTAGGTAAATTGATATTCGCTAGCACAATTAATCTAAGAGAGATCCATATCTTCGTGGGCCTTTGTGACATCTATCAAAATTTCATTTATGGGTTCTCTTATATCATTTGGAACTTAAGTCAAATCACGAAGAATGGAGATTTTTTTTTTTTCTATTCTACTTCATAGAATAAGGCATTTAAGGATTTGAAACATCATGCTTTCTCTACAATAATCCTCACCTCACCTTTCTAGATCTACAAAAATCATTTGAGATTGGGATATGTTCCTTTGACTATTATATTGATGCAATCCTCAATAAACAAGGACCCTTAATGACCTATCATAGTGAAACAGTCCTTGATACTATTTAGAGATACACTACCTATGATAAGGAGATGTACCCATCATTTAGGCCCACTAATAATGGAAACCTTATATTCTATGGAAGAGCATGATCAACTTCATTGATCATAGGCCTTTGTAATTTATGTAGACATAAGGAAAATTATGCAATGATCACCATAAAAAATGGTCCACATACCTACAAAATTCCATTTGAGAATCAAATATAGGAAGGGTATCACCAATCATGATTCAAAATGCCTTAGTTGTCACTAATATTTTCCACTAACCCTAGTTTTTAACTCTTGTAGGAACAACACCTTCTTGTTACCATAATTATACAATAGTGAATCCAGTTTCATTATCACATGCCAAAAGTTGGTCAAATGCAAGAAAGTTCTAGACTTCCACCTCTATGATGTATTCTTGTGCTACTTAAGTCACCTTATTATTCCTTAAAGTAATCATGCCAAGCTAATATTGAAGGAATTATAGATGGATTGTAAGGAACTTTTGTGTGGAGAATATAGTAGCAGCATGCCACAAGTATTTCTGCTGGGAAAAGCTATGATAAGATGTCCAACGATATATTATACTGTAAACTCACCATGAAATTGTTGAAATAACCATAAAAAATTATGGGTTGTACACTCCTGTACATACCCAAGAAAAGCCATGGGATTTAGTCTCCACTGATTACATGTCATTTTTTATATCCATCTAGAATTTTCTTATATTTTGTGTTTTTTGTTGTCAACTTGTTCGCTAAGATGGCCTTTCTGGCACCATGAAAGAAGCATATCATAGTTGAAGCCATTGTTAAACTCTTATTTGAGCATGTATGGATTCAATTTGTGATACCTTAGACCATTATTTTAGATAACAATAGTATTTTTCTTGGTATTTTTTAATTCATCCTATGGTTTCTCATTGATACCAAGTTGACCTAATCAATTTCTTCTCATCTGCAAGTAGTTGGATTTTTTTTTTTTTTAATAGAATGACTGTGTATGTTATGCTCTTAACCTGCAAAGCAATACCCAAGCGAAGAAAAGATACCGAGAACACAGAATATGTGAAGAAAATATACCCAGAACACAGAATAGCAATGATTTTATTATTCAAAGAGAAATGTTCACAGGCCTCTTCGAGGGGGCAACCTCCAATAGAGCAGAGCTCGATTACAAAATAAGACACGATGCTCCTCGCAGGGAGTCTCTACCCTTTATATATGACTCATACATGCAATACCACGGGCCAATATCGTGGGTTTTATTAATACCATCTATCTAATACTACCGCCCATTTGCAACTAACTGTGGTCCCGTCATTAATTGCTGGTTAACCACTTACAAATATTAATATGGGTTTTATTGACTCTTGACTATGACGTGATCCCATGACATAAATAAGGGGGTTAGGGTGGGACCCTAACATGCCCTCCCCCTTAAGACTAGCCTTGTCCTCAAGGCTGAAGCTGCGGAAAATGCTGAAGAATAGTGGTTGGTTCCCAAGTTGCATCTTCCGGAGAGGTGTCTTTCCATTTGACAAGGACCTCCTTAAGCAAGCGGTCGCGCAGGTGCTTCTCTCGTGTGTCTAGAACCTGTTCAGGTTGAAGCCAGATTGACCCTTCTTCATCCAATTCAGGTAGACTGGTTTGAACTCGGCAATTGTTCCCAATCACTTTCTTGAGGCACGATACATGGAAAACTGGGTGGATTTTTGCTGTAGGTGGCAAAGCCAACTTGTAAGCCACTTCTCCAATGCGCTGAAGTACTTGGTATGGTCCGTAGAATTTTGGAGAGAGCTTTTGACAACCCTTGTCTTTGAGTGATGTTTGCTTATATGGTTGCAGCGTCAAAAAGACCTGATCCCCTTCTTGAAATTGGCACTCTGAGCGATGTTGGTCAGCCTGTTGCTTCATACGGTTCCGAGCTTGATGAAGATTCTCGTGCAGATGGGCAAGCATGGTTGCGCGGTGTTGTAGGAGTTGATCCACGGCTTGTACTTTGGAGCATCCCATGAGATAAGAAGTAGGGGAAGGCGGAAGTTGTCCATAGACTGCTTCATAGGGAGTCATTTTGGTAGTGGCATGATAGTTGGTGTTATACCACCATTTCGCCAGAGGTAACCAGTGTACCCAAAGGTGTTTTTTTTCTGAAGTGAAACACCTAAGGTAGGTTTCTAGACATTTGTTGACGGCTTCGGTTTGACCATCTGTTTGCGGATGATATGAAGTACTGAGTTTGAGTTGAGTGCCTTGTATTCTGAAGAGCTCCTGCCAAAAATTACTGGTGAAGATTGGGTCGCGGTCGGACACAATAGAAGTGGGCATGCCATGCAATTTGAAGATCTGATCCATGAAAGTTTTAGCAACCAAAGCGGGTGTGAATGGTTGGGGTAGGGCGCAGAAATGAGCATACTTCGACAGTCGGTCCATAACCACCATGATGACTGACTTGTTCCCAGACTTTGGAAGACCTGTAATGAAATCCATGGAGACCTCCGTCCAAATTGACGCCAGAATGGGCAATGGTTGTAATGTGCCTGGTGTGTTGACGGTTTCCCCTTCGTGGCGTTGACAGACGTCACATTCTGCTACGAAAGTAAGGATGTCCTGTTTCATGCCGGCCCAAAAAAATGATCTTCTGGTGCGAGCATATGTCTTCTGAAAGCCCGAATGTCCTGCAATGGGAGATGAGTGCAATTCTGCTAAAATGCGACTTTTGAGGGTGGATGTTGGTGATATTACAACTCTGTCCTTGTAGCGAAGAATATCATTCTGCCACGAGTAGCCCTTGCTGGAATTAGGATCTACCTGCAATTGAGAAATGAGTTGAGAGAGCCCGGGATGTGAAAACCATTCCCTGCGAGCCTCTTCAATCCAGTCTGGAATGGGGAGTGAAATTGCGAGCAGAGTACTTTCCTCCTCAAATTGGCGTGACAATGCATCTGCTACCCTGTTGTCTTTCCCTTTCTTGTAAATGATCTCATAATCATATCCCAGCATTTTGGCTAACCATTTATTTTGTTGTGGGGAAGATAGTCGTTGCTCCAAAAAATATTTAAGAATGTGATGATCTGTGTGGATTTGGAAACGTCGCCCCAACAAGTAAGGTCGCCAGGTCTCGACTGCATGTAAGATGGCCATCATTTCCTTCTCGTAGGTAGATTGGCCCAGATTCCTCCCACTTAGTTGTTGGCTGGTGAAGGCCAATGGTCGCCCTTCCTGCATTAAGACTGCTCCAATACCTGTTCCCGAAGCATCAGATTCAATGACAAATGATTTGGTGAAGTCCGGTAGTGCTAAGACAGGAGTGGAACACATGGCGGTTTTGAGAGCGGTAAATGCCTTTTGTGCTTCTTCGTTCCAGAAGAAGGAATTTTTCTTTAGGAGTTGTGTTAGGGGCTTCGCTATGCGACCATAGTTGCGGACAAATTTACGATAATAGCCTGTGAGACCCAAAAATCCTCTCAATCTTTTCAAGGTCTTAGGTTGAGGCCATTCTTGCATTGCCTGGATCTTTTTTGGGTCCACCTTGACACCTTCACGCCCCACAATGTGGCCCAAATACTCAACTTCTTCCATGCCAAACGAACACTTAGACATCTTGACAAATAATTTATGCATTCGGAGCTGTTGCAGGAGTAGATCTACATGCTGAAGATGTGCCGCCCAAGTGCCACTATAGATGAGGATGTCATCGAAGAAGACAAGGACAAATTTTCTGAGATATGGTTTGAGGAGGTGATTCATAAGGCTCTGAAAAGTAGAGGGGGCATTACAGAGACCAAATGGCATGACCAGGAACTCATAATGGCCTTCATGAGTTCTGAAAGCTGTCTTAGGAATGTCGACTTCCTTCATGCGAATTTGGTGGTAGCCTGAGCGAAGATCCAACTTAGTGAAGAATTGAGCCCCATTGAGTTCGTCCAGCAAATCGTCAACCACTAGGATGGGAAATTTATCTTTGACTGTTAACTTATTGAGGGCCTTGAAGTCTGGACACATCCGCCACTCGCCATCTTTCTTGAGGACCATGACCACTGGAGATGAATAAGGACTAATTCTGGGACGAATGACACCTGCTTCCAACAATTCCTTGATGATTTTTTCTATTTCATTCTTTTGGGTGAACGGATATCTGTATGGCCACACATTTGGGGGTTGGGCCCCTGGAACCAATGTGATGCTATGATCATGTTCCCCTCGCGAGGGTGGAAGCTCATGAGGTTTGTCAAAGACAGTCCGATGTTTATTTAAAATCTGTTGCATCTCAGGATGAATTGGCAGGGGTATGGTGTCGACTACCTGGATGGCATTAAATTGAGCTACCACTCCATGATGGCCCTTTTTTAACAATTTTTCCATCCTATGCGAGCTGATGATAGAGGGGGCTCCCTCCTGTAGTCCACGGAGGGTATGTGTGGAGTTGTTCTGCTTAAAACTCATATATAACTCCTGGAAATCCATTGTGATTGGCCCAAGAGTGCGGAGCCATTCCGCGCCGAGGACAATGTCACAACCCCCCATGTGTATTGCAAACATGTGGGTTTTCAATTGATAATCCCCCATTTGAATTTTGACATTTTCACAGCGACCTTCACATTTCATTGTGCCCCCATCTGCAATCTGGACTTGGAAGTTAGAAACTGCCCAGACGAAACAATGTGCTGCTTCAGCGATCTTTTGGTGGATGAAATTATGGGTACTTCCACTATCAATCAAGACTACTACTGGGCGATGTTTAAGAAAACCCCTGATTTTGAGAGTTTGAGGGGAAGAAATTCCTGCCAATGCATTCAGTGAAATAATTGGTTCATCAGATACAATCTCTTGTTGGTTATCTTCTTCGATCGCCTCCGGTTCCTCAAGTGGTGGATCTTCCTCTGTGGAGCTGTAGTCAGTGGCATCTATTTGAAAAAACTTATGCTCTTTGCATTTATGACCCGGGGAATATTTTTCATCACAGTAGTAACATAGTCCTTGCTTCCTTCTTTCGGCCATTTCCGCAGGTGACACCTTTTGAATCTTAAGTGTCTGAGTCATATTGGGAGCCTGTGAGGGACGACCTTTAGCGGGGAAGTTGGGGCGGCTAGATTGGGCTGTTAATGCACGTTCCACCTTACGGGCTACCTGGCAAGCCTCTGTCCATGTGGGAGGGTGGTGGAGTAGAACCTGAGCTTTGATGGCTTCTTTAAGACTGCTGATAAAGCATTCCATGTAGAACTCATCTGTGAGACCCTTAGTGCGGAAAGCTAAGGCTTCAAAAGCAGTAATATATTCCTCCACTGTACCCGTCTGTCGGAGCTTAGTGAGACGCCCCAAAAAAGAGTCTTCCTATTCAAAACGACTGCGAAGAGTTTTGGCAAATTGGGCCCAATTCTGAAAATGTCCATTGCAACGCTGATGCCATTCCTTCCATTGCGATCGTTCATTGTCCAAGTACATGGTGCCAACCATAAGCTTAGTCCCCTCATCTGTGATATGATTCAATTGGAAATACTGCTCCATTTGTGCTAGCCATGCGGACGTGTGAGAACCGTCAAATTTCTGCATATCCAACTTGGGAGGTCACTGACTGGGTGGTGGATGGGAGTGCCAAACGTGAGGAGAGTGGCTAGACTCACCCTCATGGTATTCATGGCCATTATATGCCTCCTCGTGGGCTGGCTTCTTGCCCTTTGCGAATGCCTCCTGTAACTGGTTACTCATTCCTTTAAGCTCAAGTTCTATGTGTTTACTCATTCCTTGAAGGTCAAGTTCGATCTTGTTACCCGTAGTTTGGAGGGAGTTGACATAGTTTTCAATTTTGTCGATCCTTTCATTGGCCATCGCTTGAGCGCGAGTTTCTACCATACACCAACCTGATGAAAAATTGGGACCGCCTAAAAATTTTTACTAAGAAATTGAATGGTACCACCTTGCTCAGCTCGTCGTCCTCATACTGATGGGCTAGGTCACCAATAAGCGCCCCGGAAGATCTCAGACTTTTTTTTTTTTTTTTTTTTGGAAAACTCCTAACGGAGTTTTACTCCTTCCTGATCAATACTGCAGTCGCCAAATCCTCAAAATGTCAATGCCGCCAAAAGTCCTGCGAAAATTATATCCAGGTACAGGAACCCTTCACAACTACTCCGATCTGGTGGATCTGAGAGATCTGAATGGTGGAACAACTGCTGCTGCTGATCTGGAATATCCGATCTGGTGGATCTGAGAGATCTGAATGGTGGAACAACTGCTGCTGCTGATCTGGAATAGATGATGTGTGATCCCCCGATAGAAAGGGAACTATGGTCTTGGGGAGTGTCAGGTGCTACAGATCGCAATATACATAAGGGTCTGACAGTAGTACTCGGCCCAATGTTTCAGGGCTCTAACTAAGGAGGATCGACCGTACCCTTAGCCGTACATCCCGACTACCCTATCGTACGGGCGAGTAATCTCTCCGAGTGCTGTTCTCGGTGTACTGTAGCCACAAGACGGCCGAAGGTTTATCTATGGTGAGGTTTCAAGGGAGCTAGGGGGTTTCCTATATACCCAGAGGGTACGTGGAAGACAGTCCGTGCGCGGTTCTGTCTAATGCGCTACTACTCGAAGGGGTACCCACAGGGGTTACAAGGGAGTCCAACAGATGTGACCACCTCTTGTATTTACTGTGTGCATGCCTCCCCAAATCCGCAGATTTATGCGCTTAACGACAGATCCCGTGGTTTAAAGACGCCGGAACACGTCTCTAGCAAAAAAAAAAAATTGCTAAAATTTGGAGATCCCACCGAGCCCTGGAAAGTGCTCTGATACCACTTGTTATGCTCTTAACCTGCAAAGCAATACCCAAGCGAGGAAAAGATACCGAGAACACAGAATATGTGAAGAAAATATACCCAGAACACAGAATAGCAATGATTTTATTATTCAAAGAGAAGTGTTCACAGGCCTCTTCGAGGGGGCAACCTCTAATAGAGCAGAGCTCGATTACAAAATAAGACACGATGCTCCTCGCAGGGAGTCTCTACCCTTTATATATGACTCATACATGCAATACCACGGGCCAATATCGTGGGTTTTATTAATACCATCTATCTAATACTACCGCCCATTTACCATCTATCTAATACTACCGCCCATTTGAAACTAATTGTGGTCCCGTCATTAATTGCGGGTTAACCACTTACAAATATTAATATGGGCTTTATTGACTCTTGACTATGACGTGATCCCATGACATAAATAAGGGGGTTAGGGTGGGACCCTAACAATGTATATATTGTTCATGTACAACTACAATAACATACATACATGGGAGAAAAGCCTTCCATACTTTTAGCATAGTTATAGTATATCCCTACACAACTATGTTGGCCACAATGCATTTTAGTTATGCATCTGGTTCGAACCATTGGCCCCAATTGATGTTGTTATTACCATTACATATCCATTGATAGAGTCCTCCCATGCTCAAGTCAAGGAAGACATGGAAGCAAACTTTATTGAATGGATCCAAAACCAAAAGAACATCCATGATATCTTGTAGAAATCCAATGCCAAGTATAAGTGGCAACATGACGAAGATACGTTCCCATATAAGTTTTAGGTTGGTGATAAGATGTGGTTAGTATGTTACATTTATATGAAGAGTACCTCAAAATTCCTCATAGGAAGATGAAAATAAACCAATATGGGTCTTACACAATCATAAATTCTATAATGGAAAACTTTTTTTAATTGAGCATTTCCCCTTGGCTTGCACCTCTTACTTAATGTTAGGCTTCTTTTGTTGAGAAATATAGTGTATCAATATGAAGTGATTTCTCTTCGTTAGATAACTACATGTGAATGATTTTTACTTTCTTATATTAGGATCTTCTTTTAATTAGATTATTAGTGTTATTCTTCATCAAACAACTACCAATGCATAAACCATAAAGAGACAAGAGACACAGAATGTAGGTTATCAACCAGGGACAAAACCTCTCCCACCTGGGAGGAAAACCCAAAAAAATTCTTCTTCTTATAGAGACTTCAATTGACAAATACCAAGACCATGACCCTTGACCTATTTTGCTTTCCATGACCAAGACACAAGTTCTCTTTTACCGCTTCTCATTCATTCCAAAGTCAACACTCGGTCGAATTGTTTGCCTTCCTCTATACTTCAAATTTACTTTAGATCTTCGACCTCCTATTTTAGATCTACAATTATTGATCTCTTTAGAAACCCTATAACGTGGGAATCACCCTTGATTCCTTCATATAGTATGGAGTCTTCTTCTAATATAATTTGGCTTACACTCTAGACTTGTTATCTTGCTTTGACTCAACCTTCTATGATGGCTAATATAGTCTCGGCTTCTCTTGCCATAGATAATCCTTTTCCTCACACGTGTGAGAGATATTAACCATTAAAATAACCTAGACCAACTTTTATTTTAGTCCTTCCTTCTTCCCATGGAGAGAGGCTTCCTTGATGTGATTTCACACTTCCTATTGCAGTCTTCTTCTTGTCGAAAATTCTATGTTTTAAAATGAGGCCAAGATGCCTATTTATAGTGGTTTCCCATGATAATAAGTCTACTTGAGAGTGAGCTAATATGACATTCCTTTTCGAGAGGTTTCATCATTTTATTTAAGGTTGACCTATTAGGAGATGATTGTACTTGTCTTGAAGGGTCTTTTGACTCTTTTAATGACTTATAAAAATATGTCACTTTCCCAAGAAGGGTCCTTCATACATGACATTGACTTAATTTGGATTTATGACCAATCCTAAGGGTTCACAATGAGAGCCATTACTAAAAATGAAATTGGTTTCTCATGAAACCCATGACACAAGCATTGCAATAATAATTTTCTTTTTCTTCTTTAGATCAATTACATAAAATCACAATTACACGTGTCATTATGAAGATTGGAGCTAGTTACACTTTTCAACACTCCCTCTTAACTAGGGACGTATTCATAATGGTACTTGGTCACTCTCAATTTGAATAATTCTCATAAGAAGAGTCAAATTGGTAGCCCATATGTAGAACATCATATCAGCGAAAATTGTCACACAGAAAGGCCTTGAATAACATCTCTATCCCTCCACAAGATCTTAGCTCAATGTTGGCGATACCAATGATGTATAGACACCCTCATAATTGTCTCTCTCAAAACATACCCCACTCAGGTTCTCAAGGTTTTTTCCACTGATACAATTCTTATCTTGGATTCTGAGTCCTCAAAGAATATCATTCCTTTATGACTACTCTTATCTTGGATTCCTTAACTAATTCTCAAAGAGTATCAAATTCTAGATGTTTACCCAATCCTCCATTCTATCTTCTCAAGTGAAGACAAAAATGATGTGTCTGCCTCTCCTTCTTAATTAGGGAGGATATATCTATTCCAATAAAGGAATGTACTCATTCCTATGGAAATAATGTACCTAAGCTCCCTCTCGGTTTATGAATTTTGCTTCCAAGTTTCTACCAAGTAAGAAAATTGATTCTAGGTCCCTTTTAAATAGGGACTTACAACAGCGCCTCGGGTGGAGATTATGGGACAACTAGCTTCTTGAAGAATTCCTCCTCATGGTGTCGTGAACTTATTTTCATTATTTAGTAGTCTTCATGTTTTGGACTTATTCATAGGGCACAAACCATCTATCACTTTCATCCATGAGTCAGTCATGTGATGATCGGAAAGTGATCCATCAGTTCATAAACGGCCTTCCTTTCATGCCATGTTTCCATTTTTCATGCCATGTTCCCTTAAGGATATTTCATCCTACTACATGGGCATCAGTGGTGGAAGATATCCATAGGTATTCCCTTAGTAGCCGTGCATAATTCCATCCAGATATTATTCAAAATAAAGAAATGAACATTAAACCAAAAACACCTTTGTGATCGTATTTCATCATGACATCTTCTAGTTTGCATTAACATCCTACATACGTTTCTGAATCCAAGCTTTTGTGATCCATATTACATTAAGGAGAGTCTTTTCGATTGAAATCACATAGGGGAAAATTGAAACGCATCGGTAACATTTTCTCCTATGTGATTTCTATCTAAAAGACTCTTCTTAATCTTACGTACATATCAACACAACTCCCAAAGATATATATTGTCAATGGTCTCTTTCTTTTTCAGACTTTATCATTTCCTACATATCTTTCTTGGAGATATCCTAGTGAGCTCTCTTCATTTCTCAGATATTTATTTCCTTTTTCCATGTTTGCATATTCCATGATCTCTTCCTTCCTTTCTTTTACACATTTCATTCCTAGGAACTTCCAATTAGAGTTCCTCCAATTAATAGAAAACACCTCATATTAAATATGAGGAAATATTATGTTGATTTCATCTAGTGAGTGCGTGACCCATGCATTCTTGTATCCTTTTAGAGGAGGATATGCTCTCAAGATAGAGCATTGACCAATGTTTCATGCACCCATATGACATGACTCTACAATATTGAATGTAATCATACATACCTCATTTTCCTTTATGTCATCCAGCTTTTCTTCAATAGCTTCCTTGACAGAAAGAACTTTAATCCATTTATCTGTTATACCTTTTATGTCATCATACCATAATCTCATGAATTTGAAAAGTTTATAATTCTTGATGGAACACTTGCTTCTCTTCTTTTTCAGTGAACCTTTCGATAAACATTCCATTAGAGAACCTTGAGGATCTAGAGTATCCCTATCTAGCAAATGTTTCCTTTTGACATATGTATGATGAGCCTTGTACTAGATGACCTTTTCCTATATATTCCATAAGTTCCACTTATGTTACAAATGAGGTTTCCAAGAGGTATATCCTTCCATAGATGACTGCCATAAATTCTAATTTTGACCATCTCTTATGATGATGTCACAAGCTCTTGATTTAAATGCTTCTATGATGCAATAATGCCTCTTATCATGTTTCTTTGTGAATCATGATTTCCATATCTCACAATAGAATACTTAGGAACAATGAAAAGAACTTAAGTGAGGAATACTATCTCAATCATAGGAGAGATCTTGTACTTCCTCTTTCTTGGACATTTTCTTTTCAACTTCCTCCACTTCTTCAATGATATGGGCTTCTTACCTTCCTCTTTTGTTGTTTTCCTTCTTCATATTAGGAAAATCTCTATTGTAGCTCCCATATTCTTGTCAACCATAGAATTTAATCTTCGCATGTCCCCTTTCTTTTTTTGAGAACCAAAATTCCCAAATTTTCCCTTCTTGTCATTATAGCATAAGATTGATTTTGCTCACCTTCTCCCACATAAAATTTGGCCTTTAGTCTAGATTCCTATATATTGAAAAATGAATATAGATATTGGAATGGAGTATCTTCTTTCTTCCCATAAATACTTAAAGTAAAGTTACCCCACTCCTCTGGTAGTGAATTTAGTACAACTATAGTCATTTCTCTATGAGGCATGAATTCTCCGAGATGTCGATGTTGAACTATAATTTCACAAAGCATGAGGCTATTCCACCATCCCTTGAGATCTTTATCTTATAGAGTTCTTTCATTAATGAGATGACATCTCCAACAGTGCTTATGGAATACAACTTTGCCATTTTGGCATAGATTCCTTTCGAAGTTTTGAGTTTAGATACATATGGGATGAGGGTATCCTTAATGGATTCTATGAGAATACTTTAAGCTTTCATATACTTTGCACGGTCTTTAAAATTTTACTTTCATCATTTTTGATATATCCTTTGACATGTTCCATCACCTCATTTTCAATGAGATTAATATCTCTCCTTTTCTTCCATGCAATATAGTTGTGAGCCCTAACCAATTTGTTGATTTCGTTGCAAAATACATTTTGGTAGATTCAGATGTGGACAAAAATATACTTACTTGATAGGATGTTCCTTATTCTTTGTGCTTCCTTGATGTTGATGATGACATAAATGATAGAAAACTTCTTCTTCATAAAGGTAGTTTTCTTGAAGAATGATCCTTGATCCCATAGATAGTGATATCTCTTTGAATCCTTTGATGGTGATATCTTTGTTGATGAATATTAATGATTACTTCTTCGTTATGCATTCAATGGAAATGACATTGATTCAACAAGAGATATATCACCTTAGAATTTTGATGACAATGCCTTTTGATCTAGCTTCCTTTGGATGAATAGCCTTCAAGACACGCCAACTTCAAATTGATTGAGAGTGGATTCGAGTAATGCTTCTTTGATTGAGCTAGGGTTTTTATTTTCTTCAACATGATGATTTGATCTTGATTTTGAAGTGATTCTCTTGGATTAATAAACTTCAAGCTACCTTGATTCATAGATATCTACAACTTCTATAGATGATGATCCCAAGAATTCCTTTTGGTGTAGATTTCTTCTTTGATATAGGGTTTTGATACTTCCTTTGTAGATATTGACTTCAATATGATCTTCTCGATTTAATTTTGTACGTTTCAAGAGATTTTATCCTTCAGTGTCCATTGGTAAAATTCCCTTCCTTGACTTAGTCACATTAGCTCTGATACCATGTTGAGAAATCTAGGGTATCAATATAAGTGATTTCTCTTCGTTAGATAACTACTTTTTAATTATTTTTACTTTATTAGATTAGGATTTTATTTTCCTTACATTATTAGTGTTTGTCTTCATCAAGAAAATGCCAATGCACAAACCATAAAGGGAGAAGAGACACAAAATTTAGGCTATCAACTAGGGTGAAAACCTCTCCCACTTAGGAGGAAAACCTAAACAAATTCTTCTTTTCATAGAGGCTTTAATTGACCAATACCAAGACCATGACCCTTGACCTATCTTCCTCTCAAAGAAAAAGATAAAATTTATCTTTCACTTCTTCTTCTCCTTGCCCAAGTCAACACTTGGTCCAACTGATTTCCTTCCTCTATACTTCAACTATACTTCAGATCTTTGACCTCTTGTTTCCAATCTGCAATACTTGGTCTCTTTAGAAACCCTAGCACATGGCATGTACCAATAATTACTTCGTATATGATGGAGACATATTCTACTATATTTTAGCTTGCACTCTAGACCTTTTCTCTTTGTTGACTCGACCTTCTATGATGAGTGATATAGTCTTGGCTTCCCTTGGAGTAGATAATCCTTCTCCTCACACGTGTAATGTATATTAGCCCTTAAAACAACCCAAACCAACTTGTATTTTAGTTCTTCCTTCTTCACTTGGAGATAAGATTCCCTCATGTGATTTCACACTTCCTATTGTAGTCCTCTTCTTGTCAAAAAAAATTTGTTCTGAAATGAGGCCGAGTTTCCTATTTCTAGTGGTTTCCCATGATAATAAGATGACTTGACAGTGAGTTAGGCCGACATGTTTTTTTGAGAGGTTTCATTATTTTATTTAAGGCCGGCTTGCTAGGAGATAGTTGTGCTTTTCTTAGAGGGTATTTTTACCCTTTTAATAACTTATCCAAATATGTAACATGCCTAAGAAGGCTCCTTCATACATGGCATTGACTGAATTTGACTTTCTAACCAATCCTAAGGGCTCACAATCGGAGCCATTACTAAAACTAAAATTCCTTGATAATGAAACCCATGAGACAAGAATTACAATAATAATTTTATTTTTCTTCTTTACATCAATTACATAAAATCACAATTACACATGTCATTATGAAGACCAAAACTAGTTACACTTTTCAACAAGTTTGACAATATTTTGCCGCTTTGTGTGACACCTCAGGGGCAGTAACACAATTGGCCCCCACATATGTCAATATTTTTTGTATTGAATAGGTTAAAATGTATTATATCATGGAAATTAAGAGAATGGATGCCGACTGGAAAAAATTACAACTCTACCAGGTTGTCAAAGTAGGGAAGCTTCTTCACCAATGAAAATTGCTCACTGGCAACTAAATATAGAAACATTTTCCCCATATGATGAGAGAAATTGACATAATGGACACTATTTGTTTCTAATGATGACTGATCCAAGTGTATATCAGTGGCACCCATCTATTCCATTGTCTCAATGATTCTCTATCTTCATGGTATCGTTTCTATGATTTTTCGGTCCCAAACTTCTAGGATTCATTTAAGGCCCCAAATGATTCTTTCTTGCAATTTACGGGGCTAGGAATTATCATATTTGACCCTGTCCATAGTAAGAAGTTTTAGTACTTGAATATTTCTTTCCAATGAGCTATCATGTAGCTTAAATGAGTATTGTATGGAAAATTTATGCCCCTGGGAAGTTGATGTACCAACTAACCACCTTAGGGATGATAAAGAAATTAGAAATTCATATTCTAGGGATATTGTTTTGGACCTATTAGGTTCTTTATTTATGTTAAACTATCATTCTTTTACCCTTTTTGTGATGGATTTTATGAACACGTGTGGCCACCATCATTCTTTGTTCAAATATAACTATCACCATTCTAACTAGTTTAAGTTCTTCAATTTCTAGTATTTTGTTTATTAATGGAACTTCGGTTTCTTTCATAGATTGCTATATCTACTATATTCCCATCTGTGTATTCTATTTACTTCCATGTACTACATTTCGTTCCTTTGACAACCCAGATCAGCCAGAAATCTCCATCCAATTTCCGACCATATTTGAGTTATGATATATTGGCATCTAGATAAAAGGTGGGAGTGGAAACTCTTAGGTAACAATGAAATGTTTTGGAGAGCCATTAGTTGATTTCTAAAGTATAATATATAGACAGGAATATTCTTTATATAAAGAGATATCTCTATGAGGAGTCATGATGGGAGACAAATGTTGGGATAATGATATAATATTGTGGAGATTTGAAAAGAAAACGCTAGGATGCAGAGTTAGTTAGGGTAAATTCTAAGGAAACTTAGATTCCGTGAGAAGGAATTTCCATAATGACATACCATATCATAGAGGAAAGGTAGAAATAAGTGTAACACATAGGCATATAAGGTGGGAGGGAAACATCCATAAAATTGGAATGTAAGGAAAATTTAGGTGGGTGCCTAGTGAATTGGGTTATTTGTTTTTAATGATTCAAACATTACTCCTATGTATAGTTTTTTAGGCTACTATTCTAAGCATAGAATAGGAAAATATCCAAAAAAGAATATGTAATTTACTATTAAAAATAGTAAATTTTTGGTGAATATTATCAATTAAATCATAGATATGTAAAAAATAGGAAACTTTTTAAGCAAATCATAATATATATATATGGTCTTCAAGGTCTTCAAGGTCTTCTGCGGCTCCGATCAAGGTCATTCGCGGCTCCGATCAAGGTCTTGGGTAACCGGTTCTTCGCTGCGGTTCTTCGCTGCGGTTCCCTTCCACAGTGGGGTTCTTCGCTGCGGTTCTTCGCTATGAGCTATTATATTCTTCGGTGATCGTCTGCGGTTCTTGGCTGCGGTTCTTCGCTGCGGTTCCCTTCCACACTGGGGTTCTTCGCTGGGGTTCTTCGGTGATCGTCTGCGGATCTCTGCAGTTCTTCGGTGATCGTCTGCGGTCCATTATAACACGATTGATATGTTTTGATAGCGGTTCTCTGCGGTTCTTCGGTTCAAGCGGGTCTAGTATTCTCGCAGATCTCGCAGTTTAGAAGATCTCGCAGATCTCGCAGGTCTAAATAATCAGTTATAATCTAGCAGATCTCGCAGGTCTTGCAGGTCTAGTATCTTCAGATCTGCGGTTTGGCTCTCGATCTGGTGCAGATCTGCGTAAACTATGGCTCCGAGCTTCGCAAAAATAACTGGTGGCTCATCCGCCTCTGGAGGGCAATCTCCTGCCCATATCGTGAGTGAAGCCCCAGCTCCCACTATCCAAGTGGTCCAGGACTCACTCGATGAAGCTTTGAAGTTCTCCGAAAGTGCCCTAATTTGCCGGTTCAATGGTTTTTGGCCGCGGCTGATAGCACTCCACAATTGGATCTCGGAGGTATGGAAGCCTATCATTTCTGATGAAATTAATATCTACCCCTGTGCTAGAGGTTTCTTTATAGTAGATTTTGAAAATCCTGAAAGCAGACAATGTATTCTAGATTCCGGCCCTTGGTTTTGGGAAAAATCAGGCCTATTCATGAAGCCATGGAACCCATCATTCGATCCCTCTACAGCAGTGATAACCTCAGCACCAGTTTGGGTGAGATTGCCAAGCCTACCCTTGCATCTCTGGAATCTCTCCTCGCTAAAAGCCATCGGAAATGCAATTGGGAAATTTTACTGCAGGTGCCCAGAAACAGAGGAATATGCCAGAACCACCTATGCACGCATCTGTGTGGAAATGGATTTCAGCGTCGGATTCCCAGCTGAAATAAACCTAACAAGTAAAGACTATGTGTGGAACCAGAAGCTTGATTATGAAAGTGTCCTCTTCAGATGTCGATCGTGCTTTGAGACGGGGCATCTAGCCAAAAATTGCCCAAAAGCCTCTGAGAAAAATTTTGCTAGAAAAAACCACCACAGATCTACATGGTGGGAAGGAGCACAAAAAGAACACTACACTGTCATCAAAGAAGAATATTCTAGAGAAAACTCTGAGTCACAAGAAATCAAGGAAGAAGGAAACAACTCTCAAAGCAAGCAAGAAGAAAGCTCGCCCCAACAAATCAACAGTTATGAGGATTTGAATACCGCAGAAAATAAATCTTCATTTAACAGCAAAACAGATCTCCTAAACCAAACTTCTCCGACTATAGATCGCGAAGCTAAGACACCAATGTCCCAAGAACCAGAAGAGATGAAGGAGATACAAGACAAAGGAAGTTGGAAGACCGTAGAGAAAAGAAAGAAAGCTACAACACCAATCTCGCCAAGAAAGACGAGGAGCCAGACAAGTAAAAATTAAGAAAATTGTAGGTCCGATAGACCAATTTGGTCTCAGTGGACGTTAACCATCATCATCATCATCATCATCATCATATAGCTAATTGGTGAAATTTCACCCGTAAAAAATTGCATGCGCGCCAAATCTAATAGGTTGTGTGCTAAATATAATTTTGTTGGCTAGAGTAAATTGAAAGAGAGACAAAACAATGGAAAAGAAATTGTCGTGAATATGTCAAGGAACCCAAGTCTTAGAAACATTAGATAAAGATGTAACGAAGAGAACCAAAGTAACTAAGAAGGGTGTACGTTATGGGAAGGTAATCTTAAGGAATTCTGATAATAAGTGAAAAGAGTAAGTTTGTATCTTGTGCTTTACTATCAAACTTTAAGGAATATTTATGATCCATAAATAAAATCATAGAAACAATTAAAAAAAAATTAAAAATATAACTACAAACCATTTCATAGATTTTTATTCATGTTCGCTAAGGCATTTCTATAATTTTTACAAGACATCTGCAAACAAATGGTTTAACTAGTTTAACTAACTACATGTAAATAAAAAAAAAGGAATACACAACTACATGGATGTAGCTCAATGAATGAAATAAATACTAAAAGCAACAGATGCACACAAAAATATTTAAGAGTCAAGCTAAGAATCTAGAAATCCATCCTATGAGGAGAAGGGATGCTATAGGTGAAGCATCCTCGTGCACCCTAATATTCTATATCAAAACATAACATAGCATAGGTATCCATCCTTCAGGGAGAAATGATGTTATAGGTGAGGTATCCTCCTTTGTAAATGCTCTCTCATGTTCTATATCAAAACATCTCATATAAAAACATAGCATGTGCTTAAACCACTCATCACATACAAAAATTTATGTTATTGTCAAATATTCCATTATTAAATATGTAAATGTGGTTTAATTTTGTTAATTTAATAATATTAAAATTATAAATTTATAGAAAAATATTTACATACTTATATATCACATGGTTGATATCAATTTATAGAAAATATTTTACCGATTTATATATCATATAATTGATTGCCGTAAATTTAATAATTTTAATAAAAAAAATTAATTTTATAATTTCGTATTTAATTAGTTTTTAGAATTTTGATTTAATTTTTTTTTGGTAGGTAAGTATTTATGGGGATTTGAACCAATGACCTATCGCAAGGAGTTCACCGTCAAACCAAAGTTTGTGGGTGAATTTTCATTTAATTATCAATAATTATTAAATAAATAATGAAAAATTATTTTCCCTAAAAATTCTATAACATTTTAAATAATAATTTAACATGAAAATCAAATTTTTAAAACATATTATTTGTTGAATTATGTTTATATATAGTTAAGAGAAGTTTTTATTATTATTTTTTTGACACGGAGGAAGTTAGTTGGTGAACAAGCATACACACCTTTTCACTATTGAATCATGAATCATCGTAATATTGGTAATACTAAAAATAAAAATAACCACAACTCACTTATAACTAGTTTTAGTTTTATGATAATTAATTTTTTTAAGTTTGAAAAGTAGTAAAATTATTTAAAAATATATCTTAAATAATTTAGAGTATGAGTATATATATGATTTAAAATAAATATATAAAAATATATTTTTATTATATTTTATATTTTTATATTTATATCACATAATTTTTAATTATAATTTTTTTATAAGTTTAAATTTTTATTTTATTAATTGTATAAAATGAAGTTATTTAATTAATATATTTATGTATAAGTTTATTTTTGTCTATGAAGCATTCAGAAGATATGGTTATAGCTTTAATTTTTGGTTTGAGAAATTGTGATTTAAAAACATTTAATTCGTTAAAGTTAATGTAAAATTATATCTGACCAAAACCACAACAAAACTTAACATGACTAAATTTTTAGCAAAAAATAATGACTTAACCATACCCCGGGTAAATATACTAATTTATAATTAGTATTTATAATACAAATTATTTAAAAAAAATAATATATAATAAATTAAATATTATGTATTTAGTAACATCTCTATTATATTATAGTATAGATTTATTTTTTCTTACATAATTATAATATATTAAAATTTGATGATAATATTTTGAATGGAAATATGATAATAATAATTTTAATGAATAAATATACACCTTAGGCATTTTTTTTATGAACATGATACTGATTCAAATTATTTATAAATTATGAAAATATACATAAAATCCTAATTTGATAATAGTTAAACATTATTGTCTTGAAACTCAACATCTTCTATGATTTTTGTTAAACATAATTAAGTGTTAAGTAAATAGGGATATCCATTTCGCAAAGGAACTCAAAGAATTTTGAGCAAATATTCTTCATCCAATAATCAAATCAATGTATCATGTTGACGTAAGACCCTCCTCTTGAGTGTTACAACATAATTTATTTAATAATAGTTCGCAGTAGTTCGCAGGATTGACCATAAGGAGATCAAGCAAGGAAGCGGAACATTACCACTCCTTGAAACTGGTGGCAGAAGGCCAAGAGAAAGGCATAAGATCCCAGAGAATGCGAAGGCAGAAGATGCCAGCTGAGTTGATATGTCACTCTCTGGCACAACCACATTGATACTAAACTTTCAATTTCGCTCAAGATGAGGAAGCAGAGCCCTCGCTGACATTTAGAACACATTGAAGATTTGTAAGTCGAAAAAACACGAAAAATCTTCAAAGCACTAATGGACGATTAGGTCTTGCTTAGAACGGTTCTAGCAAAATGGACACCGTTAGAAAGCAAACCAACCTGAAGTGATTGGTACAACATGCATTTCCTCACTTTCTCATCTTCCAGGTTTCGACAATTTTGAGATAGATGTGACTCATTTTTATATTTGGGTTAATAGCTTCCCTATCTTATCAATACAACAACAAATTAATGCACAAGGCACAACGATCCGTTAAATGGATTAATGATTTTTTCCCATTCATTTTTAAGATATTGACGTCAAGGTACTCCAGCATTACATATTCTTTTCAACGTGTATACATCTATTACAATATCATAAATATGATATGTGTGCGTTTAAAACATTTTCTAATTTTAATCTGGACATTTTCTAATTTAATTTGGGTAAGTTTGTCTTTTATGTTTTGATTTTGCATTTTTAAGTAAATATCTAATATGAACGAAAAAAAAATCAAATTTCTTGATGTACAAATTCTGCACTGTTATTTTTCATTATTTAAATTGTATTTTTGAATGTTATATAGAGTTTATATTGAAAATGATAAATAATATATACATAATTGTGATTAACATATTTTAAGCAACATGGACACATTTTATAGTACATATTAAAATGTTTTTTTATTATTAATTGTTTTTTAGTATATGTCAATATTTTATTTTAATGAAATTTTTCTATATGTAAATATATATGAAGTGGGTATCAAGATAAATTAGTTAACATAAATCTTCAAACATAAATATTTTTGAAAAAATATAAGAATTAATCATTTTACTTACATTTTTTACTTCTAATTACTTTATAGCATATTCAATTTTTATTATTATAGCATATTCATTTTCTATTTAGAGCACAATTTTTATTTTTATTTTAAAGGGGCAATAGGAAAACTTCTTTACAATGCAAAATACAATATGTTATTTTTCTTTGTTTAAGTTGTATCTATGAATGTTAAATAGAGAATTATAGGACCAAATAAATGTTTTAACCATAAAAACTTAAATTTTTCATGACATATACATAGATTTTTTTTAAATAATTGACATTAGAATATTTTATCTAACATGTACATGGAGACATTTTATCAGCAACATTAAAATAGTTTTTTATTATTAATATATTTTTAAGTATATGTGAATATTAATTTGATAACTCACATTGAAAATGTATTTATATAGAAAATTAAAATATTTTATTTTAACAATTCTTTTCTATATATAAATATATATTATGTTGACATTGATATAAATTAGTTAATATAGATTTTCAAATAGTTGATATAAATTAGTTAAAATAGATCTTCAAATAGTTTATTTAAATTTCTTGCTGATATAATTTTGAAAGATTTAAAATTTCTCATTTCTAATTACTTTAGAACATATTCATTTTTATTATCAGATATTATTCTTCTATTTAAAACATAAATTTTACTTTTTATTATTTTTTAAATGGAACTGGATGAACTGCCACATCCCCTCATAGTGGGTTATAGAATGAGCCTCTCGGCTCAATGAGCATCTCAACTCAAGAAGCCTAGATCCATCTTAATTGTTGATATCAAAGTTCCACATCCCCAAATAGTAGGCTATAGAATGAGCATTTGGTTGGCCTAGATCCATCTTAATTGCAGAGCTTAGAAGGTGGAATCAAATTTCCTTTCACTGTAAAAGGGATTTGCATATCAAGAAAAAAATATTTTCATTGTAAAAGAGACTCGCATATCAAGAGATTTGAGATCCAAAGTTAAGTTAGATCTAAGCTAATTTAATTTCGGCCTTTAAAAACACTATATTATTGATGAATACCATGGTTTTCAATACCATGGGTTATTTTTATTTTTTATTTCTTTTATGGGGTTATTTTTATTTTTTTAGTTTTATTTTTATCTTTTATTTTTTGTTTATGTGCAACAAAATTAAAATAAAATATTTATAAAATATTTTAATTTTGAAATGAATTATATTTTTTTGCAAGTGCTATTGATAATCCGTAGTATTGGTCCACGATATTGTAACAAAACTTATTTATAAGTTAATACTATTACAACCACATTAAAAATATTAATGTGGTTGATATAGCCGAAGGCTTGATAATTATAACAAATAATGCTATTGCAACACGAAGAATGCCTTACCAATGCACACATTTAACTGATTATCCATGTATAAAAAGATTATGGCTCAATTTTAATAGAGAAAAAAAAGGAATTACACATATTATTGTAAAATGAACCATTTTCTAAATAAAATTTGCTTATATATAAATGAATGTTATAAATAATAATGAATAACTTATCATAGAGGAACTTACTAGAATTGGAATAATATTGGTGGGAGGAGAGCCACTTGACACGAATCTAATTTTTTAAATATGTTAAAAGTAGTGGACTATTTTGCTAAAAAAAATCTTATATATAAATGGATGTTATAGATAATAATGAGCAACTTATTATGGATGAGCTTCTTATAATTGGAATAATCTCAAATCCCTAGGAAATTGGTAGGCAGGGAGCCACTTAGCACAAACCTAATTTCTTAATAATGCTAATAAACATTATGAATAATCATATACTAAGCATATTTCCTTGAGAATCAATCAAACATATATTAAAAGTAGTGGACTATTTTGCTAAAAAAAATTCTTATATATAAATGGATGTTATAGATAATAATGAGCAACTTATTATGGATGAGCTTGTTATAATTGGGATAATCTCAAATCCCTAGGAAATTGGTAGCCAGGGAGCCACTTAGCACAAATCTAATTTCTTAATAATGCTAATAAACATTATGAATAAGCATATACTAAGCATATTTCCTTGAGAATCAATCAAACTCCGGCCCTTGATAAACATTACAACCACGCATATGATGATCATATTCCCTTGAGAATCAATCTATGCCGTCAATTAAAAAAGTAAAGAAAAGTCAACAAATAGTCATCCACCTTAAGTTGAAATAAATAACCAAATATCCATGGTAAAATAGGGGTGGATAGATGTGGCTAAAATCTTGTTATATTGTATGTAAATATTATTAAAATGTTTACATTACATTAATATTTTTATTTATAATGGGCTAGAGAGCCTTTCATGCAATAAAATTAAATAAAATATTTATAAAATATTTTGGTTTTGAAAGTATTGATAATACATAGTATTTGACCATAATATTATAACAAAGTCTATTTACAACTTAATAATATCCATAGTAAAAAAATGTGAATATTCATGATTAAAATTTTTGTTATAATACAAATATTAATTTTCTATGAACTTATTAATTAAATTTGAATATAGTTGCACCATCATTATCTTAATATATATAATAAAATAAATATTAATTAATTAATAAATACTATTTATATATTATATATTTTAATATAATATATACATTTTTAAAAGAATATTGTTCATAAATTTATTAATAAAAATAAAATTACCCAAAAAAAATTTGAATTTAAAAAATATTTATGCAAAATTTACCCATATTACTTTGTAGCCTGTAACATAATATGTAATTTAAGATTATTTCGGAAAAAAATTGACCGCATAAATTTTACGCAAGCTATTTGATAATGCAAATGTTATACTACACTTATGATTGCAAATCTCGTGAGTGTTTAATGATAATTTGCATGGATACATTATAATGGTTTTGTAAGTGTTTAATGATAATTGCCATGAATACATTATAATGATTGATTACAATGTGATCTTTCCCATTTGCCTATCAACAAGTTATTTAACAATCAGCTTGAGTCTCGTAAGAAGTGTAACATAATATACTTGGTTCAGATTGAGCTGCAAATATGTTGCGATGAAGATACTATAACATGCTTTTAATAAATGAATTCTTTGACCATGGATTTCACATTATAGGTTCACTTTTATTGACGGTGCAATCCTAAAGTTTGTAGCATTTTTAGGATAGTCTCTTTGACGCACTTGATGATATAAGTAATGATAACCATCGTTAAATCATATACAATTACAGAAACAAAATTATATTACGCACAACTTGTGCATGCGTAAACACACTCACACACGATTACATTCAGATTACTCTTTTAAGTAGAGTTTTTGAGATCCAACTTATTCCTAAATTAGATAGAGAGGTTGAAAGAATTTCTCAACCATCACAAACCAACTTCTTAAATATGGAATGTAAGCATTAACTCCAACATCCCCCCTTAATGATTACATTACATGAAAATAACAAAATAATCAAGCTTATCAGTAGATGCTCCATCAAGTTGACTCATAACCCTCGGAAAGGTGTAGTTGGCAAGTTGGATTCCCGAGTTCCCTCAACTCCCGAATCAAGGGCCTCCCGAAGTCAATTACTGCACAACATCCGAATCTGTCGCATAACCTCATTAGGAAACCACTTCCATGTCTACCACTAATGAGGGATCCTTCCCTAGATCCACAACTGCCATACTATCTGGACAACCATCCATATTTAGCCTTACTGCTACTTGATCTTTAAGTACTGGCATCAGACACATAGTTGAACTGGTGGTTATTTTTAAAAGGGTTTAATAGGTTCACTCTCTTCATCATCAGAATTCCATTGGTATTCATCTGTGGTTATATTTGTTGATTCTTTCCCTTTTAACACATCACTAGCACGACTTCTGCAATTCCACGCTGTATGCCTAATTTTCCTGCAATAGTAACATTCAATGTCACCTTTGTTTGCATTTTTCTTTCTCATCCTTGACTTTGTCCACAAGGCATTTTATACATGAGAGTTCTTTTCGGCGTCCTCTGGTTTCAGTCGCTTTTCCTCCCCCAGAAGTGCTGCAATTGTCTCTTGCAATGTTTGTGTAGATATTTGACTCAAAGTGAAAACAACATTACTATAACTTGAAGGAAGACTATTTAATAATACAGTGTTAGCATCTTCATCCTAAACCTTAGTCCCAGCTTCACTTAATTGTCTTAAAAGAGACATTAAATTATTTATATGACTGGACATAGATGTCTTCTCATTCATTTTCATACTAAATAATTGCAGCTTTAGGGAAAATTTTGCATTTGTAGATTTTACACCAAACAATTGAGCCAAATGTTCCCATATTTCCTTTGATGTTTTAGTAAGATCTACATGATGTAATTGCGAACCAGAAAGAGCAAGTCCAATAATAGACTTAGCTTTGTCATCTTTATTTTTCCATTCAAATAACTCTTTGGCATCTGTAGGTGCTGCTTCTGAACCATTCACTATTCCCCACAAGTTTTTATTCATTAATTGCAGCTGTATTTTTACTTTCCACAACGGAAAATTCAAACCACTGAATTTTTCTAACACCATAAACTCCATGATAAAAGAGAATACCTTTTCTAAAATGGAGAGAAAAATCCTGTTGAGGAAAAAAATGAATTTACAGGCTTGAAAAAAAAACCATGCGTTCCTCACCTCTTTCGATTGGATTCAATTATAACTGGGCATTTGGAATCGACTGTCAATTATTTTCATGGTCTGTCTCTGATCAGGTGCCCCAAAACAGCACAAGATCATTTGTCCGGGAGACGGCCCAACGTTGAGGATCCCAACATCCTCATATTCATCAGCTGAAGAGCACGACTTTCTCCGCTCGTGGACGTGTGGATTTGGAGGCTTGGCGGGCAGAAAGTGTGGTAGACCCGAGTTAATGTGACAATGAAGAAGACATTAAACTTGTGTTTCCACCATTTAATCCCCGACCGCAGCAGAGATTCTCAATAAATGACACCAATCAAGGATACGCTAACGCAATAATTCTTCCTATCGGCCTTCCAATACTTGTGTATGAGACGTATGGCCTCTCGGCTTAAACATCGACCTGAAATAAGGATATGCAGGCATGTAATTAAATAGCTCGAAGAAGGTGTTGTGGGATCCGTCGAATTTGATGATGCACAACCTTGCTTAACACTCAGAAAACCACAATTTTGATAAGAATTCTACGCGGCCGCCTTCTACAAACTGTTCGAGATCAGACACATTTTCTATTTCATAAGGAAGACCAGGTTCAGGTCCATACTAGCTCTGATACCATGATAACAATCGTTAAATCATACACAATTACAGAAACACAATCATATTATGCACAACTGGTGCATGTGTAAACACACTCACACACGATTACATTCAGATTACTCTTTTAAGTAAAGTTTATGAGATCCAACTTATTCCTAAATTAGATAGAGAGGTTGAGAGAATTTCTCAACCATCACAAACCAACTTCTTAAGTATGGAATGTAAGCATTAACTCCAACAAGTAACTTGAGACATATACATAAATTCACGTTGTAGAGTGGGTCATCCTTCAAAACATTAGTGCCGGAAACTATGAATTTTTTAGATATATATTAAGGTTTAGTTTAGATTTTCGGAGTTTTGTTTGAATCCAAACGTTTGCTTAATCTATAAAGAAATTCAAAACTTTTTAATAAAATCATTGCAATATTTGGAGCATGCGAATTTTTTAGATATATATTAAAGTTTAGTTTAAATTTTCAAAGTTTAGTTTGAATCCGAATGTTTGCATTATGTATAAGGAAATTCAAACTCTTTTAATAAAATCATTGCAATATTTGGACCATGCAAATTTGTGATTTGTTTAAAAAATTCACTCATATATAGGTCAAAGATATTAGATTTTGGCCATAATTCATTTAAAAATATATCCAATAGCCAAAACAAATCCACTCGACTACTCGCAAGTTTAGGTTAAATTTCTATTTTCTATTTTGAATGTTGTCTATGTATGAAGTAATTTGTTAATCATATTTATTTGTAACACACATAAACCGTAAACCAAATAAATTTTATATTAATGATTATCTTAATTAATGATGTACAATGTGTAGATATTAATACATAGAGGAAAAAATTGAATTAGTTTTACGGTGTTCTTGGATTTCAATAACTACCCAAACTCAGCGAAGTTTAATCCCGTGGATTAACTATCTAACATCCCCCTTAATCCGAAGGGATGTACCAAAGTACAAGAATGAGAGGTCAAAATTCATAAATGCATCTTAGCCAAGAGTTGAATGTCTTTCAAGAAACGGTTTTTAAGGATGACCACAAACGAATATGGGATAACTCAAGGTCTCATCCAACACCAACACTAGAACCTTCATAGCAGTTCTCAAAAAAACCAAAAATGTGATTTTAAGGTGACCAGAAACTCTAGAACTATCATAACAGTTCCTCGAACAATTACAAACATGGAAGTGGTCATTCACAAAAAACTCAATCAACTCAATAAGAAAAAACTAAAGCCTCACAACTCTCGTTGTAACTAGTATAGGTTGTGGTTTAGGTTCAATGTAGATCTTTGACTTAGGCTCACTTGATATCTCGAACTCAAACCTATGGCATACCATCAACAATTCCCCATTGTCAAATACAAAGTGAGAAGTATTCATCATTACAAGGCTGGCCATCACTCTTGAACATATTCTTCAGTATGACCTGTAAATTTTCTTGGTTGTTTTTGTCTAATCCCAAGAAGCAATCCATTTGAAATTTAGCTTCTCTCTTATAGTAATATTCTTTCTACAACATCTATTTGTATGATGATTACACTTTCCACAATGTTCACATGGGTGAAGATCAAAACACCAATCTTTCACATGTCCAACTCTATTACATTGTTGGCATCTATCAACTTTCTTCCAAACAAGACCATCCAGAAATCTAGAACTTCGGAATTGTATAGGTTTAACAAAATCTAGAATGTGAAAAGATACATCCAAGATTTTATATCCCAACATAATTCTATGTTTATTGTGTGTACCCTTTTCCCATAGTCTTATAGCAGGTTTCATGTCTGTATGCAAATGACTCTCTTATACACTTGCCTGAACATGACTTTTCGCTCCAACCAAATTTTATTTTGAAATCATTTCATTAATATGATAATTTTTTGATTGATGATGAGGCTCAAAGAAACTATTGTTTTGAAAAAAACAAGTTTATAATTCTTCTTCTGTAATTCATGTAGTTCATCTCGCTCAAACAGATTCTAGCTTTAAGAATTCAATTTAATTTTTTTTAGCATTTTCCAAACATGTTTGGATGTCAAAGAGTGTGTCCTTGATGATTTGGACATAGTTATGGATAGTAGAAAACATTAAATTGTTCAATGACCGTAGAAAATCATTGAGTTTGGTCACTTTTTCAAGTAGTCAACTTTGAAAAAAGGGTTGTCAGCGACCACTGAAAATGCACCTAATACAAACAAATTTACAATGATTTAACTAGTTGTCAGGTTCAACCAAAAATGCACCCGTTAAAAAAATAATTTCAACAATAATAATTATCAGGCTGCTCCAAACAAAATTTCATCTTCTTATGACAAAATATCTTCCAAATTGTATTCATAGGTATTTGAACTTGTGACCTTGTGATCTTTAACATACCATGTAACTGTATGAGTTTTGTTAACCACACTACCTTCTTTACAAGTTCAAGTTCATTATGCATTCATGTATCCCAAATACTCCAATTTTAGAAATGCTCAAACCACCTTTGATATTTATCTTTTCCATTAAGGGCAACTCCAACTATGGAAACTATTGAAGTCGTAATTGTTTTTCAGCCAAATGAATTCTTCAAACAAATTATTCTCAAATTTTCAAATATGTGAATTATTGCTCTAAAAAAAAATATAAATCTCTTTCTCCTTTTGTTTTAAATAAAAATTGGATTAGTGATTTGATGGTGGGCTTAAAAAATAATCTAATAGAGAACTAGGTTCAAATTTTACTGTTTCCCTTTTTCTTTGTTATCAAGTTTTAAAACTTATTTCAAATCAAAACAAACTTTTCTTGAAATATTTCCACCACTTTTTACTCCAAATTAATTAATTTCAGGACTTTTACTTTCTCATTCCACCTTTCTTTAACCATTTTATTTTTTCTTAAATATAATTGATAAAATAAATGAGAAACATTTTTTTAATAAGAATTTGATGTAGTTCTCATTTACTTGATACTCACCAAATTTTATCCTATTAACTTTCAGGTTTCTCTGATTCTTTCTCTCTTCACATTCGCCTATCTAGCTATGCTTCTTTCTTTGTTCACTTTCACTTTTTCGGCCGTGCCTCTTTTTCTATTCACTTTCACCTTTCTGGCTCTGCCTCTTTCTCTCTTCACTTTCACCTTTCCGGCTCTCCTTCTTTCTTTATTCACTTTCATCATTATGGCTCTCGCTACTTCCACCCAAAGTTGTTGTTTCTAGAAGTAATATAAAATATATAGGAAATGTATTCACCTTTCTCGTGGTCTCATATTTTGGAAAATTCCTCCATATTAATTTATTTATTTTTATACATCCTTGTCAAAAAATTTTGTAAATCTTTTTTTACTTTTACTTTCATGAACCTTGAAGTAATAATAAAAGTCAAAGAAATATATTCCTTGATCTAAAATTCTTGAAAATACCTCCTATAAAATTTTAAAATTGCATGAATTTTGTTTTACTTCTTTTACCCTTAGATAAATCTTTGCCACATTTCCATCTCCAATTTAAGCATGCAAAATATCTTTAAAATATCATTTTAACCTCCATTTTATTTTTAAAAAATCTTCTTTCTCACTCTTCTAATGCATTTTTTTTTATCACCATGCCTCTATGTCACTTCTCATTTTTACTTGAAAATAAAAATTCATTCGATTAAAATATGAATTCATATTTTTATTTATGCTATAACATTATTTCTCCATTACAAACTTCTCAAGGTAACTGGTTCTTCTTGCTTCAACATAGATTCCACATGTTTTTTTCTCCTTTTAATTCAAAGATGCACCAAGCTCTCCACATCTTCTCAGTGATCTATCTTTTTCACAATGCCATAGAAAGACTACTCAAAATGAGGTCAAAGTATGTGAACACAGGGGCACCAAGAAGGCCAGAAAACAAATGGGTCAACTTAATGAAGAGGCAGATGAACTACCCGCTTTCATACCGCTCTAACACACACAAACTGGGAACGAAATAAACTATATATTAATGATTATCTCAATCAATGATATACAATGCATACATATTAATACATACATGAAATAGTTGAATTAATTTTCAGGTGTTTTTGGATTCCAATAACCACTCAAACTAACCCAAACTTAACCCAAAAATTAACTTTTTAACACTATTGTCTCTTTATTTATAATTGCTCCCAAACTTAACCCAAAAATTAACTTTTTAACACTATTGTCTCTTTATTTATAATTGCTCCCAAACTTAACCCAAAAATTAACTTTTTAACACTATTGTCTCTTTATTTATAATTGCTCAAAATACCGTATTTTAACCAAAATTAGTATACCGTATTTTAACCAAAATTAGTTTACAAAGACGCTAAAAACCAAAACCAAAACAAGGCCCAGTTGACTACTCGGTTAAATCCATTTTTTCCGTTTTGAATGTTGTCCACGTATGAAGTAATTTGTTCATCCTCTCTATTGCGGATTGGTATCACTTCAACGCACCATTGTCCTCTGTATTTATAATTGCTCTAAATTACGGTAAGGTTTCCATGATTCATAATTTGATGTCGAGACAATGATAACAAATCGTTTTCTTATCATGCTAATGTTTCAGAGCGAATGACATATGTTCGATTTTGTACATGTGTCGTCGTTCATTGAACACCTCTGAAGTATATCATAGTATGTAACTTTGTTTCCGAAGAATAATTAATCTAAGCTTTTTATTATGAATTAGTATTGTCCTGTGTGAAGCATTAATGTCAATGGACCAATAAACTGTAAATTAAAAACTCAACTATTAGATAACAATTTTCAGTGATCGTATCCGAATTTAAAAATCAAACCATTAAATGACACCGTAGGGCTTTAGCAAATGATTCTACTCAGTTTTATATGAAAGTCGAAGCATTAGCGTAGACTGACAAAGAAACCATAAATTAAAACCTCAATGAATCGCACTTAAGAATTATACTGAAAGATACTTGATGTGATTTGAGAATTGTATATGAGTATATGAAATTTTAATTTAAGAGAAATCAAACTTTATTTACAAATTATATTATTAATATTTAAGTATTTTTTTAATATGAGAATTAAAAAACAATCTGGTTTAAAAATGTATTTTATTTTTTATTTTGTAATATTTTGATTTAATATTATAGATTATAATATTGGATTTATAATAAAGAGTGTTTAATATGGAAGGTTTATAATAATAGGGTTTGATATTAGGCTTTATGATAATAAGTTTATAATAATGAAATTGATATTAGAATATATAATATTGAGTTTATAATATAAACTATATTTAATATATACGGGATATAATATTAAGGTTTAATATTAGTGTTTATAGTATTAGAGTTTATAGTTTTAGAATTTATAATATTAGGTTTTAAATCTAATTTTCTAATAAGATATAAAAGTTAGAGTTTAATATTAAGGTTTATGATATTACAAAATATGTGCTTATAATATTTAATCTATAACAAAATGTGTAATATTAGTTTTATAATGTTGGGTTTGATATAGAATAAGCATAATTGTTTATAATATTGACATTCAATACTCTTTGATATTGCAATTCATTCAAGGCGACACTAAAAAATTTGTCAATGACATTTTCTAATGTGGTTGACTATGTTTGATTATTTTTTATAATCAACATTCTTCAATTTAGCTAAAAAATAAATATATGACATTTAATATATAGTATTTATAATATTAGAGATTAATAGATAGGTTTTATATAAGGGTTTCTAATATTAGGTTTGTAAAAATAAATTTAATATTACGGTCTATAATATTAAGTTTAATATTAGTGTTTTGTTGAAGCTGCAATAACAACACCCCAAAATTTAGCCCACCACTCAAATTTTGGGTCCCCTTTTCTTTTAAAGGCTATAATTGTTATGTCTATTATTAGATTGATTAGACCTTTCAATGACTTAGCTCCCATCAAATCGTATGGTTTCTCATGCTTCCACAATGCATATTGTACATGATCACCATTGCTTTCTCTTCTTTATGAATGCATTCATGTTTTGTAGGTTGTTATTTTAGTGGTGCACTTTTAAATCTTTATGACTCCATGGCATGCATTGAAATTCACAAGTCATGAATTTATATTGCATGAGTGAGCATGATACCCTTGATTAATTTTGGTTCTCATTATATTTAATGCATCAGGGTTTGTGAATTTTTTACTTTCATGATGCATCCTAAAGCTTTATATTTCCATGATATGGATTGTAAACTATAGACATATATTTTGTGTTGCTAGCCTGCCTTGGTTATCATTCTCTAACATGAATGTTCAAAGCTTGAGCCTTCATGAGCATCATCATGGTTGAAATTGCACTATATATTTTAGATTTGAATTGCACCATATATTTTAGATTTCTAGTCATTAAATTTTGTCATCTATCCATTTGAGATTGAATCTTCAAATACACAATATGCATTGAACTTGTTTCAAGAGAAGGCCTTGAAAACATATTTATTACTTGTATTTGCAAATCCTTTCAAGGTTTCTTTTAGTTTCTCTTGGAGCTAATGCTAGAAACTTATTAATGAATTAGAGTGGCCAATGCAGATCATGTGTGTTTATTTTATAAAGTCTAGATGCACTAGTTTGAACAAACAAACTTGTATGCATTTCATTTCCTAATTTAACTAAAACTCAAAGAATGTGCATTATTCCTCAAGCTCATGCTCTCTAAACTCATATTAGGTTTAAAATGAAATCATGCAACCATTACATGTTTCAAGCTTCACTCTTCTCACTTCAAAGAGCAATTATTTAGATATAAAATTTAAGGAGCTAATGGCATGAATGAGCTTTGATGAGAAATGGTAAAAGCATGAAACTCATGTGATAAAAAGATTCTCACTCTCGTGAATGATAAAGTTCTTCGTAAGTTTATCTTTAAATTAATTCACATACAAATGTTAAATTTTCATTTACTTCTTATCAATCTCATAAGATTTTTTATTTTATTTAAGATTTTAATGAAAGTGTTGGAAAATAATTTAGAAGACTTTGAAAAACCATTTAAAATACTTATTGGATGTGAAGCTTAAGGAGTGCATTGAATACATAATACAATGCACATATTTAAAAGTTGCATTAAAGACCACACAAAGGGCCTTTAAGACAATTATGATACAAGCAAATAATGCCATACAAAGTAGTGTTAAAAACGTTAAAAACATTAAGGGGATATGTTGAAAACATTAAAGGGTTGTGTTGCATAAGATGAAGTGATTACATCAAAACAAATGGAAACGGACATGAAGGAACAACAATACCACAAATGTTAAAAGGATAATACAATTCATTGCTATTGCAATGGATAATGAACTGTATTGCAAAAATAAAACAACACATCGGAAATAATAAAATAAACCAACACATTTAAACAACATTTAAAGTAACCCATTGATAATACAATTCATTGCTACTACAATGGATAATGAATTGTATTGCAAAAATAAAATAAAAAAGCACATCGGAAATAATAAAACAAACCGGAACATTTAAATAATATTTAAAGTAGCCCATTGATAATAAAATTCGTTGCTATTGCAATGGATAATGAATTGTATTGCAAAAATAAAACAACACATCGGAAATACCAACACATTTAAACAATAATTAAAGTAGCCCATTAAATAATAATAAAAGAAAATTTCACATATATGAAAACCATGCATGACAAAGGATAATGCGACCAATATCATGCGTTGTGATGGCAGTTAAAATTCCAAATTACAATGGTTGAGAATATCATACATGAGTTGCACAATGCATGGAGGAAGCGATTACAACATGCGTTGAGGGAAAAATATGTTACAAAGGTGAGTTAGAAATGATATGTGAAGGATGCGTTCAAAACATGTATATATTAATATTGCATGTAATAAATGACAATGTGAAAACTGTATTAAATGTTTATAGTGGATATATATTAAAAGGCTACAATGCATTAGGAGGATATAACACGTTACGTTGCAAAGAATCAAACGTCAAAAATATGTTAGTAAAGGAAATGAAAAAATATATAATGGGTTGGGAATAATATAGAAACTACGATGTAATGTGTTGCGTTGACATATTGCCAAAAGCTATATTTCAATGCATTGAAATGAGACATTAAATTGAAATAGGTGGAAGACAATATAAGGCAACATTTAGAAAGAATTAAAACGGAGTGCTAAACATCATTCAAGATAGCGGTAGAAGATAATGTAAAGGCTTCATAGATAATCGTTTAAAGGGTGCATTCATAACTATTTAATAATGCATTGAAAAAAGCATTGTGTTAGAAACCATAGAAGGGTGTGTCAAACCAATTTAAACAAGGGAGCCATTGCTGTAGCGGTAGTCCCTGCCGGGGTCTGCCACAACAACACAATACAAACTCTTTCTGCAACATGCACCTGTACCATAGGCATAGGCAATAGCACAAGGCAGTTTTAATAATCATTTGAAGTTACCATTGATGGTGCAACAATATAGAAATGAATGATTTTTACACGTTTGACATGCTGGAATCCTAATCAGAATAATCATTTGAAGTTACCATTGATGGTCCAACAATATAGATATGAATGATTTTTACACGTTTGACATGCTGGAATCCTAATCAGAATAGAAAAAAATTGGCCCATCATTTGTACACAGAATAAGAACCACTGAAATGCAGAAAGCAAGGAACCGCTGAAATGCAAGGAGCAAGTTTTTGAAATGCACCTGGACCTGGACCTACGACGTTAGTGAACCTCAGGAATAACGTTCTTTGTTTCTCAGGAATAACACTCTTTGTTTTTGTCCCCTGTACCATTTAATCTACTTTACAATGCTATTAAAAAATTCCAATCTACTCCTCTATCTAATCTCGACTATCGCAAAGATTGTTAATGTTGTGAACTTCCCAAAAATATCGGTGTCGACAAAAACATTTAAATAATGATAAATGGCAGGGAAAATATCTCTTAAAAATTCTGGCTTGAAAAGTAAATGCCTCCCAATAATAAATTCTATATGTTTAGAAAATATTTTAAACAAAGCTGCTCTTTAATATCATAGATGCAGTTTCTAAAAATAGGTAATCTAATGCTTGTGCGGTTGAGAAAGTTTAAGTAGACCAGATTAGTGCTTCCAGGTGTTTCCAGCATACATCAACAGCGGGGCCGTAATTAGACCGAATACCCATGTGTCTCAGAAACAGCTCCGGAGGCCTGTACTCTCTGGTGATGACCTTATGACTCATTCCACGTGCTTGTATTCGAGCAAGACCAAAGTCACATATCTTTATCGTTTGGTTCTCCGTTATGAGAATGTTTTGGGGCTTCAAATCGCGATGTAGCACATTGGCAGAGTGCAGATAGTTAAGGGCTCTCAATATCTGTGAATCATAACAGAATGAATTTGTTAAACCATGCTCAACTCCACCGCCCCAATGACTTGAACCGATTAGAAATGCATCGGTCATCATAAATTCAATTTATTACATGTCTCAAGAAATTTTAATAAAAAACGGCTTCAAGATTTCCAAGAAAAACCAGATTCAAGATAACAGCGGTTAGATCAAGTTAACTTTGCAAGAAAAATAAGTTAACAACAACTAGAGGAATTGCGGGAAAATTTAAACTAAGCCTCCACAAATTTCAACCAACGCTTCCCAGATTTCAAGAAATTTCCGAAAAATGGCTGGAATGCTTCTTAAAAAAAAATCTAAATGAACAACAGCTATCAGGTTTGAAAATCGAACCAACAATTGTTAACGGTTTCAAGAAAAAAATAGAATTAATTAGGAAACATGGCCTACCTAAAGGAATTATGGGTTTCGGAGTGCGACATCACTATGTATGCTGGTACTGTTTTAGTATCCTACACTACTATATATGAACTGTGTTAACGTGTTAATTCTATTGGATTCTAAGATATTTACATAGTCTACACTCTAGCAACTAACTAAAAAAGTTGATTCAGAATTCAAACGTCAAACGAGTGTATGCATAAACAAAAGCACGGCGATGTCCTTATAGTTAAGAGCAGCCATCACGTTTCGAAGTCAAACGAACAATAGTTAATGCGTTTAAAGAAAAAAAATGTTTCAGAGAACGATATCACTATAGTTAATGCGTTTAAAGGAAAAAAATGTTTCAGAGAACGATATCACTATGTGTGTCCGTACTGTTTTAGTGATCTGCACCACTATATATGAAATGTGTTAATTTGATAGATTTGGGATTTCCATTAATTATAATTTGTATTCTTCTTTGAGTCTCTAAAATACTACGTGGCCCCATTTTGCCATGCAAGGTTACATATGTCTGGAAGCAAATTTGTTTGTGGTGCGGGAACAACGTTAGCAAGGTTACGGATGTGTAGCACCTTCGGATTTGGTCGGTGCCGTGTGTGAATTGAAGAACCCACCAAAAGCTAAAGTAATTCGTTGAACCTTTGGTAGATCAGAATTTAGTCAGAGGCACATGAAGCTATAAAACCTAGACCCATTCAGGTTTGGCTATAATTCTGTGGTTGGATCTGCACTATAATTTTCCCTCTGTGCAGTAGAAAATTTATTCACCATGGGTAGTGTAAGCATAGTGAGTAGTTCCACACTCTGTCCTGCAAATCCAACACAAGAAAAGCATTGCTCGCTTTCTCCATTTGATCTTCAGCTAGCAGAGGCCAACTACATTCAGTATGTACTCTTCTTCCAACATGGATTTGTTAATAATTCACTTGAAGTAACAATTGAGCGGTTGAAATGGAGCCTGGAAAAGGCGCTCCTTCATTTCTACCCTTTCGCTGGCAAATTGGTCAACTTTACTGATGGTTTTCTAGATATCGAATGAAATAATGAGGGTGCCCAATTTACAGAGGTCGTTACAGATGCCACTCTTGACCAAATTCTCGTTCCAAAAGTCCTTGCTATATTCAGGAACTGCTGTTTCCTCTGAACCATTCTATTTGTGCAGACGGCCGGTCTCTTCCTTTGCTTGCAGTTCAGGTATGTGATTGAAAAACCTCCTAATTACAATCTGCATTTAATTAATGATTTGAAAGATGTTTTCTTTGTTACAGTTTACTATACACAGATGTAGAAAACAGACTTTTCTACGGTATATATTTTCTTGTCAGTTACAAATTTGATAAGAATTGGGTAGAAATCCCAACTATGGTCGAAATATAATCAATTTTTTGAGCACCCAACAGCTTTGTTCAATTTAAATAAACTTAAATTATAATAACATATGAACGGAATTGTAATTCAATAAAAACTATACTTTCCCAGTTTTGCAGAATATTTCTGCTCATTCTCTCGAGTGCACCAGAACACCGTATTCTTCTCATGTTCACTGATATTTGAATATCATACAGGACATCAGTCTTTATCTGCTATCTTAAATTTCCTAGATACCTTAAAGATCTTGAGAATACTAAATGAGGCATTTACCGTTGAGTTTTTGAGTAAGGTTTTCATGTTCAATATCATTAATATCGCCTGCAGTAAATAGAAACAGTTAAAGAAAAAAAAAACGATGCATTTAAAGCAGAGGAAATTAAAGAACAAAATGGATGCATTTCTCGTTGAGTATTTTGCTAAGTTCACCTAGAAGCCACGGTGCTAAATTTATGTTTTGAATTAAGAGGTTCTCCATGATCCTCTGCAGGTAGATCCCTTGCAGCTATCGGAATAACATAAAATAACAAGGTACTTCTCCGGAGTTAGCTGCATCTGAAGTTTGCCCAAATACATAAAGATAGTCTGATACATACTAGGCTTGTCAGGCCGCAAACTACAATGCCACTGCCTTCTACAATGCCACTGCCTTTCTCTGGTGCAACTAGCTATGAACTACGTCGAAAGGCTAGAATTGCAATCTTGCAGACTCAAGCGAGTAGATAACAGAGCACATCCAAAGAGTGCAATTGAAGCGTGTAGATAACAGAGCACATCCAAAGAGTGCAATTGAAATCTTGCAGACTCTTCTGGGCAGGCGGCGACTATCTTTTACAAGATTTACAGACACTGAAATTTTCCAAGAATAGGTATCTTGATAAACAATAGAGGCAAACGGTCTTAGGTTTTATACGGCCCTTTCTCTTGCAAGAATTTTACGAGTTGCATGCTAATAGCCATATGGAAGGGGCCTTGCATGCTAATAGCCATGTGGAAAGAGCCTTGATATACATGTGGAAAGGACCTCGAAACTACAACATACATGGGATAAGATGATATTGCAAACTTTGCTTCAACCAGCCTACTTTGGATAAGATGATATTGCAAACTTTGCCTCAACCAGCCTACTTTGGATAAGATGATATTGCCTCAATCTTTCTGCATCGGGCAACGTGAAGGCTGTAATAAGAGGTCGATTGTTTTCTGAACCAAAAACTTTGCTTAAAATTTCGTTGAATGAAATTGGGAGCATTAAACTTAGGTTAAAATGAAAAAACATTGAAAAAAATCGGTCAAAGTATAAACTAATGGTCGGTCAACGATCGAGCGATCACTAATAGTCCAGGCAGGGACTAATAATATTAATGGCGCAATGAGGTTATATAATGAGGACTGTGCATTCCATCATTCCTCACATAAAGCATTTCATCATTTCTCATCTGACATAAAAATATTATATTACAAGAAATAATGAATGTTCTGCAAGCCTTAAATGAGGATTCTGAGTGTCGAACTTGCCACGGAGTTATTGATGGAACAAAATACCTCACCTTAAATCCATGCTCAGCTAATTATTGTACAGTGAGACAATATTCCCTATTGTTGAACAATTGACCAATCTTAGCGATGCGATTGAATAATGGAAGTGATAGCAGTAAAAAGAATGATGTCAAAGAGCTTTGAAGGGGGCATATGTTGACGAGTTTTACAGTAGCAGAAAAAACAACCATTGATTTGTAGTAAATACATGTATGCTTACTTCTATTATCTTTTATATCTTATTAGGTTTAATAATTTCTTATGTGCCCTAATGGTTGGTCTTTTGTTTGCACTAAAAGAACTAGTTGGAAGGATACTGAATACATAAACTCACACTCCATGGAATTACTCAATTTTGTTCCAATTGTTTGACTAGAAATATGATGATATGAATGTGTTAAGGGAAGTGTTAAGGTTTAAGAATTTTTCTTCTCCTTTGAAAATTCTTACAAGAGAGTGAAGCATTCACTTGAGACTATACTTTAGCTTGTAGCAACGATTATCACATTTGATTATCTTTCTTTTCTTCATTCCAATGGCAAGGGTTTATTTATTTGAGAATGAACAATATAGGAAATTTAAGTGCAAACTCATGGATTATTAAGATGAATTTGGTTTTAAGTGGATAATTTAACAAGTTATTTAATGGTTATGTAGGAGTATTGAAAGACCTTGTGCATATGGATAGGGTTACTATTACAATCTATACCTTGAGCTCATACACATTTTATGTCACTAATAAAAAAAAAAGAGCTAAAGGATATTTAAATCATTATGCGCACCATTTCAAGACTCTAGGTTTGAAGAGAAAGCATGTTGCTAGAGGATGTACATTATTTCTTTCAAACTTCAACTACAAGAGAATTTTAATTGTGATTGAAAGGAAAAATAAATTACTGTTACCTAAACAACAACAAGAAACAATGACCTCATTCATGAAACAAGGCTAAATTTTTTCTATTATTTTCTTTATAGCCTTTTATGTTGGAGAATTTCATATTTTACTATGTTGGAAAATTGTATTCAATGCCCTAATGGTTGGTTGCATGCATGAGCAGATGGAGTTGCTTGAGGGTCACTACCACATATCAAATCATACATCTTATAGCAATAGATTTGTTTAATTTTATTTTTCTCATTGGAATCATTCTTACTTTTTAGTGACTAAGTGGGTATAAAAATGTCATAAATTTTAAATATCAGAGTCATAGGAAGGTGAAAGAAAAAAGGTAGAGGTCTTAGAAATCTAATTCTTAATAATAATGGTGCACTTTTGAAGTCTGCAACCATCATCCTCCTTTCCTAATTTTATTTCCATCATTTTATTGACTAGGGTTAGCTATTTTTGCAACAACATTATTGGGCATTTTAATATAAACTTATGGATTGTGTAAAAGGTCCTTGATAAGGAAACTAACATGTTTTTTTAATTGATTGCAGGAACGTTACAAAAAACTATGCTTATGGCTCACGTAATGTATTGTAGCTCCCACTAATAAACTTTACAGTGCTACAAATACTTTGGCACCAATTGAAAGGAAAATATATTGATTTTATTGTTGACCATAATAATTTGCATGCATAATTCTATCCTATTTCTTTCATTATATTGTAATTTTTATATCAATAATTAAAAGTAAAGTTCATCCATGAGTTATTTGGAATGTAAAGAGCCATAGAGTTGAATGAGAAATGAGGGAATTTGAAAATCCATGGGAAAGGTGAAAGGCCACCCACCCCCTCGCATAAAATACCCTCATGCCTCTTTTGTAAAAGGGACTTTTGGCACTTGAATGCTTTAGATTATTTGTATCCTTCTATGCTTTGAGAACATTAGCTATTGGTAGTTGATATGATAAGTGATTGTGAGGCTAGGATTTGTGTTTCGAAGATGAGATGAACTATTCTCATTCAACTATTTGGTTTTGAGTGACCTCTAGTACATTTTATTGGATTTATAAACAATATTAATGAGAATCTTTCCCTTATTGAATTGATTCCCATGCATTTTAATGGCACTAGTAATGGCTACCCAAAGATTTTATTGTTTATGCATGTGTTTTTACATATTGCATGTATGTTTATGAACTAATTGGTTACATAAAACTTGTGTGTTTGTTGTGAAGCTCTCCTCTTCATTCAATTTTAAAGTTAGTAATTGATTGTGAACTAATTTATAGTTGGTTCCTATCACTTTCCTACTCGTGTATGTCTTAGTTAGTGTCAATTTCCTAATTCTTTCTTAGGCCACAATCTTTCTCATTGTTTCGTTGTTAGTTTCTTGTATTATGTTACACTAGTCATCAATGGAGAGCTCATAGAATCCTTATTCTTTTTTCATTTACACTTGGTCTCACATTCATTTCACTATATTCAAAAGCCAAGAGTAGCACACACATAGATGGTAGAAATTGATGCACAAACCAGATGGGGCTCTTATCCCAAAGAGTGCAAGGTCTAATTGAGACCCCCTACTATTATCGAATCATCCAAAGCAGTCAAAAGGTTTCTAATATTGGGTTTACATTGCCATTTATTCAATGTCATATTGTGGTACTACAAAATTAGGGTTTGTAATATTGGGTTTAATATTACAGTTTAAAATATTGAATTTTATAATCTTAGAATTCGTGATGTTTGGTTTAGTATTAGGGTTTAATATTGTATCATTGGAATCGCACAAAAATGTAGCTAATGTCTCAATATGAAAAAGATTGCCACAATGTGATAATCAATCTGATAATCATTATGAGAATGTTACATTACATTGCAATTTATTGAACATGAGATTGTGACATTACAAAATTAGGATTTAATATTAGGGTTTATAATATTGCCGTTATAATATTAGGGTTTAATATTGGGTTTTGTAATATTAAATGTTAATATTATCATTTAATATTATGGCTTATAAAAGTGGGCTTAATATTATGGTTTATAAATGGCTTTATAATATTGGGTTTAATATTACGATTCATATTGGGTTTATAATATTGGATTTATGATATTAGGGTCTCTAATACTAAATTTAATATTAGGGTTTATAATATTAAGTTTAATAAAATATATATAAAGTTGGATTTAATATTAGGGATTATAATATTGGGTTTGATATTTGGGTTTAATAAAGAGTTTCAATGTTAATTGAAATTTACTCAATTAGTTGAATACATAAATTATTATTACTTATATTAAAAGCTTAATATTAAAAAGCGATATTTTACTCAATATTAAAACACAATACTAAAACCTTATACTAAAATATACTATTAAAACCCTCGCATAAAACCTAATTATCACTTATATATATATATATATATATATATATATATATATATATATATATATATATATACACACACCGTGCACCTAATAATTATTAATGTGGTTGATATATCAACCACATTGTTATGTAACGAAATAAAAAAGATAGAAGAAAAGAGAGATCAATGATTTTAAAATAATTCTCTTTGAGGGTGCAACCTCCTTCTACATTACATAAATGAACAATTATTGGATGATTCAAATGACAAGACCTCCTTGGTATATATAGAAGTCTAAAGGGTGACAATATAATCATGGCCTACATAACAATATAACATAAAGGCACAACTATAAAAATAGTGGACTTCTATGGGGAACAACAATAACAATATGTGGGTTACAAGGGCACAATAATAATAATATAGGGGTTATAGTAGTATTATAGGGAACTAACTTCACCCTCTCCTTCAAAAAAGTTTTTTCATCAAGACTTGAGTATTTTCAAATGCTTATGTTTAAAATTCACATCCTCCCATGTGGAATCTTTAGTGGGTAATTTCATCCTCTTAATGATATACTCTAAACTTGATTGATTCTGTAGTTTTTAGGTCCTTGTATCTATGACTACTTCATGGTCCAATACAGTTTTTCCTTCCTCGACAGTTCTGGCAATATTGTTTGAACTGGGAGCTTTCACCAATTACCTTCTTTAAGCATGAAACATGGAAAACTCTGTGTACTCGGGAAGATGGAGGAAGTTCCAATTTGTATGCCATAATACCAATCTTTTGGAACACTTTATAAGGACAATATTACCTGGGTGATAATTTATTATCGTTCTTAGCTTGCTTTAGGGACATTTGTTTGTATGGTTGTAGTTGTAAAAATGCCCAATCGCCTACATTAAAACTTCTTTCAGTGCACCGTTGATATGCCTATTCTTTCATTTGATTTTGTGTCAGAGTGAGGTTATGCTTTAAGAGTTGGAGAACCTTTTTTTATTCTCAGCATGATCTTCCAATGCTTGAACCATAGAATTTTCTCTTAAACAAGATGTGATGGACAGTGGATGATACCTATAAAGTTCCATAAATGGGGTTATTTTTGTTGCAATATGGAAGTAAGTGTTATACCATCATTCTCCCAAAGGTAGCCACTTCACCCATTGCGTTTGTTTATTAGATAGAAAGCAACAAGGATATACTTCCAAACATTTGTTCACTATCTCAGGTTTCTCATCACATTGAGCATGATAAGATGAACTATGAACTAATTAAGTACAGAGATAAGAAAATAATTTTGTCCAAAAATTTCTAGTGAAAATGGGATCTTTGTCACTTACAATAATCTTTGGGTAGCCATGTAGATTTTGAATTCTTTCCATAAATTCAATAGCAATTTTTCTAGCTTTGAAAGGATGAGATAGTGAAAAAAAATGTGCATACTTGGTAAGTCTATAAACTACCACCATGATGGCACTCTTTCCTTCAAACTTGGGTAAACCTATAATAAAATCCATTGAGACCTCCTACCAACACTGACTTGGAATGGCTAAAGATTGTAATAGAGCTTGGGTCTTAATTGTCTCAACTTTATTTTGTTGGAAAACCAAACATTCTACCACAAACTTTTGAATATCAGATTTAAGGAAATCCCAAAATAATTCCTTCTTGAACCCGTGGTAAGTTTTTAAAAATCGAAAGTGCTCCCTAAAGGAGAGGTTTGAAATTCCAAAATAATATTTTGTCTGAGTTTGGAATTTTTACATAGATATAGGTGATATTTGTACCATAATGAATCATTTTCCATATAAATGATTCATCTATACTGGGATCTTGCTGCAATTTTTGAAGGAGTGTCCACACCTCTTCACCATTATTCTGTATATCACTTGCTTCATTTATCTAAGAAATTTGGATAATAAAAATGGCATAGAGCAATGCTTCTACATCCTCATCCCTTCTTCAGAGTGCATCTGCATCAACAATTTTTTTCCCTTTTCTGTAAATCATTTGAAAGTGAAAAATCAACATCTTTCTTACCCATTTCTTCTACTCATATGAAGATAATGTTTGTTCGAAATGGTATTTAAGGCTCTCATGATTTTCTTTTTACCTTCTTCCCATTAGGCAGGGCTACCATTGCTTTAGTGCATGTAGTATTTCCAAAATTTCCTTCTTACAAAAAGGTTTGTGTAAATACTTCCCTTGATTAGACAACTTTCAAGAGAAATGGATCTTCCTTCTTGCAATAAAACAACACCAATTCCATTTCATGGGCAACACATTCCACAATAAATGTTTTTGTGAAGTCTGATGTTACTAATGTTGAAGCTTGGCACATTGCCTCTTTAAGATGTTCAAAGGCATTAGTTTCTTCTAGATTCCAAGAGAATGCATATTTATTCAGTAATGTGGTTAGAGGCATTGTTATTGTACAATAATTATTAACAAACTTGCGATAATACCTTGTTAACCTGAGAAAGCCACGAAGAATATTTATGATAGTGGGTATTTTCCTTTCCTTGTTGACCCTAATTTTGTTATGGTCTCATGAGATACAATATGATCCAAATATTCCACCTCTTGTACTCCAAAGAAACATTTGGAGTTTTTTTCATATAATTTTTTCTCCTCCAATAGTTTGAGCACCCTGTCAACATGTTGAACATGATATTTCGATGACTTGTTATGTATTAGTATATCATAAAAAATAACTAACATAATTTTCTAAGGAAGGGTCTGAAAATTGTATTCATCAAATATTAAAACGTGAAGTGCATTAGTAAGGCCAAAAAACATGACCAAAAATTCATATTAACCTTCATGAGTTCTAAATTTTTTCTCCAGAATGTCTTTAGTCTTCATTCTAATTTGACAATATCCCGAATGAAGGTCCAACTTGGTGAAGTAAATTGATCCATGTAATTCGACCAACAATTCATCAATGATAGGAATGGTAAATTTATATTTAATAGTGAACTTGTTGAGCTCCCTATAATCTAGACACATGCACCATGATCCATCCTTCTTGTGTACCAATACTACTAGAGCATAGAAAGAACTTTAGCTAGGATGAATTATACCAACATTTAGCATTTCTGTAACCATACATTCAATTTCACTCTTTTGCGCATAGCTATATTTGTAAGGCCTGATTTTTGGACAAACACTTCTTGGAATCAATTGAATAGCATGATCATGATCACCAATAGGTGGGATGACCTTAGGAGTCTCAAATACCTTGGAATGGTTATCTAAAACTCTTTAGAAATATGGATAAATGGATGACTTCTACGTTTGAACATCTCGTGAGCGTAATTGTGGAATTGCGCCTCATTCTCCTATATTAAAGATATTTCTAATGCCATTAGAGTCAATTATCTTCCTTGGTTTGCTTGTGATACCCGTTAATTCAATTTCCTTTCATTGCCATACAAATTTCAGGAAAAGTTCTTGAAAATTAAAAGATATCATTTGCAAATATTGTAACCATTGGGATCCTAATACAACATAAACACCACCCATTGGAATAGAAAGAATTGGATTATTCAATACATATTCCCCCATAGTTAGCTTTATATTAAGGCAATTTACTGAGAAATTTATAATTTCTTCATTTGCAACCATCACATATATAAACTAATTCAAATCCTTGGTTATCTTACAATGAATAAAATTATGGGTACTACCCAAATCATTCAATACTATTACCTTTTTCGTCTTCGTATATAATTTTATCTTGCAAGTTTTAGGAGTGGTAATTATCGCCAAAGCATTACAAGATATGGTCATATTCATTTCTTCTTTCTCCAAGGTTGGTTCCTAGTGTATATCCTCTTCTTTTGATGTTTCTTGTTCCTTTCCTTCCTCCTCTTCACAATCTATGTAAAATCATTTATTCTCAGCACATTTATGACCTTTAGTGTATTTGTTATCACAACTATAAGAAAGCCCTTTTACCATTTTTTCCTCTAGTTGTGGTTGTGTCAACCTTGTAGGTTGTGAGAGGTTAGGAGTAGAAAGACTTCTAGATTTACAATTGTGAGTGATAGACTTCCTTCTTGCCAAAATTTTTCTTTCAACTTTTCCTTTCACCTTGGATGCCTTCTCCAATGAATTATGTTCCCAAAGGTTAAAATCATGTTGGATGTTATCCTCTAAAGTCCCTATGTAAATTTCAATCATATTATACTGTAAAATATTAGTTACCTTGATATTGAATCTTTGGAATTCATAAATGGGATTTGACATTAAACCCTTTTGTTTGAGATTTATCAAATGGCTAAAGAAAGTGTTGCTCTTTGTATCCTCATAATGCGCTATCATTTCCTCTATAAAAATTGACTCTGTGACAAGTGGTTTACAAGAAAAAAACCATTGATACCATAAAATTTGATTGGGTTCTAAATATATGATTATTTAGTAAAATATAAATTTTATAATATAATGTGATAAGAAGTTATTAAATAAATAGTTGTGTTAAGGTAGATTCTAGACCCTAGCCTAGTATGACAGAGATGACTATTTCTTTTTGTATTCAATCTAGTTAAAAATAAAATAGTATCTAAAAAATAAATAAACAATGCCCCCTATATTAGAAAACAAAAACAAATACACAAATTTAGTTAATACTGATTAACAGAATTACAAAACATCAATAATCCCATTCTCTCTATGCTCGCTTGGTTTGTTCTTGATATCACAATTAGAAAGGAAACGATATGTGACAAAAACATTTCACTCACACCCATAGAATGTTTCAGTGTTTATGTGATGTAACATTTTTATTTCAAGTTTTAGTGAAAGATAAAATAATTTAAAAGAAATGTTATATTTTCACGTTTAATACCAGAAAGATGTATAGTTATTCTAATTAACCAAAATAAACTATTTGAATAGAAATGTTAAACTATATATATATATATATATATATATATATATATATATATATATATATATATATATATATATATATATATATATATATATATATATATATATATATATATATATATACTATGATTAAAACATTTCAATTAGTCTTACTATGTTACATTTTGAGAGCTTTTTAGGTTTATTGTTAGATTAATGTTGTTCCAACAAATATTTGTTGGAATTACAAGTTTAGGTTGTCTAATGTGTACAATCCGAGTGTTTAATGATATTTTCAAAGCATTGAATCTATTTGCTGTGGTATATGTGTAATTCCTTCTGAACATAATTTACACTTGACATGTGGTCGTTTAAAAATAAAATTAATATTATCTAAAACGAAATAAACAATGTATGCTTTATTAAGAAACTAAAATTTATATACATATTTGGTTACTATTGATTTACAAGTATATGGCACATTTTGTCTTTCATATGACAATCCAATAGTGAGGAGATGTAGTATAAATATTCAATCACTCTTAGCAATAAATACAACATTTCAATGTCCATGTGAATTAACATTACTTCATTTCAGCTTTAGAGAGAAAAAATAATTAAAAATACAAAAATTATTATATTTACACTAGGTAGATGAATAATTATTATCGTTTTAATAATACTTAAATATATGACCTAAATAGATTATATGAGTATCATATTAACTAATTTAGTTCAAAACAAAATATGGACACACCACGTGGTCGATGATGTTAATTAGTAAGTCATAGGGCCACTTTGGGGAGGGTCGTATGTTGACCCTACTCTCACATGGTTTGTATCTGCCCTGGGTTCAATTTGACATGGTTTATTTTCTTCTAGGGCTATGTGTTCAGTGGACAACGTATCAAATGATTCTTTGGTTAAGGTTTTCCTTACCTTGCTCTCAGATCACCTGATCAACTATTATGCAGAATGTTGGATTAAAAACTAATGGCAATCCCCAACATTTTAGCAAGCACAACTTTTTCCATTGAAATACTAGTATCCTCTTGTCAGTGTAACCCAAGTTGATCCAAGGATCAAACAGGGTTAGTTGAGAAATGAATAACAAATTAGTTTCTTCGTGGAAAATTTGGAATTAGGTTTTGGACATATCATTTTTAGAGTTATGGTTTTATATTTTTCATTGCTATTGTTATGTTTCCACTTAATCTCTGTATATTTTCCTTTTTTCATTATTCTATTGATTTTTTCTATAATCATTTCCTCTATTTTCTTATTTTGTATTAGAGGTTACCCAAATTAATTATACCTGTGTTATCTAGATATTTTGAAGCAAATGGACAATGATACAAGTAATCTATGTTTCCATTGACTATTTATTTCAGATTTTCATTTCATTTCTTCTATTCCAGGACATTATCTTCTACCTAGCATGGTTTGAAAAAGGTGTTTACCTTTTGGAGGCATGAGTCTGACAATGCTAAACCATAGGCTAAAAAGAGGAGGTAGGTTGTCTTGTTGACCTAATTCCCTAATACTTTCCCTCAACATAATTGATGAGAGGATGGTTATGTCATTCCCTTGATAGTTTTGGATGCGGTTCATTCAATGGCTTCAATTCACAATTATTGTATATGGATTCATTTTTAGACATATCTAGTTTCAATGGTTTTTGGATGCCTATCAGACTTTTGCTATTTGTAATGTAATGCATGGGAGATATTTAACACCTTAGGACCACGTTCCTCATGCTTGTAAACTTATTTAATGATTCCCTTGAAATAATGCAATGAAATTATTTTTGTGTAACATTTTATACAATTGTTTGCTAAAGATTCTTTTGTCACTACTTTCAGTAGTGGATAGTGTAAGGGAATCATACAATATCCCCATGATTTTTCTATAATAAAATTTGGACTCTATTTACAGTGCTTTAAATGTGTGGAACTTCTACTATGAAATGTATGCATTGTTGATTAGTGTTCACCATTTAGAATTTGGTTTCATACTATGGTTCCATTTTCCCCTCACTAGAGATTAATAATAACATTTTTGATAGGTTGGTCTTAAAATCACCTTCGTAATACTTTCTCATGTTATGTGCACTATCTTTTTTTGCTAATGTAAAAACTCTGGGTATACATGAATGAATTTTTGGTTTGTATTTTATTAGTTAAAGACTAGACTTATCGTCGCCACCTCTTTTCTTGGTAATCAATTTGAGGTATCTCATAGGAAATATGCCTTTCCTAATAATCTCAAGCTTTGGGGTTTTAACTTGCCTAGTATTGGGTGTATTCAAAGGCTTATTTTGCTTCTAGGTTCATGTAGGTGACATCATTGATTTACACATATGCTTATTTCCATTAGTTATGATATTCATGATATACTAATTCTTTTATACTTTGTTAACTTTTTGACATATATTCTCCTTAATAAGCTTGTTTCTTGATCTTCTACTTCACAATTACATCGGGTTTACCTATCTCTTGTCTAGATGTGGAGGTTTCTTTATTTGTGGTATGTTGGAGCACTTCTCTTTTCCTTTCTTACTATTTTAGAAGAGAAGGTAGAAAAAAAGGGAAGGATAACTAGTTGCTTCTCCAAGACTAGCACAAAGGGACTCCAATATCCCTAAGCCCTTGTTTTTCCTCCATAGTTGAGGGCTTCCACTAAGATGACAATATGTTTTGATTAATAGTATAATGAATCTAATTCCATCAAGTAATGGAAAATAATATTAAAATATGCCCTCCTAATTTCTCCCTTAATAGGAGATTGCACAGTCTTCTTTTGCAATGCTTTGAGCTTGTGTTATTCTTTCTTAGCCAGTATCGAAGGAAGATTTAGAGGGTCATAGACTCTGGAATAGTTCCTCTTTAAGACTATCTAGGGGTTTCCTATTATGTAAGGGGTAAATCATTTCTTGATATTGTATATTCTACTTAACGCTTCCTATCCACCATTCCCGTGATATTACTCTTGTGAATAGTTATTTAGAGTAATTAGTATATTAGAGAGCTCTAGAACTTATCCATATTATTTTAACCTTAGGAAACCATAAACAATAAAATCGATATGAGGTTCTTAGGTGGAATATTAACCTTATCTATATTGATTCTAATGATTGACATATAGGCTTGCAAAATGTTCAATTTTATCTAAATACTTAAAAATTATAGTAACATTCTCAATAATGTATTCAATATGAATTACATGAAACATAAACAATAATGAACTAAAATTTCTATTGAACTAGTACAAAATCCCATATATATTTCATGAAACATCAGTAGTAAGTAATTACACTGCTACTAATACACTTCAATTAATGATTAGATCAACCTGCAATTAGTCAAGTGATATAGGTTAATGGGAGATCTTCCACCCATTTGTAGTTGACCAATAATCCAAATCTCTTAACCGAGACAACCCTAAGCGTCAGTTGTGATTTTATAGAAGTCGCTTCCTCATGCCTTCCTATTATTAGCTCTATAGATTTCACTTTTAGGTGATAGATGGTGGAATCCAAAGATACAACCTCAGCCTAGCACATCTATTTATGGTCTTGTAGCTTGAGACTCCTTTCATTTCTTCTTCGGTTCTTCTGCACTCAATCTTGACCCATAGCAACATCATAGCTTAAAGAAAACCTCCCCATAATAGTTATTTATTTCCTAGGAATTGTTCCACCATCAGGTCATATTCCCTTTGTGTTAGGTGGCCTTTACAATATATTGTTTGTGCCCCATTCAAATATCCTTTTCGAGAACTAGAGTTCGTGGAGTTGCCATTCTCCTATCAGAAATTATAGTCAGTCATGCAAAATCACTTACTCTAAAATCACAATCCATTTTATTGTCACTCATCAACTTATTTTTGTTTATTTAATATAAATGAAGTCAAATTGTCTACCATACTTACTGCAATGCCTTCCACCAATTTAGGTTCCGTAATTTAAATAATAGTTCATAGTATTTTAAAAAATTGAAGTTTCAGTGCATTACATTTTACCCCCTCTAATATTTAACATCATCCATGGTGTTTATTCAAAATCCTAATCTTCGAAAAAAAGTGGATATGCTTCCCTAAGTGCATCCTCCATTTCCCGGGTAGCCTCTTTAGGGCTATAGTGCTTCAAAAAAACTTTAAGTTGTGTGATTACTTGATTCTAGAGCTTCGCATCCCTTCAATTGAGAATGTGTGGGAGCTCTATTAGAAAATCTCGCTCTAGTTCCATGTGTACAAAATTCCAATCAAGAATATGGGGCATATACTACATATACTTCCCGAAAATAGAAACATGAAAAACATAGTGTACTTTGATTCTTACCAACAGTGCGACCTTGTAAGCTATTGAGCCTACTCTAATGAATACATCAAATGGATGACGGTATCTTGTTGATAACTTGGCGCAACTTCCTACCCTCGATTTCCTTCTTTGTACCTTAACTCTAAGGTAGATATGCTCTCTGATGTTGAAATTTAAAGGTGTCCTCTTTAGATCTTTGTAACATGCTTTCCTATGTCATGTAACTTGATCAAAAAATAAAATAAAAGATAGATCAATGACTTGAAAGTAATCCTCTTAGAGGGGGAAACCTCCTTTTACATCATATAAATGAAAAAATATTGGATGATACAAATGAAAAGACATCTTTGGTATATATAGGAGTCTAAAGGGTCACAATTTAATTAGGGTCAGCATAACAATAATAATGTAAGGGCACAAAAATAATAATAGTTGGATTTTATGCGACACAATTATAACAATATGGTGGCTACATGGGTCACAAAAATAATAATATGGGGGATACACTTAATATTATAGTGACCTAACATGGCCCTCTCCTTCAAAGCATTGTTGTCCTCAGTCATTTACATATGGATGCTTATGTATACATTTTTCATCTTTGTATGTGGAATTTTTAGTGGGTAAGTTCTTCCACTTAATGAGATACTATGAAATTTATTGATTCTATAGTTTTTAGGTTCTCGTTTCCGTGAGTACTTCAAGCTCTAATATTACTTTTCCTTCCTCATCAAGTTCTACAAATATTGTTTGAGCTAGAAGATTGGCACCTATAACCTTCTTTAAGCATGAAACATGGAAAATTTGATGTGCTTGACAAGATGAACGAAACCCCAATTTGTATGCCATAGTACTATTACCTGGAGCTTCTCATTATGATTTTTTTATCAGATACAAAGTTTATAAACAAATGGAAAGGCTCAAGTGGTTACCTCTAGCTGAATGGTGGTATAACACTTCTTTCCATACTACAACAAAAATGAACCAATTTATGGTACTTTATGGATATCATCCACCATCCCTCAGATCATATTTAAGATAAAATTATAAGGTTCAAGCGGTGGAAGGTCACATCGAGCATCAACAATAAGTTCTACAACCCTTTAAGGATAGCCTCACCCGCGTGTATAATCGAATGAAATAGTAGGAAGATCAACATTAGAATGAAAGAAGTTTTAACATAGGTGATTAGGTATTTTTACATCTACAACCATACAAACAAATGTCCCTCAAGCAAGATAAGAAGGATAATAAATTATCACCCAAGTACCATTCAGCCAGAGGTAACCACTTGAGCTGTTGTGTTTGTCTATCAGATACAAAGCAACAAATATATCCTTCCAATCATTTTTTCAGTATCTCAATTTTCCCATGGTTGAGGATGATAATATAAGATAAGAGTTAATTGAATTCTAATACAAGAAAATGATTTTGTCCAAAAATTTCTAGTGAAGATGGGATCTCTGCTACCTACAACAATCCTTCGGATTCCATCTAGATTTTGAATTGTTTCCATAAATACAATAGCAATTGTACTCACTTTGAAAATATGAGATAGCTCACAAAAGTCTGCATACATGATAGGTCTATAAACTACCACCATGATGACAATATTTCCCTTCAACTTGCGTAAACTTCTGAAAATATTCATTGATATCTTGTCCCAACACTCACTTGGAATGGATGAAGTTTGTAACAAACATGGGGTCTTAAGTTCCTCAACATTTTTTATTGTAAAACCAAACATTCTTCCACAAAATTCTTAATTTCATATTTAAGGCGACCCCAAAAATATTCCTTCTTCACACTGTGGTAAGTTTTTAAAAATCCCGAGTGCCCTCCTAAACGACAGGTGTGAAACTCTAAAAGAATTTGTTTTTTGATTTGGGGTTCTTTCATAGATATAATCGATCTTTCTACCCTAATGAATCATTTTTCTAGATAAATGTATTAAATGTATTGGGTTCTTCCTACACCTTTTGAATTAGTGTCAACAACTCTTCATGATTCTTCCATTCATCCCTTGATTTAGTTATCCAATTATATTGCATAATAGAAATGACATAGATAAATTCTTCCACATCCTCATCCCTTCTTGAGATTTCATCTGCAAAAATTTTTTTCTTCCCTTTTTTGTAGATGATTTCAAAGTCATAACCCAACATATCTGTGACCCATTTTTGTTTTTCTTCTAAAGATAATCTTCGTTCCAAAATGTATTTATGACTAAAATGACTTTTTTTACCTTGAAGTGTCTTCCCATTGGGTAATGTCATCATTGCTTCTAGGCATGTAGTATTTCCAATGTTTCCTTCTCATAAACAGGTTTTTGTAAATACTTTCTCTTGATTTGACGAATTAAAATAACACCAATTCCATTTCCTCGTGCATCACATTAAAAAATAAAGGGTTTTTTGAATCCTAGTGTAGCTAACACTGGAGCTTGGCACATTACCTCTTTAATATGTTTAAAGGCATTAGTTTATTTTGGAATCCAAAAAAATGCATCTTTCTTTAGTAATGTTATTTGAGGTGATGCTATTTTTCCAAAATTCTTAACAGGCTTGCAATAATACCATCTCAAATTGAGAAATCCTTAAATATGATTTAGGGTTGTGGGGATTTTCCATTTCTTGATGGCTTTAATTTTGTTAGGGTCTACCTTACCACCCTCATGAGACACAATATGGCCCAAATATTCCACCTCCTAAACCCCAAAGAAATATTTGGACGGTTTTGCATACAATTGTTTCTCATACAATAGTTTAAGAACCCTATCAACAAGTTGAACATGGTCTTTCGAAGACTTCTTGTAGATTAGTATATCATAAAAAAATAGTAACAAATTTTTTTTAAGAAATTGTTTGAAAGTGGAATTCATCAAACCTTGAAATGTGGAAGGTGCATTGGTTAGGGGAAAAGGCATGACCAAAAGTTCATAATGACCTTCATGAGTTATGAATTAATTTTTTGGAATGCAATTTTTCTTCATTTTAATTTGATGATATCCAAAATGAAGATTCAACTTGGTGAAGTAAATTTCTCCATGTAATTCATCTAGCAAGTCATTATTGGCAGGAATGGGAAATTTATCTTTAATAGTGATCTCATTGATCTCTCCATAATTTCGGAACATACATCATATGTCATTCATGTGTACCAATACTACTAGCTAAGAGAAAGAACTTTGGCTAGGCTGAATTATACCTAACTCTAGCATTTATGTAACCATACATTCAATTTCATTCTTTTTGGGCATAGGGATATCTATAAGGTTTGATGTTTGGAGGAACACTTCTTGGAACCAAGTGATTAGCACGATCATGATCATGATCATGAATAGGTGGGAGGCCATTGGGAGTCTCAAATACCTTAGAATGGTTGTCTATGAGTCTTTGAAGATCTCGAGAAATGGATTATTTTGATGTTTGAACATCTAGCAAACATAATTGTGAAATTATGTCTCGTTGTTCTTTATTCAAAATATCTTTCATGCCATTAGAGATTATTATCTTCCTCAGTCTCCCTCTGATACCCCTTAATGCAATTTCATTTCTTTTCCTTAAAAAATTCAACAAAAATTCTGGAAAATTAAAAGTGATTGTCCGCAAGGATTGTAGCCATTGGAATCCTAATACAACATCAGAACCACCAATTGGAATAGAAAGCATTGGACTATTTAATACATATCCCCCCTTGGTAAGCTTGATATTATGGCACTTACCTAATCAATTTATAGTTCCTCCATTTGAAACCATCACTTGACACTTTCGCGTTGGCTATAGAAAGAAACTCATTCTTTGGCTATCTTACAATGAATAAATTTATGGATACTACCTAAATCAATCAACGCTATTAGCTTTTTTTTACTTGATATATCCGTCTGTCTTGAGAGTTTGAGGAGTAGTTATTCTCACTAATGCATTACAAGATATTGTCAGATTCTCTTTTTTTTAGTTTGGTTCCTAGTGTATATCCTCTTCTTTTTATATTTCTCATCCCTTTTCTTCCTCCTCTTCACAATCTATTTAAAACACTTATGACCTTTATTGTATTTTCTATCCAAATTATAAGAAATCCATTTTTCTCTTTTTCTCCTTTTTTTCTCCATTTGTTGTGGTGTCAACCTTGTAGGTTGTGGGAGGCTAGGAGGAGAAACACTTCCATATTTATAATTGTTAGTGGTATACCTCTTGGTTTCCATAATTTTTATTTCATGTTTTCTTGCCACCCTTAATGCATTTTCCAAATAATTAGGTTCCCAAAGAAGAACCTCATGTTGGATGTTACCATTTGAAGTCCCTATGAAGACATCAATCATATGCTTCTTTGGAATATCATTTACCTTGATATTAAATTTTTGGAATTCCTCAATGTTCTATTCCATTGAACCATTTTGTTTAAGATTTATCAATTGGATAAAGAAGATATTTCTCTTTGTATTCTCATAATGTTCTACAAATTCATCCATAAAATTTGTCGAAGTGACAAGCGATTTACTAGAACAAATCCATTTATACCACATAAACTAATTCAGTGCTAAATATAAACATGCAATGGGTACCTTTTTTGTTTGTGGCACATCATGTACATCAAACAATTACTCCATTTGTAGTATCCATGTTACTAGATCCTTTCCATAAAACTTCCTCATCTTAATATTTGGAATGTCGTGGGTATTCAACCAAAATCTAGAGTCCCTAAAATAATGATTCACATTCCTTTTGGTCTCATCATGATTTTCCCGTACAAACTTTGTCAAATATTCCTACGAACATTCAATTTCTACTTTTAAACAATCCTTCAAACCTTCCATGTATTCTTTTAAAACATCCATGTCACCCTTTATTTTTTCTTCTCAACCATCCATCTTCACATTCATCATTTCCAATTCATTTTTGGTTTCTCTTTCTAAGAGAAAAAATTGTTCCTGCAGTTTTGATATATCATGTTTCATTTCTTCTTCTTCATGTGTCATAGTAGATCTTTTTGAGGGCTTAATGGGTGTATAATTATTATTTTTGGGAGGAATTTTGGAACCACTTAATGCTATCTATGCTTCAATATGCCCTTTAAATCATTTCAATCTTATTTTACAAATAAAAATTATGCAAACTTAAAAATACACACCTTTAGGAGCTTAATTTTGTGCTTGTTGGCATGATGATCTTGAAATTATTGTTTCTCTTTATTTCATCCTCCCAAGTTATAACATTTTGTTCTATGATATCCTTTTGTTTCATATTCCCAACCCTACTAGTCAAACCGAGATTGGATTCTTCAAGAAAAAGTTACGCCAAATATTCCAAGATGAACTACTTATGGATTGGTTTAGTAGAGAAGGCTTGTATGAAATGCCATGTGACATTTTTCAGCCTTCCATCCTTAGAATAGTGCCAAAGAAACTATTTTTTATTTAATTTCAGCCACTTTTTTTATGAAATTCAATTTGGATGAAAAAAACAAAAGTTATGAAAATTTTCCTCGAGACACCTGTTTGAGATAGAATTCTAGAGCATACAAAAACCCTAACTTCCTTGAACCACATATTTGATAAATTAAAACCCCAAGTTCTAAATTTTTTACACGATGTTCGTCAATATTTCAGGTCCACGTGGTCAAAATTTATAGCCAAAATTCCAAGATGATATGTTTGAAGCAACAAAATCCTAGGATCCAAAGCTCAAATACGAAATGTTATGTAACAAAAGTAGAAAAGAAAATAAAATATAGATCAATGATTTGAAAATAAGCCAATTCGAGGGGGAAACATACTTTTATATCACATAAATGAATTATTCTTTTATGCTACAAATGACAATACCTCCTTGGTATATATAAGAGTCTAAATGGTCACAATAAATCAGGGCCTAAAACAATAACAATAGTCGGATTCTATGGGGCACAATAATATGAATATGGGGGATACACATAATATTATTAGGATCTAACATCATATCTTGTGTGGCCTTTAGATTCTATTCTTCCTTTTCTACAACCTACTCTAATTACTTTACCATGTACAGGAAGAACATCATCTGATCCATTGGATTGTCCAAAGTTATTGGTGTTTTTCATTACCTACCATCTAACACTTTAAAGGTGTTGCTTTTTAAAGATGACTGATACTCATTATTGTATGTAAATTATGCTAGATGCAGATATTCTTCCCATTTCTTATGTATGTCCATAAATTACATCCTAGGCATATCCTCTATAATCTAGTTTGTCCTCTCTTTCTGTACATGTATTTGTAGATGATAAATGGTGTTAAACTGAGTTCAGTCCCTAGGCCATCAAACATTCCATTCTAGAAATTTCTAGTAAATTTAAGGTCTCTATCTAATACAACTGTCCTTGAGATTTTGTACAATATAAATATCTCCTTCATGAACATTTTTGCTATATTAACAACTTCAAGGTTAATTGATGGGGCTTTAGTTATTGTATCTACCACGACCATAATCAATTCATGTTATTTGTTTATTTTAGGAATTTCACTAAGGAAGTCTACGACGAGGGTTTTCCATTTTCATTCAGGTATGGATAAAGGTTGCAACAACTTTGTGGGATGTAAGTGTTCATTTTTAGCTAATTCACATTGCATTCTTTGGTCTATATATTATGTTATCTCATTTTTCAACTTTGTCAAGTAATACTCCCTTTTCCCTACCGTGAGAATTTTCTAGTAGCTTGGGTTTCTGGAATATGGCTCTTATGAAACTCATCCAATAAAAATCTATTTAAATATGCTAAATATGGTACATAATTTTTCTTTGTGTATGTTATCATTACGTTGTTTCTACATTCTTATCCTTTAATCAACATTCATGCTTTGTTGTTTATACATTTTTCATTAATTTTCTAGGATATTTGATCATTTTCGTATGTTGTTTTAATTTTCGCTAACAAATTTGTTTCATACTAGCCTGCAAATGTCATACACAATAGGTTTATTCTTTTGCTAAGAGTGTCTACATCCTACTCGCTAATAGAGGCTGACAACCTAGCCTGTTTAGCATTTAAGTTAGGTTGGTCAAATAAATACATTAGCCTAACATTGTTAGGAATTAGCAAAAATCATCTCCCAATAAAGTAGTGTTTCCATGTTTTGAGGGTGTGAATAATTTCTACCAACTCTAGATAATGGGTGGCATAATTTTTGTCATGTACCTTTAATTTCCTAGACTCATAGAAAATTACATGTCCTTCCACCAACAAAACACCCCCCCAACCCCTCCTTAGATGCATCAAGGCAGATGACGAAATTTTCATATGGTTGTGTAATTCCCAAGATAGGGAAATGGTAAGTAAGCAATTAAGTGTGTTGAACCTTTCCTAATATTTAGGGGTCTAATTGAACCTACAACCCTTTTTCTACAATGAAGGTATAGGACATGTGATTTTTTGAGAATCCTTCTATAAATCTCTTGTAGTACATGGTTATATCCATCAATGGTTACAACAACGTTTTCAATTTCCTTATGCCCAAAATCAGAAGTGGAACATTCTATTTCCTTGGCAGCCCTGGCCTCGGTAACAGATTTTCCCTTATCCTGCTACACCAAATTATTCCCCTCAAAACTTTTATTTACAACAAATGGTACAAGAACAACTTCCTGCCCGGCTAGTATCAAATCTCAACAATAAAGCCATCCAATCTACTCACAATTTTGAAATGGCCACTTATCCCACACATCCTAATGATTACATTGCACCTCGGCCTTTGCAGGAAATTTTTTACCTTTGCTGCAGGAGTTTCCTACGCCTCTGTAGGAAATTTTTGTACAGGAGTTTCCTGCGTCTCTGCGGGAAATTAAACTAAGGTTAGGAAAAGTGGCGACCCAAGCAGAAGAGATTGAAGAAATTATAGAGGAAGAAACCCATGATACACCTGGAATAGAAAATGTACAAGAAACAACAGAACAAAACATCCTAATATCACAAGAACCTTCCTTATCTCAAATTGTCGAGCCTCCTTTTCTTGAGAGGATGGGGGTGGAAGAAATGGAAAAAGAACTTGAATTTGATGATAGTATGCAAGTTAAGAAATTTATGCATCAAGTTTCCTTTGCTGCAAGTGATTAGTGATATCCCAATCTATGCTAAAATATTGAGGGAACTATGTATCAAAAAGCTGGGGAGACGAAAGAAAAATCCCGCTACAATTCAAGTAGGTGGGGAACTTACACACCTTGTGTCTACCGGATTTGCAATTGAAAATTATGCAGACCCTGGAATTCTCGTGGTTACCACCTTCATCAGTGGATATCCAATAATAAATACTTTAATTGATTTAGGTGCAGCCATTAATATAATGACAATGGAAACAATGTCCCATATAGGATCCTTTGACTTACTTCCTACCCATAATGTGTTAGAATTAGCAGATATATCTAAGCTCAAGCCAGAGGGTGTATTGGAGGACATTGTCATTTCGTTAGATTCCTGAGAATATCCTATATATTTTTATGTTCTTCCTCCTAAGACTAATTTAGGGAGGCACCCTTTGATCTTAGGGATACCTTGGTTGGCCACAATGGATGCCTTCATTAAGTGTAGGTCAGAGAACATGACCATCACTCATAAGGCTAAAATTAAGCATATCAATCTATATCCCCTTGCTAAACACCTCTTGAAATCAGAAAAGATTCATTGCGCTGAGGAAGAACTTAATTCAGAAATTATTTAACCAGTTTTGACAATAGTGCAAGTTATGGGCTTTAAAGGAAACACTAGGGATAATTTAATTATTTGCTCTATTTCAAACCTTGATTTTTCTATCACTTAGAGGGGAATTCAAGTGATGAGATAAATGTCATTGCTGAGCATAAATTCCAAGACCATAGTATAGCAACCAAATTAAATTCATACCTCCTATCTGTATTTCCTGCAGAATCAACGAATGAAGGTGGAAGCAATGTAATGGAGATCTTTCCTGGAAAAAATTTAATTATCAATTATGCCCCAACTTATGAACAGGGAAATCGATTAACTCAGATATTGAAAGATTTTTCAAACTTTTCTACTTGGGAATATGTAGATACAGATATGGTACTTGGTATATTCTCTGATCTTTTATATGATTGCATAGAGGTTTATATGAATGATCTTACGGTGGTGGGTGATACTTTTGGAGAGGCTTTACTTAATCTTAAGAAAGTTTTGCAAAGACTTAGACAGACTAATATTTCATTAAGCAGTGAAAATTGTTTTATAATCATGACTAAAGGCATTGTCTTGGATCATCATGTTTCTGATGCAAGAATTAAAGTTTACCCAGCAAAAATCGAAGTGATTTTGAAGAAGAAAGAGCTAGAAACGGTGGCAAAGGGGATCATTCCTTTCACTACCTCTTCTTGATCTTCTGTTGTAATAAATCGAGCTTACTTTCTTCCTTCTTATGCTCATTAAATCATGAGAGGAACATCTATTGGGTACAAGTTTATTCCCCTTTTTGGGCCCAATGGACTAGTTACGAAAAAGGAGCCCCCCAGGAGTCTTCTTTTCCAAGTGTTTCTAACTATCTGAAATTGAAATCTAGCAAGCATGCACTACCCTAGGCTCATTAAAATTATAGATTAGTAGGTCCTTTATGATCATTTCAATAAATTTTGTTTTCAGTTAATCCTAGATTGCTCATGTTGGACTCATGTTAGATTTCTTAAGGCCCTTCTTCCAACAATCTTGGCCCATCAACCTCAGAAAGTTATCTGGGTCCAAGATCAAATTCTTATGAGGCCTTGAAGCTTGTATGCCCTAATGATAGAATATCTCGCTGGCAGTAATGGGGAATCACTATGGCTCCTTGACTGCTAGATGCTACAGGGGGGTTTGACACCAGCTCATACATTTACACCTGATAAGATGCATAAGATGTACCTTGGTCCTTGCTCTCATCATTGGTGATGGGCCTTGCGTTGGTTAACGAATGACCTTAATGGCTGGTAATCCAGTGAGTCCACTACACATTCAACCTCAACACATTTATTCATGTGTATTGAACTGTACAATAGGGGGAGAATATGGTTTCCTATACATGGACTTCCTGCAGAACATTCCAGTAGCAACATTTCAGCAGCAAAAAATATAATTATTTCTTGAAGAATGAATTTTAGGCACAACATATTCTCAGAACCTAGAAAGTGTTGGGTGTGGAGCCTGATTATCTTCTATATTCAAAGGTATTTCCACATTGGACCCCAGTTCGAAATGGGGGTGGCAACGCCGCCCGTAAAATATTCGCTGTAGGGGGGGTCCAGGGGGGGTGGCTGTGACCTTTGGGAGCCCCCCCCTAGCGGGGGGTTTTGGGGGCAGCGCCCCCGAAGCTAAAAACAGCTGTAAAATTGCCTTGTAAAAGTATAGTAATTTCTAGTCAATCTGGGCCGTTCATTAGGCGGATGATCTGACGATAGAAATTATGTTTAGTTTAGGGTTTTTTGCCCTAGAAGGCAACCCCTTTCTTTGTATGAGGGCATTTTATTTGAGGCTGTGTGATAGATGTGTATTCAGTGAGCAAGAAATAGAGAGGTGAGACTGTGAGAGAAAACAGAGGATATTACAGTGGATCTGTTGTAGGTTGTGTCTCTTCATTTTGCTGGATAATAGAAAGGAAGGACTGGCTGTTCAGGGTGGATGTAGCCCAAACTTGGTGAACCACGTATATCTGTGTCTCTCTTGTTTTATGCGTTTTCTGTGTTTATATTTTTGTAATATTATATGTGTTCCATTGCTCTATAATATATAATTTCTAACAGAAAGTATTGATTATCACCATTGTTATTTGAGGCCATGTAGCTATATGATCTTTCATCTAATATGATTTCAAAGTGGTTCATAATTTCAAAGTAAATGCGTCATCAAATGTATTAACAGTTGTAAGGTAAGATCAAAGGTATGTTTTGACGCTAGGACACTTAGGGTAGAAAAGTAACGGTACTAAAATTTTTAAATTTGCATGAATTTAAGTCATGGATACCTTCACAAAAAAGGCGACCTTGACCATTGGTATCTTACACAAATTCCCATTCTCACCTATTATTATGATTTTCATGATGTTATCTTCCTAATGTTTATCTAGCAGAACAAATCATGATGACAATAATGATCACATTCCCCCATAACTCAAAGTTTCCCATTACTCCCAAGTATTTTCAAGTTAAACCTTCTTGTTTTCATTGGGTTTGAATTATTTTTTACTAGTTTTAGTAACAGGGGCAACTATTGGGCAAAAATCGAAGCTGAAAGGGCACCCTCACACCTACTGAACGATTTACGAGGATCAAGGTCATGAAGCTGGTGATTAAAGAACCTATAGAGGAAAGGGCACAAGCCATAAAGACTGAGAAGCCAAGTCTGCCACAGTTCTCCTAGTGACAACACGATGATTAGGGGACCTCTAAGGAATTAATGAGCTCATCGTTTCTAAACGAGTGCTCCACACCAAAAAGAAAAACTTGAAGGAGAATAACTTGTGATTGCAGAAAGAGGTGGAAGAATGGAAGGAAAAAATAGCAAAAGGCCTGCCATATTATCAAGAAACATTAAGTTCAAATTGATCATTTGAAGAAGAAGAATGAAGAGTACAGGAACAGGGTACAAAAAGCAGAATCTAGTAGGGCACACCTAGACCATCTTGCTACAGTAGCTGCAACCGAGAACATGGACTGAATTTTCTTCCTGGAGGAACATTTTTGCTTGCAAAAGGGACATGCAAGAAGCTATGTGTGCTGTGGGGTAGATGTTGAGTCCCAATTTTTCTCATTTTTTATAATATTTCCAAGGCCTTAACCCCATTATTCTGAACCCTTCTTATCCTTAAAAACCCTCTTTTACTACATTTTGTGTGATTTTACCAAGAGGGTGTTGTGGACTTGAAAGAATGCCATTTTTTTTCAAATTTATCATTTTACTTTAATTACTAATTATTTTTAAAGTTAAAATGTTATCTAATCAAATAAACTAGAATGTTAAAGAAGTTGACCATATCTTGTGCAAATCATCCATTTTCTGAAGCGGTCCCGAGATTTCTGCAACTACTGTGCAATTTCCTGCAGTCGGTGATTTCTTGTAGATGCAAATATTTCCTGCAGTCATCAATTTCCTATAGATGCAAAGATTTCCTGTAATCATTTATTTCCTGTAGATGCAGAGATTCCCTGCAATCGCCGATTTCCTGTAGATGTGGAGCTTTCCTGTAACTGCCTTGATTTCCTGCAACTTCTCTACAATTTCGTGCAAGTTCGCTGATTTCCTGTAGATTTGGAGATTTCCTGTAACTACCTTGATTTCTTGTAACTTCTCGCTAAATTCTTGCAAGTTCACCGATTTCCTGCTGATGCAGAGATTTCCTGTAACCGCCCTGATTTCCTACAATAATATCCATGGTTGAGCATGTTCCGGTCAGCCTCGAGAAGAATAAAAACATGGGTTTTGTTGAGAAATTCACTAATATGGATGTTTCCCTATTGGTCGCCTTAGAACTACTAATGAAACTTCCCAGAACTTCATTCCTTTTTCAGATGGCCATATTAAGAGGCAGTTCTTATAGCTTCACGAAATCTGTTTGATCCATGCTTTCAGTCATGGATTGACCTCATCATGCTTATTTCTACTATCTTTATCAGCTATTGTTAGTTAGCAGTTGTAGGGTGTTATATTTTCTAACTTGAGGCAAGTTATGCCCATGTATTTGTATAAAAGAACTTTATGTTTATTTGGATAGGGAGGATTAGGAGACGATATGGAGAGAAGAAGTACAGATTGAATATATCAAACCTGTATGACTATATATTTACTAGATTAATATAATACTTCATGCTCTGCTGAATTTCATTGAGTAACTCCTTTTGTAGTTGAAGGGATTGTGAGTAAGGAAGGGCCCCCTTTACTCACAATTCCTGTAGCTGCAGATTTATTTTATTTCCATTTATTTTTGTCATTCATTACGAGAATCAGTAAATAGTTTGTACTTCTCTTTTCTAATTTCTATCAACTTGTGAATGATGGTTAAATGTGAGCTAATTTGACGAATGATTTGGAATTGTTGAATATGCTTTCATTTTTGTTATGCAAAGTGTGAATTGATTTAATTTTTGTGTTTGGGTTTGTATCATTTTTGGATGTACATCAACAGTTCTAGGTGTTGCAGAGAGATGATTTATCTACTCCATAGCCATTGTTTCTAAGTGTTGATGAAGGAAAGATTTCTTGAATGAATTGAGTTAATTGTTATTGTTTGGGTTTGTATGTTTTCTCGATCTGCATCAGCAGTTCTAGGTGCTGTAGAGAGATGAATTATCTACTCCATAGCCTTTGTTGCTAGGATTTGATGAATAAAAGAGTTCTTGAATTTGTGTGTGTGTGATTTTTTTTAGAACAACACTTATGGTATTAGCCTGCATATATTTTGCACAACATCTCATAAGCCTACCTAACCCTGGTTGATAATTTATGTTTGTCAAATTATAAGTCTATAATTTCCCAAACAAGCACGAAGGGACTTCTATATCCTTGATCCTTTTTTGTTCCTCCACAGCTAAGGGATTCCACCAAGATGACTACGTTTCTTAATTAACATTCTAATGAATCTAATTCCATGAAGTAATAGAAAAGGAGATTATAAGATGCCCTCTTACTTTCTCCCTTAATAGGAGACTACGTAGTCTTATTTTGCAATGTTTCAAGCATGTGTTATTCTTTCTCAGTGAGTATTGAAGGAATATTTAGAGGGCCATAGACTCTTGAATAGTTCCCCTTTAAGAATATATGGGGATTTCCTATTTTGTAAGGGTTAAATCATTTTCTCGATATTGTATATTTAACTTAACCTTTCCCATCCACCCTTACCATGATATTACTCTCGTGAATAGTTATTTAGAGATTAACTAGTATATTAGAGAGCTTTAGAACTTATCCGTATTATTTTTGACGTTAGGAACCCATTAACAATAAAATTGATATGCAGTTCTTACGTGGAATATTAAACTTATCTATAATGATTCTAATGATTGAAATTTAGTCTTGCAAGATGTTCAATTTTATCCAAATACTTAAAAAGTAAAATAAAATTCTGAGCACTGTACTCAAAATTCCTTACATGAAACATTGACAATATTGAACTAATATTTCTATTGAACTAGTATGTGATCCCATATATCTTTTATTAAACATCAATTGTAATTAATTACACAACTACTAAAACACATGAATTAATTATTAGATCAACCTGCAATTAGTCAAGTGATACAGGTTAATGGGAGATGTCCACCCATTCGTGGTTGACTGATAAGCCAAATATGTTGACCAAGATACCCCTAAGGATTGGTTGTGATTTTATAGAAGTTGCTTCCCCATGCTTGCCTATTATTAGTTCTACGGATTTAAATTTTAGATGATCGATGGTTGAATTCAAGGATACAAGCTTAACCTAGCACATCTACTTATGGTCTTGTAGCTTGAGACTCCCTTCATTTTTCCTCAGGTTCTTCTACACTCAGTCCTAACCCATAGCAGCATCATAGCTTGCAGAAAATCTCCCTGTAATAGCTATTTATTTCATAGGAATTATTTAACCATGAGGTTGTATCCCCTCTATGTTAGGTGGCCCTTAGAATTTTTTGTATGTCGCCCATTCAAATTTCACTTTAGAGAATTAGAGTTCTTGGAGTTGCCATTTTCCTTTAACAAACTATCATCAACCAGGATGAATCACCTTGTTTAAATCACAATCCATATTAATTTCACACATAAAATTGAATCTATTTGTTTATTATTACTAAATTCAAACTATCTACAATACTCATTAGAATGTTTTCCACGAATATAGGTTCCTTAATTTAAGTAATAGTTCATAGTACTTTTAAAAATTAAACTTTCACGACATTCCATTTAAAGTTTGGTCAGGATGTCTACAGCGATGGTTTCAAATATCCATTTAGGTATGGGTAGTGGTTGCAGCAACTTAGGATATGGTTCTGTAATTTTTAAGATAGGGCAGTTGCAAGTGAGTGTTTAAGGGTGTTGAAAATCTCCTGACATTTAGGAGTCTAGTTCAAACTGCAACAATTTTTCTGCAGTAAAGTTATATGAGATGTGATTTTTTGAGAATATTTATATAAATATCCTGTAGTACTTGGTTATCTCCATGAAGGACCTAATGAATGCTATGTCCTTAGGAGCTGGCTAGTCCAAGATGGCTTTCACTTTCTCAAGATTTGCTATTATCCTCTCTTTTGAAACAATGTACCCTAGATATTGTATTTTCTATTGAAAAACTCACACTTACTGAATTTTTCATATAATTGATGCTCCCTCAAGGTGTAAAAAATTATCCTTAATTGATCCTCTTGTTCATTTTCTTCCTTTGAGTAAATAAATACGTCATTTAGAAAAACCAAGACAAAATTATCTAAGTATTTGTTGAAAAATTTGTTCATCAAGCACATGAAGGTGCCTGGAGAGTTTGTTAACCTGAATGGGATGACTAAGAACTTTTAGTGCCCATATTGATTGCAGAATGTAGTTTTATGGATATCTTCCTATTTAATCTAGATTTGGTGGTAACGTGGTCTCAAGTTTACCTTAGGGAACACCCTTGCACACTAGACTTGGTCAAATAAGTTGTCAATCCTTTGTAACATGTATCTCTTTTTTATATCCATTTTGTTTAGTTGTATTTAATCAATTTATAACCTTAACACTCTATCATCTTTCCTTACGAATAATACTAGCTCTCCCCATGGTGATACGTTTGGTCTTATATAATTCTTTTCCAACAATTCTTGTTGTAATTTCAATAATGTAAGTTCTGTTATACCCATTCTGTGGAAGGTCTTGGAGACATGTGCCAACCCTGTTATCATATCTATCATGAAATGGATATCTCATTTAGATGGTAGTCCTAAAACATGGGGGCTTCGCTGGGGAGAAATACCATACGACATGAATTCATATTGGGGGATACATATGAAGGGAAAATGACATAATATATTGAGCATATAATAGGGTGTAAAGGGTTTTGATATGTTGTGTAAAAAAAATTGGAACTCAATGTTAATGAAAAATATAAAGGGGTATAAAAAATGTTAACGAAAAAATGGATACCTACAATATCTAGTGAAAGTAGTCGTTTTTTATTGGAAAGGTGTATTGGGTTCATATTGGTAGGGGTTTAAATAAAGTGATTTTTAGAGGTATTTTCTAATATGTAGTGAAATTATGGGTATTGTTTAGTATGCTATGAATGCATGTGTTATATCATAGGTTCATTGAGTGAAGCCCCCTTGTCCTAGAACTTCTTGTGGAAACACATATCTAAACTCCTTAAGGAAATAAATGTCTGCAAGCTTGTGCAAGTATCATTTCCTATTGTCGTATCAATCAACTAAACAACATAAATTTTACAACCCTTCTTCATTTTTATAGCAAAAATATATCCTAAAATTATGGGCCTATGCATTCCCTTGACTAGTCATGTATCCCCCTAATTATATAAGTAATCAAAGGTCTTATCTAAGTAGTTTAAAATAACCCTCCAACCAATCCATGTCGATCAACACATCATATGATCAGAAGTGCAGGACATTCCAAAATAAAACAAGTTTTAATCAATCCATTTCGACGGCACATTCTGGGATGAATTTTGTGACCTTCATTTTTATACTAGTGGCGAGATGCACCATCGTTTCTTTTCTATGATTTTTTATTTTTTTAATTGAAAACTTTCTATTACCTTAAACGACACATAACTCTAACCAAAACCTAGATCTATAAGGACTATGACAAGTTTAGTATTTATATTACTGCTTATTTTGACCAATGAGAGTTGATGTTCTTCTTGATGGTCATATAGGGATGTGTTGATCCTTAGAATGCCTCAGGATACATCATTAACCATGGATGCTTCTTAGATATTGTGTATGGATAATCTATCATCCCCTTTTCTTTGTGGTTAGTTTCTGGCCAAATGGGTTCTCCACACTCCCAACATTTTAGCGGTTCCCTAGTAAAACTTCCCTTCCTAATTTCTAAAGCCTTTTGACTATGTGGACTCTAGAACATATTTAGAAGGGGTACTTTCATTTCTACTATAACTATTCCCTTGAAAAATTTTGGTCCAAGTGTGAAATTGTGATAGTTTGAAGCCCTTTCCTCTGAAATCTGATCTCTTGTTTTTATTAGCAAGCCATGGTTTATATTGTTTTTCCTTCTAACTAAGTTATCAATGGAAATTTTTTTCTTATTTATATCTTTATCCATTGTTTCTAGGTTTTTGAATTCAATTTGATTTCAGTATGATGAGGGTAAGTCTCTCAAGTAGCTCTGTAATTTTTCCTTTTCTCCTAGAAGATAGGGTATGTACCTCAACAGCCTTAAAAATATGGTGGTGAATTGATTTATATTCATACTTCCCAATTTTGAATCATGAAACGCCTTGCCTATGTCATCAAAATAACTTTCAGGTAAGTACTATTTCATAAAAACCTCCTTAAACAATTTCCATGCCATCTCCTTTTCCTTTGTTACGTTAGCAGTTTTGGTAATTTTCCACCAAATAGTGGCTTCACTATTTTAACTATTAAGTAGTAAGCCTAGTTCTTAGGTTGCCAGGATACTGATAAACTTCGAAATATTTTCTCATATTCATCAAACACACTTCTTCCTTTTCTTTAGAATCTCCTTCAAAAACTTATGGCTTCAATTTCTTAAATTACCCTTGAGGTTCTTCTACCTTATTCCTCTTCGCTGAAAATGTTTTCTCATTCTGTTCACTATTTTTTGATGATTTAGTGCTAACATTAGTTTGCCCATTTCATTTGATGATTCATTTCATAGATCGGGTGGTTCCTCTCTTTTTAAATCCCCTCTATGTTTTTCTAGAATCTTTTCCTTAGTATTATAGTTCTTCCCATCATTTTTTAGTTCTATTTTAGCATTAAGGATTTTTAGCAATGTTACATTTATCCTCTATTTTTCATTCTGCATTTTTTGTTGCTCCAGCTACATCCTTAATATGAGTTCATTATTAGTTATGTACTTTTCTATATTGATTTCCATGCTTTTCATATTTCTAACAAAAATGATTGGATATCTTGGATATCTTGATATCCTAGATTTCGATATTTTAACATATATCCCTCCCCCAATATTTATCTCTGTGATGATCACTCACTTCATAGCGCATAGCGCATGGCTTCGCTATGGAATCTCTCCTCCTCCATCAACCATTTATCATGTAAGAGTGGTAGTCAAACTTATTATTTATTATGATTTTCTTTGCTTGCTCATATTACTTTAGGTCATAGTGTTGTAAACCCTAATTTTCCTACCATTTTGTAACACCTCTATAAACACTCCTTTTTCTTTTAATACAAGTTATAACTTGTTTATGATGGTCCCTTTTGAATTTTCTAATAAGTGGGGTTGACTCTCTTTTCCCCATGAAGATGAACAGGCCACGCGGTCAGCTGAGTTAATTTGACTCATCGAGCCACCCCGGGGAAGGTTGTATGTTGACCCCACTCTCGCATGGTTTCTCTTTGCCCTCATTTTTTACCAACATTGTTTATATTCTTCTAGATCTATGTGTTTCATGGACAGCGTATGGCGCTTGGGTTAAGTTTCTCCTTACCTTGTGCTCAGATCACTTACTCAATTGTTTATGCATATTGCTGGATCCTAAACCGACGGTGATCCCAAACCTTATCCTAAACATGGTTTTTTCCAATTTTATTTTATTTTTTTTGGCCTTGCGATATGATATTTATAGTGTATAAGCATAGAATTGTGATAAGTTATTATGCGCATACTTTTCTCAAATGCATGTGCTCATATCACAAGTCATTACCTTAACTAGTTATTCAAACAAATCAAATTTATTTCTCAACCGCGTATCAAATATTTGGGACTTTCATAAATCAATGTGATTACAGAAATGCAATTTTTATTCATAAATTTAGGGAGTAGGAAGTGCACTAGTCCTATATCATAGTTTTGTAACTAAAGATTTGAGATGAAGAAAAATGAATGTCAGCCCTTTGTCAAAATTTTGTCACTTAAACAAGGTCACGATGGATCACGTTCCCTTTCTCTCACTAATTTTTTTTTAAATTTGAGTGAGAATGAGGAGCACATGCTCTTTCTGACAGTTCACTGATAGTTGGGAAAATAAGAAAGAGCGTAATTCAATTTCTCATACATTCTAGTTTTTTTATGTTATTAGTAAAGACCTTGTTACAGAATTTAAATTAATGTTGCCAAAATAAAATATTTAAAAGTAACACAGCATCTGTTGGAAATTTAAAACTTAATTATTGGCAACTGATATTCATAATGAATATATTACGGCTAGGTATAAGATTCAATCTTCTAATAATATGTTAATAACCATCTCTAAGGTTTAGGTAACAAAATTAGGCAATCCAAAACACATAGACTGTAGGTCACATCAACATTGTTGAAATGGAAGAATATTTTACATGTGGATATGTTTCTCATTTTCATACTTAATATTTGGAAATGTCACCGAGTGGAAAAAAGGAATTGTAATTGCTAAGTTATTAATTCATTCATTATAAATAATAAACTCCGTAAGCATTGTTTGCGGTAACAGGTCTCTTTGCAGCGGATTCAGAATCCTCAATGTTTATTGCGGATGTTTATTGTGGATCAGCGTGGTATTTTTTCCAACGTTTCGGTTGGCTCTGGAGGTTTTATTCCCCTTGCGGTGGCTTTCCTTTGTGATAGCTGCGGGCCGTTTGGGCTGTGTTCAAATGATTTGAGTGGTTTGGGAGGAGTTCTTCCTTCCTGCGATGGCGTGCTCTGGCAGCGAGCAGTTCTGGTAGTTGAGACTCGCCCCGATTGCTGGCGGTTGCAGTGGCGGTTGCAGTCTTGGCCTTCCGCTTACATAGATTATGTAACCCTTTTTATTAATAAAAGGTTGGACTTTTTGTGTGCAAAAATTGTTTGCGGTAACAAATTCATTCATTAGAAAGAATAAACTCCATAAGCATGGTTTGCAGTAACAAAGTTTCGATGGTGATCAAATATAATCTTACTCGTATACAGTCGTCCTTTCAAGGAAATACATACTATATAGCTACAATAAATATTAGTACAAGGTGAGGTAATCAGAAGTATATTTAACATTTAAAAAATTATTGTAAAATTTGTATTCATAAATAAAATTATAGATTTCATATTCATATTGTAAATCAAAGTTTATAAAATATTTTTATATTATTTATTTTACACATAGTTTAATAACTGTAAAATAAATATCTCTATAATGGTAATTTTAATATGTGATAAATATGTCAAATATAATAATTATATAATAATTTTTATATATGATAGTATTATAATGAATATCAATAAAAAAATTCCAAGAAAAATATGATAAAATGTGATTAACAATACCAAAAAGAAAACAAATACCCATACTTATAAATAAATCTTCTTAGCTATATAATTTGTCATTCACAAATATGATATTATGAGAGAGGCTCCTTCTAATTTTAAATAAAATATTTTAACCAAATAAAAATTAGAATAGATTGAGTAGATGAAAACAAGAATACGAGAAGGTGGGTGACGATGGAGACGCAACGGCTAGGGCTTCCACAGCGAGCAAAGTTCGACTCTAATGGAGAGTTGTAAAGATGCAGTGACCAGCGGAAGTAAATCACCAATTGGAAATAGTAAAGGCAGTGTGAACTACAGAAACAGGGACAATGAAAAGGAAATAGATGGGACCAAGACAAAAGAAAACAACAGCACAAAGGACAAAGAGGAAGAAGACAAAAGTCTAGGTTCAAGAGACAAAAAACAAAAAGGACCTTGCAAACCAAAAGTAGAAATCACTCCTCGAGTAATATTAAATGATCATGCTCTGCAGGAGCACAGGGAATATATGGGAACCTACGTCATTATCTGCAAATTCATAGGAATATGGCCCACTAAAAAGGCTTTACAGACGTGGATCAAGTATCACTGGAAGCCCAAAGGAAGCATTGACCTACATCTTGGGTCAAAAGGATTCTTCACAGTAGTGTTCTCTAACATCGAAGATAAAGACAGAATATTCGAAGGAGGACCCTATTTTTTTGCTGCAGCGGGTCTCTATATGAGACCTTGGAGAATGAACCTTGTCCCAGAGAGGGAAACTTTCTCTTTGGTCCCTGTGCAGGTAAGGCTCTACGCTCTACCTCTCGATTATTAGCAAACAGATTCATTGGCTACCATTGGCAATAAACTAGGACACTTTGGTAAAGCTTCTGAAGCCACAAGAAGGGGAAAATATACCTCCTTTGCCAGGATATGCGTGGAAATGGATCTATCAGGAGCACTTCCGTATGAAGTCATCCTGGAAGTTTTTGATGAGGAGTGGGTGTAGATGGTAGATTACGAACATATCCCTTTTAGATGCCGAAGATGCCATGAACATGGGCATTTGTTAAGGGGCTGCCCTCTTAGCAAAGAAAATAACAAGGAAAATCCTAATACAACAAAGGACATTGAAATCTTTCAGAAAGTGGCCAGTAGAGTAAGGGGAGGAAAAAATGGATCAAAGCAACAACACACTAAGGGGCAAAAGGATAGTCAAAATAAGTTTCAAGTTCTAGAAAAGCCTGAAGAGATCACAAGAGAGAATCAGTATCAGAAGGAAGATGCAAAAGAAAAAGAAAATAAAGAGGACAAAAATCATTCTCCGGACATTGACTCTAAAAAAGAAGCCATGAGAAGTGAAACAGAAATGGAAATGGACCAGGAAATGACCCAAAGTGAAACAGATCTGGAAGATCATGAACTACAAGAAATTCTCGACAAGGGAAACTTGGATCTGGAAGGATTCTTGATGCAAGGCACCAGAGGAGGAATAGAGTCTCTACCTCAAGAAGAATGCAACAGAATACAACAATTTTTTTAATGGAAAACTCAGGAATGAGGACTGGAGAAGGGTATAAACATCCACAAACAGGAGCACAGAGGGGTGAAAACAATGAAAGAAAATCCAGGATTAGCCACCAGAAATCCAGGAAAAATAGAGAGGTAGGAAAAAACAAAATGAGCTCCTGATGGAATGTGGGAAGCTAATGATAGATTTGGGTAAGATGAAAGATCTAACCAGTTACTCCTTTACAAATCTTTAAGTATGAAGTTTATATCATGGAATATCAGAGGTCTAGGTAGTAAAAGAAAACAAAGAATGCTAAGTAATAGAATGAAACTAGCAATGCTGGACATAATCTTCATTCAAGAAACAAAATGCTCCATTCAGAAAATAAAACAAATCCACAACAAATGGCTCAGTAAATTTGAGTTTCTAGAAGTCAAAGTAGAGAACATAGCTGGAGGCATTCTCACTCTTTGGAACCCCCAAAAAGTCAGCATTGTAGATGTAGAGGCAACGAGAAATTACTTATCAGCTATCATTCAACCAATGGGGATGTCTGAGACCCTCCTGGTTACGAATGTCTATGGTCCTCAGAGAATAGATGAGAAGCTTAGATTTCTGAACTCCCTAGCAGATCTCAGAAGCAGACATAAAGAAATCCCTTGGGTCATTGGAGGAGACTTTAACATGATTAAATCTCTTTCAGAAAAAAAGGAGGCACCAGAATCCTCAGTAGAGATTCAGTAGGTTTCCATTCTTTCACAGAAGACATGGAAATGGTTGACTCTGAAATGCATAATGGTCTTTTTACTTGGAACAACAAAAGAGGAGGTAATGCTCAGGTTGCCTCCAAGCTAGACAGATTTTTGATTTCCGAGAAGCTAATGCTCACAAATACAGAAATATCTGCAAGTATTCTCCCTTTTGGAGGCTTTGATCACTGGCCGATTCAATTAGAAATCAAGGGATTTGATGCTCCCAGGAACAGACCATTCAGATTTGAGAATATCTGGCTCTCCCACCCAGATTTCATCAGCAACATTGAAGAATGGTGGTCCAAAGATCTACAAGTTCAGGGCACCAAAATGTTCCTCCTCCATAAAATACTAAAGCACATAAAAATAAAACTCAAAGAATAGAACAAGAAGGATTTTGGTAACATTTTTGTAAACAAAAATTTAGTAGAGATAAAAATGCAGGAACTAAACTAAGCTATGATCACAGATGGTTTTGACAAAACCAAAAGTCAGCAAGCTGAAAAACACAACCTTGATTGGGAGAATTTATGCAAATAGGAGGAAATCTTTTGGAGACAAAATTTTAAAGTCCAATGGCTCAAAGAAGGTGAACGAAATATGAGATTTTTCCACCGTTCCACCATCGCCAACAAAAAGCACAATAGAATCTCCTTAATATTGAATGAAGATGGGTAGCTTTAGACCTCTCAAAAGGATATTGAAGTTGTGATGGTTCAACATTTCAGAGGCATCACTAATGAAAATAATCGAGACAGAGACCAACACATCAAGGAAATTGTAAATAATATTCCCAGGATGGTGTCTAGAGAAGATAACTTTAACTTGAACAAACCAGTTACCGAAGCAGAGGTGAGCATGGTTATCAAAGAAATGCAGAATGGCAAAGCTCTAGGTCCGAATGATTTTAATGTTGACTTCTTCAAAGCCTACTGGAATATTGTCAAACAGGATATTTTGGATGTGGTAGAGGACTCTAGAAGAAGAAGATCCATGCTGAAAGCCATCATCGCCTCCTTCATCTCCCTGATCCCCAAACAAGACTCAGCCCTGACTCCTGATAAGTTTAGACCCATTGCTTTATGCAATGTAGTTTACAAAATTATTTCCAAGATCCTGGCCAACAGACTCAAACCTCTTCTTCCTTCTTTGATTTCTGGGGAACAATTTGGCTATGTTGAAGGAAGGAAAATACTGGATAATATTATTCAGGCCCATGAGGTTGTTCACTCACTCACTAGCAAAAAGCAGGCTGGTATGATCATGCAACTAGACATTGCAAAAGCGTATGACAAGGTCAACTGGATTTACATCAAAAAGGTCCTTTCCGCTTTTGGGTTTGATCATGACTGGATCAGATGGGTTATGGCTTTGGTTACTTCACCCAACTTTTCAATTCTGGTGAATGGCTTGCCCTCAGAGATCTTCACTCCTTCCAGAGGCCTCAGGCAGGGAGACCCACTCTCTCCCTTTCTTTTTATCCTCATGATGGAAGGATTGGGCAGAACCATTAAAAATGCTAAAGTCTTAGGAAAGATCAAGGGCCTCCAATTAACGGAGAATGGCCACGCCTTGACTCATCAACAATTTGTGGATGACACCATGTTGCAGGGTATCCCCATAGTCAAGGAAGCTACAACATACAAAAAAATCTTAAATGACTTCGCCTTGACTTCAGGTATGGAAGTCAATCTCTCAAAATCAATTTTTTTTTTTAAACACTAACATTGCTATTCAAAGGAACATCTCCAAAATATTGGGCTTCCAAAGGGAGGCCCTCCCTTCTAAGTATTTTGGAATCCCTTTGACAGATAAAACATTGCACAAAAGTATTTGGGAACCAATGCTCAACAAGACGCAAGACAAGATCACAATATGGTCTTTTAGAGCATTGAACCTTGCTAGCAGGTTGATTTTGATGAAGGCAGTTCCTCAATCTATCCCTATTTTCTTTTTATCAACCTTGCCAGCCCCCAGAGGGATCTTACAATAACTCAGGAAGATTCAGAGAGACTTTCTCTGGGGTAAGGAGGAAACCAGAAAGAAATGGACCCTTGTTTCTTGGGATAAAATCTGTAAACCCAAAAGTCATGGAGGCCTGGCCTTAGACAATCAAGAGATTCTAGGTAATGTTCTAGGAGCCAAGCTTTGTTGGAGATGGGTTAAAGAAGCAGGGGTGCAATGGGCTAAAACTTGGAAAGAAAATATGCAAGCTCCTGGCAAACAAGTGATCTTATCAGGATGTCAGGGAACATAAAAGGCTCTCACATCTTGAATAAAGCCTGGGATAATAGAAGCCTAGTACAAGACAACAACTTTTTGGAAATCAGAGCAGGAAAACAAGCTCTCTTCTGGGAAGATAAATGAAAACAAGAACCTATGTTGTTAAGGGAGGACTTTATGAGCATCAAGAAGGAAACTGATTTCCAAGGACTAACAAAAGCAAGGGATTTCTAGAATCTTCCTCATGACACTAAGAAATGGAGAAGCTGGAGGAAAATAGAATGTAGAGGGGACGGCCCTAGAGAAGAAAAAATTGAAGAACTCATGAAAATATTAGAATAGAGGAAGATCTTTGTTACAGATGGGCAGGATCAGTTAAGATGGGGCCAAAACAAAGAAGGCATCTTCAATATCAAGGAAGCAAAAAGAATAACCCTTAACCTTGATCCCTATGTTTTGGCTAAGTCATGGCAAAAACTTTGGAGCCACCAAGGATGGATCAAGATCAAACTGTTTATGTGCTTAGTTCATCACAAGAAAATTTTAACTTGGGAAAATATTCAGAAGAGGGGGGTCACGGGGCCTTCTAGAGGCCAATTATGTGAGGTTCAAGAGGAGACAATGGAGCATATTCTAAACAACTGCACCTATAATACCTGGTTGTGGGATGCTTTCAACATCATTTTTCAACAAATAGACAGAGACAAAGGTAGCATTATTAACACCCTGAACAAGTGGAGAAAAAACTTTTTAGAGTATGAGATCCTTAATTTGTCCTAGACCTTTACACCAAGCTTTATTATCTGGAATATTTGGAAGGAAAGGAATAAGAGAATTTTCAAGGACGAAAAAACTACTCCTCTTTGCCTAATGGAATTGATCTTAAAGCAGATAAACGTGACTGTTTCCACCAATGTGCACAGTTATCCCTCGATTCCTCCCACTACACTTGAATTGAGAACTCTCAAGCAGCTGGGTATACATGAGATCATCCATAATGGTCTTAACAGAAAATAAAGAGTGATGGAAAGAGAAAAGGAGTTCTGGCATCCTCCACCAAAAGGTTATATGAAATGCAACATTGGTGGGGCTTCAAAAAGCAACCCAGGGACAACAGGTTATGGAGGTGTGTTAGGAAATGAATAAGGAAAAATAATGTTCACTTTCTACTGTCATTTAGGCAAAGCCACCAACAACATGGATGAATTAATGGCTTTGGAATGATGTCTAGAGCTTCTTAAACTAAATCACAGTTCAAATGTCCTCATCGAAGCAAACTTCGAGATTTCTATAAATGCAGTTAAGAAGATTAGCTATGGAATAGCACCTGAAAGGGTCTTAAAACATGGAGACTTATACAAGTGTACCAGACAATCCAAAAACATCTCCAGATTCTTTGAACTGTTAGCTTTGATCATGTTCAGAGGAAGGCCAATAAACTTGTGGATCACTTGGCCAACCAAGGAGTGACTAATCTAGATTGCAAGATCAAAATGAAATGGCAAGAGATGCCTCCAAGTAGGCTAAAAGCTCTCTGCGATGCTCAATCTGCAGAGGACAAGGAAATTTTTTATCATTGGGCACGAGGGGTAGGATATGACTAAAGCTCTTTATGCCTGTTCAAAATCATTTTGGTGGTCGGCTCCTTGAAAAAGGGCTTACTCTGCATGGTGATAACTTCCTTTGGTATAAGGGAACTTATCTCCTTCATTTCTTGAATGGCGACACAAGGTGTGATTTACAGTTTCAGGAGGTTTCGGCGGCGAGCTCCATTGTCAGTTTCAGCAGGACGAAAGGCTGGATTGCTACCACAAAGGAAATTCCACGGCACTTTTCTCACGGTTTGGAAAACCAGGCGTTAAGCAGTTTTCCTATGATCGCAAGGCTCACAAATGGTAAGTGGTTTTGGTTTGTTGAGAGCGATTCCACTCAGCTCTCTATGCATGGCAGGGGTGGGGGTCATCTTACCACCCTTCATCGCACCTTAAAGATCTTTCATCTTGGCTCTCCGATATCTCTCCGAGCCATCCTTTTTTGCGTTGGCTTTCAACGGTTAGATCTGGTCGGGCTACTTTGTGGGGTCGCGAGTTTGTTTAATCCTTGCAAGTTAATGATGGGAGTTATTATGTATTTTGACTCTAGGTCAACTTGTAATCGGGGGGAAAATTGAATGGTTAGCTTATCCTTTTGTGTGTTTAAATGGTCACATTGTTGACCATACGATCTCGTTGGTTTTGTAGGCCTTGAGATTCGCAAGCCTTTTGTACCTATTTTAACTTTACTTTTGGGTTTTTCAAATAGAAGGAAAGTCTCTTGCTGCAGCAAAAAAAAAAAATTAGAATAGATTGTTCTATTTCAAGCACAAGCGATCAAAGTGTGAAATAATATTAAGGTAGCTATTATAATGCAAGAGAGAAAATATATTAAAACTGCTAAGAAAATTGGCTAAGTAATCAAAGGAACAATTCAAATTACTCATAACACTCTAATATGGTATTATTTCTAAAAATAACTAAAAAAAATCTCTCTGGGAGAGAAAAATAAATCAAACTAAGTTGGGTTTTCATCATGCATGTACTCAGTTAATTGATTAGAATTCAGTGAATAGCAAGTAAGTAAAAAATAAAGACGGTTACGATAAATTAAAAGATATCTAAAAATATGGTTAACCCTCACATGTAATAACTTCCCTTTAAAACACCAAAAGTAAGATTGAAAGTCAAAAGATAAGGTTGGAAGGAGAGATACTAAGTTGGTTAGATAGGTTATATTTAGAAATAAGAGAGGAAATTTGTACTGAAACTTACATAAGAAAATTAAAAATAATGTAGACAAAATAATCATACAATTGCGACCTTATAATGAAACAACATCCTCCGCTCCAATTGTTTCCTTTGTTTATGTATTTTTTATCTATATATTCTTTCATTTCACAACCATCCTTGGTGACACCATTTCTAAAAATAGAAAATGCTAAAAATAGGTAATTATTTCCAAAATGGTAGGGAAGGTATAATATTGAAGAAATTTTTTTCATATGTGGCCCTAATGATGTATGGAATGAGGCTATATGATGGCCTAAGTGAGGTCTTCATAATGTCCTAAGGAAGCCTTATGTGCAATGTACTTCAATACCGACCCTTTAGCACAACCAAAGAGTATGCTAGTAAATGAGTCTGGACAATTTTTGATCATGTTAGTTACTCATATAGAAAAATTATGTCATTAATTAATGAGTCCCAATAATTTTCAACCATGTTAATTACTCATGAAATAACTTACCAATGACCAAATATGAGATAAAATAGGTAAAGTGTGAAAACATAGTGTGAAGAACACCCACAAAAAAATACGATGCATATTTTGTCCATTAATAGTTTCTATAAAAATAATGGTTTTGTTGATTAGTATCATGAATATGTCTTATACCATTATATGGATTTATCATTTTTCTATTGGCTAAACCTTGTACCTGTTAGAAATTGTAGTGATAGCTCATAGAGTGCCAAAAAACTGAAAATTAGTTCTTTGTGACTTGGTCGATTCTCCCAATAGATTACTAGCTTCCTGGAAAGTATGACATGCCATCCATAGCTTGTAATATATATCTAAAATGGTTTATTTATGGACTTTTAAATCAGGTCATAAATTTTAATAGAAATATGATCTAAATAGTACGCAAAATCTTCTTGAATATCTCCTTCAAGAAAAGGTTTTATAGAAGTTGTTGTAGAGGGAATAATGCAAATTACCAAAGAATACGACTTTGATGCATTCATCTGGTTAAATAAACATGTGTATAAAATCCATTTATTAGAGGTTAAAGGAATAAAAGTGAAACCATGACCTATATATTGATCCTTTGGTGGCTTATATTTAGAGTTCTTCTTGACATTTTATGGGATCATCTACATTATGCCCTTGAAATAGTTTGTCCATAAGATCAATTGTCTTCAACATACAATAACTCTTAAAATGAAATCCCTTATTGCAATAGTTTCACTTTGCTCTCTTAGTCTTCAATATTCCTCCCTGAGGCACCATAATAGCCATAATGGTTTTAATTCTTTCTATATCTACATTATAAATATCCCTTGTTCTATTATTGTTTTTATTGTTACTGTCCCTCATTAAGAGCGCATGGATTTTGAAAGGATTAAGAAACCCAATTTGTATAAACCTAGTATTCTCATGTATTATGAACTAAATAAAACCCTATAGATATGGAATCTTTCATTTTTACTTGCGGAGAGTTTAGTGGTATCAGAAAAAAGAGACAGAGATATAATATTGAGGCCCTAGTTTGAAAAATATAGAAAGGATAGATTGTTCTGCCATCCTATCTATTCCACAAGATTTTAATTGTGTCATCAGAGCCTTGAATGTTGGAAATAACTAATGTGGTGTCTCAAAATGGTTTGGATCTAGAGAAATGAACTCATTCTCTAGTTGATTCCCTTTCAATTCATCTTTCTTTCCAAACAATCCATTTGATTTGGTCCAAACTGCATGAAGAGTGTTACAACCCTCTACATAAAACAAAAAATCAAGAGTGATAGACAATCCCACGGCATCATCCATTCTACTGAAGTATTTTTATTTCTCTATGGCTAATTTAGGCTCAATTTATGTCCCAATTGTGATCCTATAAAGTACACATCTACACAACAATAGTTGGATATTTAGCTTTCTAGTAAAATTAATTGAAAGGAGTGAAGATCACAGTAAGTTGGTCCATTCTCTATGGGTTTCTCTAATATTGTCAAAATAAAATAAAATATCATTATTATTCACAAAATCACTTATCCTATAATTCCATGTTGGATTTTAAGCACAATGATAGGGTCTAAGTGTGACAATACTTGTCTAGTTACCACAAAACATGAAAGAAAAGAGAACAAAATTGCTAATAAATTTCACTAACGAAAGAGTCAATTCAAACCAACCATAAAACTCTAATATGATAGATGAATACAATAAATACTATCTCTAAGAGAAAAAACAATTTAAAGTAAGTTGGTGTTCCATTATGCATGCACTTAGTTTACTAGTTAGCATTTATATAATAGCTAGTAAGTCAAAAATGGAGCAAGAGGCCTAAGAAATCAAATAAAATATTTAATAATAGAGTTAAATAAAATAAAGTGAAGCTAAATAATTGTAAAGGCTAATGTAATGACCCTCCCATCCAATAAACACTCATGCAAACTCCAAAAATAACACTAAAAATGAAAATATAAGAAAATTTATAACAATGACGAAGAAATAAATTGTTTTAATAAATCCACACTGTTAGTAAATCTATAATTTACTAAATTAATTATTTAAATTAATTTTCATATAAAAAATATAAATATAATTTTAATGATAAATAAATATTAATATTAATAATATAAGAAGAAATATAAATCATATATTAAAATCTAAATTTACATATTATTTTGTGGGTGCCATGGCACCAGTGCTTCACTCAATGAACCTTTGACATATCACATGCGTTCATGACATACTAAACAATACCCTTAATTTGGCTACATAATGGAAAATACCTCTAAAAATCACATTATTTAACACCCTACCAACACAAACCCAATACACCTTCCCAATTAAAAAACCCCTTCTTTCACTAGATTTATAGGTATCTAATTTTCATTAACATTTTTTATACTCCTTTATATTTTATTAGTAACATTGAGCTTTGTATTTTATAGCTACTAATACAAAAACCCTTTACCCTGTATTATATGATCAATATATTATGCTATAATTTCCTCCATATATATCCCCCAATATGAATGAAAGTGGAATGATATTTCTCCCCTAGTTAACCCCTTGTGTACTTGGATGGGTGGCTTTAACAATCATTATGATAAGAACGAACAACTCTTCCCTTTTGTCATAAGAAATTGAGGACATGGAGGAGGCTATCATACAATTGCATATTCAATATAATAAATTGTTGTCTGAAATTATTTCTACCATGGATATCTTCATTGGAAAAAGAATGCAGGTATAGAGGGTTGAAGACAATACCAACAATCTAAGAAGTCAAATTGAGAAATTGTAGCAAGTCAATGCTAAGGGTATCCCAATCCTTCATTTTAATATCTAATTAGGTTATTGTTTATGACATTTTCATTGCTCATTTGAATATTGTTGGTTCGATTATGGACCCTCTAGACTCTCGCGGTGAAGAACATCATCCAAATCATGTCCAGCTCTACAGGGAGGTCCAATTGTGTATGGTGCTAGGACTTTATTGCCAATTCTGCACTTTTGATACTTATAGTGTAGTTATTTTTTTGTGAAAATTTTATTATAAAATCATAATTCTGAATTAGATTATGATAAATTACACTCTAAACTTTTTGTACCACTAAAATAATACTCTATACATTTATGTGAAATTTTTCTTAATATAATATTTTCAATTATAATTAATTAAAAAAAATTATTATAAAAAAAAATTGAAATATAAAAATTTAGGAAATTGTTATAATAGCTATATAATCTTTTGGTTTGGAAGGGAAATGACAAATACATTTAAAATAAATATAAAATTAAAAATAAATAAATAAATCAGATTTTAATTGAATTTCTAGATGCTTATCCACTTAATGTCAAATGATCGACTTCTCTGCTTCTATATTTTTTTTTCAATAACACGTGCGGGCTGACGGGAATAGGGAACCACTCTTGTTAAGATTTCCTTTGAACAACTGTGTTATTTATAAAACAAAATTATGGGCTTACCAAAATAGCAAAACGCTGTTATCAAGATTACCGTTGAACTGCTGAGTGGTTGATAAGACAAAGATGTGGCCAAAACAAGGAAACACTGATATTAAGATTACCATTGAACGAGTGTTTTATTTGATAATACGGGCAACGCCACAGAACTCTAAAATAGATTTGATAGATTCAACGACCTTTTGAATTGACCAAAAAGATGGAAACGCTGTTATTAATATTACCATTGAACATGTCAGTGATTGATTTAAAACTTCAGCGAGGAAAATTATTCAGCAGAGGGATTTGGCAAAAAAATTAGGATAAGTAAGCCAACCGGTTTGCAGCCTTGATATTGCTTCACTCTTCCGATTGGCACAAAGCCTTTGGACGTCAAAGTTGGTGACATGGTTATGATAAAAAATAACTGAACCGCAAGAATACATCATCGTTCTTATATCATAGTTTTGCTTGCAACCTCTCGCAACGAGCAGCCGGGGGCAACCTGAAAGAGACGTGCGCACGTTTGAAAAAGTCGAATCAGTGAAGCGGGGGACCTGAAAGAGACGTGTCACGTTTGAACAATTAGAATCTGCTTCAAAATTTTGACCTCATGGTACCGTGTCAAAATTCCCAGCTTCGGATCCAGAGAATCAATCCTGCTTGGTGCTGCTAATTAACTTCCTATAACATATCGATCTATACCCTTACCACGCTCTGGTAAGACACACATGACAAGCATATTGACATTACACTTCAGAGAATTAGTCGGAACGGAAAATTGTTGTTATATCGGGGAAACTCCAAAGAAATCCCACTTAAAGATTACGAATAAACTAAATACGCTTTACCCATAAAGTATTAATCCACAGACCAAATCCAGATTAAACGCTGTCTTTCATGGAATTATACTCTTTAACACGAACGTTTAGAAAAAACAATTCATTATTAAAAAATATTAGTTTATTAGTAAAATTATTTTAAAATTTTAATATTTAAATTTATATATATATATATATATATATATATATATATATAATTAAAATATTTTAAAATTAAATATGTTATAGTATCTCAACCAATATATTTTATTACTTAATAAATTATGATGTATATCAGTGGCAATGCTATTGTTTAAGAATGTGTGTATTTATGTTGAAATAAAATGAAGTGAGATTGTATATAAATTTATTTTCTCATTGTTATTGATACAAGGAAAAAAATATATATATATATATATATATATATATATTATATTTATAAATATATATGGAACAAATTTAATATAATTAAATAAACAAATTAAATATATATCAAATTTATTTTGATAATTAAGAGCGAATTATAAACTTATTTATGAATTATTTAAAAATATGCATTTTCACATGAAGAATTCTTATAAGTTTATTATTGATAGGAGAAAAACATACCTGAAACAAATTTAAACAAATTTAATATAATGGAATAAACAAATTATATATATATATATATATATATATATATATATATATATATAATTTATTTTGATAATTAGCAGTTATTTGCAATTTTATTAAAATGTGCATATTTATCTGAAGAAATTTCATAACTAGTATATAAAAACAAGATATTATTCATATTTATGTTTTTCAATTTGAAGTTTTAATGTTAACGTTCTTAAAGTGTTAAAGAAAGTGTTCATGGAAGAAATAGATCAAAATTGCTATAGAAAATCAATATATAAAAATGAATTGCAAATGTAAATCCTGCAATATTACATTAATGGATAAAGACAAGTAAGATTGAAATTTTGACTTTTTTTAGAATTTGAAATAAGTATTTAAAATTACAATGGAAATGTTATGATCTCATAAATAATATGTTATATTAAATGAAAATTATAAATGTCAAAAACTTAAGAGTTTGCTATAAGAAATTAAAATCATAAACATGTATAAAATAAATATTGATTTCACTTAACAAAAACATAAATTTCTAACACAATATAAAAAAAATCAATAAATATGATGTGTTTATAAAACCTTTAAAAAATATGTAATTTGATAACTCACATATAAGATTTTTTTTTTTTTTTTTACAATGTGCTAAAAATCATAAACTCATTGGTACTTCCCCTCTTATATGTGAGGAATTTTGAGCCATATACAGAAATTAATGTATCAATTATGTTAATTGTTAATTTTGCTCCATGTACATTTTTTTATTATGAAACTTTGTTTAGAAAATCATTAATCACATAAAGCAATACTTGTTATCTACTTATATATTTTAACTGTTGTTTAAAAATCCCAGGCTCACATGTAAATGGTGCTTCATGACGGTATGATTTGTCATTCTAATTTTAACATATTTTGATACATTATGCATTTTTCATGGAGAGTATTTCTCCATTTAGATGGAGATATTAATAAATTCATCTAAGTCTTCTTTACAAGGTGTTATATATATGTACATGTTTAAGATTCCATCTCTAATTTGTATGGTTTAACTTGCTGCAAGTCTATTATATGCATTTGTAGAATCCCATCACTTGATTTAATATTTAAGTGTCAAAATGTTCACTACTTTAAGTGGCTTTCTTACAAACTCGGGTTATTAATGTGTGGGAAATTTTAATTGGGAGAATAAGGATTTCTAGTTTTTATAACAATGGGGAAGTCGATTGCTAGATTTTGGGTGGCTTGAAAGGTATTTCCGAGAAGGATATAGACCAAAAATGTTTGGTTAGAAAATTTACCCAAGGGGGAGTTTTGGATGCAAGGATGTGGGTTTAAGACCTAAAAGAAAATAATTATTTATTCTAAAAGGTTGAAAAGTGAAAAACCTAAGTCCTGAGGTATCTAAAGTGAATTAAGAGAAAGGAATAATGGAGGAGAGTCTAGGAAGAGGTTGAATGTGTGCAAGAGAGATATGACTTCTGTTGTGCAAAGGGTGCCTTAGGAGGGTCGATCTCTACTCATGGAGGTCAAGATCTACTCTTGGAAGAATACCTCAACAGGGTTATCATCTCTTCTATGTAGCCAAAGTAAAGGTTAGAGGAGAAGAAAGGTAGTCAAGATCTTGGAGGGATGAACAACAACACAAAGTTTGATTTAGGGCCTAATCTAGGTCAATGAAGAAGATTTGTCCATGTTGTTACAACTTTTGAAGGAGTTTGAGTGCCTCAACTAGTGTGAATAGAAATGAGGAAGGATCGAGGGAAAATTAGAGGGTTTCTATGAGTGTGAACATAACGTAAATATAAAACCTTTCTTGTGTAAGAACAAGCCAAGAAAAAGAGGCCGCATATCTAAAGGAGGACAAATTCTATATTGTGAAGGAGGTCGAGTAGCCTCCAAGTCTATTTTGTTAGTTATATTTGTCTATGCTAGAAGAAGTATGGATTAGTTGTTTGTTGTCTATGTTGATTTTTCTCTTTGTGTTAGAGAGGGTTGAAGCCCTTGTTGCTATTACAAAGTGGGTTAAAAGGCTTCTGTAATGTCTAGAAGGGTTGAAAGGCCTTTGATCCAAATTAAGGATGGTCGCAGACCAATTGTAGAGGTTGTAGGCAGTAGCTTGAGGGAAGAAAGGCCTCAGAAATATTTTAGCATATGTCCAAGTAGACTTAGAGCTATGTGAAGGCCAATGAAGCATGAAAGGGTCTTTGTTCTTCAGTGTATATGGTTGTTGAGCGAAATATTTGAAGTTTGTCCAGAAAAGGAGATTTGGACAATAGTGTATGAATGGGACATTATAAAATGGTGTTGAACTAAATGACCATTTTTTTTGCTATTACGTTAGAGATAATACAAACAAGAAGTCTGAAGTGTTTGACTTGTTGTGAGCAACAATGTATGACAGAGACCTTAAATGAGTGAGAACATTGTGTTGATGGAAAAGGATAGCCATGTGTCCACGGAAAATGAGGAAAAAAAGGGCTAGTGCTGAAATGGTTGTATTAACAAGTAACTCATGTGTATTTGTTCTTGTATTTTTGGGAAAACTATATATCTAAAGGAGCATATCACAATATCCATTTTTTAAAACTATGTATATGTTGACAGTGTTGGAACCACGAACATTCAAGGGGATTTCCCCGGTAAGAAGTCTTAACTAGACCTCAGGCCCTTTGGAGTAGGAGTCCCAACAGTGGGTGGTAATGTGGTTGGTTGACCACAGTAGCGCGTAGAGGTAAGTATGATGACTTTGGTCAGAAACAACTGTGTGACCTTGTAGCGAGTCAAGTGAGATGCATGGGGGTTGTAACACATAGAGGGGAAAAGCAGGTGTGTCCCTTAGAAGAATCTAATAGTATGTAGCCTGAAAGGAACACACAGGTTGAATGGCATCACAAGCTGGAAGCAAAATAATCCACAAACCAAAGTGACAGGTTAATTCAACAACACGCCTTCAACAAGATTCATACGATTGCAGACAAAATATTTCATAATCAAATGCATAAGTTAAACAACATACATTGCTAAAGTAACCATAATAGTTGAATTACAATAAAAACATATGCATGAAAACATGTTGGCTTAGTTATATTATTATTAAGTGAAAGTTCCATCCATACATACACCATTGATATCCACTAGCCCCAATAGTGGAACATTACAAGCAACATCGCTTGCTCCTCCAAGGAAATGTACTCACTCTACGATGTGGAGAAGCCAAGGCCCGTCACAATACTCCCAAGCCTTCTCTAAGCCTAAGCCTAACCAAAATATTGGCTCCCAAAATCTTGGTCTATGAGTTATGAGGTTCTATTTATAACAAAGGGTGGGGTGACCCTTGACATTCCCCTTTGATTCTTTGACTACCCTCATGACTCTTCAACTCCTTTACAAATAACTCTTTGCATTACATAGTGATTGTTCACATTCCACTAATGACACTTGGAATTTCACTTACAATATATTCACAAATAATATACAATTTCCACATATACCCATGTGGGACAAAATAGGCTAGATTCAACCTAACAAGACAAACACTATGACTCAGAAGCTTTGGGAAATACCAACTCGACAACATCCTCTTCATGATCTTCGGTGATGAACTGATACCAAGCTTGGTACTGCGCTATGATGTCCCCATACTATTTGTTGATGTCTTTGTGGAAACAGAATCTTGCCTCCATGGCTTCTGGGTATATGGTCTTGGAACCTTTTTCCAACTCATCTTGAAGCATGTGCAACATTGTCCTGAGTATGGTGGGACCACCAATGTACTTCTACATGTTTTCTGCACTTAGATGTAAGTCATTATTGGTGGCCTCTCGCATTAACTACTTCATGTACCTGTTGACCTCTAGCCATACTTGGCTCTTCTCAATGGCTTGGGTGAGGGAATCAGTTGAAGGGATTCTATGTGTCCTCATCATGACATCCATAATCTTGAACAACCATGCATAGGAAGCCTGTATGGTACTAATGAATAGAGGGAGCTACTCATATTTCTAGGTCAACATCTGGATCGATGATTTGTCTAGCTCTTCCTGCATCTTCATTGTGGTATGCAAGTAAAGCGAGGCTCCCTTGTATCTCATTGTCCATTTTTGTATGTGTGAAATAACAACATGTATGTCCTTGAAAGTTGGGACAATCTTTATGCACCGCTGTTGAAAACCATATAGATGGACAAATTCCTTTTGCACATTGACAAATACATCATAAATTTTCTGCATGGTGGTCTCAAGGGTTGATACTTCAGCAAGTATCACTTTCCTCATCTTTGCCATAGCGGATCCTATAGATTGTCTTGCCCTCTTCCTTGCCGCTTGCAAGTCATTTTCCATCTGATCATTCTTTGCTAACAAGACCTTGACATTTGAGCCTGTGGCTTCTCCATAAGTCTTAGTGGCATTTGCCATGGTAGCTAGATGATTTTTAACAGCTGACACTCTCACCCTTTCCTTGATAAATGCAGGTGATGCATGACCATCCGGGAAATGCTTTCTCTGTGCCTATATAGTATTTTTTTGAAACTCATTAAAGGATATATTGTACACATCCATCACTGGATCATCATCATGGATAACATCCTCTCCTTGATCACTTGAGACTAGTTCTGATACTGGAGGTGGTGAAGACTGAGGGGTGACCTCAGATGGTCTTGGCATGAGGTTGATATCTTGGTCTTGTAGATCATGTTCTAGCTTTGTGTCCATCTCTTAAACCATTTTCTCAATCTACTAATCAAGTTCTCGATCCTGCAACTCCTCACCCTCTTATTCATATGTTGGTTGTTCTTACTATTTAACCTGTATTGGCGTAGCTTTCTTTATAATCTTGCCTTGCCCTTCTTCTTGTTCCTTTTTCTGATTCTCTTTCCTCTCTCTCCTTCTTAGCTCCTTCTCTTCTTTCAAATTCGTCTATGTTTTGTGCAACTTTTCTTTTGCTTCCTCCAACCTTTACTTTTCTCTCTTCCTTCACTATTCTCTCTTTATGCGTTGTTCTCGCTTCACCTCAGCTTCCAAAGTTTCTTTCTCAACTTGTAGCTTTGCTTAGCCTCTAGGTTCTTAAAAATATTCCTCTTTCCTTTATCCTGTGCCAATTTTCTACTTACTGTTGTTTTTTTTGTTGCTTCCTATGGTGCTACTACTTGCAGAAAAGCTTTCCAGTCTACAGCCATGAGGACAGGTTCATTGATCTTAGATGATTTGTAATAACACCTCCAAGGATTTTCGTCTTCCCAATGAAATTTTCTATGGATCCATGGATAATACACTTTCGCACAATGGTTATTTCATATGTAGTGGGGATCATACAAATTGAAGTCTTTGGTGTTGAACTTAAACTTTTCTAAGTCCTTGGCCTTGGAATTTGCATCCTTCAAACTCTTGATATCGTACAATCCAATCTGCAAAGGAAGAGTAGGCCATGGTGGCTTCTTCCTCCTATGCATCCTTGTTGATAACCCTGTGGAGATGTGATATGCAATCCTTTGCATGACCAACGTATCTGTGGAAAACCTTGGTAGCACATGCAGAGGCTTCTCTCCAGCAAACATCCTAATGAAGGAGCCATGGGGCGAGGCATACCAATCTATAATGTTAAGTAATGCCTCTGTTGCTTCTTGGGACATGGAAGGTGGATCCTACTCAAAGATCAACTTGTAAACTAGGATGATGAAATTGTTAGATAGCCTCTCCATGAGTCGTCAGTAGTTGAACTTAGAAAGAAACTTGCAGTAAATATTCATGGCAGTCTCTGATAGTGTCCATGTCCAACCCATGCCAGGAAAATGATGTTGGGCACAAATTGCACCAAGTAGGTAAGCAGAAATATATAATCTCACTTGAAAATCCTTGGGCTAATTCTGGGCATTAGTCACATGCACCTTTATCTAAAGAGACAACAGATCTAGCCAGTTGAATGGCCTTTTTTCATTCGCCAACTGGTCCAGCACAACCACCCAATTCTACAAAAAGGTCTTCATGCTCTCTTGACCGTATAGAAGACATGCAAAGATGATCAAGAGTTGGCAGGCCTTTCTGAGTGACTTAGTCTTGTAAACATCATTGGGTGTCAATCTTAACTTTGATGGCTCTTTTACCCAGCACTTTATGATGTCTCTAGTGTTCACATTGTTTTGGGTTGCATAGAAAAGTGCATCCATGCAGTTCACTAGCTATGGTAAGTGATACATGTGATGATAGTTTTTTGTCCTGAAGGTATCAACTTGTGTTCCACTCAAACTACTCAATGTAACCTTCTCGAGATCTGTTTGTGAGATAATCTAGTGAATGATGTCCACACATAGGAAGGTGGAGTACCTACATGCAACCTTATGTAAGCCTCACGAGTGCATGTTGACATAGACCTATCAATCTTGTAGATCTTCCTTGAATTTCCCTACAAAGATATCCTTGGTTTCCTTCCATGTTATCTCCATGCCCCTCTATACGAATGGTTGTGTGTTTAGATAGACTGTCAAGTTCGCTGACACATGTTCATTTTCTTCTCCACTATGACTCTCAACAATATCCTTTCATGCAACTTTCTTAGAATCCATGCTAACTGTACTACTAGAGAGCTAATCAACAATTGTTGTACCTGGAGACCGAGAGGAAACTCATGGCATGCAAATGTTATCTTCAAATCGAAATCACTTCAAGAACATACCAAGCAACAAACTGTGAAAAATCTATGAAGGATTTCACAATTCTAGCTCTCAGAGGTGACTGAATTCTAGTTGGATCTACGCATTGTGCATTCCCAACATTCAAGGGGGAGGTGATGCTGACTGGAACTACACAATGTGCAGTTCAGTCTGGCTTGAGCTAGCTGGGATTGTACATTGTGCAATCCCAATGGCCAAGGCTTCAAGACTGGCTCCTGGAACTTTATAATGTGCAGTTAGAGCTACACCATAGCAGCCTATTCATAATGCCTGGAGCAAAGGAAGAGCCTTGAGATCCAAAAATGCATAGTGCATACTCGGAGGAGCAAGATTAGGACCAAGGAAGCCTAGATCTGCCCAAGGGAAACATGAAAACGAGTGTATTTGACAATGTGAGTGATGGTTGATGCATATTTGAGTGAATGATGATGCATGCAATCAAAACAAGTGTAGGGATCAAACGAAATGAATAAAAATGAAGCTTGTGGAGAGAGTCACCACAACAATGACCGTTAGTGCAAAAAGAGTGTATTGCATGTGACACTTAGGAAAGGAAATGCGGAACTTAAAACAATACTTCCACAAGCTTTCATTCAATGAAATGGGTAAAAAAACACTCTCACAAGCGAAGGAAACAAAAGCAACAAAAAAAGAAGCAAAAGACTAGAAAAGCAAGACTTATCCTACATATTGTCCTACCCTCTTCCTGGACGCTTGCAAGTCAATTTCCATCTGATCATTCTTTGCAAACAATACCTTGAAATTTGAGCTTGTGGCTTCTCCATAAGCCTTAGTGGCATTGGCCATGGCAGCTGGATGCTTTTTAACAGCTAACGCTCTCACCCTTCCTTCATAAATGCAGGTGATGCGTGATCATCTAGGAAATTCGTTCTCCCTGCCTGTACAATATATTTTTGCAGCTCATCAAAGGATATATTGTACACATCCATCACTGGATCATCATCAAGGATAACATCCTCTCCTTGATAACTTAAGACTAGTTCTGATACTGGAGGTGGTGGAGACTGCAAGGTGACTTGGATGGTCTTGGCATGAGGTCGATATCTTGGTCTTGTAGCTCTTGTTTGAACTTTGTGTCCATCTCTTAAACTATTTTCTCATTCTGCTAATCAAGTTCCCGATCCTGCAACTCCTCACCCTCTTATTCATCTGTTGGTTGTTCTTACTCTTCAACCTGTATTAGCGTAGTTTTCTTTATAGTCGTGCCTTGTGCTTCTTCTTGTTCCTTTTTCTGATTCTCTTCCATCTCTCTCCTTCATAGCTCCTTATCTTCTTTCAAATTCTTCTATTTTTTGTGCAACTTTTCTTTTGCTTCCTCCAACCTTTACTTTTCTCTCTTCCTTTGTTATGCTCTCTTTATGCATTGTTCCATCTTTGCCTCAACTTCCAAAGCTACTTTCTCAACTTGTAGCTATGCTTAGCCTCTAGGTTCTTGAAAATATTCATCTTTCCTTTATCATGTGCCAGTTTTCTACTTATTGTTGTTGTTTTTGTTGCTTCCTATGGTGATACTACCTGCAGAGAAGCTTTCCATTCTACAGCCATGAGGACTAGTTCATTGAGCTTGGATGAGTTGTAACAATACCTCCAAGGATTTTCCTCTTCCCAATGAAATTTTTTGTGGATCCTTGGATAATACACCTTCGCACAATTGTTATTTCATATGCAATGGGGATCATACAGATTGAATTCTTTGGTGTTGAACTCAAACTTTTCTAAGTCCTTGGCCTTGGCATCCACATCCTTCAAACTCCTGATATCATACAATCCAATCTACAAAGGAAGAGCAGGCGATGGTGCCTTATTTCTCCTGTGCATCCTTGCTGATAACCATGTTGAGATGTGATATGCAACCCCTTGCATGACCAACTTATCTGTGGAAATCCTTGGTAGCACATGCAGAAGCTTCTCTCCACCAAATATCCTAATGGAGGAGCCACGGAGCAAGGCATACCAATCAACAATGTTAAGTAATGCCTCCATTGCTTGTTGGGACATGCAAGGTGGATCCTACTCAAAGATAAACTTCTAAATCGAGATGATGAAATGGTTAGATAGCCTCACCATGAATCCTCAATAGTTTCACTTAGAAAGCAACTTGCAGTAAGTATTCATGGCAGTCTCTGATAGTGTCCATGTCCAACCCATGCTAGGAAACTGATGTTGGGCACAGACTACATCAAGTAGGTAAGCGAACATATATAATATCACTTGAAAATCCTTCGGTGAATTCTGAGCATTAGTCACATGCACCTTCAGTTGAAGAGACAACAGATCCGACCAGTTGAATGGCCTTTCTTCATTCGCCAATTGGTCCAACACAACCACCCAATTTTGAGGAAAGGTCTTTGTGCTATCTTGACTGTATAGTTGACATGCAAAGATGATCAAGAGTTGGTAGGCCTTTCTGAGTGACTTAGTCTTGTAAGCATCATTGGGTGTCAATATTAACTTTAACGACTCTTTTACCCAGCACTTTATGATGTCTCTAGTGTTCACATTGTTGTGGGTGGCATAGAAAAGTGCATCCATGCGGTTCACTAGTTGTGGTAAGTGATACATGTGATGATAGTTTTTTGTTCTGATGGTATCAACATATGTTCCACTCGAACTTCTCACCGTAATCTTCCCGAAATGTGTATGTGAGATAATCCAGTGAATGATGTCCACATATGGGAAGGTGGGGTACCTACATGCAACCTTATGTAAGCCTCACCAATGGATGTTGACATAGACCTGTCAATCTTCTAGATCTTACTTTAAGTTCCTTGCAAAGATATCCTTGGTTTCCTTCCATGTTATCTCCATGCCCTTCTCTACGAACAATTGTGTGTCTAGATAGACTGTCAAGTTCACTGACACATGCTCATTTTCTTTTCCATTATGACTCTCAGCAATATCCTTTCATGTAGCTTTCTTGGAATCCATGCTAACTGTACTACTAGAGAGCTGCTCAACAGTTGTTGTACCTGGAGACCGAGAGGAAACTCATGGCATGCAAATGTTATCTTGAAATCGAAATCACTTCAAGAACATACCAAGCAACAAACTAGGAAACATCTAGGAAGGATTGCACAATTATAGCTCTCAGAGGTGACTGACTTCCAGTTGGATCTACGTATTACGAATTCCCAACATTCAATGGGGAGGTGATGCTGACTGGAACTATGCAATGTGCAGTTCATTCTGGCTTGAGCTAGCTGGGATTGTGCATTGTGCAATCCCAATGGCCAAGGCTTCAAGACTGGCTCCTGGAACTTTATAATGTGCAGTTAGAGCTACACCTTGGCAGCCTGTTCATAATTCCTGGAGCAAACGAAGAGCCTTGAGATCCAAAAATTCATAGTGCATACTCGGAGGAGAAAGATTAGGACTAAGGAAGCCCATATCTGCCCAAGGGAAGCATGAAAATGAGTATATTTGACAATGTGAGTGATGGTTGATGCAGATTTGAGTGAATGATGATGCATGCAATCAAAACAAGTGTAAGGATCAATCAAACTGAAGAAAAATGAATCTTGTGGAGAGAGTCACCACAACAATGACCGTTAGTGCAAAAAGAGTGTATTGCATGTGACACTTAGGAAAGGCAATGCAAAACTTAAAACAATACTTCCACAAGCTTTCATTCAATTAAATGGGTAAAAAAACACTCTCACAAGCCAAGGAAACAAAAGCAGCAGAAAAAGAAGCAAAAGACTAGAAAAGCAAGACTTACCCAGAAAATTTGTGACAACCGTGCTGAAGGTTCCTAGATCTCCTTAGGAATGATAGAGCTCAAAAATAGAATATGAAAATGAGATCTGGGGGTTCCCATTAGATAGATTTAGTTGATTTAGGGTTTATGACGTGAAGGCCAAAAATCTAGGAAAAGGCAACACATGGCAGCCGTTTCCAAAAATAACATGTGTAACTCCGACTACTAAAAATAGATCCATATTTTTTAGGGATGCTTTTTTTATTTTTTATTTTTTTCATTTCCAATAAAAATTTTCCATGCATGCACAAAGAGATTGTGCAGTTCCTGGGAAAACTGGACAACTCACAAACTCATGCATCGGACAACTACTGAGAGAATGCTTCTATGCAATTCCTGGTTTGAATGGGTCTAGCTGCCTCTCCTTCTCTGCGTAGTTTCCCAAATTAATATAGACTGCCAGCTGGGTTTGTGCAATTCTAGAGCTAAAGCTCACTGTTGGCTTGAAGTGTTCATTTCTCAAGAGAAAGTCTGGTTTTCCTCTAGGATTGTGCATCTCACTAAGGCAAGCCTTGGACCGGTTTGCAACCAAGTCAAGAGGTCAACTTTTAGTTAGACAAAAAATAAAGTAAACAAACACAAGCTATAAAGAAAATGATAAAAATCAATGAGAGCATAAGTACCTGGTTCAGCGTAAGATGAGTTATTGTGATTTGAGAAGGGAGGGTACAAAACGAAGCATAGGGAAAATTTTGGTGGGTGGTTGTAGCCACTACAATAGTATACTAGTTGTACTAGTGATCAAGGGCCATGATCCATGGTATGAGAGCCCCATGAATTTTTTTATTGATGGACTAGTAAATTAATCATGCTTTGGTCTCAAATCTCTATCTACATAATTTATTTCATTGTTGAAGATTTGTGTTGTGCAAAGTGCTTGTTAGTTGTGAGTTCCTAGTGTGTTTCTTTGCGTGATTAGCTTTAGTACATATCTAGGGACTAAGGAAAATTCAGCATGGTATCTGAGATGATGGTATCAAAGCTACTTTGAAGAACACATGAACTAGAGTGTGCATAGGAAGCAAAGTGAACCAATGGAGGTTGTGATGGCTCAGAGGGAATTTAGCTTTAGAGGGAGACCATGAAGGATTATCAGCTGCCCTATGGAAGTATGAATCGTAAGGTTCTAATGAGATAAAAGAGTTTTCAACCCATGCCAGGATAGTCTTACATCATACAAGAACATTCATGGTGGTCCAAGGGAAATTTATGTTGCATGCAAGGACATTCATGCACCATAAAGGACAAATCTAGGCCTAGTATAAAGAAGATGTGGCACATGTGAGGATATGTATGACTATGCAAGAAAATTCATGTCCCGTGTGAGGATGGTCATGGGTATGAAATAAAATTCATGGAGCGAGAAATGTGAATGAAACACCTTCTTCACTAAGAGGGAGTGTGATATTTTGTGTAGCTCGTATTTCTAGGAATGATACCCACCAAAAGTGGTTGGTTAGGAAATTTACCCAAAGATGGGTTTTTGGACCTAAGGATGTGTGTTTAGGATCTAAAAGAAAAAATATTTTTTGCTAAAGGGTTGATAAGTGAAAACCCTAACGCTGGAGGTTTCCTAAGTGACCCAAGAGAAACGATAAAAAGAGAAGAGCATAGGAAGAGGTTAATTGAGTGAAAGGGATATGTGACTTCTCTTGTGCTAACCGCACCCTAGGAGAGTCAAGTTCTTCTCTTGGAAGAAAATTGTATGAAGCTCATAATCTATTCTATGAGGTCGAGTCAAAGGGTTGGAGCAGAAACAATGTAGCGAAGATATTGGAGAGCTGAAGAGTAAGGTTGAGTTTGATTTAGGGCTTCATTTAGGCCAATGTAGAAGATATGTCCATGTTGTTAGATCCTTTGAAGGATGCCAACTACCTCAACTAGTGTGAACATAAATGCTAAGGAAGGATCGATGGAAAAATATATGGATTCTATGAGTGTGAACACAAACTAAATAGAAAAACATGATTATGTGAGAAAAATCCAAGAGGAAGAGGTCATTGATTTAAAGGTGGAAGAACTATGTATTTTGAAGGAGGCCGAGTATCCTCCATGTCTAGTATATAGATTGTATGGGTCTATATTAGAAGGAGTAGTGAATCAATTGTCTACTGTCTAGGTTATGTTTTTTATCTCTATTGGAGAGGGTTGAATCCCTAGTTTCTATTATAGGGAGGCACGGAAGGCCTATGTAATGTATGGAAAGGGACTAAAGGCATCATATCCAAATGCAAGATGGTCGCAAACCATTTGAGGAGTGTTGCAGAGCAACTAAGGAGGTTGAGGCTATGAGCTTGAGGGCCGAAAGGTCTCATAAATATTTTAGCATAGGTCTGAGTAGCCTTAGGGTTAAGTGCAGGACAATGAAGCAAGAAATGGGGCTCTATTCTTCAATGTAGTTAGTTGATAACCACAATATTTAAGGTCTATCTAGAAAATGAGCTTCAGAAAATATTGTATGAGGGTAGATTATACAGTGATGTTGAAAGAAAAATACCACTATGTGTTTTTGATAATTTGGAGTTGATACAGATAAGAAGTCTGAAGGATTTGACTTGCTGTGAGAAATAGTGTATGATAGAGATATGAGAGGAGTCAAATCACTATGTGTTTATGGAAAATGATAGTCATGTTTTAAGGGAAAATGTCGACATAAAGGTCTAGTGCTAAAAGGGTTGTATCAAGAAGTGGTGTGTATTTATTCTTGTTTTTTTGACAAATTGTAGATCTAAGGAAGCATATTGCAAGCTCTAGTTTTTTATAATATGTATAATAGATGTGCTAGTGATCGAGGGCCATGATCCCTAGTACGTGAGCCCTATGATTCTTTCATTTATTAATTAATAAAATGATGAAGATTTGGGCTCAAATATCTATGTACTTAATTTATTTACTATTGAAGAATTTTGTTGCGCAAAGTGCTTATAAGTTGTGGGTTCCTAGTGTGTTTGTGTGTGTGATTAGCCTTAAACCAATTGTAGGGTCTAAGGAAAATTCAACACAAATATCACTACGAAATATACATGATTTTTTAGTGTTTTTTAATATCATTTTTAACTTATTTATTTCAAGTTATAAGTTGAATTTCAACTCTTCTCTACAAATTCTAGGGTTTCTTCTACATAACCATCTATGCTTAGATTTATGAGAGGGGGCTTTGCCCCGTGTTTGAGAAAGATTATTTTGGGAGATGATAATGAGTTTTGATCGACTAGTATTCCATTCCCATTCCCTCATCTTCGACATCCCTTTCATAAAGTAGCTAGATGAAGTGGGGTTTCTAGTTTTGCAGCAAACCCTCCACTAGGTACACCATGGCAAGCTAGAAATGTAGGGCATTCCCTCCCGAAAGTAGTGAAATATCCAAAATACATGGTTAAAGCTTGTAATATAGGAGAATATATCCAATATATGGAGGATCACACTTTTATTTTCATATTATTATATTATGTCCCTCTAAAAAGGATTTTATTGGGCGCATCTCAAATAAATGGAACCCCTAGAGTAAAATAAAATTAGAGTTAGGGGCCAAGTTTTTTCTAATGGCAATTTTCTCTAGCCTCAAAGATAGATTGTGGGATTTTGGAGGACGGACATTTTTTTCAAAAATGGAGTGCTCTTCACATGATTTTGGAAGGAACAACATAATCGAGAGAAGGAGGATTTCCTTGCAGCTCAAATGTGGATTTGTCTATTTTATCTGGCCATGGAACATTGGGAGGAGGAAACCGTTGAAGGTATTAGCCACTACATCGGAAAAGTTATCAAATTATTGGATGTTACCAAGGGAGGGAGGTACACGTTATATGCATGGATCTATTTTTACATGAATGTCTCCTACCCTCTTCCAGCCTCCATAAATATTCATTATCAAGAAAATGTTTGGAGGGAGTCTCTAGATTACGAACAAGTTCCCCTTTAGATGTAGACACTGCCATTAATATGGGAATCCTTTTAGGGACCATTTGATCATTACAAAGGAAATATTTGAAGAAAATCATTCCTAAAAGGATCCAGTGATTAGGGAAATTTTGAGGTCCAAAATGGGCCTCCTAAGAAAAATGTACAACTAAAATAAAATTTATAAGGACCAATAGGATTCAAGATGATTATATCAATCATGAGGGATGATTCACCATTTTTTGAGTAAAACGTAAAAAGATAATAAAACAAAAAATAATAAAACTACTTTTTCAACTCGTATTTTCAACTTATCTCCCTAAGGTTTTACTCAGATTTCAAGCACGAGTACGCGTTGGATGAAAAAATTAATTCTTTATCCAAGGAGTATCCATGTTACATACTTTTTATGGAACCTGCTACATGAAAAATGAGAAATACATGAAAAGTATGATTACAATCACATTTTTCATGTATTTCTCATTTTTCATTTAGCAGGGTCCATCGAAAGTATGCAACATGGGTACTTCTTGGATGAGGAATATGATTATGCATCTAATGAATGTTTCCACTTGAAATTTGAGTAAACCCATAGGGAGATAAGTTGAAAATAGAAGTTGAAAAAATAGTTTTTTTTTCCCCTGTAAATTTTGATGATGTAATCTAATCTTATTTTATTATTTACACTTATTTTATGATTTCCTTAGGGGGGCCATTTTAGACCTCAAAACTCCTCTAATTTGATATGGGAAAACTCTCCCAAACAAAAAGAAATATGAGTCCCCAGGGTACCTCAAATCTTGACTAGAGCTTTAAATATGAAAGTAGGATCAAGTCTCTCTCCTCTCTATCAGATGCTTTGAAACAACCCAAAATTAAAACAAGAACGCAATGAGCATAAGGTGAATCCTATGAATATATAAATGATGTAAAAATGTCTCTTGAAGAGCCCCAACAAAATCCATAACCATAGGAAATGATTAGCTCTCCTTCAGAAGAAGATGAAGTGGAAGCCCTACTAGAAGATATGAATTTGGATGACCCATCACTAATTTCCCTTGCAACAAACTCTCATGTAAAATATGTTACGGACGCTCTAGATCATGAGGCTAGAATTTTGTATAAGGCCTATCATCGAAGCAATCAATTCGAATTGAGTTCCTCACAGTCTCGCCTTGGGGTCAAATGATGGATTTCAAGGTGGTCTCTACGAAAGAGAAAGAAGCCAAAAAATTAAGTCACAAGAGTAATAAGGCACAAATCCTATAACATGGTGAATGATTAGTGAACTCGGTAAAACTCATGTAATTGTTTGAGGCATTTTCCTCCTAAAAATATTGAATTCTCTATGGAGTTTTCTATGTTGTTATGATTAGCGTACTTATTTTCAGAATGACTATTATTAATAGGTATCATGTTAGTCGCAATTATTTCATGGATTTTAGTTCATTTTTTGGAATTCAAGCTATATGTAACTTTTCCTAATTAATGAAAGGATCCATGTGTCCTTTCACAAAAATAAAGATATAAATTAAGTTGTTTAATTTATATTTATTATTTCTAATTAAAACTTGATGTAGTGATTTCTAAATTATTTATAACTCTTTTCTATTTATTATAATCAACCTATTCACTTGCATATTCATATTAAATCAAATTGAAAAATAATTTATAACATTCTTTTAAATTATAAAAAATTATACCGAGAAAAAAAAACAAAAACATAGTTTTAAAATAAAAATTAACTTCAACAATTATCCATTCTTTTTTTATATCTACAAACTTACTAAAATAACAAATTTATCATTACATAATCATTAAAAAAACATTTAATACAAATAATTAGAAATTTAACATTCTTCACAGAAGTTCCCATGTACACAAGCTTAATGTACAACTTTCCATTAGGGGTATTTCAAAACAAGTGTCCCATGCAACCAATAGTCCATATCATAATGTTTGTTCGTTTCTTTCAAGTAATCTATTACGCTGCCTAAATATAGATCTCGAACGTAGACACACACCTATGCCCCCACGTTAAGCAAGCAGACCCACCCCATTCTGGTCAGGCCGGTATCTCTCCATAAGGAAGGTATCATCCATGCTTAGAGAAATTTCTTCTTAAATCTTCGAGTCAACTAAATAAAAATAGAGTCATGGACCTCGGATTAAATCCTTATATCTATTTGTGTCATTGAAAATGTTTATGTGTTTAAAGATAAGTTTGAAAACTGTTTTCTGACGGTGCATTTGAATAGTTGAGAAATTGTATGCCCCTCAGAATACAGTCTAAATGCGAAATGTTTTTTATTAATGGTTCAAACTTCAAATACAACATTATCATTCGAAGGTAAATCACAAGCACAATAATTACCTTGTAAGAAATGACCATGGGCGAGTTAATTTAAAACCAGTGCAACTTGACCTTCCATTCAGTTTCTTAACAATGACATTTGTCCCATTTAAGAGAATCTCTTCATAAAATTTGCCAAAATAATTACAATGCAATGCTACCAATACCATTCTAGAATTCAAACATGGCCCTCTGTCAAATCAATGGCTGAAGGGAAAAGGTTATCTAAGTTTAATCTGCAATCAAACCAATGGATCAAGATTTAAAAAAATTTATCTTAGTTTAATCACAAATCACTCGCAACAATACTCTCATATCATCTCAAGCAAATAATAAATGTATTTGTAGAAGAAAAAGCATACAAGTCTCTTACAATGTGGATCCAAAATCATAGAAGTAGAAGCATCTAGAAACAATATATAACAATCCATCACTCTCAAGAATGAGAAATTCTTGTTTTTCATCATCGAGCTCTTCCTTAAAAACGATCTATATTTCAAATAATTGAAAGTAAACTCGGCATTATTTTTCATTCATATCTCTAAAACTTTTATGATGACGGAATATATATATATATATATATATATATATATATATATATCGAAAAAAAACAGAATTGTTGCCATAGAATTATTTAACTAAATATATTAGTCAAATTTTCCCATCTAGTGCTGAAATGTAGGCTGAAAACATTTGTCGCACTAATTTCCTTCTGGAAACCTAGACATGTAGACCATTGACCCCATTACAGTGAATTAGTCATAGTTTTTATCTCGAATAGATTAAATGGCATTATGAGCCCAGAGAAACTGACTACGGTAACACAACCTTTTGTAGAGATAGTAACATACATTTTGAATTTCTAATCTTTGGAGATTGCTATTATAAGGAGTTTTGTAGTACAGTCGGCATCGATCTTGGTTTTTTGGGTCAAGTTGAGTTCCTAAGCAATGGCCCGAGTGAATAAAGAACAGTTGCCACTGCATATTTAGTACTCACGGTGCTTAGTGTTGTATAAAATCGAAAATATAATAAAATCAGTAACTACTAGTATATGTTCATTGAACACATTAATAAATTATGTGTAATTTTACTAATGAATCAAAGTCAATTATTTTTGTAGCATCACGTCAAAGGTATTATCTAGAAAATCCAAATGCTCTAGAAAGATAGACCCACACAAATATGTGGTAGAAAAATCATTGCAAGTTTCAGATTTATATCTTAATAGAGCCACCTGATAAATTTCTCATCACTATTGAATTAATATAACTATCAGAAATGCTGATGATGAATTGAATAAAATAAATTTCCATAAACAAACGCCGAATTTGTAGGAATGACAAGTGGCGAAAAATTGTTTTAATCATAATTTATAATTTCTTAAATCAAAGGTTAAGAAATCTTATAATTACTTTTTTAATTGTAATTTAAAGTGATACATGTACTTGACATCTTGACATGCATACATGTGAGTGCCACTTGTTTCAATTTTTTGGGCAAGTTGTCACCTCTTTTGTTCAGTTTTGTTGCTTGGTTCAACACGCGGGGTTAGATAACTACACAAACATTTCCAAAGAAAGTTTTTAATAAACTTACAAAGACTATGGGCTTGGGATATGGATATCATTAGCTATTGGAATTAAGTATTATTGAATGAATAAGAGCTTTATATATCACTGACCGTGTTAAATATATTTATACTTATAATATAACCGCAGGCAATAACAAGTTAGGAAATGAAGACAACAAGGAAAGACCGTCATTCACAACTGCCATGATCTGCCATGATAGAAAAATTGATGTCTTACCCAAACATATGATTTCTGTCAACATCAACATGTATAGGGTTTTCATTTATGTCATGTTATCCAAATCCTTTGGTTCTGTTATGGAACGCTAACCTTCAACGCTAAGAAAAAGTTATGAATGGGAACCAACAATGAGGATATGAACGTTCATACAATCCCCATTTTATGTACATAAATTCATTTATTCAATTCATTTTCCCACTAGGGTAGTCCTCTTCTAGGTGGTGCTCGTATATTGCAAGCAAATTTGGTGATTGAAGTAATGACATAAATTTTGATGGTGAACAGTCTCTCACTGATTTCCTGCAGAGGTTAAAGAAGGCACATAAGAAGAAGAATTCTAGCAATGTTGACCTACAAGGCCAGAAAACCATCATGCTTCCTTTTGTTGGTCATGCCATTTTCTTTGTTTGCATTCCAAGGATTTCAAAAGATCAAAGATGAGCAATTGTCAAATGACATAATCAGTGAGAAAAACATGACAATTGAGAGACCGTAGGAACAATTACAGGTGCCCAAATCCTTTCAAATTTTTTTCTCCCTCTTAAATTGAGTGTAATGTAATATTGTCCTCAGCAATATAGTCATTCATAATATTGTAAACACCATTAAGTATTCACAGATTCACATTAAACATACCTTGGAAATTTCATCTCTTGTCTTGTGGGAAATTTTAAATATGAAATATTTCCGCAAATATAATGTGTTTAATTTTCTTGGGGTGTGTATACAAAAAAAAAAATTATTATGATTAAGATTTCAGGATTAATTGAAAAATGTTGAAACCATAGTTAAAATTCCATCTCAATACTCCTACTTGCCATGAGCGGTCGAGCTCACTTGTGCTATAAAGGCCCTCAAATGAAAACCATTGACATAAGTAGTTTGGCTTAGTTAAGTTGTTATGACACATTGTTCTATTTGTCTATGAACAATAATTCATACTACTTATTGGTTTTTCAGATGAAGTAATATATATATTATAGAACTTGTATACCAAAATTTAAGAAGAAACCTCAATAAATCATGAATATTTGAATAGTTTACGTGGCTGGTTAAATTTTTCTTGTAAAAGACTAGGTAGTTATAAGTAAGGCGTTTTAAAACATCAAAGAAAGTGAAATCCTCTAACATAGAAGTGACAGGTGAGTAGATATAGATATGAGCATATGCTAACTCTTGACACATAGATAGAAAATAATTGCATCATAAATTAGGAAGTGGAGGTATTTTTGAGCATAGAACCAACCACCTAATGCTACCAAAATGTTTGAAGGATGATGTGTCTCCGTAATGATCTTTATAGGTCTCAAATTGAAAATTGTAACTCGAAAAATGTACTCTTTCTTTTGAAATATGAATATATTATTTAAGGATTGTTTACTAATAGTAACCTTTGGAATATGACTAGAATATGTAAGGATTGTTTAGTGATATTTAGCTGTTATGTGATGTAGATTAAGAATCACAACATCTTCAAAAATAATCTGTTAGAATTAATGGAGAAAGATACAGTTATTTAAGGACAGGATTGAGACTCTAAGATTAGGTCTCAGATCCTACTATCTAGGGAGTGGTTGAAACCACCCTGATTGTGTGAAAGCCTATATTACTAGGTTGTTCTCCTGATCTAAAGTAATGTAAGTGCTTGTGTGTATGAGTATTTATAAACTCTCCAGGTATCTCACCTGGAGAGTCATTTAGCTAATATATTCGATTTTTATCATGGTATGGGTAACAGCTGCAGAGCAAGGTTGTTTGTTGCTTCATGCCAGTTGATGCCTAGGTGAGATACGGAGGCCAGATCACCAACAAGGAGGGCTCTTTGATACTTCAGATCCTCATTCAAGGGGCCGCAGAGAGGAGGCTGGATCACCAAAGGGAACAACAAAGGAGGATAGATTTCCAGCAAAGCTGCGAGGAGAAGGTGAGGAGGCCAAGATCACTCAAGGCCGTGGAGGAAGTTGTGAGCTATGTGTAAAACTTCTTGGGTGGTCTCTGGAACCTGGTGTGGCCTCTGGCAAAGGATCGTGGTTGCACGAGACTAGCGTGGAGTACTGCTTCTACCTCCGCGTGGAGGAGAATTGCCAAAATCACAGTGAGATTGCCGTGAAATTTGGTTGCATGGTAGCTACGTGGTGGCTGTGTGTCCCTACAACTGCCTGTCCTTTGAAGGCCATGGCTAAGGTGTCTGATTGTTGTTCATAGTGGGCTGAGATCTGGTGTGGTGAGTGGATCTAGTTCTGGTGCGTTGTGCGGATTTGGTGCGGTTTGTGGCATGCTTGAGCCATGAGGCCATGCCATGGATTAGTGTGGATCAGAGGCCATGGTTGGCATGAGAGGAGCTGGTGCATGGTTGAGGCTGCGTGGAGGTAGCTTAGAGTTGGGAATAGCATTGAAACCTTTTTTTTCTAATCTGCTTATGAATCGTGTTGAAACCAGTTCTAAAGTTTTATTAAGAATTCTAAATTATTTATTAAAAAAGGAGGGGCTCTTATTAGAAGGGGTGATTATTTTTTAATTAAATAAGGAAACATGGATGTTTATCTAAAAGTTTTTTGGTTCTTTAATTAAAGAATTGAAGTTTTGCCATTAAAGAAAAAGAGGAGGCAAAGAGCCGACCTATGCTGTGACTGTGTGGAGCTACTTTTGTAATATGTCATCGCACAAGGACGAGAAGATTGAGGCGTTTTATTTTTTTGGAATTTGAACTTGCAGTGTGATTTGGTGTCGAGAAAATCTGTTTGGAGCACAAACAGGAGAGCTATGGACTTCCGAGTGTTGTCCAAACGTGGAACAAACCTACGCATAGTGGGCTAGAGAGGTATATTTGCCTAAAGAGGAGATTGATTGATTTGTCTGGGGATCCATAGATCTAGTGCAGATATTCGAGTATATGGTGAAGAATTTGACTGTAGAGGATCGATTTCCAAATCCAAAATTGATAGGGGAGAAAATGGGTCTTCAAAGTAAATTGAAAGAGTCTTGAAGAAAACTAAGGAGAAAGCATCAAAGGAGAATTGTAAAATATTGTTTTGCTAAATTTTGTGATGTGTTTCAAGTTGACGATGATGGACCAGCTACTCATCAAGATGCAAATTTGGAATTTGGTGAGATTATTAAATGGTTAATGCCTGATTTACCATATTTTTCAGGTATGAATTATGAAATATGGGAAAATGAAATAAAAACAATACTATGGAAGGTAAATTTACTGGATTATGTTGAAGATGTTATTAATGATACTGGATATGCATCAGCATTAAGTCTTATAACATCTGCAATAGATGACAACATCATACTCAGCATAATATATGAATATGGAGAGATTCTTAGTACAAATTTTTTATGGGATGTTTTAGAGATTAAATATTGATTGAATGAGGGAAATGATGCTAAAGATATTCACATATTTGATTGTAAAACTAAAGACGCAATGATGGGTGATGAATGTGTGTCTGTAACTGAAACTTGTGATGATGAAAACACATCCATTATTGTATAACCTGAAAGTTTTCCAGATGCAGAAATAAAATTTGATGAGACTTATATACCTCATGATGAGTGGATCAATTTGATGATTGAAAAACATCTTATTGATGAATTACTATTTGGTGAGAAGGAAGGACTGTCTTCACATACTGATCAAATGCAAAACATGCCTACAGCAACAGAACTGAGTGAACAATTTGAAGGCATAACTATGTTAGAAGAAAGGGATGAAGTAGGGAGAGATGTAGAAATAAATCTCTCATGAAGGAGCAGGAAGACAAAAGCAAATGTGCAGATATTGGGAGGTAAGAAAAAGTAATGAAGTTTGAAGAAGAATTGAAGTTTCTTAAAGCATGGTTGGAAACACCATGTCTTTATGAAGTCAACAAAAAAGTTGCAGACATCATCGCTGACGTTCAGATGATTGACACCATAAATAGTGAGAAGGAAAATTCTCCTATCGAGTCTGTCATAATTCTGAGAAGGGGACGAATAAGAATTCAAGATTTCCTTCATAGGGGAAGAAATGAGGTGAACATACAGCACTACCTCGTAGCAAAGAAAGTGAAGATGAAGCCTCATCCACAAACGAACAAGTATGGGCTATACTGCAAGAAGACAAACATGAAAGCTCTGTCTTTTACCATTGTAAGCCTAGCTGAGACTAAGACCAATAGGTGTATGTTATTGTTTAGTACCCATTCTCCATTAAGTGGGAGTGTTAAAATTAATGGAGAAAGATACAGTTAGTTAAGGATAGGATTAAGACTCTAAGATTAGGTTAGAGATCCTACTTTCTAGCGAGTGGTTGAAACCACCCTGATTGTGTGAAAGCCTATATTACTAGGATGTTCTCCTGATGTAAAGTAATGTAAGTGCTTGTGTGTATGAGTATTTATACACTCTATAAGTATCTCACCTGAAGAGTTGTTTAGCTAATATATTCGATTTTTATCAAAATCATGGCATGTTTCATTTATAGAAGCATTGTTGGCTTCTTCTTCTAAAAAATCACTCTAAAAGTGCCTAGAGGGAATGGTTGTCAAAATCACTCCATAAATTCCTGGAGGGCATGCCAATTCTTTGTGCCATGGAGCTACAAGTTGAGGTAATAGAGTTGATCCATTGTATTGATTGTAAGCTAAACTATTGCAAAGAACACTAGGCTAACATGAGCTCTGATAATTCCTTAGATCAGGTTGAAGAACCAACACCAACATACGACCAATTTGAAGAACAATGAATTTTTGATGTACTGAAGAGGGGCAAGAGGAATGAAGAAGAGGTGGGACGGTATTGCATGGAATCAATAGGGGAAAAGAGATAGAGGAGATTACAAGTTGTGAGAAAAAGTGAAAAGTGGCCTATTACTGGAATTGGAGGCTTTCACATTGGATATGTAATGCAATGGAAATTTCATTCTTAGCTTTAGAAACTTTGCATAAAATAATTTACATGTCCCAACTTGTCCCAACTTTCTTAGTTTGCATAAAATAACTTTCTTTGATATTTGTTTTGAAAAACTTAACATAAAATAGCTTTCCCTCACTAAAATAACATCGGGGCACATGACACTTGCAATATGAGTGTGAATTCAAAAGTTTTGTTAAACGTTTCTTGCACCGAAATTTCCACCAATAAACTTTGGTTAAGACGTAAAAATTTACGATCAACGGATGATTTAATAGCTCGTCAATAGTCGAGTGAATGTTATAGTCCATGTGTTGTCATAGGTACAGTATAATAAAGAGGAATGTTTCAACATAAGGGTTTGAATTATATAGTGGATGTTGTTGTTATTCTCTTTCCATACCCTCCGAAAGCAAAGAATGTCCAATGTTCTATTGATGGGTATTTCAAAATAAAAGGGGGTGTTTCAACGTAAAGGTTTTGATTATAAAGTGGAAGTTGTTGTTATTCATCTTCCATACTTTTGGAAAACAAAGATAAATTTGTGTGGTTTAGATATCCTTTTATATTATTATTATAATGTACATAATTATATGAAAGTAATAATTATATTTAAATATTTATTTAAACTCATTAAAAATTAATTTCTCATTGATTATATAATTATATTGTTAATAAAACACAAACCTTATTTATATATTAAACTCTTCCATGTTTACATATAATTAAAATTTTCTTTATATTTTAAATAAATTATTTAAGTTCACTTTTTGAAACAATATAAATAATATAGTGATTGTTCAAGCTGAAATTTTAGAGATAGCTGAGAGAGATTGTGCACACAACAAATTACACACTGTAAGTTAATTGATCACATAAAGCAGTTACATAAATAAGAATTAGATCACTGACTTCTAGATGATAATATCTAAAGAAGGTGGATCTATGACTCATAGACAACTCACACATATAGGGAAATAACTACTTCTAGAATCGCACCTAGGTACTCACAATGACAATTCACTACAACGCATGGAAGCATTACTTCCAATACCCTCCCTTAATGTCTGCATGGAAAATATTGAAAAAGCATATTACAATGACAAGGATAATCTATTTTTGACTGGTCTTCATCAACACTCACATCCACTGCGGAATCTTGCAAGCATCACTCTTTCACCACTACATATTCAAGCTATCACTTGACCTCCATTTAAAAAGTAACGGCCTCTGACCATCGTTGATGAACATTGCAAGATCAACAATATTGACACCTCAGATCGTTAGGGTTTTCGCGGTACGATCCATCAAGTAATAAGCCATCCTATACACCAACTACCATATGTCGTATATTCCAGTTTCGACTATCTGTCAGTGGCTAGGATGAAGGTCTAGATACTAAATATGTTCAAAAGTTGATCAAACAACTTGACCTTACTAACATACTAGAATTGATGTTTCGGACACCGGTGCTTCAATTTTAAGAACCACCAACCCTTTTATAACAAATAAAAAGACAAACACTAGCACGATATCTCACACCTTTTTTTTTAATACAATTTCATTATAACATATAAAAAATAATAATAAATTTGCATATTGATATTTTCCATCAAATTTGCAGTGTTTGGATCTGGATCTCTCGAGAAAAAAATACCACAACATCTTATTAGTTCATATCTAGAATGAGAAATGTCAACATTCCGCCTGCATGTCACAGTTGTACACCTTGCACCATTTGATAATCTCTAGAACCACGATTTAAAACATGTATACATTTCTCTCAATTGTATATCCGAACTAGATCAAACCAAATCTATGTTGATCCATATTCACAAGTAGATCTCCTATTCTTTTACGAATATTTGTCGACAATTGAACTTCACACAATAACATCAACGCTGTATTTTCACAATTCCCCTTTGCATGCAACTATCCACAATCCATACACAAATCAAATATTTACACAAAAGGCTCACACAAACAATATATCAAACACTATATTAAACTAATCTATGTACAACGGAGTATCACAGCTAAAATTGCATGATCTCAGCCCCTCTCTTGTGAGAGTTAGGGCTGAACCAACTTCGATACCAGGCTAAAAGTTTTAGAGAGAGCGGAGGGAGATTTTGCACACAACAAGTTACACACTCTATGTTTATTGGTAACATAAAGTAGTTACATATATAAAAATTAGATCATTGACTTCTACATGATAAGATCCAAAAAAAGTGGATCTATGACTCATAGAAAACTCACATACATAAGGAAATAAATACTTCTAGAATCACACATGGAAGAATTCTTCCAATACAAGCAAAATGTACCTTTATCAAAATTGCCTTATCATGTTAAATAATGTTTTGATAGGTTTTTTCATATAGATAATGGAAAAAAAAAAGTAGTAAATGAGCCAAAAAAAAATCAATAATTTTGAATTATGCTAATATAAAAATAGAAATCATTTCCAAGGCTCATTAAATTATTCTTTCTCTAGGTTAAAAGTGATGGGTACAAGTGGACTCTTTACCTTTTATTCTCCCTCTATAAAATTTGAAATTAGGTGTGCTTTATATTTCTTCATAATGACATAAGTGCATAAAAATTAAGAAGAATAAATTTGTATTGTTTAAATTATGAATAATAATGTAAGGGTAGAATGAATGATAATGTTTTCATAGGTTTTACAAATAAACAACGGAAAAAAATAGTGTTGACCATAGTTACCGAATTCTACTGCATTAGCCTAAAACGTACAAAAAAAACCGTCGAGTCGATCGACTAATATTGAAAATTTGGCAAATTCAAATTCGCATCAAAAAATTTATATTGAAAAAACTAAAAATAATTTCCATATTGAAAAATAATTATAAAATGTTTCTCGTATATTTATGTGTTTCATGTCCCGGATAAACTAAAAAATAATTTCCATAGTGAAAAAAATTATAAAATGTTTCTCGTATATTTATGTGTTTCATGTCCTGAACAACATTGTTATCCACCAGGGGATCAAATATGGAACTTTGAATTGCTGGTATTAGATTTCACCAAAATACTCATTTTTCCCGAACTACCTTCGTCTATAAGAGTTGAGGTTTAAAATGTAGGTAACTTGCTTATTTTGGAACTACCTCCGTTTATACAATCTTATTCTTGAAATGTAGGTAGGTAGCTTGAATATCCAAGCTTGAGTGACACACTTTACGTGCTTATATACTTCTTAGATTGAATATCCAACATTGAGTAATACTCTTTACATGCTTATATATTTCTATCAAGATCTTGGACTGTAGTTGTTGTAAATATAAGTCTTTATTTCTGAATAGAAAAATATTAAAAATAATACAGAAATATAATAATATTAAAAATAATAACGTTTGTATTGAAAAAAAGTTGTAAAATGGCAAACTGCCATAGTGAAAGTAAATTTACCTAGGTAAATTTACATATTATTTCCATATTGAAAAATAAATATGAAATAGAAAAATGTGATGGTAAATCATAAAGAAAAAATTTCACTCATAAATAGAACAATAAGTAAATTTATGTGTTACTTTTATATTGGAAAGAAATTGCAAAATAGCAACGTGTAGTTGCTAAAGACTTGTAAATGGAATAATAAGTAATTTACATCTTAAATTTGACATATAATTTTTTTAAAAATAATATGTTGTAAGATGTTTATTCTAGAATTTGTCCGTATTAGTTTTTATATAGTCGAATCGGAAGTTGAATTTGAATTAGATAACTATGGCCGTGATAGAAAATAGAAAAATAGAAAACATTGTCAAGATTAATTAAACTATTTTTTTTATTTGTTAAAAGTGGTGACGTAAAAGTGGTTTCTTTGCTTTTTATTCTCTATCCATAAAACTTGAAATTAGTTGTACTTTGTGTTACTACATAATTGCATAAGAGAAAAAAAAATTATAAAAGGCTAAATGAAGAGTGATAAGAGAAACTATTTTAAGTATGTTTTTTTTAACGGAAATTTTAAAAATAACTTAATATTGTTTTAATTATTCAATATTAATAAACTATTATATTAATAAATCATAATATTTTTTTAAATTAAATTTATGAATTTTTAAAAATATATATATTATATATCAATTAATTTTATAATAATAATAATAACAATAAAATTAGAATATTTTTTTTTTTAATTTAGTAATGTAAAATGTATAACGAGATAAGTATTTGATACTTATAATTCCTATCACATTGAATATGTATATTGATTTCGAATTAATCCTGGATTGAACAAAAATAAAACAACAATTACGAATTTAATATTATAAACCAATCTAATTTATTTTTTAAATATCGCTGTTTGGTATTTTTGTTGCACTCTGATTGGTTTATGCTGAAGTTTTATTATGCATGTCGGTGAACCAACGATCCTACGTTCATAAATGATGGTACGGTACGATACGTATTCATAAATTTCAACCCAATTAATCCAAAGTAACAATATAAAGGTCAAATAGATTGTGTAAATGTGCTACCTTATTCAACGTATTCTCTTAGATCAACTTTACTATCACTTACAATAGTAAGGTGTGTTTTATTCTTTGTTTAAATTTATTTATTGCGAATTTACAGGTTTCTTTAATATTTTTATAATTATTAATTTAGAAATATTTATTATATTAATATGTTATATATGAATGAAAGGGAAATTGTCACACACCATTACAGATCTAATTTTTATTTTTTTTTTACCACCATACAAATAAGCATATATATATATCATATGGAATTTCTTGCACCGCCCGACAAATTACAATAGACCACTATTTCTGAGCATTACAATCAAAGTTTTTACTTACTATAATACAAACGTTATGGTATGAATACATCTACCCGCTCATGCAAGGGTTAATAAATTTTCCCTATACCCATTATTCCATACCCATGATTTGGTAATGTTTATGCGCTGGGTAACTTTGATATGTGGCGAATTTCTAATATGTGGTTTACGAATCCAAGGTGTATTCAGAGTACAGTGAACGGTTCTCATTCGTAAATGTTTTCTTTATGGCAATTACTATGTTATGTACTGCTTTATGTCCCCGAGGGTGCTGATGCGGTGGGATTCTGACCGACTCCGGCGCTCATCCAGCTGGCCTGCTGTGCGTCGACCATTTGGCTTGATGAACGGCCATCCATCAGGCCGTCATGTGCCGTCGCGTGCCCGGTGCTCCAAACGCCATACGGCCTGACTTCTCGAACTTGCCAATTCGCGGTTGCTTTTCCCGGTTCTTTCCTGCTGATCGGACGATAGTAACAGGTTCAGCCAGATCTAGGGCTAATGTTGAGCCACGAGGCAATGAAAGCGTTTGAAATATTTAAGAGGCGATTTACCTTTTGGCTTGTTTCTTGTTTTCATTGTGGAGCGACTGTATGTCACTTACAACGTTGTGGCGCTCTGCCTTACCCTGAACCTTCCGTCTCCAGGTAATCGGTGCACAACAGAATGCCTCTACCATCCTTCCCGGTTTCAGGTATAATTACTCTTATTCAAGTCCTGCTTCTTTATCCTTCTTGTGTTTTGCCAGATGCAATCTTCGCGGCTCCAGTTATGGTTACAGTCTCTGTTAGCTCGTTTTCTTTTCTCTCGGCGTTTTCATGTAAAGCTCTCAATTTATGGTTTTATTGTTGTGTTCAGGAGGGTGGCTCGGCGACTAACCAACGATGTTAGGAGTCTGCTCCACTCCTCTGCCATCCAAACTCAGGTAAGAGCCATGCGTTTACCATAGGGCCTGTTTTTAACTTTTCCAAGGGTAATGGCTGAACCGCTGTTCGCCTGAACAGGAAAGTCGGGGGTCCTGCTCTTGTATTTGGAGTCCCTCCGCCATACTCCAAGGGTTTCCTCGCTGGAAAGTTTTTATGTCTCATTCCCATTTTTGGTGGTTACATTATGTTTAGTTTTCTTTGCCCATACTCAGGCGGAACCACCGCTAAGAGGCGTTGTACGCCGGGCTTAAGTTGTATAACTGTCTTTCATTATTTGATTTACGCTCCTGAGCGCAGACAATGCTTCTTGTTAAACGATGTTTACAGTCTATATAATACTATTCCTTGGTTTGGTTTTGGTTACGAAATTGTTATTGTGACACAGGAATTCTTGGTATGGCTCTGGCTCTGTATTATGACGTTTTTCTGGCTTACTCGCCTTCTCTATAGCTTTACTGTGAACTCGGCTTATATACTAATCTCTACTCGTTTCTTTTCCAGTGTAAATTAGTTTTCTTATGGTTAGTACTTTTCTAATAATGGTTCGGCAATAGAGCCCCTGCTGGCTAAGCACATGCTTAAGCTCAGCTATGGCGACTCTTTTAGAGCCGGGACAAATTGTTAATATCTGTTGTGCGTGCATAATGTTAATGGTTCTTCTTTCGTTCCACGGTGACAGGGATGTATCCGTCTGTAAATGTCTTATCCCGCATGCATATGTATTTTCAGTCAAATGTTTCAGTTATATAATTGTGGAGGAATGTTGTCGCTCCGAAGCTTGTGTTTTGTTCCGCCGACGATTTGTTCGGCCTGCACTTTTCCTTGGTAGAGGGTTTGGATAGTTCGTTGTTTTTAATGCTGTTATGATTCGGAATATGAAGCTATTAATTCTGTATATTGCTAGATTTCTTTTCGTTTTCGCTTGCATTTGATTACAGAGAAGGGTTTTACCGTTTTCCTTCTGTTTAATATTCTTGCTACCACCTGTACCACAGAGTTTTCAGTTCGATATGTTCTATGCTTGTGTTCTTGACTGAAAGATACATTCTGTCTCTGCCGGTTGCGCAGAAACTAGTTTTTTTAAAGAAATGAATAGATTGCTTTTCCATTATTTTTACTCGCTTACAAAAGACCATAAAAGGATTCCACAGATAAAATGCTTAGCAAGCCATACCTGTTTAGCAGCAAACCTGTTCGTAATGCTTGTCAACCTCCCGTCCGTAGGAAGATCCTTCTCGATCTTCCACCCCCAAGCACTTCTGCAGATCCTCTTGTCTGCAATCTCACTGGCTATGCCAGGACTCGCTATCTGATCCTAGCCAGACGTAGCGGATTCAGGAAGTCTCTTCCTTTCAACACATGTTATCTGGTCACTACCAGACTTAGCATCTCCCCCATTCCTGCCATCTGATCCTAACCAGACTTGGCATTTCCCCCCTTTTTCCTCCTGGGGTCTCAGCTGCCTCATGAAGGTAGTTAGGTTTTTTTATTTAACTACCGCAACAGTTATTAACCACAATTAGTCATATACTCAAATTAAATAGTGATGACACAATTAATTATCATAATAGTTAACAACACTAACAACAAAGTTTTTATACTTATCAAACAGAGTTTTAGCTCACAGTTAAATTTACTATTTTACCAACATTATCACTTCACGAGGAGCATTACATCTCCCCCTCCTGAAGTTCTACATCGTCCCGATGTTGCTGTTCATCCAAAAACAGTCTGGGATAAGCTTCCCTCATACTCTGCTCATCCTCCCAGGTGGCCTCATCAGGCCCAAAGTGCTGCCATTGCACTTTAACCTGGTTGATGATCCTTTTCCGCAGCTCGACTCTTCTCCGATCTAGTATGTTCACTGGCTCGACCATGAACTCTGCTTCTGGTTCCACCTAAAACACATAATATTCAGGTTAGCTGCTTACTAACATTCCATTTTAGTTTACGTTTATTAACAGCCTTTTCTTACCTGAATGTCCTGCCAACTTATTATGTGCCTAGGGTCATAAACATATTTCTTTAAAACTGATACATGGAAGACATTATGGACCCGGATATGGCTGGGTAGGGCTAGCTGATAAGCTACCGGCCCCACTCGTGCTAAAATCTAGAAGGGCCCACAGAAGCGAGGTGCCAATTTTCCACAAGCATTCCATTGGAGAGTACTTCTCCTAGCTCAGATTCTGACATAAACATGCTCACCCACCCGATATTCTTTAAATGTTCTTTTCCGATCTGCAAAATTTTTCTGTCTGTCTCGAGCTATTTTTAAATTAGCCCAGACCTTCTTGACCATGACTTCCATCTCTTCCAACATCTCAGGACCCAGCAAGAGTTTGTCCTCCGGTCCACCCCAACTGGACGGCGTACGACATCTTCGGCCGTAAAGTACTTCGAATGGACTCATCCGCAAGGATGCATGATATCCATTGTTATAAGAAAACTCTACAAGGTGTAAGTACTCCTCCCATCGGGTAGGTTGTTGCATCACATAAGATCTCAGCATGTCTTCCACCACTTGATTCACCCGCTCAGTCTGCCCGTCAGTCTGCGGATGATAAGTGGTGCTGAAGTTCAATTGAGTTCCCAGACCTTCAAACAAGGTCCTCCAAAACACTGATGTGAATTTAACATCGCGATCGGATATTATTGTTTTTAGCAGCCCATGAAGTTTAAATATATTCTGCATAAAAACATTTGCAATTTGAGCCGCACGATATGTAGATTGAACCGGTATGAAGTGAGTTGACTTACTGAATTTGTCTACTACAACGATTATAGAGTCATTGTTCTTTTTGGATTTTGGAAATCCCGTAATAAAGTCCATGGTAATGGTCTCCCATTTCCATTCTGGTATCGGTAATGGCTGTAGTAAACCCGCAGGGTGTTGATGTTCAGCCTTAACCTGTTGACATTCTAAGCATCGCGCCAGATATTCTACCACATCCCTTTTCATGCCTGGCCAGTGGTACTCCTTTTGAAGCAGGGTGATTAATTTTTGGTAGCCCGGATGTCCCGCATAAGGGCTTTTATGATATTCATCCAGAATCTTTTCTTTAATAGCGCTCTGATTGGGTACATAAATTCTCTTCTGGTAACACAGAATTCCGGCTGCGTTCAAATTGTACCCTTGTTGTATTATGTGGGTATTTAAATCCTGCACCAGCTGCTTCTTTTGTAGGTAAATCCGATCTTGTGCAGCAACCTCTTCAATTTCTTTGTCAAGGGTGGACCGTCCTTCACTAATACCAATTTCATAAATGCAATGCACTTTTCGGCTCAGTGCATCAGCTACCCTGTTCTCTTTTCCTTTCAAGTGCTTAATTTCAAAATCGAAATTTCCCAAAAAGTCCACCCATCTAGCTTGTCTAGCATTTAAGGTTGGTTGACTAAAGTAGCTAGTCAAACTATGGTGATCGGTCATCAGCAGGAATTTTCTTCCCACTAAATAATGGCGCCACATTTTCAGCGCATGAACTACCGCGGTTAATTCCAGATCATAGGCAGAATACTTCTGCTCATGTTCTTTTAACTTCCTGGATTCATATGCAATCACCTTACCTTCCTGCATTAACACCCCACCTACGCCCTCTTTACTTGCATCTGTGCAAACTACATATTCCTTTTCTGGATCTGCAACACTCAGCACAGGTGCGGTGGTGAGCAGGTGTTTGAGCTGTTCAAAGCTCCGTTGACAATCTGCTGTCCACTTAAATACTTTTCCCTTCTTTTGCAAGGAGGTGATAGGGTATGCAACCCTGGAGAAACCCTCTACAAACCGTCGGTAATATCCAGCCAGCCCCATGAAGGATCTGATATCTGCTACGTCCTTGGGTATTGGCCATTCCATTATAGTTTTGATCTTTTCGGGGTCCACAGCTATACCTTCTTTTGTAATGATATGTCCCAAATATTGGATCTGTTCTTTTACCATATAGCTGATGCTCCCGTAGTGTCTGTAACACTATTCTAAGATGCTCCTCATGCTCTTTAATACTCTGGGAGTATATAAGTATATCATCAATAAAGATTAACACGAATTTATCTAGGTACTGATGAAATACACTGTTCATCAAGCGCATAAATGTCGCAGGTGCATTGGTCAACCCGAAAGGCAGTACCACAAACTCGTAGTGTCCATAACGAGTACGAAAAGTTGTTTTGGCTATGTCCTCATCCTTAATTCTGATTTGATGATAGCCCGACCTCAAGTCGATCTTTGAAAAGATTGTCGCCCCCTTCACCTGATCAAACAGCTCATCAATGCGGGGTAGTGGATATTTGTTTTTAACTGTCAATTTGTTCAGCTGTCTATAATCTATGAACATACGGAGAGTTCCATCCTTTTTCCTCACAAACAACACAGGAACCCCCCAAGGGGATACACTGGGATGGATGTACTTCTTGTCCAACAACTCTTGCAGCTGCATCTTTAACTCAGTCAATTCTGGCACACTCATCCGATAAGGTGCTCGGGATATTGGGGCTGCACCGGGTACCAATTCAATGGTGAAGTCCAAATCTCTTTTGGGCGGCAGCCCTGGTATTTCTTCTGGAAATACATCTGCAAAATCTTGCACTACCGGTATATTTTCCACAGTCGCAATTTTATCTTCAGACCCAGCATACCCTACTTGTATTGCATATATTTGGCATTTCTTCCGGACACTTTTAGCTAGCTGTGAGGCTGTAATTGGCCGGATCTGCACCGGTTTTTGGATGCCTTGAATTTCTTTTTCCACTCCCAGTTCATCTCGGTAAGAAATTGTTTTTGTCTTGCAGTTTATTACAGACCATCGCTTTTCCAACCAGTCCATTCCTATCAGCACATCATATGATCCAAGAGGGAGTACATTCAATTATGTTATTATTGTCTGACCAGCTAACCTTAGTGGACAGTTGCTGACCTTAGTCAACACTCGTCTTTTGGCCCTAGTGGCAAGCTGTACTAACCAAGGATTTTTCAACTTAATAGTTTGCAAACTACAACTTTCCACGACTTTGGGACTTACATAGCTTAGAGTAGCTCCTGGGTCTACTAGAATAGAAATAGTTCGATCAAAGATCTTACCTTCAAACTCTATCATTGTTGGCTGGTAATCAGCTTGTCGATCCTCAAGTGCTGCATTTATTCTGGGCATGGACCGGGCCACATCTCCCACCGTAGAAGCTTCGTAGATCTGGGACAACTGATCGCTTTCCTTCCGATGAGGACAATTTTTAATATAATGGGGTCCGCCACAACCCCAGCACTGAACCGGTGGCCTAGCTGAGCCTTCATTATCCATTCTAACCTGCTGTTCACTATATTTAGATTCAGCAGGTGGCTTAAATCTGATCTGACTTCTCGATGGGTTTTTAGTGCTGGCCCCTTTCGAGAATCCCTTGTGAAAGCTGCTGCGAGTTCCCTTAGCTCCCACAGTCATTCTGCTGCTCTTTTTATCTGCCCAGCGCTTCCCAGAATTTTCTCCTTTTTGTTTGCTCTGCTGGTAACATAGTCTAGCCTTCTGAATCGCTTCATCCATCGTCTTCGGATTATCAAACTCGATTCTTTCTCGCATTGCCAGGGATAGGCTGCTAACAAACCGTTGCACCTTAGCCTTCTCCTCTCGAATGTACGGTACATAGCGAAGCAGGGATGTAAATTTAGTTATGAACTCATCTATGGTCTGCTGTCCAAGCCGCAGATCATGGAATTCTCGTGCTTTTTCATCATAGAAGCGTTCTGTCAGGTATTTTTCCTTAAAATATCTTTGAAAAGTCTCCCAAGTCACATCCTGCTCACTCACCCCCCACACCATCTTGACCTCTTCCCACCATAATGTGGCCTTGGCCTGCAGCTGGAAAATAGCCAGCCGTGCCTTAAGATGGTGATCATACTCGTACACTTGGAAATACTTGTTCATATTGATTAGCCATGCCTCTGCAGCTTCTTCTGATTCCCCATCGAAATGAGGTGGTTTAATCTTCCGAAACTCCCCTTGTAATTCTATTCGCGGTCTTTTTGGAGTTTGATATTCAGAAGCGTTAACAGACTTCTCTCCTCACGTCTCCGCCCTTTCCTCTGCTTACTCCTGTTCATTATGATAGGTTTTCTCATCTGTTACTCATGTCTGTTCAGGCCTAGGATGAGACTGCTATTGATGTTGTTTATCAGATAAACTTTTCAGAATCTTCTCTTGTTCCATGTTTAATCTTGCGTTGTCCTCATGCAAACGGACCATCTCGTCCTTCAGCTCCTGGACTGTCCTCAATATAGTCAAATCAGTATTGCGGCCTTCTGCTCCCAGTTGTACCCATAACTCAGGATTCCCCTGAGGATGAGCAACATTATCTGGTTGATCCAAATTTCCATGAGGAGCGCTACTTGCTCTCCTCATTCCGCTGTTACCTGTACAAGATTAGCTCATTCAACAGATGTAATTGTATATTCCAGTATACTCTTAACTTGTTTGCCAAGATACTATTTATGCATTGCTGTTTTATTAAAATTAACCCGAGGTCACAGAGTTGTAAACCTGGGCTCTGATACCAATTTGTCACACACCATTACAGATCTAATTTTTTTTTTATTTTACCACCATACCAATAAGCATATATATATATATATATCATATGGAATTTCTTTGCACCACCCGACAAATTACAATAGACCACTATTTCCGAGCATTACAATCAAGGTTTTTACTTACTATGATAGAAACGTTATGGTATGAATACATCTACCTGCTCATGCATGGGTTAATAATTTTTCCCTATACCCATTATTCCATACCCATGATTTGGTAATGTTTATGCGTTGGGTAACTTTGATATGTGGCGAATTTTCTAATATGTGGTTTACAAATCCAAGGTGTATTCAGAGTATAGAGAAAGGTTCTCATTCGTAAATGTTTTCTTTATGGAAATTACTATGTTATGTACTACTTTATGTCCCCGAGGCTGCTGATGCGGTGGGATTCTGACCGACTCCGGCACTCATCCAGCTGGCCTGCTATGCGTCGACCATTTGGCTTGATGAACGGCCAGCCATCAGGCCGTCATGTGCCATCGCGTGCCCGGTGCTCCAAACGCCATACGGCCTGACTTCTCGAACTTGCCAATTCGCGGTTGCTTTTCCCGGTTCTTTCCTGCTGATCGGACGATGGTAATAGGTTCGGCCAGATCTAGGGCTAATGTTGAGCCACGAGGCAGAGAAAGCGATTGAAATATTTAAGAGGCGATTCACCTTTCGGCTTGTTTCTTGTTTTCATTGTGGAGCGACTGTATGTCACTTACAGCGTTGTGGCGCTCTGCCTTACCCTGAACCTTCCGTCTCCAGGTAATCGGTGCACAGCAGAATGCCTCTGCCATCGTTCCCGGTTTTAGGTATGATTACTCTTATTCAAGTCCTGCGTCTTTATCCTTCTTGTGTTTTGCCAGATGCAATCTTCACGGCTCCAGTTATGGTTACACTCTCTGTTAGCTCATTTTCTTTTCTCTCAGCGTTTTCATGTAAAGCTCTCAATTTATGGTTTTATTGTTGTGTTCAGGAGGGTGGTTCGACGGCTAACCAGCGATGTTGGGAGTCTGCTCCACTCCTCTGCCATCCAAACTCAGGTAAGAGCCATGCGTTTACCATAGGACCTGTTTTTAACTTTTCCAAGGGTAATGGCTGAACCGCTGTTTGCGTGAACAGGAAAGTCGGGGGTCCTGCTCTTGCATTTGGAGTCCCTCCGCCATGCTCAAAGGGTTTCCTCACTGGAAAGTTTTTATGTCTCATTCCCATTTTTGGTGGTTACATTATGTTTAGGTTTCTTTGCCCATACTCAGGCGGAACCACCGCTAAAGGCGCTGTACGCCGGGCTTAAGTTGTATAACTGTCTCTTATTATTTGATTTACGCTCTTGAGCGCAGACAATGCTTCTTGTTAAACGATGTTTATAGTCTATATAATACTATTCCTTGGTTTGGTTTCGGTTACGAAATTGTTATTGTGACAGTAATTCTTGGTATGGCTCTGGCTCTGTGTTATGACGTTTTTCTGGCTTACTCGCCTTCTCTATAGCTTTAATGTGAACTCGGCTTATACACTAATCTCTACTCGTCTCTTTTCCAGTGTAAATTAGTTTTCTTATGGTTAATACTTTTCTAATAATGGTTCGGCAATAGAGCCCCTGCTGGCTAAGCACATGCTTAAGCTCAGCTATGGTGACTCTTTTAGAGCCGGGACAAATTGCTAATATCTGTTGTGTGTGCATAATGTTAATGGTTCTTCTTTTGTTCCACGGTGACAGGGATGTATCCATCTGTAAATGTCTTATCCCACATGCATATGTATTTTCAGTCAAATGTTTCAGTTATATAATTGTGGAGGAATGTTGTCGCTCCGAAGCTTGTGTTTTGTTCCGCCGACAATTTGTTCGGCCTGCACCTTTCCTTGGTAGAGGGTTTGAATAGTTCGTTGTTTTTTTAATGTTGTTATGATTCGGAATAAGAAGCTATTAATTCTGTATATTCCTAGATTTCTTTTCGTTTTCGCTTGCATTTGATTACAGAGAAGGGTTTTACCATTTTCCTTATGTTTAATATTCTTGCTACCACCTGTATCACAGAGTTTTCAGTTCGATATGTTCTATGCTTATGTTCTTGACTAATAGATACATTCTGTCTCTACCAGTTGCGTAGAAACTAGTTTTTTTAAAGGAATGAATAGATTGCTTTTCCATTATTTTCACTCGCTTACAAAAGACCATAAAAGGATTCCACAGATAAAATGCTTAGCAAGCCATACCTGTTTAGCAGCAAACCTGTTCGTAATGCTTGTCAACCTCCCGTCCGTAGGAAGATCCTTCTCGATCTTCCACCCCCAAGCACTTATGCAGATCCTCTTGTCTGCAATCTCACTGGCTATGCCAGGTCTCGCTATCTGATCCTAACCAGACGTAGCGGATTCAGGAAATCTCTTCCTTTCAACACATGCTATCTGGTCACTACCAGACATAGCATCTTCCCCATTCCTGCCATCTGATCCTAACCAGACTTGGCATTTTCCCCCTTTTTCCTCCTGGGGTCTCAACTGCCTCATGAAGGTAGTTAGGTTTTTTTATTTAACTACCTCAACAGTTATTAACCACAATTAATCATATACTCAAATTAAATAGTGATGACACAATTAATTATCATAATAGTTAACAACACTAACAACAGAGTTTTTATACTTATCAAACAGAGTTTTAGCTCACAGTTAAATTTACTATTTTACCAACATTATCACTTCACGAGGAGCATTACATCAATTTATTTTATTTTTATAGATTATTTTTACTAATAAGTGATTTGAAATGGTTTTTAAATGTAAAAATATATGTATCTTATATTATATAATCATTTGATCTTTTTTATATATATAATAGGTCAAATAGATTGTGTGTAAATGTGCTAGCTTATTCAACGTATTCTCTTAGATCAACATTACTATCACTTACAATAGTAATGTGTGTTGTATTCTTTGTTTAAATTTATTTATTTCGAATTTACAGGTTTCTTTAATATTTTTATAATTATTAATCTAGAAATATTTATTATGTTAATATGTTATATATGAATGAAAGGGAAATTTATTTTATTTTTATAGATTATTTTTATTAATAAGGGATTTGAAATGGTTTTTAAATGTAAAAATATATATATTTTATATTATATTATCATTTGATTTTTTTATATATAATTAATGTCAAATTTGTATTAGATTGGAAAAGTTTTTTTTATTTATTTTTATTGAAAATATTGTAATTTTGATAATTTTATTAACGGGAAGAGGGGAAAATAATTTATAGAAATGTTAAAGATAAAATTGATTTTACAAATGATTTTTTATCACTGTGTTATTATGTACTTACCAAATATAAATAACAAATACAAATATAATAGATGAGTGTAATAAATATAATATATGAGTGTAATAGGTTGGATCTATCTTATAAAAATGATAGAGATAAAATTATTTTTGTAAATGATTTTTTATTATTTTGTTATTATTTACCTGATATAATACATAAGTGTAATTGTAAAATTTGAATAAATTATGAATAATTTGTTATCTATTTTTTTAAATATATAGTGTTTTAATGCGTTATATATTAATTTTATTTTTTATTTTGAAATTATATATATATATATAGATAAAATTAAATACTAGTTTTTAATATTTATTAAAGAAAAAATATTGGAGATATTAAATAAAAAATATATTATATTAAAAGTGGATAATACTATAAGATTGCTATAAGATATATAATTATAGTCATTATATTTAATGTTATAGTAGTATAATATTAAGACAACATAATATAATAATTTTATTATTCTTACCTATGGATTATAATATTTTTAATGATATTTGTTAAATAAGCCATTAAACTAATAACCCTAATATAGTGATATTCATATTAATAGTTATTATCTTATTATGACTTTCACACACATAGGTAATGTATGAACATTACACCTTAATATATGATAGTTATTATCCTATAGTTAGGTACCTATACTAATATTAAGATTATAAGTAAATTATAATAATTAAGGTCATTATTAAGATATCCTAATTAAATATTTATATTAGATCCCTAAATTATAATTAGGTAATTACACCTTAACATATCATAGTTACTATCCTATAGTTAAATACCTATACTAATATTAAGATTATAGGTAAATTATAATAATTAAGGTCATTATTAAGATAACTTAATTAAATACTTATATTAAATCCCTAAATTATAATTAGGTCTTAAGCCATATATAATAAGTATAAGATATTAATATAACTCTATAAATTAGTTAATATGATATATGTATTATATAAGGTAAAAATTAATAGATATTAATATTACTATATAATACAATATTACCTATTATATATATATATATATATATATATATATATAGATAAGTCATAGAAAGTTGTACTACATAAGTAATGAATAATCTTATTTAACAATTCAACGACAACAAATGCAGCTAATCAATAAAAGCATTTAATGCAAAAGATATGGGATAACATCAGGTGAGAATTAATCATCTCGACACATCACTAATCCTCCTTTATCTACATCTATGATACAGTCCACTGCACCACACATTCTCTATAGTTCAATTTCATACCATAATAATCTACTCATACTCAATAAATTCAATAATACAATCAACTACATGATGTAAGTAAAATGTGTCAATTTTATATACAATAGTTAATAAATTTGTCCCATTATATCTTTATTGTCTTTTCCATTAATTTAACTATATTTTAACACAAAAAACACAGATATGATTTTTTTTTTGTTTTTTATTTTAATTTAAATATATATTTATATATTTATTAATTATTTAATTTATATAATTACATCAAAAATATTTGAAAATAAAATATAATTCTTGGCGTGTTTCAGTTCCTCTCCACGCTACTACAATATCCCGGCGTCCTAGTCTTCGTATCTCTTCAGTATCTGTGCAAACTGCAATAAAGCCAATCCAAACAGATTGCTCTATCGGCCTCCCCAGTGCATCAGTTTCTGCGTACAAATACTTGGTCACTTCATAGCCTTCACTACAGGAATGGCGAGGCTTGTGGGGTAGCAAGTCCCTGCCTTGAGCGCCTGTTTCACTTAGGTTTATGGAGCATAACCGTGCTCCACCATTATCAAAGTACCAACAGTTGATTTATTTACAGAACAAAAACTAAAGCCTTTCAAATACAGAGATCCGGGAGCTACAGTTGAAGAATCTGTTGTTCCATATAAAGACTGATACCTAGAAGAGAGAGCAACATACCATCCCACCTCTTTCTCCAAGCCCTCGCGCCCAACTTCGTCACTTTCTTTCTCCCAACTTCGTTGGGTGATTTATTTCGTCAAGCCAGAAACAATAGGAATAGGCTAATTAAAGAAAGTTTATGTGACAACTTAAGGCATGAGGCCATTCTTTACAGTCCACTAAAAGACAAATCTGGAAATAAAAAGCTTTGTCTACGTGTTATGTTGTTGCTTCAACAACAATTAAATTCGTTCTAGATAAATATCTGCTTGGTAAGTCCTCAAAATTGAACTGAGGTCAGATAAGTTTTTTTTAGTGTTAATCTCCCTACTGCATAAGTTCCAGTTGGATTTAATCGATATCGAATCCCAGTTCCGATGAATGTGCGAGTTTGACCCACAACATCTATTTTTGTAAGATTTTTGAGATACACAGATCTAGATCTGCAAAACAATAAACAAGCTTGCAAGAGAAGGAAGGAAGCAAGGAAGAATTGAGAAAAGAATTATTAATTGATTCTACAATATTAGTTTTAGAAAAAATACATAAAAGCAACTAAGTTAAGCTTAGTTGTACATGCAATAACTAAAGCTAACTAAAGCTAAGTGTGCTTTATCTTATGTTAATGTGTACATGTGCCACGTTCAAGCAATAAGTTAACTGGAGCTAATCTAGGTGCATGTACACCAACACAGCTAGTCTAAGTGCATGTACACCAACACCCCCCATTAAGCATAACTTAGGTGAGTGTGATGTAAAATGAATGAGTCCCGGCAACACGGCCATTTTAGGTACCCATATTCAATGCATAAAAAGGATGAAAGAGAGAAAACCCAGTGGGAAGAAAACCCCCCCTCAAAATATAATGCAAAAGTAGAGAAAAGACAACTGCTAGGCAGTCGTGTCCTTCACCCCGAGACGATCTCGCAGGAATCGAAACTTCTGCTCAGTGAAAGTCTTGGTGAAGATGTCAGCAATCTACTCAGAACTAGGACAGTACTGAAGATCGATGATCCCATCATGAATGAGTTCTCTAATGAAGTGCATGTGGATCTCGATGTGTTTGGTACGCTGCCGCTGCACTGGATCTCTGCAAAACTTTAGCGTACTTTGATTATCGCACCAGATGACAGTTGGATGATGGACACTAATCCCAAGCTCAGATAGGAAATGTTGCAGCCAAAGTGCCTGAATAGTGGCATTGACTGCTCCTCTATACTCGGCCTCTGCTGATGATAAAGCAATGGCAGCCTGCTTCTTACTTGACCAACAAATTGGGCCGGATCCCAAACTAACTACATAACCGGAAGTAGACTTGCGATGAATGGTGTCGCCAGCCCAGTCTGAATCTATGAACCAGATGAGATTCAAAGAACAATTGGCTACATAATGAATCCCATAGGTGATTGTCCCCTAGACATATCGAAGGATGTGCTTTGCAGCATTCCAGTGTAACTCATGGGGCTCCTGCATGTATCTGGAAACTGCTCCGACAACATAGGAGAGATCAGGACGGGAGTGAGTGAGATAAATAAGACTTCCCACAAGCTAGTGATACAATGTGCAATCAACCAATGGTGTGTCTTTTCCATTCTCAAGCTTTATCCCTGATAAGAAAGGTGTGGCTGCTGGCTTCCAGTCACTCATGTGAAATCGTGCGAAAAGATCTCTGGCATATTTTGGTTGAGAAATGGTAATGCCAGAATCATGCTGATGGATCTCTAGTCCAAGGAAGAAATTTAGCAAGCCCATGTCTGTCATAGAAAACCGCTTATGCAATGCAGTTTTGATGTTAGTAATGACAGAAGCTGAACTACCCGTTATCAAAAGATCATCTACGTAGAGTACTATGATCAACAAGGAGTCAATTTTCTTTAGAAAATAAACATTGGAATCATATTTGCAGCGTAAAAAATTTTGAGATAACAAATAAGAATCCATCTTTGCATACCATGCTCTAGGTGCCTGCTTGAGACCATAGAGAGACTTCATTAGTTTGCATATCAGAGATGAATTCTGCATGTATCCCGATCGCTGCTCCATGTAGATTTCCTCCTCGAGATCACCACGAAGAAAGGCATTCTTCACATCCATATGATGCACCTCCCATCCTCTTATTGTTGCAATGGAGAGAGCTAGCCGAATGGAATCCATTTTTGCCACTGGAGCAAAAGTCTCATCATAGTCAACACCATGTACTTGCTGAAAACCTTTTGCTACCAATCGTGCCTTATATCGACTAACTTGGCCATTTGATGCTTTCTTGGTCCAGTAAACCAACTTGCATTTCACAAGTTTGTGATTTGAAGGTAGCGGAACCAAATACTAAGTCTGGTTCTCAATGAGAGAGTTATATTCCTCATCCATGGCGGCTTCCCATTCAGGATGCCCATTTGCTTCTGCATAAGTTTGTGAATCAGATCCATGCATCATATAAGCATGCATTGGCATTGATGGCTCCATAGCTAAGAGTGCTTGCGGATCTTCCTCAAACAGAGGGATAGAGGCAGGATCATCAAGGATATCACTCATGCTGCGCCATTTTTGTGTTGAAGGTGGTCGAGAATCTTCCGAACTACATGCAGAAGTATGATCTCGATGTTCAACAACTGGTGGTCTAACAGGGGTCACAGGAAAAGACTCATCTTCATCAGAATGCTGGTCTGAATTTTCATCTGCATACTCATCAATGAGTGGTGATGAAAATTTGGTAACAAGTTCATCTACTAGTGCATGCGAAATATCTTCGTCAAACTTTACACTTTGCTTTGAGGCTCCAAAGCCTTTCTCTTCTCTGGAGGAATGCGGGCCCATGCTCGAGATCCAAAAATGCGGAAATGACTAACTTCAGGTTGCATGCCAGTCCAAGCCTCAAAAGGTGTTTTTCCAGTAACAGATTTATGAGGAGATCTGTTCTGGATGTATGAGGCACAATTAATAGCTTCGGCCCACAATTTCGACGGAAGATATCTTGCATGAAACATTCAATTAGCCATCTCTTTCAAAGATCGATTTTTCCTTTCAGCCACGCCATTTTGCTGTGGAGTGTAAGGAACTGTATGCTGCAATTGTATGCCTGCTTCATCACAAAGATTCTTGATATCTTTGTTGACATATTCCGTCCCATTATCTGTGCGGAGTATTTTGATGCATTTTCCAGACTGATTTTCCGCATGCGCTTTGAAAATATTTAGATGTTGAAAAACTTCAGACTTGTGTTTCAAGAAGTAAACCCAAGTGAATCTCGTGTAATCATCTATAAATGACAACACATATCTTGCTTTGCTCATTGAAAGCACCGGAAATGGACCCATGAGATCACTGTGTACAAGTTCCAAAGGTGAAGAGGCTCTCCATGCATGCCCCTTCTCGAATTTTTCTTGTGGATGATTTCCAAGAGCACATCCATTACAAACACCATCTAAAAATTCAATGGTTGGCAATCCTTTGACCATCCCTTGCTTACTAAGCTGTTGCATATATCTGAAATTCAAGTGCCCAAATCTCTCGTGCCAAATCCTACTTTCTTCATTTTCATGCGTAAGTAGCAAAATAGAGTCTGATTGAGCAACAAAATCAGAAAATGTATACAGACGAGATTGATCATTTACCTTGCCAGATGCAATCTTCAAATTGGTTTGCATGTCATAAATGTTCACGGAATCTGGGGTAAATTCCACTTTCGTTTCGCTGCCTGTGTGTGTCATCTGATACACTGAGAGAAGATTCACAAAAAGACTTGGAATATGCAAGACATTTTCAAAACTTCCATCTTCGAATTGCACTCTTCCTTGTCCAGTTGCTGCAACTGTAGAATTATCCCCCATGAGAATGGGAGGACCTGAGTATGCATGTAGAGAAGAAAAGGATTCCTTTGAAGAAGCCATATGATGTGAAGCTCCTGAATCGATGATCCATTCTTGTGGTGCAGAATGAAGAGCAATCAAAGCATGTCCGTTACCTCTTGGATCTGGTGCTTTTTCTCCAGACTTCTTCTTAGCATTCTCAAGAATGTGGTCTCCAATACTGTGTTGCTGGAGTGTCTGCACCATAAGATCTATAGTCTTCTTCATGCATGCAGATTCAGGATGAAAACCACGGTGGCAATAATTGCACATTGATTGCCCTTTCGTTCCTTTCCTTTCCTTTGAGCCAGATGATCCATCGGGGGGTTGGGATGTCCTCCCTTTCTTGGATCAGGATCCTTCTTCCCTTTTCCTTTCTGATGGTCTTTGGAATTTTCCTTTCCTTTTGCATGCACAGTAAGTGCATGCGCTTTGGAATTTTCAAGTGTGCCCATTTTGATGAGCTTATCTTGCTCATGTATCAAAGACTGAATAAAAGAATCCAGTGAGGGCATCTTCCAAGCTGCACCAGTTGCAGATCTGACTGTGTGGAATGTAGAGATGAATACTGCATACTCTGGACCAAGTTTTGATAAAATGGAAAGAACCAACTGATTTTCTTGCTTGGATTTGTCGATCCCGCATCCTTTCAGCTGAACCAACAAGGCTTTATACCTTGTGAAAAAATCTTGAATGTTCTCAAATTTTCTCGGATCTAATAAGTTTAACTCATTTTCGACAATGTGACCTTGCATTTCATCCTGTTTTCCAAACAATCCTTCCAAAATTTTCCACACTTCCTTTGGAGTTGAACATGATTCAACATGAAATAGCAGTTCCAGAGAAATAGATAAACATAGGATGCTGAAAGCCTCGTCCATGCGATTGAAATATCTTGTTTTCTCCATTGCCGATGTTGGTTCAACTTCCGTTTCCATGGTTATTCGAAATAATCCTCTACTTCTGAGATGAAGTTGAATCTTTGGCTTCCATTCGAAATAATTATATGGAGTGAGAATTGTTGATTGTGGAAACTCCAATTTAGACTCCATTCTTTGTTGTTGCTTCAATCTTCTGAACCTGCAAATAAAATTGCTTGTTTACTGATTACAAATCCCTGTGCTCTGATACCATGTAAGATTTTTGAGATACATAGATCTAGATCTGCAAAACAATAAAAAAGCTTGCAAGAGAAGGAAGGAAGCGAGCAAGAATTGAGAAAAGAATGATTAATTGATTCTACAATATTAGTTTTAGAATAAATACATAAAAGCAACTAAGTTAAGCTTAGTTGTACATGCAATAACTAAAGCAAACTAAAGCTAAGTGTGCTTTATCTTATGTTAATGTCTACACGTGCCACATGCAAGCAATAAGTTAATTGGAGCTAATCTAGGTGCATGTACACCAACACAGCTAGTCTAAGTGCATGTACACCAACAATTTTAGAGGCGCTAAAAATAGTTGATGATCCGGGAGAGCCACATACAGTAGTTTATATAAAGCAAGTATCAGTGAATGATCGAACGACTCACCTTGTTTATGAATCCATTGTGATCTATAGAAAGAACCCATTTTAGCAACTTATATAGATTCGGAGCAATCTCATTCACGACAATTGAAAATGAGTGAAAATGTAGAAAGACGTTAACAACAAATCGCTGGTGAGGTCGATACATGGAGCATACAGCCGCACCAGTTTTCTGATGACCATCAACATAAAAGGTATAAGTTGTTCCCTGCTGCTAGGAGAGTCTGAACAAAAGTAGGTCGGTCTTCTCCCGAAGGTATGTAACATCTTCGGTGCACGCAGGAAATTGTTGTTTCTCGGTGGTTGGTTTTCATGGTTGGTGGTGTAAATGTGTTAGAAAACCTGCACAGATGAATCTAGCTAGTAAAGGTTGAACACACAGCTTTGCAGAGCAAAAACACTAAAATAAAATCGAAAGAACAAAAGAATGATTCATTAGAAAATAGGTTACAATGCTCATGATATAGCATTACTGGGTGAAGATCCCAAGGTAATGCACCATAGTGGTGATCAATGAGAAGACTCAACACCTACAACAAGTTCCGGAGAGAACTAGCTAGTTGCGGAGTGAAAGAAGGAGCAAATCAGGGAGTAAATCATGCAGAAGAACTAACCAGTTGCGGAGTTAAAGAAGGAGCAAATCAGGGAGTAAATCATGCAGAAGAACTAACCAGTTGCGGAGTTAAAGAAGGAGAAAATCAAGGAGTAAATCATGCAGAAGGAATCTTGCATGTAGTCTCATGCTCTAACTAAGAGTTCGCATGTAGGTGTGTAGTAGTTCCAACACCCCCCATGAACACCACTATGGGAAAAAATAGAAACTGGGCCCTAGCAGCTAAGGCCAAAGGTCACCCAAAATACAGTGCAACTTGTACTAAAATTGAGGAAAGAGAGAAAACCTCATGGGAACCCTCCCCCCCCCTTTAAAAGACAATGTAATCAAAAGAAAAGAGAAAGAAAAGACAATTGCTAAGCAACTGTGTCCTTCACTCCAAGACGATCGTGCAGAGAGCAAAAATTTTACTCAGTGAATGTCTTGGTGAAGATGTTTGAAGTGTGTTTTGCTGAAGGACATAACTGCAAATCAATGACCTGATCATGTACTAAGTCTCTGATGTAATGCATATGGATCTATATGTGCTTCGTCCGTTGCTGTTGTACTAGATCCCTGCAAAATTTGAGAGTGCTCTAGTTGTCACACCAGATGACAATTGGCTGGTGGAACTGGATGCCCAACTCAGTGAGGAATTGTTGTAGCCACAGAGCCTGAATGGTGATGTTGACTACTCCTCTATACTCGGCCTCAACTAAAAAGAGAGAAATAGGAGCCTGCTTCTTGCTTGACCAACATATAGGGCCAGATCCTAGACTAAGTGAATATTCAAAGCTGGAATTGCGATCAATGTTGTCTCCCGCCCAATCAGAATCTGTGAATCCAAGGAGATTCAATGTAGTGCTTGCTGCATAGTGAATCTCGAAGGTGATGGTGCCTCGCACATATTGGAGGATGCACTTGGCAGCATTCCAGTGTAGCTCATGCAACTCCTGCAGGTATCTGGAAACTGTCCATACTACATAGGGAGATCTGGTCTGGAGTGGGTGAGGTACAATAAGCTCCCCACTAGCTGTCAGTAGAGAGTGTTGTCAACTGATGGAGTGTCACCTCCATCCTCAAGGAGGACCCCAGACAGAAAAGGAGTCAGTGCTGGCTTGCAGTTAGTCATGCGAAATCTCTTAAGGAGATCCCATGCATACTTAGCCTAAGAGAGTTTGATGCCTGTGGCATCCTGGCTGATCTCAAGACCAAGAAAGAAGTGTAATGGACCCATGTATGTCATCAAGAACCTAACATGCAAGGCCCTCTTGACTGTAGCAATGGCTGAAGCCGAGCTGCCAGTGATTAGGAGATCATCCACATGTAAAACTAAGATAACAAGAGAATCATGTGTCCTGAGCATGTAAACATTCCGATCAAACCTACATCTTTCAAAATTTTGTGACAAGAGAAAAGAATCCATCTTCGCATACCAAGTTCTCGGGGCTTGCTTAAGGCCATAGAGAGATTTCTTCAGTCTGCAGACCAAAGATGAATCCTTAATGAAACCATGTGGCTGCTCCATGTAGATCTCCTCACATAGGTCTCCGTGAAGAAACACATTCTTCACATCCATCTGATGTACTTCCCACCCCTGGGCAGCCGCAATGGCAAGTGTAAGGTGTATGGAATCCATCCTTTCTACTGGAGCAAAGGTCTCGTCATAATCAATGCCATGCACTTGTTGGAAGCCTTTGGCTACTAGCCTTGCTTTCCGTCTGGTGATTTGCCCATTTGCAGCACTCTTGCTCCTGTAGACCCATTTGCATCGAACAAGTTTCCTTCCTGAAGGAAGGGGGACCAGATCCCAGGTCTGGTTCTCGAGGAGGGAGTTATACTCCTACTCCATGATGGACTCCCAAGATGGATGCCCAGTAGCCTCAGCATAAGACTATGGATCAGAGGAATGAACCAAATGACAATGTCATGATGGCGATGGTTCAATGGCAGTGAGGATAAGAGGAGGCTCAATAAACTCTAAGCTAGTCCTTTGCAGATCAGAATTATCCCCCACAAGACCATTTCTAGCAGCTAGGTGGTCTTGTGCATATATCTCACGTAAGCTCCTTGTTCTTTGATTTATGATAGGGCAATATGATTCACTGTTGGAAGCCCGATCTGGGCTTGGATGTGGATCATCATATGCATGTACTAGATTTGTATTTGAAGACTCTGTCTCTGCATCTGCATGCTCTACCTCAGCATCTCCATTCTCTGTATCTGTATCTGAGTGTACTGATTCATCATCTCAGACATGAGGTAGATAAAAGGTGTCTGCATGCGGCAATTGAGGTGCATGCGAGAGACTTTCCTCAAATTTGACACTTCGCTCAATGATGAGCTTGTCCGTAGAGGAAATCAAGAGCCAGTATCCCTTCACACCATCAGGGTATCCAACAAAGATGCACTCAATGCTTTGTGGATCAAGAGCTTTTCTCTTTTCAGAGGGGATCCTGGCCCATGCTCGGGAGCTGAAAACACGGAAGTGTGTGACCTCTGGCTTAGTGTTGCTCCAAGCCTCAAAGGGGGTCTGATTCTTGACAGACCTATGAGGAGATCTATTCTGGATGTAGTTAGCACAATTAAGTGCTTCAACCCATAGCTTATGAGTCAGTGACTTAGCATGCAACATGCAGGAAGCCATCTCTTTCAGAGATCGGTTCTTTCTCTCAACAACTCCATTCTACTACGGAGTGTATGGAACTGTGTACTACAACTATATGCCAGACTGAAGGCAAAGGTTCTGAATTGTTGTGTTAACATATTCCCCCCCCATTGTCTGTATGGAGGGCTTTGATCTTTCTCTCTGACTGTGTCTCAACTAGTGCTTTGAAATCTTCAAAGTGCGCAAAAACTTCAGATTTGGCCGTGAGAAGATACACCCAAATATACCGTGAGAAATCATCAATAAATGTAAGGACATACCTTACTTTGTTGATGGAAGGATGAGGAAAAGGCCCCATGAGATCACTATGGATCAGATCTAGAGGAGAGGATACTCTGTGAGTCTTGCCGGTGTCAAACTTTTCTCTAGGATGTTTGCCAAGGACACACCCTTCACAAACTCCTTTGGAGAAATTGATATTTGGCAAGCCTTCCACCATCTCATTCTTTCTTAGCTGTGGCATATACCTGTAATTTAAGTGACCAAACCTCCCGTGCCAAAGCCTACTACTATCATCAACATGTGTAAGCGATAAGGAGGATTCATATTCAATAAATTCAGAAAATGTATACAGTCTGGCTCCATTGTTTACCTCAACGGTTGCAATTTTGGAGCTACTATGTAGGTCATATATGTTCACTGCATCTGGAATGAATTCCACTCTCTTTCCGGTGCCAGAATGAGTGATCTGATAAACTGAAAGCAGTTTTACCGAAAGTTTTGGAACATGAGGCACATCTTCAAAGCTTCCGTGTAAAAGTTCCACTCTGCCTTTTCCGGTGACCTCAATAGGTGAGTCATCTCGCATGAGGATGGGAGGTCCTTTGCATGCATCCAAAGAGGAATAGACTTCCTTTGTAGCAGCCATATGATGTGATGCACCAAAATCTATAATCCATGCATCAGGAGAAGAATTAATCGCAACTAAAGCATGAAAATTATTACCTTTCCCGTGTGGCGGATCCTCAGTTTTCTTCTTGGCGCCCTGAGGGATGTGGTCCCCAAGGTTGTGCTTCTGAAGCATTTTTTCCATTTGGTCAATTTATTTCTTCATGCAAGAGGATTCTGGATGGAATCCTCTTTGACAGTAGATGCATCTGTTTCCTTTATCCCGTTTCTCATTTCTCGAGCTAGAGGAGTCATTGAAGGGCCTGGTGTACCCTTCCTTCTTTGGATGGGAATGTGCTTTTCCCTTGTCTTTTTGCTGCTGATTTTTCTGATTTGAATCAGATCTGTGATTTTTATTGTGGCTGTCATCATGCACAGCAAGTGCATGTGCTTTTGGAGGTTTGATTTTCCCCATGCCAATGAGTTTATCTTGCGCAAAAATAAGGGACTCCATAAATTCTTTGAGAGAAGGCATAGTGTAGGATTTACCTGTTGCGAGCCTTACTAAATGAAATGTAGACACAAAGATGGAGTATACCGGTCCGAGATTTGACATAATAGAGATAACTTGGCGACTCTCCTCCTTGGACTTTTCAACTCCATAACCCTTGAGTTGCAGCAATAGATCATTATATTTGGTGAAGAAGTCTTGAATTCTGTCATAGTTTCGTGGATCCAATGACAATAGCTCCACTTCGAGCAAATGTCCTTTCTTCTCATCCTCTTTCTCGTAGAGTTCTTCAACCTTTTTACAAATCTCATTGGGAGTATTGCAGGTAGAGAGATGAAATTGCAACTCTGGTGAGATACACATGCATATGGATCCATGGCCTCATCCATACAGTTGAGGTACTTGGATTTCTCTATGGCTGAAGTGGGTTCCACTTCTGTTGCCATGGTAATCCTGTACAACCCTTTATGACCAAGGTATTGAGCCATTTGGTCCTTCCATTCGTGAAAGTTGTACGGTGTTAGGATCGATGCTTTGGGAAACTCCATTTTTCTCTCCATCTTCGATCTCCAAGCTATAATACCTACAAAATAAAGTACTGGTGCACCTTTTATCTAGCAACCTGTGGGCTCTAATACCATGTAAATGCGTTAGAAAACCTGCACAGATGAATCTAGCTAGTAAAGGTTGAACACACAACTTTGCAGAGCAAAAACACTAAAATAAAATCGAAAGAACAAAAGAATGATTCATTAGAAAATAGGTTACAATGCTCATGATATAGCATTACTGGGTGAAGATCCCAAGATAATGCACCATAGTGGTGATCAATGAGAAGACTCAACACCTACAACAAGTTTCGAAGAGAACTAGCCAGTTGCAGAGTAAAACAAGGAGCAAATAACGGAGTAAATCATGCAGAAGAACTAACCAGTGGCGGAGTTAAAGAAGGAGCAAATCAGGGAGTAAATCATGCAGAAGAACTAACCAGTTGTGGAGTTAAAGGAGTAAATCATGCAGAAGGAATCTTGCATGTAGTCCCATGTTCTAACTAAGAGTCTGCATGTACGTGTGTAGTAGTTGCAATAGGTGGGTGTTTATGTGTGCTCTAATTTGCATGTCCTTGGGGATTATGTATTTTTATTAGTCACATATACCGCTCTAGGTGTATGGTGTTAGAGGTCGGTGGTTTTGTTTGCGTGCTCTGGTTTATGGGGTTTTGTGGGCTTCTAGTGACTTATTCATTTCTCTCTTAGTTTGTCTTTCATATATACTCTATCAGTCGAGATGCGGACGACTACTGTACGTTTTCTGCTACATTATCTTTCTGTGTGATTTTTTTTCCCTTTATAGTTTTTGAGGACATTCATTGACAATTCAGTATAGTATGCCAGGTTCCATCTCGGATGTCCTTGTTCCACTTCTAAAATCAGAGATATTCCATATCCTTTTTTTCACACGGAGATATTCAATATCCTTTTTTTTCACACCATTTTGCATTCTTATATGCATTATTAAGACTCATTCCCATTAAACTCCCCGATGTCGAGATGCCTATCTTGACAGACTTTCTTTTGATTTCTTGCCCACAACTTTACTAGGGGAGGGTTCATGTTTTCAGCCTATTAGTTACTACTCCCTTCATGTTTTCAGCCTATCAGTGACTACTCCCTCTGGCGACACTGGTGTAACTCTTTCATTATATCTCAGCCATGCAAGTATTTTGGAATCTGATTGTGTAACAGGTGGTAGTCTTGCTAGGGATGCTACTGTATTTGTTCCTGTGATGGTTTTTAGTGTGTTTCAGGCAAAATTCGACACTGGATTTTTCTCTTTGTCTTGCATGCTCTAGTTTCTTTGGTGGCATGGGGCATTTCCAGGTATCAGATTATTTCATTTTCGACAATATTTGAATTCACACCTAGCGGGCAGAAGGAATCTTAATTTCTAGATTGACAGGCGTATGTATCACAACACACATATCCTTCTGACATTTTGGACTCTGGATGCTTACGTGCTAATCCGACCAATCGGGCACTATTTGTTTTTGTTCCACGGAGATACATTACTTCCATTTCAGGATTCCAAATTGGCAGCAGGCTTCCTCGGTAGGCGATATCTAGGTTTGTCTATGTGTGTGTTTTGATATTCTCCCTGGGATCGTGGATCCCAAAACATTCTTGCAAGGATTTCTATTATTTTCACCCCGTGTTTCACCTACCACCCTTTTCCCCAGTGAATTTCTCTTATTTATGTCTGATTTTCATTGATAATTTCTATATCTGAATTACTCTTTCCAATACATGTCCTGGATCAACCCGTTTGGGCCCAACGCATCAGCTCACGAAGCCTTATTCGTGTGATCCTGGAGGCTGAATCAATCCACCATTCTCTCTCTGGATCTGTGTGGGGGATGGGCCCTTCGCACCCACAAGTGGAGCTCCCATGTGTTGGGCGGGGTCTTTGGATAGATGACAAGCATGCTACTTTTTATTCACATGGGGCTCGTAGATTGGGTGATGTCCGACAGGGTGGTCAAAAATGTCGTTCCATTAAAATTACCACCCCGACTCCATTTCTTAGTTTTGGCCACGACGTCCTCATCAACATGGTCACCAGTTTACAGAAAATAGCTCTTATCGGTAAATGGCATTTTGCTAATGTTGATGAAGGCAAGATGAGGAGTTAGGTGGAATCGAAATGGAAGTCCTTACTCAGCTATGTGGCCTCTATGGTTCAGCTTATGGGTGGATGGTACAACTTCCATTTCCTCTGCCAAGAGGATTTACTCAAAATTCAGGCACTTCCATGGATCAAAAGACAAGGTTTTCTTGCTTTACACTCTTGGTATATCAGATTCAATCCTCTGAAGGAGACGCGAGAGAATAAGCTCATCTGGGTTAAGCTACTGAGCTTGCCAATTAAATTTTCGACCAGACAAGTGTTTATGGATATTGGGAATGCAATTTGAAAATTTGTATATGTTGATCCGAAGTGCCTCAGTGCCCGCGATAAAAGAGTCGCATGGATTTTAATTGAGGAAGATTACTGTCGTGGGTTTCTGGACCATATTGAGCTGCAATGGGTGGATACTCACTTGGTGCAGCATTTGAACTTCTTGGGTGTACCTTTTCGCTACCTCATATGCCACCACACTGGCCACCTTATGGCTTAGTGTCCAAGAGGGAAGGGTGGTTATCACTTTCCACGTGGTCATCATCAAACAGGAGCAAAATATATGGATGGCAGACGACCAGAATATTACAAGACTAGTCAGGGGAAGAATGTTCATCTAGGTGGTGTTCTAAATTATCCAGGTAATCTGACACACTCTACACTATTTCATTTTTTTTCCTCACTCCCTAAGGCTAATGATGAGTCGGTCCCCATATATCTTCCATCATCACCTTGGACATCTGAACATTCAGGCACTCCCAACATTGATGACTCATCCCCGACGGAACAAAATCCCCTTCTTTCTGTTCCTACTCCCTCCCCTCTGGATTATGTTCCTACGTAGATGACGTCTTTCGACATCCCCTCCACATCACACATTACATACTCTCTGGCTCACATACACTCTCCATCCATGCACCCACCTATTATGACTCCTACTCGACCTATTTTCCCTAGGTCTCCGATGACTTCACCGACTAACTCGGTTGACAACGACTTATATTTTCTACTACAAAAGAAGACCCTCAACCTCCGTTCGATCAGAATCCATAAACCTCTGACTTCTTCTTCCCCATTCATTAGCCCATCCTCAGTCGGAAACATCACTGTTAGAAGGAAGCAAAATATGGGTAGTCGGCATGTCCGTGGGCATTCCCGTTATACTAATACCTACCCTTTTGATCCTCATTCTCTGATAGACATTCCTATTGCGTCTCCCATTTCGCCTTGGTTCCTTAGATATTTCCTGCCTGAATCTGGTCCATCATGAACTTCATCTTATCAATGAATATCCAGGGTTTGTGGGCATCCCAAAAATTGCCCTCAAGGAACTTTTTCTCTCTTCTTGTCCCTACATTATTCTCATTCAAGAAACAATGCATCAAGTAAGAGAGGTGATAAACTAATTCAGGCAGATGCTCTCGGACTAGCATATGGTGGCCATGGATGCTACTGGTTGATTGGGGGGACTAGCTGCCCTAGGGGATCCACGATGGGTCAGGATGATTCTTCTGGCAGGGCACATCAAAGGTCTACCGGGGAGGATGTTTGTTTTAAATATATATGCCCCATATGGAGAACGACACATTTTTTGGTGAAACTTGTGCTTTTCTTGAATTATTCATCTCATTACTCTAATTATGGCGGGTGATTTGAACTGCACTATAGATTTAGAAGAGGTTTGGGGCCGGTCCCGAAGCATTGATAATATGGCTGACATGTTTAAAAAAATTATCAATGATCATAACCTGGTTGATATATGTCCTTTTAAAATTGTGCCTACCTGCAATAATGATAGGGCTAGTGATGAATATGTTGCCAAAAGGCTGGACCGCTTCCTACTACATGAACAAATGGTGGAAAAGCTCGGATGTGCATAATCCAATATCTTTAATAACTTTACATCTGACCGTCACCCCATAATTCTTACTTGGCATCATGGGTATCTAAGATACAACATGCCTCTTAAATTCAACCAAGTTTGGCTAGAAGACCCTAATTTCGAAGTCCTGATAAGAGATTTTTGGATATGGGACCAGGGTGTAAATATTTCCCCCATGGCCGTTATACAGGACAAACTTGGTGCCTTGAAGACCATGGTAAGGTCATTGGAACGAGGGAAGAAGGCACAACAGAAAAATGATCTAAATGATATTAACATGGCCCTGGTGGCTTTACAACATCACATGTCCTCTCATTTCCCATCGGTCGTGGTGTAGAACAAAATTCGTGCACTTGAGCTAAAAAAGAAGCAAATCCTTCACCAAATGGTATTGACTTGGTGCCCAAAGAGCAGGGCCATATGAATTCGGGAGGGAGATAATAACACTAAGTTGTTTCATCGTTATGCAAACCACAGAAGGAAGGTTAACTCAACTTGGGAGATCTCTAATGTTGATGGCAATTGCGTTCAGTCACAACAGGAGATTACTAGATTGGGGGCTGCACACATTGAACAAGCATATTTTCGACCAGACAAGTGTTTATGGAAATTGGGAATGCAATTGGAAAATTTGTATATGTTGATCTGAAGTGCCTCAGTGCCTGCGATAAAAGAGTCGCATGGATTTTGATTGAGGAAGATTACTGTGGTGGGTTTCTGGACCATATTGAGCTGCAATGGGTGGATACTCACTTGGTGCAACATTTGAACTTCTTGGGTGTACCTTTTCACTGCCTCATATGCCACCACACTAGCCACCTTATCACTCAATGTCTATGAGGGAAGGGTGGTCATCGCTTTCCACGCGGTCATCATCAAACAGGAGCAAAAGATATGGACAATGAATGACCAGAATATTACAAGACTGGTCGGGGGAAGAATGTTCATCTGGGTGGCGTTCTAAATTCTCCAGGTAATCTGACACACTCTACACTATTCCATTCTGCTGCCTCACTCCCTAAGGCTAATGATGAGTCAGTCCCCATATATCTTCCATCATTACCTTGGACATCCGAACATTTAGGCACTCCCACCATCGATGACTCATCCCCGACAGAACAAAATCACCTTCTTTCTATTCCTACTCCCTCCCCTCTGGATTATGTTCCTAGGTAGATGACGTCTTTTGACATCCCCTCCACATCACACATTACATACTCTCTGGCTCACATACAGTCTCCATTCATGCACCCACCTATTATGACTCCTACTTGACCTATTTCCCCTAGGTCTCCGGTGACTTCACTGACTAACTTGGTTGACAACGTCTTCGATTTTCTACCACAAAAGAAGACCCTAAACCTCTGTTCACTCACAATCCATAAACCTCTGACTTTTTCTTCCCCATTCATCAGCCCATCCTCAGCCGGAAACATCACTGTCAGAAGGAAGCAAAATATGGGTAGTCGACATTTCCATGGGCGTTACCATCATACTAATACCAACCTTCTGAACCTCATTATCTGATAAACATTCCTATTGCATCTCCCATTTCACCTCGGTCCCTTAGATATTTCCTCCCTAAATCTGGTCCATCATGAACTTCATCGTATCAATGAATATCCAGGGTTTGCGGGCATCCCAAACATTTCTCGCCCTCAAGGAACTTTTTCTCTATTCTCGTCCCTACATTATTCTCATTCAAGAAACAATGCACTGGGTAAGAGAGGTGATAAACTAATTCAGACGGATGCTCCTATACTAGCATATGGTGGCCACGGATGTTGCTGGTTGATTGGGGGATTGGCTGCCTTATGGGATCCCCAATGGGTCGGGATGATTCTTCTGGTAGGGCACATCAGAGGTCTACCTGGGAGGATTCGTGTTTTAAATATATATGACCCGTATGAAGAACGAAACTTTTTTTGGCAAAACCTATGTTTTTCTAGAATTATGCATGCAATTTGAACCACACTATAGATTTAGAAGAGGTTTTGGGCCAGTCTCAAAGCATTGATAATATGGCTACCATGTTTTAAAAAATTATCAATGATCATAACCTGGTCGATATATGTCCTCTTAAAATTGTGCCTACGTGGGATAATGATAGGGTTGGCGATGAATATGTTGCCAAAAGGCTGGACTGCTTCCTACTACATGAACAAATGGTGGAAAAGCTCGGATGTGTATAATCCAATATCTTTAATAACTTTACATCTTCAACCGTCACCCCATAATTCTTAGTTGGCATCGTGGGTATCTAAGATACAACATGCCTCTTAAATTCAATCAAGTTTGGCTAGAAGACCCTAATTTCGAAGTCCTGATAAGAGATTTTTGGATATGGGACCAGGGTGTAAATATTTCCCCCATGGCCGTTATACAAGACAAACTTGGTGCCTTGAATACCATGGTAAGGTCATTGGAACGAGGGAAGAAGGCACAACAGAAAAATGATCTAAATGATATTAACATGGCCCTGGTGGCTTTACAACATCACATGTCCTCTCATTTCCCATCGGTCGTGGTGTAGAACAAAATTCGTGCACTTGAGCTAAAAAAGAAGCAAATCCTTCACCAAATGGTATTGACTTGGTGCCCAAAGAACAGGGCCATATGAATTTGAGAGGGAGATAAGAACACTAAGTTGTTTCATCGTTATGCAAACCACAAAAGGAAGGTTAACTCAACTTGGGAGATCTTTAATGCTGATAGTAATTGCGTTTAGTCACAACAGGAGATTACTAGATTGGGGGTTGCACACATTGAACAAGCATATAGGCGCAAGGATCTCGAATGCGGGGAGGAGAAAGTATGGGGGGTAAGTGAATATCCTTTGATGTTTGATGAGGAGGCAAATGTGGCATTATATAAGGTTGTCTTAGTTGAAGAGATCCATTAGGTGTTGAAATCTCTTAAGGGGGACAAAACCCCGGGTCCAGATGGTTGGATGGTTGAGCTATTTACCTACTTTTATGATCTTTTCTAGGAAGATCTAGTTGCCATGGTGGAGGAATCTAGATAGCGAGGGTTTATACACTCACACATAAACTCTACATACATCACTCTGTAATCTTATTTATAAGATTATCTCGAAGACTATTGCAACCAGCATAAAGCACACACTATCGAAGTACATATCCCCTGAACAATATGGATTCTTACAAGAAAGACAAATTCACGATGATGTGGCTATTGCACAAGAATTCTGACACTTGATTCATGTCAAAAAAATTATTGTTGTTGTTATGTAGGTTGATATCCAAAAGGCATACAACTGTTTAGATTGGGGATATCTACAGATGGTCCTTCAGAAGATCAAGATATAGATGAAAGGAGCTGATCGATAATGGCATGCATTACAAATGTCAGGTACGTTGTTGTTATAAATGGTTATCCATCTCGTTTTTTTGCGGCGGGAAGGGAACTTAGACAAGGATTCTCTCTTTCTCCCCTTTTTTCATACTTGCTATGGATGGTTGCACTATTCACATTAAAAAAGTTGTGGTAGAGGGCCAATTTTATGCACTTAACATTGGTAGACAAATTACATTCTATCACAGTTTCTTTGTTGATGATGTTATGATTATGGGGATGATATATATATATATATATATATATATATATATATATATATATATATATATATATATATATATATATATATATCTTACATTATCTTATAGATTCAACAAATTTTGATGGGCCATGAGCCTCATTATGAACTTACCGAAATCTACTATTTTATATGGCTCCTGTGATTTGCATGACATTGCCTATATACAAAGAATTTTCGGGGTGGGAGCAGATTCACAGGAAGTCGGCATGAAATATTTGGGATATCACATTAAGACCTGTAAGTATAGGAATAATGATTGGTTGTGGATTTTTGATCGCCTTTACAACAAAATCATGGGTTGGGAATTTAGATGTTTCTCATTAGGAGGATGTATTACACTCACATAGTTGGTGCTCACCAAGCTGGGTGTATATTGGGCTCAATTATATCGCCTGCCCCAGCTTATTATTAACTCCTTACATGGTATTATGGCTCAATATATTTGGTCTGGGGCGGCACAAAATTTTAAATATCACCTATTAAAATTGGAGAACATTCCTATACTGAAAAATCCGGGAGGATGGGGTGTGTTAAACCTACAACATTTTGGATGGGTGTTGTTGTTGAAATCTCCGTGGAGCGATATATTTGGAGAGGGCATATGGGGCAAAGTGATAAGATATAAATATCTAAGGAGCAAATATTTTGTATATTTGATGCATTGGGGGACCATCGATATTCCCACGGGATTGGCTATATGGCTTAGCCTTATCAAGATCAAAAATGTATTTCTTCAAAATCTATGCTAGCATTTTGACACAAGACATCGATAACGATAGGTGGATATTGAATTCTTGGTATGTTCCAGGAATCAATCATATATTTGGATTTAATTCATGTTTTCAATAGAAGGGGAGTCTTCTATTGGAACCAAGTCATCCAGGTATGGCTTGGAAACGTTCCTATTTGGAAGAGGGCCAATGCTTTGGGATTATCAAGAAAGATCGCTCTTGAATGAGAGCACATCAGAAACATGATGAAATCCATTGGTATATGTTGAGATCGACGAGGAGATCATATCACATGGGATGGCAAGAAAAAGATAGGGGAGATTGAGGTGGCAGACACCTATTATAATCTTTGTACATAAGAACTTCACATCACTGAGGCATGTTGGTTCTACAAATTTTGGCACACTAAATTTCCCACTAAGAACATGATGTTTCATTGGATTATTTGGAAAAATAAAAATCTTAATTGGGATAACCTACAAAAGAGAAATCGACAGGGGTCGGGGATTTTCTATATCTATTGGGATGAAGGGGAGGAAAAAAATCATTTATTCTTAAAATGTCCATATTATGTCCGCATATTGCGCTATTTCATTGTAAAAATTGGTACTCCATTATACAATACATGAATATTTATGACTTTTTATATTGGAGGAGTGAACAATGTATCACATGGAGGTTGGTTCCACTATCTCCCATGGAGGCTGGTTCCACTGTCTCACATGGAGGCTGGTTCCTGCAGGGTTTTTTGATGGGGCATCCCAAAGAGGGATGTGTGGTTGTGGTTTTTGAATCAAGTTTTTAGAAGAACAAGAATACTGTGTACACTAGAGTGCTGGTAGGGGCACAAACATGAAGGAAGAAGCCATGGCACTTTGGGGCTTACTTTGGTTCGCGCATTTCATGGACATACCTTCCATGCATATTTTTGGGGATTCTCGGATCATTATAGACCATATTTTGGGAAAAAACAATACAAAGCGTACTCCATGGGTGGCTATGTCTGATTGAGAAGCTATGGGATACTTTTCGAGACCCCAAAATTCAGCATATTGGTGGGGAACATAACCAAAATGCAGATCACATGCCCAAACTGGGTCTATTGGTTGAACCAGATGGTATGAACATCGATATAAAGATGGGAGAACTTTCTATGAATTCTGGATGTCTTCTATTGCCGAGATAATGAATACATCCTACAGTTACACAATACAAAGAACGTTGCATCCAGAAGAGATAAGTTAACATTATATGTTTTCTTTTTTTAGTAAATGGTATATAGTAAGGGTAGTTTCTCCTTGTTTTAGTACATAGGTGAAAAAGTTTTTGATATTTTTTCCTTCTCAAGGATACGTGCATTAGTGACACAAAGTATTGATGATCAGAAAAGATGGATATGTTGATTATGTGAAATGTATGTTTAATATAGAACTAAATGCAAAAAGTTGGCTACAGATGCCCAAAATTTATGGATATGTACTGCTTTATATATAATACAAAACATACGTTTTTTCCATGCTAAAAAAAAAAAAAAAACTTATATAGATTCATCAATCACAGTTTAAGTTGATCCACATAAGGGAATTACTCACTTCCCTTCAAATCAGCCACATGGAATCCAAACACAAATCCTTGAATAGTCTCATAGAAATGATGAATGAGGATAAGAAAAAACATGTTGGTCATGACCGATAGAAGCAGTGTCCCATCTTTCGTACAACAATTGAGTGCTAGTTCACCATAGATTCAGAAAAATGTGACCACGGTCATATGATGCCTTGCAAAGGATGAGAATTACGATCAATTATTGTTATCAGAAGGTGCCATTCTGCCCCTAGTGAGGTTGTTCAAATTTGAAATCCCCTTGGTGAAAGAAAAGGCCATGCTAGCTCTTTAACCTTTGACATCTAGTGTGGATACAACTTGATCTGTGGTCCATCACAACTGGATTCCTATCGTGATTGAGATATGGCAGTTTGATTCACCTGTAATGCAAATAGTGGTAGTGCGGGCTTTGAAAAATCTATTGGTGGTGCCAAAAATTAGATAATGTTTAGCAGCAAAAGGCATTATTTCCATCCCAAACCAAACATTTCATGCTAGGGAACTAATTCCAACATTAGTTTATGTTTTGAAAATAATAATGAAACCCATACTTTGAAGAGTGAGCAACATACCTTTATAGTCTCTTTGTCTAGGGAAAAGGTCAAATAAGATGACAAATATTTTTATTGGCCGTAAAACCAATGCCTCTATTTGATAGGTTGACGAATTATATTTCATGAAACATTAATAGCAAACATTTGGTTACTCTGCAAAAGATTAATGCAAAAACTTCAATTCAATTTCTATAGTCCTATGATGCATGCGGCAGTGACTAATAAGACCAGCACAACCACATTAATGTGGTTGATATATGCAGTAGGCGTCAACTTAATATATGCTATATTATGAATCTAATCTGATAAATTAATATATTGATATTAATACAATTAAAAGAAAAAAATAATATATTAGTATATTAATATTAATATTAATATTGTTAATTATTTAAATAATAAATAATTCATTTAATTATTAACTATAATTAAATATAAATAAAGAATTTATTAATTACTAAAAATTTAACACTAAAATAATCATGATTGGCCATGATTGACAATAGTTGGCTATTATTAACCATGGTTGACCATGATTGACGATGGTTCATGATGGTTGTGTTTATTATTGAGACAATTTGTGTCAGAATGTGACGTTGGACCAAGTTTGACCATGGTTGTCACAATGTAACATTGGACCATGAGACAATGTTTTACATAATTTCACCATGGTTCTTGACCATGGTTGACCATGGTTGATTTTCATATTGAGATAATCTTTGTCTAAATGCAACATTTGACCACACTTGACAATGGTTGACCATGGTTGGTTATGATTGATCATGGTTGACCATGATAGATATCATAAACCGAAGGGAATAATAAACTGAAGTGATTAATAGTAAAACCCCAAAGGATTATGAACCCAAGCGAATAATATTAAACCAAGGGGCTAATATTATAAACCCAAGGTATATAAACCCTAAGATAAATATTGTAAACACTAAAATAAACATTGTTGACAATGATTCACCATGGTTGGTTATGATTTACCATGGTTGACCATGATTGATATTATAAACCCAAGGGACTTTTATTACAAACGCAAGGGAATAATAAATCCAAGGAATTAATAATAGAACCCAAAGGGATTATGAACCCAAGGGAATATTATTAAACCAAAGGGACTAATATTATAAACCCAAGGTATATAAACCGTAAGATAAATATTATAAACACTAAAATAAATATGGTTGGATATGTTGGATTTTCATATAGAGACAATACTTATGACAAAGCGACGTTGGACCATAGTTGACCATGCTTAACTGTTATAGACATTTTTGTGCCTGGCATCACTGAGCATGAAATGTCAATAATCAAGGGATCCAAAGTCCCTAAACATGTTGTTCCTACCGCTAGAGGAAAAAGGCCAAGTAACTACAGCAATTCACTAAAGTTCTCCACCTGAAAACACTCAAAAACAAGGCAATTCTGGATCATGTCAACTGCTCCACTGAGCATCTGCGCTAAATGTCAACTGCTCCACTGTCTACCTGCGTTGAATGTCAACTGCAAAGAAGGCTACATGCGCTGAGCGAGTTTGGACAAGTGGCAGAGTCATTCCTCAAGGTGTCAATGCCCAGGAAGCTTCCAAAATGACACTTGGATCAAGGAATTCGACTGGTGATGAGTAAGAGGTTCCAAAACTCCAAGTGGAAGCAAAAACCTCCAAGTGGACTCAAGAACTGAAGTGGGAGAGGACACTAGTCAGTCTCAGACCAGTCTCAAGCTGACTCATCCTCTCTCCAATATCCCTATATATAGATCTCTCTCCATGAGGTCAAGGGAGGCTCGAATTTGTTATTTGCAAAGAATTGCTATTGGTTTGTGGCTAGAAACATTGGGTGTATTATGCTTTGAAAGGAGCTGAAGAAGGAATTCCATTCTGCTGGGAAGGAGATGCTAGATTGGAGCACTATGGGTTGTATCTCTTCTTGAATCCTGTTACTTTCAATAAAGCTATCTTGATTCTTTCCTATATGCTGGTGTATTTTGTATGATTGCATTAGTATATTTGATTTACTTCTAATCCTAAATCATTTATGGATATGTATATTTGCCTTTGTATTGTGTTCTTCTCTTGTCGCAAGTAGCTGTTCTCTTGTCACAGGTAGCTGTTCTCTTGTGATCTCGTGAGATTCAAGTAGTTGTTCTCTTGATCAAGCGAGGAGGCAAGTAGCTGTGGACACACAAAGAGAAGAGGATCTAGTTCAAGGGACAACCGGAATACAACGGTAAGTCTGCCGATCTCCTCTCTTTCATATTTCATAAAGAAAGAAATCATGATAGATGTATTCTTTTGTTGCTAAGGCGTTGTCACACCTTAGGTGGATAGGATCGTCCTAAATAGGCATTTTTCCCCACAACAAATTGGCGACTCCGCTGGGGAAGAACTTGTTTATTCATTTCATTTGTGTTTCCGTCATTTGTTTACTTCATAGACTTGACGCTACTATTGAACTGCATCTTTCCCGGATGCAAAATAAAAGTTGCTGCTTTGATCCAGTGTGTTGGACTTGTCTATGATCTAAACTAGATCCACAAATGATTTGATTGATCCTTGTGATAGTCTTTAGTACCCTATCAAAGCATCCCTCTGTTTATACCTTGCTTGTGTTTCTGATTTGGCCTGAAACAGTTGATTTTTGAGCATTTTGTGACCCAGAAACCAAGGGAAACAAGAGTTTCTCTCTTCAGCGCAGGCACTGTGAAGGCAGTCTGCATTTCAACATAGGTCCTGAAGGGGCTACCTGCACTGAATGTCAAACTGATAGTGTTGGACCTGCGCTGAACTAGTGTGGCCTTGTGCAGCTGGGGTTCTTTGTCCTTTTTTGCCCTGTTTTGATCTCTGTTTTTGCAGCCTTTAACCAAGTATAGGTGCTAGTCTGATAACCCTTTTCTTTGCCTGAATTCCGCCCCAATTTTTGTACAAAAAGATTGTGAATGTTTTTATGTGTTTGTGGCGTCATTTACAGTCTTCCTTTGCATGAGTAAAGTAATCTTTCTGTAGCCTTTGATTCAGATCTGATTGAGAGTGATCTTAGAAGAGAGTTCATTGGCTATTTGTTCAGATTGATTATAGTTTTTTACTTTTGCTTATTGGTTTGAATTTGTTCTTTTCAAAGTATCAAAACGAGTCTTTATTTCGAAAATCGCAAAGTGATTGTAATCTCTTCTACCCTTGTTGATTTCGAAGAAAGTGAACTTGTTTATTTTGATCATTGTAAAAGCAAATTCAAAGTTGTGCAAAAAGCTTTCTTTGTAGGCATTTATACTAAGAAAGTGAAAACAAACACCTGCATTTTGCATTTTGCATTTGATAAGTTTGCATGTTGGATTTAAGGAAAGTGCATTAGAGTGTGCTGATTGCTCCTTGAGAAAAGATAGTCGCTCTCTTTTCCCTTAGTAGCTAGGATTTTCAAAGTTGAAAGATTGTAAAGCTTGCTTATCATCTTAGACTGCATTTAGGAATTTGTATCATACATCTCGTGGTGAACCTTGAAAGGCAAACTTTAAAAATATCAACCTAAAATAAACTGAATGAATCTAACAACGCTTTGTAACATAACACACAACATAGAGGTCTAGGCTAGAGACGTGTTCCGGCGTCGTTAAACATAGTGACTGTCGATCTCGAAGAAGGTGGGTGATTCCTCCTGAGAGTCGGTGGCACTAATACGGATTGTGCTCCCATGTACCGTCGCGTATATATTGGCAGACCCCTATAGGCATATATCTCTTATCCTTAGGAAGCCGTGTAGGCTGCCCTACTGATCGCAATGCAGTGAACACAGCATTCACGAAGATCGACCACCCGTACCGTAAAAAGTATTCTGTGGTTTTGCGAAAAGTTTGGCACACCCTCTGCCTAGATCTCCAGAGCAGTTTCTTTTGGCCTTTTTCAGACTCTATAACAGAAAAAGTCCATCCGAGCATTTGTCACTTCGAGCTCGTTAAAACATCAAAGGAGACTAGAGTCATCTTTAGCTTTTTCTCGACTCTTTAAAACTGAAAAAGCAAGTTGTGTCTAAAAGCGTCTAATAAAATTCATTCAGTTCGGAAACACAAATTTCCCCTTTTAATATTTTGGTTGATCGAGTAATCCGCAATCGTGGAAGAAAGTCAATTGAAACCCCGTCGTTCGCGGAGGCTTACGAGTCAACCGTCATTGCCTCTGGAATCGAAAATAGTATGGACAAAGCGAACTCGTTTAACCGGTTCAAAATCTCCTATAAAAGTTAGAAATAGTGTTCCAACTACATCTGAGATTCCGGTTACTCCAAACATTTCTGGAAACCCTGCCTCTATAGAAGAAGTTCAACAGCCACAGAAGGACAGTAATACTGATCCTAGTCTGGGGGCAAATACTTGTATAACTGAACTAGTTCCATCTGTAACCGGTCCAGAGAGTTTTGTTCCTCAAACAACTGTCGCTGTCGAAACAACCCCTTCTTCGGCACCAGAAATATTTTACGGACCTGACAGTCTTCCTCTTCCACCGGGTTTGATTGCGATAGAGGAAATTGCAGAGGATCCGCAAGCAAGTACTCCAACCCATTTTGGAGTCGGGATCACTCTATTTCCTTCATCAGAAGTTAATCCACCACAAGTGGAGGTTCTTGTAGAATCGCTAGGCAATCTATTGGATAGACTTAAAATGTCTAAACAACCGTCATCATCTAGGACTGTGTCAAATGACACAAAGACAGTAGAAGCCCTTGCCGTCACTCCAACAATGTTTGCCGGCATACCATCTGTCCCAACTAGCTCACAACCGCTAGAAGGAGTCTACCAAGGGACTATTTCGACAGTGTGGTCTATTCCAGTTTGTTCATCCGGAGTAATATCCAGCAACTCTTATGTTGAGACTCGCCAAATTGATCCATTTGGAGGTCAATTTGGGCAATCCAGACCCCAAGGACAATCAATCCCCTTGAGTTCCGGATTGCTACCGTATGGGGGGCAGTATGCCCTTTCATTACCCCCTCCGGGAGGGTACCCATACGGGAGTTCGCAACAGTATTCAGGTTATACTGGAATTACATCAAGTGGTTGGGTACCTATGCTACCTCAACAACCAAGGGTTGTATATTCTATGCAACAGTGTGTACCTATGACGAACATCCCAACCACACCGGCTATTGTAACAGTGTCACAAGTTCAAGCAATGCCTGTTGCATGTCAACCTCAGATTTCTCAGGTTGTAATGCAACAGCCCCTTGAACATGGGTCACAACCACAATCGCCAACTGGTGGGGCGACACAGGTCCAAACGGGTACAATTACCCCACACCTTGGTCCAACGGTTAGCATAGCACAACAGAACATGGCTTCACAACCATGGCTAGTGCAATACCAACAACCACAATTCCAGCAAGTATACCAAGGTTCTGAGCAGCAGATCTTTGCGAACAGTGGACAACCGTATATCCAAAATGGTCAAAACTAACAACTTTACAGTGGTCAAGTCCACCAACCGTATCAGTCATACCAACATCAATTACATTATGCTGGTATGCAAAGGCCCACTGCTCAAGCGATTCCATCGTACCCTGGTTATGCTTCGCCTAACCTGAATCAACAGTTACCATTCGTGGCGACTTTAGAGTTACCCGATTTACACCGGTTAACCAGTGATCCGATTGCTTATGCCCCTTGGTGGCCAGTGATTCCTCACAAACTTCCATCTGACATTCCTAAATTCAATGGAAATCCAGGTGAAGACCCATCGAATCACGTGATGACTTTTCATCTGTGGTGCTCGTCGAACACCCTGAATGATGATTCGATAAGACTTCGCCTTTTCAGAGGACATTGACAGGTCCAGCGGCTAAATGGTATATTGAATTACCTAGAGCCTCTTTCGACAATTTTAGCTCCCTAGCCATGACTTTCTTAACCCATTTTCAATTACCGATAAGGTATGAAACGGGGACAGAAATATTAACCTACTTCAAGCAGACAACTGCCACTCATATATCTGATCATATACATGAATGGCGTCATCGTCGTAGAATGGTTAAAACATACGTTCCCGATCAGCTGTTAGCTGAATGGTTTATAAAGTCGTTACTTCCTGCTATAACGGAAGATGTGGCAAAGGGGGGAGTCGTAATAGAGGAGCAAGTTATCGCTCGTGCACAGTATTTGGACTTAGTTTATACTCAGTCCGGCACGCTCTACGACAAAATACCTGACGCTCCTAGATCAGAGTTTTCAATTCCTCCTCCTCCAAAATCCAATAGTGACTCTCATGCCGGTGATGGCGTGATTGGCACGGCAAACGCGAAATCGATAAAGGCTTCGTCCAAGAAAGCCCGTAAGAATTCGTATCAAAATGCAAAAGAAGAAATTCTTGCTTCGGAAGTAAATGCCGTATCAGCAGATAAAGGCAAAGAAACCAATCAACTAGGGAGCAAGAAGAAGCAAAACAAAGGGAAGAAGAAGAAACAGGGTGAGTCATCTCCTGGAAAAAATTCTTCGAACCCTCCTGGGAAAGGGAAACCAAAAAGTCCATGTATGATATGTGACGAAGAGGATCACTGGACAAGGGATTGTCCCTACAAAGCTGAGCTTAAAAGGTTCTTTAAAAGTTCACAAACCTCAGCTGTGTTGACTGATCCGTTTCCCAACCAAGGTCAAAATCTGGTTGATAATGGAAATGCTTCCCCCTCTCAAGTACTTATGTTGTCGGTTTCAAAACAGCAGAATGATGCTTTGATTTCGACAAGGAACAAAGATTACGGGAATCCTCAGCTGTCGAACGACAAAGGTAAAGATCAACCAAGTGGTTCGACAACAACTTCGACAGAAGTTGTACCACCCATCATTCCTGAATTAACAATAAAACCGCCAAAGGGAGTAGTACACAAGTCGACGTTTAATCCTCGCGCCAGGGCGGCGCAACATTATAACATAGTGGAAGATTTGGCCCAATCGCCATCCGCTATGTCGACTCTTGAGGTATTACAAAATTTCCCATCCCAAAGGCAGGCTTTGTTATCGGCTATTGGTGGGGTTGATCCTAAGGATTCCAATCTTGTATCCTTTGATCACAAAGGATACGATCCTCAGTTACCAGCTCAACTAGCTTTCCTTATTCAAGTGAAAGCCCTCAACAAAACTCTTCACAGAACAATTATTGATGAGGGAGCATCTACATGCATTATGTCGATGAGTTGATGGAAAACTTTAGGATCTCCAACCTTGTCGCGATCTTCGACGACATTAAAAGCTTTCGACGGAAGGACTTATACCCCGTACGGTATCCTTAACAACTTGAAAGTCGAACTAGGAGGAAAAACGGTAGAAATTGATGTTGAGGTCATTGATGGAAATCTTGACTACAACATCCTACTGGGTAGACCATGGATTTATGCCATGGCAGCTGTTGTGTCGACTTATTTTAGGAAGATCGCATTCCCGTTTGAAGGAGGGATTATGGTCGTCGACCAACAAAACTTCCTCCCTAATAGTTCACAAGTTACAGGAAGCATTCCCATGATCCATGAGAGCAACCATTCGCTTCAAGATATCGGAGTAGGATTATTGAAAGACCCCACATTGATGGGAACTTTCGCGCTACCACCTCCTATTTACATAGGAAATATACCGTTTGTAGCAACCTGCAACATGATATCTTCCACGAAGGTCGCAAAAGACAAGGTCGACATGGATCATGCAATTGTTTTGCCCCCAAGCCCTTTAGAAATATTGTAGCAATCAATGTTTCAAGCATGGGAGGCGAACCCAAATCAACGCTCGTCAAGCGTTTGGGTAGATAGGTCTAGAGAATATGGTACCCCATTGGATCCTTGGTCAAAAGTACATGGGACTGACGAAGGAATCTTACAATCAATGTTGATTGAGGGGGCACCATGGAATGATCACCACCATCGTTCCCTTCTTCCTGAATATGAAGAAGATACTCAACGTGACCTTTATCACCCTTCAGTTTTTGAATTCCTAACAAATACTGTAAATACGATGGATTCCGAGTGAAACTTATCCAATATTGAAGAGACTATAGCCATAAATATCTCGACTAAAACAAATGTTGTAGAAAATATTTATGTTGGCAAAGGTTGTTCCCCTTCAGAACTGGAAATATATAACGCTCTTTTTCGCGAATTCAGAGATGTCTTTGCTTGGTCGTATGATGAAATGCCAGGCATAGACTCGAGTATCGTTGAACATGAAATTAAAATGTATCCTGATGTCAAACCAGTAAGACAACGGCTTCGGCAGGTGCACCCCAAGAAAGCCGCTGCCATTAAGGCGGAAGTTGAAAAACTTCTCCATACTGGATTCATCTACCCGGTTCCTCTAACCGATTGGGTATCGAATATTGTCCCTGTTATGAAGAAACAAGGGACGATTAGAGTGTGTGTCGATTATAGGGATGTAAACCAAGATTGTCTGAAGGACAACTACCCTACACCCTTCATCGACCAGATAATTGATGAATGATCCGGATGTGAAATCTTTTCATTTATGGATGGATTTTCTGGGTATAATCAAATAAATATCCACCCACAGGACCAGTCAAAGACTGCATTTATTTGTCCGTGGGGCACATTCGCTTATCGAAAATTACCCTTTGGTTTAAAGAACGCAGGGGCGACGTTTCAGAGGTCAATGAATTATGCCTTCCATGACATCAAGAACATTGTTCAACCTTATCTCGACGACCTTCCGGCTCATTCGCGAAAGCGGACTGATCATACGCAGCATTTAAGAGCAATATTTCTACGTTGCTGACACTACAAGATAAGACTCAATCCATACAAATGTGTGTTTTGCGTCGGTTCTGGTCGTTTACTTGGCTTTGTAGTCTCTAAGGATGGGATTCATCTCGACCCCTGCAAGGTTCAGGCAATCATTAATTTGCCTCCACCTTCAAATTTGCTTCAGATTCAGAAACTCCAAGGGAAAGCAAACTTTCTGAGGAGGTTCATTCCAAATTATGCAGAACTTGCTAAAGGTTATATTCGTCTTCTGAAAAAGGATGTACCTTTCGTCTGGGACCAGGTGGCGCAAGCTTCCTTTGATGCTCTGAAAGATTGTCTAGTAAAAGCATCATTAATGTACGCCCCGGACTATCAAAGAGATTTTAACCTGTATCTGGTTGCAGCGGATACGACCATTGCGATGGTTTTAGTTCAAGAAGTCGATGGAATTGAACATCCTATATATTATTTAAGTAAAAACTTAAATGATACAGAAAGTAAATATTCTTATGTTGAAAAACTAGCGCTTGCAGCTGTTCAAGCGATTCAAAGGTTTCGACATTATGTCCTCTTTCGGAAAACTACCATTTTGTCAGATTGCATCCCCATGACTTATATACTGTCGCGACAGTTACTGGGGGGCAAATATTCAAAATGGATAGCGATCCTTCAAGAGTTTGATCTGGAATTTGTAAAATCCAAATCAAAGAAAGCTCTAGTTTTCGCGGAATTATTATGCGATCTCCCATCGTCGTCCAACGATGAAACGTCAGAAGAGTCAATCGTGGACGAAAGTTTATTTCTGATATCTACAAGCGATGAGTGGTACGGAGATATCATAGTTTATCTCCAAACCCAAAAATTCGGGTCTAACACCTCTCACTCTGAACAGAAACGTATACGATACCAAGCAAAAGACTACATGATCGTCGATGATACACTTTACCGTCGTGGTATCGATACAGTTCTGAGGAGGTGCCTTACCCATGAGGAGGCCGAAAAAGCCCTGAATGAGTGTCATTCAGGCGCGTGTGGGGGGCATCAATCTGGATATGCAACAGCACAAAAATTTTTACGAGTAGGATACTTCTGGCCAACCATGTTCAAAGATTGCATAATCGCAGTCAGAAGTTGCCATGCTTGTCAAATTTTTGATAGCAAAACCAGAAGACCGCCCGCACCTTTACAGCCGATAGTTGCTGTTGGGCCTTTCCCCAAATGGGGCATCGATTTCATGCAATGTAACCCCACCTCGACCGGGGGGCATGGGTATATTATAGTCGCTGTTGACTATTTTACCAAATGGGCCAAGGCGATGCCTACATTGGATAACACTGGTGAAACAACTGCCCTTTTCTTTTTCAATCATGTAGTCGCCAGGTTCGACGTACCATAGGCTATAGTTACAGATCATGAATCGCATTTTCGCAATCACATGATGGTCGAATTAGCTGCCAAGCTAGGGCTATCTCACGACAGCTCTACCCCATATTATCCGCAAGCCAACGGATAAGTTGAAGCAATCAACAAGGTCCTGAAGCGTATGTTGCAAAGGATGATCGGGGTTCATAAAAGAAGGTGGCACCTAATCCTGTACTCAACCTTATGGGCTTACCGAACGTCGGTAAAGAACGCGACCGGGTTCACACCTTTTCAACTGGTGTATGGCCTGGAAGCAGTCTTGCCAATCCAGTGCGAAATTTCGTCACTTAAACTCGCAATTGATCTCCTCCCCGGAACTTCAGAAGAAGAGGCTCGTTTCTTGGAATTAATCCAGTTGGATGAAACCCGGCGTGATGCCGCTCTGGCTAACGAAGCCCATAAGAAACAAGTCAAAGCACAGTTCGACAAAAATGTCAAACCCCGTGTCTTCTCGGAAGGTGATTTGGTCTTGCTTTATGACCAAGAATCCGATAAATTGGGAGCAGGTAAATTCAAATCCTTATGGATGGGCCCCTATATTGTTAAAAAGGTGTTAGCAAAAGGAGCCTACGAGTTAATGGATTATGACGGAATTCCACTGGTGCAGCCCCGCAACGGGTTGTACCTCAAGCATTACTATGCTTAAATAGTAACCTGCATGCTTTTGTTGTATTTTGTTTTCGCTAAAAGTATTTGTTCTAGTCGAGTGATCCACCTTTTCATTTGTTGCAGATGTCGAACCTTCTGGAGACATGTGTCGGATATGCCGACGGAGCGAGTCGTAGTTCGCGGAACCTATCCTCCGCAGCCTGGGCCATTTTTGATCCAAGCGGCGAGTTAGTAAGTTTCAGAGGAGTGTGTATTGGGCAATCAACGAATAACATCGCTGAGTATAGCGCGTTGATAGAACTACTCTCTGATTGCATCACACGTGGCATACGCCGACTAATTGTCAGGTTAGACTCACAGCTCGTAATACTACAACTCAATGGTTTATATTCCGTTCGCAACCCAGCTATTTATCGCATGTTCCTAAGGGTTAAGATTTTGGAAAGACAATTTGATTCAATTCAATACCAGCATATTTCTAGAAACTTAAACACATTAACCGACTCATTAGCAAATTATGTGTTAGATAGACATTTGCGACATTTGTAAAAAGGGATACATCATCAATGATTGTACATATGGATCATATAACTCAACCAGAATAAAACTCGAAAATCAAAATATATATAAGCTGTTTATTGTTCATACATAATGTTCTGTAACCAAGACAAAATCGGTCATATGACCCAAAAACTCAAAGTGCTAGGGGGCACCCTAGCCTAGTGGTGCTCATGATAGCACGTCACGGCCTGTGCAATCATGCACAAGAGACGAGTCCATCGTCTAGGCACACCAGTAGTATGCCGCTGCAACTGTAAAGGTAACTCATCGATCCGTACATCCGGAATACCAAGAGTAAGGCTCTCAACCTGCTCTTGCACAACTGTAAGGGTCTCAGCATCGTCAAGGTCGCGAAGAATAACCCTCCCAGCGGGCTCCACTGTCGGGGCAGCGACTGGCGGTCTCGGACGGACTGCTGGACGAACAGGACCAACATCTGCATACACCCAAGAGTATGATTAAAAGTCTTGATAGAATAAAGCACAACAACATTATGAATAAAAGCACTAAACAGTGATATGGTCAAAGAGTTTACCAATAGCGCCCCACTGTTCGCCATCCGGTAGCACCAAATCCGGATCACCTCGGAAATCTATACCCACATATGGATACTCGGAAAAGACCATCTCCTTGCGCTCGAACCACCTGAAGAAGGCATCAGTGAAAGTAATCTGAGGTTGACCAGCATGCCTAGACATGTGATCGACCCACCTTTGCATGCGTGGCTCGGTAGGAGAAGGTAAGTCGAGTACAATATATTGAGGCTGCATCAGTGGGATTTTCTCCAAAGCGAAGGCAGTGAGAATAGAACCATACCCAAAGTTCTTCAGCTTCCCGTCCTTTACCTTGGTCAATTGACTTTTCATCTGAGCAAGTACTGCATCACACCAGTTGAATACTTTCGGTTGGAGACACTCCAAGGCGTGTTGCACATAAGATCTGTTGGCAACATGTAGAGCTGCGCTATCGGCCATCCTACCAATGGTATACAGGATGGACCTGAGAGACCTGTCAGTAATCTCACGGATAACAACCTTGCCATCTCTGCTCGGCTGGGAACCTTCCCTGCAATACTGGCGGACATAATCTCTCACGGAGTCAGTCCCCCGGGCCGAACCTGACAAAGAAATGGGGGCACCCCGCCTTGACAACCGAGTCAAGAAGTAAATGTCCTCTATGGTCAAGGGGATGGATTTTCCCCTAATCTGGAATACTTGGTTAATGGGATCCCAAGCATCAAGCATATACTGCAGTAGAGAGATCTGTGCTCTCATGCTAGAGATACGGAAAAACTTCAGCAGGCCACAGTTCCGCAGCGCGTTCACCGTGACAGGGTCATGGAGGGCAATCATGTCCTCCTCTTCATGTTCTCGTTCTCGCCATGTAAGGGACATTTTGCTCAAAGATCCCTGCAAAACAAACATGAGAAGGAGTAAGTTCCTGAGTTTGATGAGAAACTGGCAAAATTTCATCAAAAAATGTGCATAGAGTTGTTTTTCTGAGATCAGCGCAGTTGGCAAGTGTCCTACCTGCGTTGAAGGTCAAACTGCCTTAAGGCAGCTTGACATTCAGCACAGGTTTCAAATGGACTGCCTGCGCTGATGCCAGAGCGCCCTAATGAAACCCCAGGGGCTCATGGGGGCAGGAAAACAGGCACAAAACTGAAAAAGGAAACCATGAAAAGAAAGAGCTAGGGTTTAGCTCCTACCTGGTCCAGACGGCGCTGAAAATCGTCCGCAGAATCTCCCGGAATCAGCTGGTGAAAATCAAGGGGGAAGAGGCACCTCCAAAGCTCCAACAAACCAAATTCAAATGAAATGGTAAAATGAGAGGTAAAAACACCTTTTAATGGCTTTTTACGTAGTTCAAAGCGAAATATTAGGGTTATAATCTCATTTTCATGCAAATATTATTCATTTCTAACAAAGTTTGTTGCAGCAATTGAGAATGCAGTACTATCCTTGAAAAGAGAAAAGCTATTTATGGTAGAAATCAAAATTTGACTATATAATCGAGCAGTTTTAGCATAAAGTTCATGCTCGTTAAAATATAAACGCAAGATCCGAGCAGTTTTAACGCGGTCTTCATGCTCGTTAAAAAATAAATATAAGCAGTGAGCAATGTTTCCTCCAGAGTTTAAGCTCATTTTTAACTAAAAAATGAACCTATCCCGGTAAATAACCACTGTGAATGTAATTTATCAGCCATAAAAGCCTTGGTCGTGTTTGCACCTACCACCTCCATCTTCCACTTGGCCGATCGTTCACCTCCATATGATTGTTTACCCATTTTGAGGAACAGCTGCGAAGAGTGATTTCACCTAGCCAGCCTTGTGACACTGCCGTGATTGGAAAATTCCAACCTGTACCTGGAATCAGTTGCTATCCCTGTTTATCACTTGTTCCTCAAAAGACGAGTCTTCTTTAAGCTCTTTTCAACTGACTCGTAAAATATGAAAAGATTGTCGAGTTTTGGCCTTCCAGCTCGTTAAAAGGACAGGAAGAGCTATCCCTCCTCTAGATTTTAATCTTTTTGGACCTGGGGGATTATTGCACAAAAAGGTCGAGCGCTTGTTTTATTCGGCTCGTTAAAGTTATCGAAAACTCATCCCTTCTGTATTGTTTTATACTTTTTCGGACTTAAGGGATTAGATGACGAAAAAGGAATTTTGGAGTTAACTTTATGTACCTTTTCAAACTCTCTAAAAATGAAAAGGACCGATTTATCCTTGTCGTTAGACTCGTTAAAATTATTAAATAGCGACAAACTTGTCTTTAGACAAGAACGAGTTTCCCTATCGCTAGGCTCGTTAAAACATAGTGATGGGCTTGCCCGAAGGGCAGGTTATAGAACAAGCATATTTTATCCTCCTCAAGCTTGACAAAAATAAAGAGGTACTGGTCAGCAATGACTGGGGAAAATTTGGGAAAGATCAAGAAAACTTTGATGGTAGCAGGTCGCTCTTGAACATGACACTTTTCCTCCGTACCACAATCGGGTTGGGTTGTTTCATTCACCGATCACATCACCATGGTCTTGCCATACCATCCATATTTGGGGTAATGCTACCAATCCATCGCATCGGTGTCGCCATATGTTCAAGAGAAGTCATTCAGAAAGAGTCAACCGGGTCCCATCCACTGCCATACATTATCCTTCATCCATTCATGACCGCCACCCTAAATCATATGTCACAGATTGTTTTCACCTCCGTGTCACTGATGTGGGATTCATTAAGGCCCTCCTTTGACGGATCGCTCCTTGTCGACATCAGCTCATTATCCAAGGAGTTGATCTAGGAACAACCCCTTCAGTACTTTGAAGCTTGCATGCCTCAATGGCAAGTTTCTCACTTCCGGCGACAGGTATACATCAATGAACTTCAACCAGAAGATTTTGCGTGGTGTTCGACGCCAAGTCCTTTATTCACACCACGTGAATTGTACTGCAGTACCTTGAGGGTCATTATCATTATCGGTGATTCCTATCGCGCTTGTTAACGGTTTACATCATTGACCGGTAATCGAGCGATGTCCTTCCATGTTCGACTTCAGCGCAATTCTCACATGGATCGACTTGTACTTAGAGTGAAGATCGAACGAGTTTGAAGACCCCGGATCTAGTTTCATCCATCCGGGCTGCGATATATATTCAGGAAAAATAAAGACATTTGACATGTACATCATTGTAGCTGATGATTATCCTACTCAAAGGATGATAATTTTCACCAAAATTATCAGTCTACCATCAGACGATCGTCTGTTCTATGTGCAAAAATGAATTTATAAAGTTGAGCATGGGAATGCCTGCCTCAGCTAGATCATGAAAGCAGTATGAATCATAATGTATTGTATTGTATCTTATTACAGGTCTCCTCCCAGTAGATGGATGAACTTCGGACCCTCCTGGATAAAGCATTTCACCCGATAAACAACCTCATACTTTAGGGGGCAACTATTATAGACATTTTTGTGCCTGGCATCACTGAGCATGAAATGTCAATAATCAAGGGATCCAAAGTCCCTAAACATGTTGTTCCTACCCCTAGAGGAACAAGGCCAAGTAACCACAGCAATTCACAAAAGTTCTCCACCTGAAAACACTGAAAAACAAGGCAATTCTGGATCATGTCAACTGCTCCACTGAGCATCTGCGCTGAATGTCAACTGCTCCACTGTCTACCTGCATTGAATGTCAACTGCAAAGAAGGCTACCTGCGCTGAGCAAGTTTGGACAAGTGGCAGAGTCATTCCTCAAGGTGTCAATGCCCAGGAAACTTCCAAAATGACACTTGGATCAAGGAATTCGACTGGTGATGAGTAAGAGGTTCCAAAACTCCAAGTGGAAGCAAGAACCTCCAAGTGGACTCAAGAACTGAAGTGGGAGAGGACACTAGTCAGTCTCAGACCAGTCTCAAGCTGACTCATCCTCTCTCCAATATCCCTATATATAGATCTCTCTCCATGAGATCAAGGGAGGCTGGAATTTGGTATTTGCAAAGAATTGTTGTTGGTTTGTGGCTAGAAACATTGGGTGTATTATGCTTTGAAAGGAGCTGAAGAAGGAATTCCATTCTGCTGGGAAGGAGATGCTGGATTGGAGCCCTATGGGTTGTATCTCTTCCTGAATCCTATTACTTTCAATAAAGCTATCTTGATTCTTTCCTATATGCTGGTGTATTTTGTATGATTGCATTAGTATATTTGATTTACTTCTAATCCTGAATCATTTATGGATATGTATATTTGCCTTTGTATTGTGTTCTTCTCTTGTCGCAAGTAGCTGTTCTCTTGTCACAGGTAGCTGTTCTCTTGTGATCTCGTGAGATTCAAGTTGCTGTTCTCTTGATCAAGCGAGGAGGCAAGTAGCTGTGGACACACAAAGAGAAGAGGATCTAGTTCGAGGGACAACCGGAAGACAACGGTAAGTCTGTCGATCTCCTCTCTTTCATATTTCATAAAGGAAGAAATCATGATAGCTGTATTCTTTTGTTGCTAAGGCGCTGTCACACCTTAGGTGGATAGGATCGTCTTAAATAGGCATTTTTCCCCACAACATTAACCATGTTAATTTTCATATCAAGACAATTTTTTTCACAATGTGACATTCGACCATGGTTGAGCACGATTGACCATGGATGACCATGTTTCACTTTATAAAACATTTTTGACCATGATTGACAAAGGTTGAGCATGATAGACCATCACTAACCATGATTATGATATTGAGACAATCTTTTTCATAATGCGACATTGGACCAAGATTGAGACAATGATTTTTTTTCTTATTGAAACAATCTTTGTCACAATACAACATTGGCCAGTGACAAACCCTCGTTAACCATGGTTGACATGCATTGAATAAAATTAAACCAAATGGACTAATATTATAAAGCTAAGATATATAAACCCTAAGATAAATATTATAAACACTAAAATAAACATGGTTGACCATGGTTTATTTTCATATTGAGACAATCCTTGTCAAAATGTGACATGGGACCATGGTTATCCATGATTGATTTTCAATTCGAGAAAATATTTCTCACAATGTGACATTGGACCCTTGTTGACCACGTGTAGAGCCTCCAAAATGTATTCAAAATAGCATCCACTTTCACCTTTATCACAACCATTTCACTCACATGTCGCAACTCCATGACCATATAACATTTCATTACCCTCCATTTTCATAATTATATGGATTACCTTTGTTTTTTCCAAAAGCTAATGATTTCTAGTATTTTAAGTGAATTTATGGTTAAAACTTAGAAAAATGACATATACTTGTGAATACTTAAAAGTGACTTGAGCTTCATGACATATGTAGGTCATTTGGAAGCTTCCAAGGCACCCTGATGTGGCCTCCAATACTCAAATTCGAATTCCCTTCAAGATATGGAAGAATATTTGGATAAAGGTCAAAAAGGATATGTGTCTCATCATTACCTATTTGAGTTGTAACTCAATGAGATTTTCTAGGGATCTATGGAGAGAATAATTGACCTCCATTAATGAGGTAGCTTCTTATGTTCTTGTATAAATAGGAGATCCTTCTGCTTTCAAAGGCATGTGTAAAGTTGGAGATACTTGGGTGTCCATGTTAAGATTACTTATGAATGGAATTTAGATTTAGCACCACGCTCATGAGTGATGTTCACATCTTTCTGGTAATGCTTGCATTAGGAGCCCCTTAACTTGCCATCTCTCATGCTTTTGGATTGACCACCTATAATGTGAGAGATTTATTGTTTTTCATAGATTAAAATTTATTGTTTTCATAGATTAAGATTTATTGCTTTCATTTATTTTCCTGTGTGAGAGGTTAAGAGTGATTGTTATTATTTGCTTTCATATCTTTTCCAGTGTGAGAGGTTAAGAATGATTGTTTTTTCTTTCATTTTATTTCATGTGGTTTTGATTATTCAATTCATAGGATACTAATTTGATAATGCACACATGATCCCTTAGAGCAGATTTCATTTCATGCAATTTCAATTCCTGCAAGTGTGGTAGATTAAGATTTCATTTCTAAAAGAGTGGTATGCTTTTCAATTCCTACAAATATGGTAGATTAAGATTTCAATTTCTACAAGTGTGATAGATTAATATTTCAATTCCGCACGCTGTACTATAATTGTACTATAATTTCCTTTGAATTGATTGTTGAATTCGAATTGCCGAATTTGGTTTTTCGTTAATTGGTTTCATAGTTAGATTGATCTAAAGTGAAAGTTAATTTCTAGCATATACAGTGCACGCATGCTTCACAAGTTTTACGAAACCCCCAGGTCGACAATTAAATGATAGGTAATTAATTTGCCTCAACATTTTTCCGTTGCCAAGGAAGTGTGCATAGGAACTAGCTTTCAGTCTAGAGTTCATTTTTCAGTTTTTTGTGCATAATTAAAGCACGCAGATGCATAAATCATTTAGCTGCATACCGTTTATATATAAAAAAATATAAAAAAAATTGATACTAACCATTTATGGACGATGGATCTAGAATGCATATCAAACATTCTTTGCATCACAAGCACTACCTTGAGGAACGGTATCGAAATGCAATTGCGCCACGACATTCATCCGTTCTTTAAGAGATCTTTGTGACAAATCTAAAGGTCAAAAATGATTTCTTATGTCCTCATACACAATCAGGTACATTTTGCAAATTTGGATATGAACATTTTAAAAAGTCTAATCCATAAATGGCTCCATTGGAAAATTCATATACTTTAAAAAAAAAAAAATCCTTTCAAGTAGACAAATTAGGAAAAATAAAATCAAGCTTAATTTCATTTTTTAGACTTTATAATTTTTAGATTTTATTTATTTTTCTTACATTTTCACTAAACTCACAAAAGGATTTTTAATAAGAAAAAAATCATTTTTTTCTTTATTTTAAATAATAATAATAAAATTATGTTAGATTTACAATAAAAAGAAATAATATATAAACAAATTTCATATTTTTGAATAAGGAAAATGAAAATTCTGAAATCAATCCTCTTCTCTATTTTTTATTCGCAAAAGAATTGAGAAATTGACAATTTAGGCTCTCGTGCGACCTGGAAGAGTTTGTTTTTATGCATTAGCTTAAAATTGAAATTCAGAATTCATCATAAAACAGAAAAAAATATTGCTTTGAATTTGATCTAATTTACTGCGTATCTAGCATTTTGGCATCTTTTTCTATAATTGTTGGCAGCTGTAGGTGTTAAGGATCAAATTTGGGGGCGATTTGCTCATTCTTTAGTTCTACCCCACTGTTCTTTGAAGCCATAGGTCAAAGATTTGGACAAATGTCGTATATTGAGAACAATTAAAAAATTGAGATTGGAGTGCAGGGCGCAAGAGCTAGAAGGATGATTCTTGTCAAGATCTCAATGAGCGTAGCAACAATTCTCATATCTGAGAAATTTTGACAAATATCCACGTGATGTAGATGCATATGAATTTGAAATCTCTACTCCTGCTAGCCAACAAATGAAATCACAACAAATATGCTTCATTGTTTTTGTGGCTTTACAGAAACACTTATTGCAGTTCCTATCTGGATCATGAACATTGTTCCAACAATTCAATTCTACACTGCAGAAAATAGAAAACGAACTTCACCCAACAGTTACTTGAGGAGAGGCAAAATACACAGAAGTTAAAACGTCATTTTTAAAATGCATTTTGTGATAAAATTAAAAGGTACCTCTCAAAAATAAAACATGGGCTATTTTCAGAATGGGGTGAATTATGTTTAATGTGACCGTTTTCCTCAAAATTTGTAACCAATTGAGAGATTTTCGGGGTTCTCTGGAGCCTTATTTGCTAGATTACGTGAGAAAAACAATTTTTCAATTAAATGTACAGGCTTCAGTGGTGGCCATGCAATGGATTTGATTTTCCTGATCTATAGAACGTAGATCTGCCACAGAGATTTCTTGAGTTCCAGTGATTGAAGGAGTAGAGGTTATTAATACAACTGGTGACAGGGATTTTTTTGCCACTGGTTTTCTAGAGGCAAATTGCTATGCACCAAAGCAATGCGGTCATGATGCAGTCTATACATACGTAATGGTCAAGCCACATGGAAAAATGCATGATTCAACGCTACCTAGTCAACTAGTTAACCCTAAATAAATACTAACGCATATTTACTTGACATTTTAATGGGCATAAAAACGTTTTTTCATTTCACCATTGTCATCCTGGACATATCTCGCAATCATAGCAGTGCGTGAGATAGCATTTCGCTCAGTTATGATCAACCTTTTCTCCCAGACTCGATCTTGAGAAAAATGTATATAACAATCCTTTTTCAACACATTTCACACATGAAAACGAGGCCATAAAAGCCACATCATTATTTTTCACATATACGTGTTATACACTGGCAAATTTCGTTTTTTTTACATTGATTTTTGTTATGTTTTTTTTTTTTTGGTTACGTTGTGTTTATTTTTAAGAATGTTATATGTTATGTTTTAGTTTGGGCATATCTTAGGGTGTACATATGTCATGTTTTAATGTTTTGTTGCGTTTTTTTTTAATAAAGTGTTTTTTTATAACATTTCTACATTTATGTTATAGGTTTTATTATGATTTTTGTTAGGTTTATTTGTATATATATTTTAGTTTGTACATATTTTTTCTGGTTATGTTTTTATTTCATGTACATCGATTTTATTTTTTTGGTTTTGTAAATATTTCATTAATTGTTAGATTGCATGTTTCATTATTTTTTAGGAAAATTCCCATGGAAAATTGTCATAAAAATTGATGTGAAATTCATTTAATGACTAGAGAAAATTGAGAAAAAGTTGTTGTGATGGTTCACTTACATACCCATTGAAGAAAGAAAAAAAAATTATTCATAAAACATGAGACAAAAATAATTGAATAAAATTGGAATAGCTCACCTTAACTAAACTTAATTGCAAACCAAATTTTGTTAAGGTTGAGCTTTTACATTGTCAAAATCATGCTAAAAAAATTGCTATTGGTTTTATCTAATGTTATGTCTTCAAGCATGATGCAGGAAAGAAGAAGAACTATAAGAGCACTTTAGTTGCAGCATCGATTGATGAATTTTTTATTGAGGATTGTTTTGCAAGAATCATTAATCATTCGCAGATAATATTTCTTTGTCTTTATGAAATGATATGACTAAGGAACTTATGCACATCATCATTTTAGAAATTGGATTTATTATCACAATTGTGAAATTGGACTAACCATGATAATTTGAAGCCAAGACATGTCATGATCCTGTTTTACTAGCGTATGTATCAAAAATAAATTGGTCACTTCTCTTTGAACACACTTACATTTTATTGCAATGTTAGTTCCATGTTTGTTTTTAGGTTCCATGACATTTGGAGAATTGAAGGAAGCCAATTTTGCACGATTAGTTTTGCTATAACCAATTTCAAGAAACATGAACCAATTGAATCCATTTCTATCATCCATAAATTCCATCATTTTTCCTCTCCAAACTCACAAGCTATTCAAGCATTTTCGCTAAGCATCGTCATCACCATTTTCCTTGCGAGTGTCGCATGTTTCCATTTATATTTTCCGTTCACATTTTCCATAATTTCCATTCATTAACCCATTAATAGAAACATTAATCTCACTTACATTTTGATTTGTACTTTTTCTTTTCGTTCACTTGTTTACCCTCTTGTCATTTTCCTTTCCATTAAATAAATCCTACTTGATGCAAATTTTCATCTATAGTCCTTCCAAAATCATCATTTCATACTCGCATTAGATGATGGGTGATCCATAATGCCTCCCTTCTCACAAGTCTTGGCATATCGATATCAGTACATTATCTAGGTTCGGGGATAGAGCCCTTATTAGTACCTTAAGGCTTGTATGAATCAATGGCAAGTTCTCTCGCCAGCAATCATGGGAATACATCAATGTCCCTTAATCATTGGATCTTGCAAGTGGCTCGACATCAACTCATATATTCACACTTTTCAAGATGTACTTAGGTACCTTGGAACTAGTTGACATTAATGGCTAGTTTTTCTCGCATTGGTTAATGACATTCATCAATGGTCAGTAATCCAATGACTTCTCTTCATGCTTGAAAACAACACATTTATTGATGCATGACTAGAATTGTAACATCAGGTTTTATGGCAGGTGAAGACTATATTATTTCAGCATTTTGCAGTAGATAAAGCAGATTTAGTAGTAGAAATAATGAATCCACTTTCACAACCTCATCCACCATTTATGTAACCAAGAAGAAGATGAAATTCTACATTCTATTCCATGATCCGGCAACAACTACAAATTCTCTACATATGCACACTTTGTCCACTTCCTAGGTAACTAAAGGTATGTTATTTTCTAGCTTTTAATCATAGAATTCCTTAAATACTGAAATTATAATGTTTGGAAAATACTTCGCCATATTTCCTTTCTCATTTAAAAAAAAAACCGTAAACATCTTTAGTTGGGGAGGGGCAGGGATATCCATTTATGATCACTCTTCATATTATTTCATTCCATTTCACTTCATTCATCCTAACATACTTGTCCTAATCATTATGATTGCATTATGGTTCGAAAGTTATGTGATTTGCAAATAAATGACTAAATGATGAGCATAGTATATGGCTAATTTAAAGATGCATTCTTAAATATGTTCAATAAATATTGTTGCAACAAAAAGAAACAAGGTATTGATACACAAGAACCAATACCAACTAAGATTTGTTTGTGACACAAGAACCAACCAAACATGTTGCAATTCAATCTATGACAAGGAATACCTTGCAAAAAGAAATGAAATTGTCAAATGGAAAGTTTAAGGACAATTGATATAACCCAAGCTCATTCAAAAGAAAATCATGATTAATAAATGCAATATATTGCATGAGGATATGCAATAACGTCAGTTTGGTGGCATGTAGAGCCTCCAAAATGTATTCAAAATATCATCCACTTTCACCTTTATCGCCACAATTTCACTCACATGTCACAACTCCATGACCACATAACCTTTCATTAGCCTCCATTTTCATAATTATATGGGTTACCTTTTTGTTTTCCAAAAGCTAATGATTTCTAGTATTTTAAGAGAATTTATGGTTAAAACTTAGAAAAATGATATATACTTGCTAATACTTAAAAGTGGCTTGAGTTTCATGACATGTGTAGCTCATTTGGAAGCTTCCAGGGCACCCTTATATGGCCTCCAATGCTCAATTTCGAATTCCCTTCAAGATATGGAAGAAGATTTGGATAAAGGTCAAAGAGGATATGTGTCTCATCATTACCTATTTGAGTTGTAACTCTATGACATTTTCTAGGGATGTAGCAAGAGAATAATGGACCTCCATTAATGAGGTAGTTTCTTATGTTCTTGTATAAATAGGAGAGAGTTCACCTTTCAAAGGCATGTGTAAAGTTGGAGATACTCGGGTGTCCAAGTTAAGATTACTCATGAGTGGAATTTAGATTTAGCGCCATGCTCATGAGTGATGCTCACATCTTTCTGGCAATGCTTGCATTGGCAGCCTCTCAACTTGCCATCTCTCATGCTTTTGGATGGCCACCTATAATGTGTGAGATTTATTGTTTTTCATAGATTAAGATTTATTGTTTTCATATATTAATATTTATTGCTTTCATACCTTTTTCTGTGTGAAAGGTTAAGAGTGATTGTTTTTATTTGCTTTCATATATTTTTATGTGTGGGAGGTTAAGAATGATTGTTTTTTCTTTCATTTCACTTCATGTGGTTTTGATTAGTCGTTTAATAGGATCGTGATTTGATAATGCACACATGATCCCTTAGATTAGATTTCATTTGATGCAATTTCAATTCCTGCAAATGTGGTAGATTAAGATTTCATTTCTAAAAGAGTGGTGTGATTTTCAATTCCTGCAAGTGTGGTAGATTAAGATTTCAATTCCTACAAGTGTGATAGATTAATATTTCAATTCCGCGCTTTGTATTATAATATTATTTTAATTTGTTTTGAATTGATTGTTGAATTAGAATAGGTGAATTTGGTTTTTCGTTATTTTGTTTCGTAGTTAGATCAATCTAAATTGAATGTTAATTTCTAGCATATAGTGCACGCATGCTTCGCAAGTTTTATGAAACCCCCAGGTTGACAATTAAATGATAGGTAATTAATTTTCCTCAACACCATGGTTGACCATGATTGATGATGGTTCATGATGGTTGTTTTTCATATTGAGGCAATCTATGTTAGAATGCGACGTTGGACCAAGGTTGACCATGGTTGTCACAATGTGAGGTTGGATGATAGGGACTAATATTAAAAACCCAAGTTCTATAAACCCTAAGAATTGTAAACACAAAAATAAACATGGTTGACAATATTTTACCATGGTTGACCATGATTGATATTATAAACCCAAGAGATTAATACTAAAACCCCAAGTGATTATGAGCCCAAGGGAATATTATTAAACCCAAGGGACTAAAATTTTAAACCTAATGTATATAAGCCCTAAGATAAATATTGTAAACACTAAAATAAATATGGTTGACCATGGTTTATTTTCAGATAGAGACAATCCTTATCTGAATGCGATGCTAGACAATAGTTGTCCATGTTTAACCATGGTTGATTTTCATATTAAGATATTTTTTTCACAATGCAATGTTCGACCATGGTTGAGCATGATTGACCATGGATGGACATGATTGAATTTATAAAACATGGTTCACCATGATTGACCAAGGTCGACCACAATTTCCATTACTGACCATAATTATCATATTGAGGCAATCTTTGTCATAATGCAATGTTGGACCATGGTTGAGACAATGATTGATTTTCATATTGAAACAATTACTTGCACAATGCGACATTGGCCAATGGTTGACCTTGATTAACCATGGTTGACCAAAATTGATTTTATAAAATATTGTTGACATTCGTTGAATAATAGTAAGCCTAATAGATAAATATTTTAAATGCAAGGAATATAAACCCTAAGATAAATATTGTAAACACTAAAATAAACATCGTTTCCCATGATTGATGATGGTTGGCTATGATTGACCATGGTTGACCATGATTGATATTATAAACCTAAGGGTTTTTTTTATAAACCCAAGGGATTAATACTAAAACGCCAAGCGATTATGAACCCAAGGGAATATTTGTTAAACCCAATGGACTAATATTATACACCCAAGGCATATAAAACCTAAGATAAATATTGTAAACACTAAAATAAACATGGTTGACCATGGTTGATTTTCATATAGAGACAATCCTTATCAAAATGTGATGTTGTACCACTGTTGCCATGCTTAACCATGGTTGATTTTCATATCAAGACAATTTTTGTCACAATTTGACGTTCAACCATGGTTGAGCATGATTGGCCATGGATGACCATGTTTAAATTTATAAAACATGGTTGACCATGCTTGACCAAGGTTAACCATGATTATCATATTCAGACCATATTTGTCATAATGTGATGTTGGACCATGGTCGAGACAATGATTGATTTTCATATTGAAACAATCTTTGTCACAATGTGATGTTGGCGAGTGGTTGACCTTGATTTATAAAACATTGTTTACCTTCGTCGAATAATATTAAACGAAAGGGACTAAAATGATAAAGCCAAGGTATATAAACCAGAGATAAATATTATAAACACAAAAATAAAGATGGTTGACAATGGTTGATTTGACATTGAGACAATATTTTCCACAATGTGACATTGGACCATGATTGACCATGCTTGACCATGATTAATTTTCAAATCGATAGAATCTTTTCTACAATGTGACATTGGACTGTGGTTGACCATGTTTACTTCTCATATTGAGACAATGTTTTTCACAGTGCAACATTGGACCATGGTTGACCATGATTGAACTTATAAAGCATCGTATACAATAGTTGGCCATGGTTGACCATGATTGAAATTATAAAACATGGTATACAATGGTTGGGCATGGTTGACCATGATTGAACATGATTAAGCATGGTTGACTATGGTTTACCATAGTTGACCATGATTAATATTAAACCTAAAGGAATAATATTAAACCCTTATAACAATAACCCTAGCAATATAGACCATTCTTGACCATGATTAATGATGGTTCATGATGGCTAATTTTCATATTGAGACAATCTGTGTCAAAATTCTACATTGCACCAATTATGACCATGGTTGTCACGATGAGACATTAAACCATAGGAACTAATATTATAAACCCAAGGTATATAAACCCTAAGATAAATAGTAAACACTAAAATAAACATGGTTTACAATGGTTGGCTATGATTGACCATGGTTGACCATGGTTGACCATGATTGATATTATAAACCAAGGGATTGTTATTATAAACCAAAGGGAATAATAAACCCAATGGATTAATACTATAACCACAAGGGATTATGAACCCAAGGGAATATTATTAAACCCAAGGGACTAATATTATAAACCCAAGGTATATAAGCGCTAAGATAAATATTGTAAACACTAAAATAAACATGGTTGACCATGGATGATTTCCATATAGTGACAATGCTTGTGACAATGCAAAGTTGGACCGTGGTTGACCATGCGTAACGATGGTTGATTTACATATGAAGATATATTTTGTCACAATGCGACATTCGACCATGGTTTAGAATGATTGACCATGGATGACCATGTTTGACTTTATAAAATATGGTTGACCACATGTGGCCAAGGTTGACCATGATTGACCATCATTGACCATGATTATCATACTGGGACAATAATTTTCATAATGCGACGTTGGACCATGTTTGAGATAATGATTGATTTTCATATTGAAACAATCCTTGTCACAATGTGATGTTGGCCAATTGTTGACCCTGAGTAACCATGGTTGAACACAATCGATTTTATAAAACATGGCTGATGTTCATTGAATAATATTAAACCAAAGGGACTAATATTATAAAACCAAGGTATATAAATCCTAAGATAATTATTATACACACTAAAATAAACATGGTTGACCATGGTTGATTTTCGTATTAAGACAATCCTTGTCACAATATGACATTGGATGATGGTTGACCATGATTGATTTTCAAATTGAGAGAATCTTTGCCACAATGCGACATTGGACCATGGTTGACCATGTTTGATTCTCATATTGAGAAAATACTTTTCACAAGGCGTCGTTCGACCATGGTTTACCATGATTGAATTTATAAAACATGGTAGACAATGGTTGGCCATGGTTGACCATGATTGAATTTCTAAAACATTGTAGACAATGGTTGGCCATGGTTGACCATGATTAACCATGGTTGACTATGGTTTACCATAATTGACCATGATTGATAATAAACCTAAGGGAATAATATTAAACCCTAGGAATATGAACCTTTATATCAATAAACCCTAGGAATATGGGCCAAGGTTGACCATGATTGATGATGGTTCACGATGGATGATTTTCATATTGAGACAATCTATGTTATAATTCAATGTTGGACCAAGGTTGACCATGGTTGTCACAATGTGACGTTGGACCATAGGGACTACTATTATAAACCCAGGGAATATAAACACTAAGATAATATTGTAAACAGTAAAATAAACATGGTTGACCATGATTGACCATGGTTGGCTATGCTTGACCATGAATTATTTTCTATATAGAGACAATCCTTGTGACAATGTTATGTTTGACCACGGTTAACGCTAGACCACAATTGACCATAGGGACTAATATTATAAACACAAGGTATATACACCCTAAGATAAATATTATAAACACTAAAACAAACATGGTTGGCCATGATTGGCAGTGGTTGGTGATGATTGACCATGGTGGACCATGATTGATATTATAAACATAAGGGATTGTTATTATGAACCCAAGGGAATATTATTAAACCCAAGGTACTAATATTATAAACCCAAGGTATATAAACCCAAAGATAAATATTGTAAACACTAAAATAAACATGGTTGCCTATGATTGATGATGGTTAACTATGACTGACCATGATTGACCATGATTGATATTATAAACCTAAGAGATTGTTATTATAAACCCAAGGGAATATTAAAACCAAGGGATTAATACTAAAACCCTAAGGGATTATGAACCCAAGGGAATGTTATTAAACCCAAGGGACTAATATTATAAACCCAAGGTATATAAACCCGAAGCAAAATATTGTAAACACGAAAATAAACATGGTTGATTTTCATATAGAGACAATACTTGCACAATGGGGCATTGGACCACCCTTGACCATGCTTAACCATGGTTGATTTTCATATGAAGACAATTTTTGTCACAATGAGGCATTCGACCATGGTTGAGCATGATTGACCATGGATGACCATGTTGACATTAGAAAACATGTATGCCCATTCTTGACCAATGTTGACCATGAGTGACCATAACTCACCATCATTATCATATTGAGACAATATTTTAAGTAATGTGATGTTGGACCAAGGTTGAGACAATGATTGATTTCCATATTGAAACAATATTTGTCACAATGCGATGCTAGCCAATGGTTGACCCTGATTAACCAAGGTTCAACACAATTGATTTTATAAAAGATGGTTCACCTTCATTGAATAATGTTAAATCAAAGGGTCTAATATTATAACACCAATGTATATAAACCCTAAGATAAATATTATTAACACTAAAATAAACATGGTTGAACATGTTAATTTTAGTGGTTGACAATCTCATTGTAGTTTCCATAATGCGATATTGGACCATGGTTGATTTTCATATTGAGACAATCCTTTTCACAACGAGACATTAGACCGTGGTTGACAATGATTGATTTTAATGTCGAGACAATTTTTGTCAGAATGTGAAGTTGAACTATGGTTGACCATGGTTTATTTTCATATAGAGACAATCCCTTTCACAATGCCACACTGGACCATGGTTGATTTTCATATTGAGACAATCTTTGTCACAATGTGATGTTGGACCTTGGTTGATCATGGAGGGCCATGGTTTTCATAATTTGACGTTGAAACAAGAGACATTTAGTGTCATTGTGAACATGGTTATTGACCATGGTTGACCATGATTTACCATGATTGACTATGGTTGATTTTCATATTGAAACAATCTTTGTCACAATGAGACGTTTGAATAGGAAACTAGTCTTCTTCTTGACATTGGACCATGGTTCACCATGATTGGTTTTCATATTAATACAATATTTTTCACAATAAAACATTGGACCATGGCTAACCATAGTCAATCATGGTTGACAATAATGAACCATTGTTGACCATGGTTGATTTCATATTGAGACAATCTTTGTCACAATGTGATGTTGGACAATGGTTGACGATAGTAGACCATGGCTTATTTTCATATTGAGATAATATTTGTTATAATGTGACATTGGACTATGGTTGACCATTGTTTACCCAGCAATATGAGACCTTAAGATAAATATTACAGACCCTAAAATAAACAAAGTTGACCATGGTTGATTTTTATATTAACACAATCTTTGTTAGAATATGATGTTGGACCGTGGTTGACCATGATTGATTTTCATATCGATACAATATTTTCCACAATGTGACATTGGACCATGGTTGACCATGGTTGATTTTGACCATATTTGAACTATGAATTGTCTCTATTGTTAACCATGACTTCATTATGGTCACCATTGAAATGGTGGCTGTTGATGCTCAACCATGATTTGACTATGGCTATCTACGCCTATCCACTATAGGCATCCATGGTCAAGTATGACCATCCACCATAATTCAACTGATCCAAGTAGATATTGGTGTCGACCTGCCAATTCCACCTTGACCCCCACTATTTTTTCTTTTAGTTTTTCAATTTCCTTAATTAGCACAATTTACTATTTTTAGCAGTTTTTCGGGTCGTGATCTTCTGGAGCCGTTTTGAGGCCCTAAACGACATTTTCTGCGAAAACTGAGAGCAACATGGGGTTTTAGACCAACTTTTCTCATCCCAATGTTGTATTCCTCGGATATATCTTTCTAACTAGGTATTGTGTGCATCAAACGGAGATTGTATGTCAAAGTTATGACCCCGGGAAGTTGATGTGCCAACTTACCCAAAACGGGGCCCATAGTTTGGCGCTTCATCTCCTAGGGTTAGGTTTATGGATGTTTTGGGATTTCCATTGTTTCTCAACAATAAATAGGCCTTCGCGCCTCACTTTAAGATAGTTCAGAGTCATGTAGCCACCACATCTCTTCTCAGAGATAAGCTACCATCACCTTAGCTAGTTTATTTCCATTTCTGTTTGTAAGCATATTTCAATATTTTACAGTAATTAAATGAAGTAATTTTTATGTTGCATCTCTCTTTGTATGGTTATATTTGTGATTTTTTGCGTTCCTATTTAAATCCAAATCAGTGGTATCAGAGCGGTCTACTCTTTCTCTGTCTTTCTTTGCATGTCCCCAATAAGGTCAGGATATAAGGAGTTAGGGATTGAACTGGTCGAACCTTTGCAAGACCAGCCTGAAAAATCCCAATGGCCTCCCATGGCAGACGAAAATAAAGATGAGGGGGTAGGATATCCTATCAAAATTTTTCTCGAAGAGTCCCTTGAGTGAGAAAGGAACGCAATGATGGATAACTTTGCCTAGATCCTTTAGCGACTACCTAGGGGCGACAAATCTACTTCCGGTAGCTACTCTGGAAGTGCCACACCCTTTAAGGTACAAGTTAACTTTGAGATTCCCATATTTGAGGGTTAGATAGATGCAGACACCATAGATAAATGGTTAAATCTTCTAGAAGGGTATTTTTATGTTTATGATTTTTTCGGCCAATAAAATATTACTTTTTCTCTTCTCAAAGCCAACCCCCATGTCAAGGACTGGTTGGAAACCTACTGCGAGTAGAAGGATGAAAGTACAACCTCATTGTTTTCAGCCACACCCACTTGGAATTAATTTTGGGCTGCCATCAAGGAGTAGTACTACCTTGTCGGAAGCTATGAGGATCAATACATAAAGTGGACCACGCTACGGTAGGGAAGGGACCAAGACATGGTGGAGTTTACCAATATTTTCCATACCCTTCTCACAAAGTTGGGTATCAATGATTCAGAGCAGAATTTGGTACTCAAATACCGCAGTTGCCTGCACTAGTACATCCAAGATGAAACAAAATTCCTGAACATCTCCTCGCCCAGCACGGCATACCAATATGCCATCAAGATCGAGCAAGAGTTTAAATAGAAGAAGCAGGACTTTGGATCTATGAATCCGAAACAAGAAAAAGGTGCCCCCAACCTAGAGAACTAAGGAAAAAGCTAAGGCAAGGTGACCCAAGACAACCCGCCAAAGCTGCAAGCAAACAACAACACTGCGAAGTCAAAAAAGGACACGGGAAAGTGGTGTGAGTTCCATAAGAGCACTACTCACAACACAAGTGAGTGTCGGGCCAAACAGTCACTGGTGGCTGAGCTAAAGGTTTCAAAATCATATGCATGTTCCGACTCTGAGTTAGAACCCGACAGGGGGAATGACAAAGGGAAGAAAATTATCGATGCGGAACCTAACGCTATCGTTGCCACCACAAAGATCCAGAATGAGGAACCCGAAGATCCAGAGGAGGATGATGAGCCCCAAAAATGGGTAACTTATTGGGCTCATTTTGCATATTGTTCTCCATTAATCCACCATTCTTCATAGTTTATGCATGCTTTTGAGTATATTTATGGTTATTGAATGAATGAGGATAGTCACTTGACCATGAAGACTAATACGTGTTTATTGCAGATTTTTGGACAATTTTTGGACCAAGGTCAAGCATTTATGAGCCATTTGACAGCCAAATGCAAGGGGACAACGCTAAGGATTCGTAGGGAGGGTGCCTCCTGCAATAAATGGCCTCTTTCTCGAGTTCTCCACCATCAGCTTGGAGTTCAGCAGCCCACCAACTTTGATTCCCAAGGGCAGCCGAGCAGTTTTTATGAAGTGATTGAGTACTAGAAGTTTGGGCAGCCAAGCCCCTCGAATCAAGGAGGACTGTTGGAGGTCCTTGTGGTGCATAAATAGGAAGGCTTCCAGCCTTCGTAGGTTACTTTTTGAACAGTTGTATTCTGCACTATAGTGCTGCTAGTTTCTCAGCTCATTTTGTAGCTTTTGTTGTACAACTTCTTTTGTGACATGGTTATTTTTTAGTAATGGAAAGCAGTTCCATTTGGCACTAGTTCCGAGCTTCTTCTTAGGAGCCTGCAGCTCTTGGGTTTGGGCCCAACCCAAGTTCCAAGGCTTCCTTTCTGTACTGTTATGTGTTGTTGATGTCTTTATCAAATAATTTATGTTAAGTAGACCGCAATCTTGCTTGGTTACCTAGGTCATTGTTGATGATTAAAAATGATTTTCATGTTCAGATTGGTTTGATAGGTTGATAACAAGGAAGATCTTCATAAAAAGGCTATCAGGCACCCCTGATCTCACCTCTCCCTCCATGGGACCATGAGCTGGGACCAAGGCATCCTTGCCGCCATCAAAAACATTGTCTTTGTTTCGTCATGCAATTGTTAGTGTTAGATTGTCATTTGTGGAAGTTGATACCAGTTGTGGTTACATGCTCAGGTCCATGATTACTTAGTTTACGTAGCTATTTCACATGATTTTGCTGCCAATAAACTTCTGTTCATTTTCTTTGCTGATATTTAGCTCAGATTAGGTTAAAGTAGCTAGGTCTTTGGTTTTCCAAGTCTTTGTTTGAATAGTTTGGAAAATAACTTGCAGACCACCTATGATACCTCTTTTCCTACCCCTACTCCATCAATATTTCCTACTCTGTCCTCTAACTCTGATTCTTGCCTTACATTTGCTACATTCCCTCACTTTGACCTAATTTCCATATTTTTGTGCAACATTGCTCTACCCCTCCTTGAACAAATCCAACCATCCTTATCACTCAGCCGCTTCGTTTTCCAGGTCCTGGATCCCTCCACACCATCATCCAACCTCCGTACCCACTTCTTCACCTTTCTTCCACCCTCAACCCTCCAAAAATCCCCTTTCGGAACATCCTGTAGAACCCTTGCAGACTTCCTGAAGAAGCTCACGAAAGTAGTTTCTTGAGATCCGAACACTGTGAAACTCTTTGGAAGGGTGCTAGGGACCTATTAGGCCCTCTTCTAACCTTCCCAAACTCTTGAAAGCACCTAATCCATTTCCTTTCGCCAATCAACCTCTGCACAGTCAAAAACAGTTAAAGCACATGCAAAATAATTCTGACAAATTACTCAAAAATGAAAAAAGATGTTTTCTTCATATTTCTCTTCAGAAGTAGCTTAGTCACATTCATTTTACCTTTCTAGAAGTCAATGGCATCCATTTCTATAGATTTCATCCTTTTACTTGCACTAGTACGGTTAGTCAATAAAACTAGGGTTTGTCAGGGTTTGCGTTCCTTTCTAGCTTTCAACTTCTTTCTGCAAGTAGATTAGCCTCTGGTTGAGTTAGTTTTCATAGAAGTTGGCTTAAGCTCCTAGCGGACTTGTGCCAGCTGATCAAGTGACAGCCTGTGGCAAGAGCTAGTACTTGTGCATATAGCACCGTCGCTTCCATGTTTGTTACGAACTACTGGGTTGATAAAAGTAAAGAAGGGAGTCCCAAGAGTTGCAGCATTATTGTTGCAATATTGTAGCCCACCATTCTTTGTGGCGTCATTGCTGGAGAAGCGTCAGAGTATTTGTGATTGCTGCTTTTCTTCTATTTTCTACTACAACCTTCTACTAAGTAGTTTATTTCATTTCCATTCTGCAATTTCATTCCTGCAAAAGTAGATTAGACCTTTCCTGCTTTCATTGATTAGCATTTCAATTCCGCAATTTCAATTCTACAAGCGTAGATTAGCATTTCATTCCTGCAATTTCATTTCAGCAAAATAGATAAGTCCTTTCCTGCTTTCGTTTCAATTCCGCATTTTCATTTAAGCAAGACAGATTTTAGTTAGTTGCAATTCAATCTATTTCAGTTTTGCAGGTACAAGCAGAAAAAATGGAAAAACTCCACCAAAAATATTCCATTTTCATGCCTCGTAGGAACAGAGACAATACAGGGAAATTCTTACCCAACACCCCCACCACATCGCTGAGTGACCCTTCTCTCTTCTTTGGTGGCAGTGATCCAGAAGAACCTATAGGTGATCCTCCAGAGATATACGAAGATCCTATAACAGAAGAAGAGCAAGAAAACATACCTTCTGAGACCATGGGTGAAAACAGAAATGATAGAGAAGATGAGGAGTGAATAGAAGGTGTCTTTCCCATCCGAGAGACCGATGGGGACTTGAATATGAAAAACATAAGTCCCTAAGTCTTACCTCATTTCCATGGATTGACGACTGATGACCCTCATACCTTCCTGTTTGAGTTTGCTCTCCTTTGTCGAACTTATGACTATGTAGAAGACGAGCAAAAGTTGAAACTCTTTCCCTCTACCCTCAAGGATGTAGCACTACGCTGGTTCATGGGGCTACCTGGAAACAGTATCACAACTTGGGCTCAGATGTCGCAAGCCTTTAACAACAAATACCAGGAATATTGTAGGTCAAAGGAAACAAAGGGAGAGATCTTTCGGATGACCACGGGAAGTGATGAGTCTTTAGAAGACTACGAGGAAAGGTTCCAACTTAGCTATAAATGGGCCAGGTACACACTTGAGCCTGAATCTATGAAGCTAGTTCTACTTCGAGGAGTCCCCGAAGACCTTCTAGATACCCTCCATCTGCTAGCTGGAGGAGACATCTACCAACTACCTTATGAGGACATAAATACTGTGTTTAGAAACCACTCTAGGGCAGCCCGGAAACGAGGTAGGGGGAATCCACTCTCAGCTAGTACCAACTTCTCCAAGCATGAGTTTACTAATCAAATCGAAGACCTCAAAAGTGAGATGAGATAGACCATTTCCATGCAACTGGATACTTTTCGAATCCAACAAAAGAAATAGGAAGCTGAGAGGGCTTTGGCCATTTTTTGTCCCATATGTACAAGGAAGCATCGTAAGAACAAGTGTCCATTGCACTCAGTGGAGGTATGTTTCGTTTGTGAGGAAGACCACCCCACAAACCAGTTCCCAACCTTACCTGGACTTAAAGCTATGTACCAAGGGGCTGAAGGGGCCACTGAACCACTCTACTTCCTTAACCAAAGGAGGCTGCATGGGTCGAGACCTTACTAGCAGGGGATGTAAGGAACAACCCAAACTTATTACAACCCTAACCAATCCGCTCACATGCCTTCTTGGGGGCCCCCTACTCATCCTTCCTAGTCCACACCTCCTCTTTGGTCTTATCCATCTCAATACCATACTCAACCTGTTGCTCATTCGTTTCACTCTCATGTCCAACCACAACCTCAGTGGAATGCACCTCAACTGGGGTGGAGGCCCCAATACAACTCTCCTCCCGCTATTTTTCCTCCACCTCCTACTCAACCATAACCATTACCTCCTACTCCTCCAAGACAACCCTAGATGCCTGCTCAACCGAACCCGAACCCCAACAATAGACAGGCCCAGCAAGTATACACTTGAGAGACGACATGCCCTACCTATGATGTGGAGATTCAGGAGATCAACCTACGGTCTGGAAAGGTCCTTCCAGATTTCCAACCTCCTCCCCTAGAGGATGAGGAAGGGAAACAGGAAAGTGAACCCAAAGCCATTCCACCCTTTCCTGAGAGACTAACAGTAGCCACATAACCAAACCTAGAGGAGACTGAACTTTTGGGAGAACTTAAACAGTTGTGTGTGAAAATCCCACTTCTCCAGGCCATAAAGATGTACCGATCTACAAAAAATTGATCAAGGAGAAGTTTTTCAGGCACCCAGGTAGGTGCAAGAGAGATGCCCCGACTATCAATGTCATAGGACAACTATCCGATCTGATGTTGGGACAAATAATCTATCAAAAATATTTGGATCTTGGGAGTCCTGTAGTAGATGTCCACATCAATGGCATAATAATCCCCCACAGCTTGATCGATCTAGGGGCTGCCATCAATGTGATGACCAGAGACACTATGCACAAACTCAACCTTCAGAGTTCCTTAAGAAAGACCTCGACAGTACTGCAGTTGGTAGACCGCTCCACCGTGACTCCCGAAGAAATTGTGGAGGATGTCTTGGTCTCTGTTGATTCTTGGGAGTACCCTGCAGACATTTTGGTCCTTTAGCCAAAGGCAAAACTCACTAGATACCCCCTCATTTTGGGAAGGCCTCGGTTAGCTACTGCGGATGCTTACATAAATTGTTGAGCTGGGAGCATGACCATCAAGAATGGGCTTATGTCAAAATAGCTAGTCCTATACCCTCCTTCCCAACCTTTGTTAGAACATGACTTACCACTTTGGTTGGAGGAGGGAGATGAGCGTGAAGTCTACTCTACACCATTGTGCACAGTAGAAGCCGCCAGGGGAGGTCCTCAGACCGAGGATGACTTGTTCGAGAATTTGATTCAAAATCCACCTCCCAATGCACTATCGTTAGAGGAGTTAGTGGAAGGTACCCAAGTCAGTGCTTTAGTGGACCTCTTTGTGGCCGATTCAACCTCACCCAGAGTTAAAAATGTGGAATTTGTCCCTGAAAGAACCTTAAAGATCAACTCATCCCTATCTTCCTCTCAGGAGGAGCTATGTAGCCTATTGAATCGTCATTTGGAGGCTTTTTCCTGGAGCTATAAGGAAATGAAAGGAGTCCATCCGTCGATTTGTACCCATCACATTTACATTAATGAGGATTGTAAACTAGTCAGGCAGCCTCAGAGGAGAATGAATCCAGCCCTTAAGGACATTGCTAAAGAAGAATTGCAAAAGTTGTTGGATGCAGGATTCATCTACCCCATCTTGGACAGTGAATGGGTTTCTCCTTTGGTGCTTGTACCCAAGAAAAATGGGTAGTGGAGAATCTGTGTAGATTATTGAGAACTTAACAAAGCCACCAAGAAGGACCATTTCCCTTTGTCATTCATAGATCAAGTGCTAAATGGGCTGGGAGGGAAGAAGTTCTCTTCTTTCCTAGATGGGTTTAGCGGGTATAATCAAATCCAAATCAGCCCGGAAGACGAAGAAAAGACCACCTTCACTTGTCCTTGGGGAACCTTTTCCTACCGGGTCCTTCCCTTTGGGCTATGCAATGCTCCTGCCACTTTCCAGAGAGCAGTATTGAGCATATTTGCTGAGCTGGTTCACAATTCGGTGGAAATCTATATGGATGACTTTACTCCTTATGGGTCTAACTTCCAAGAAGCATTGTCTAACCTGGGAAAAGTTTTAACCAAGTGTATTGAGATGAACCTATCCCTCAGTCCTGAAAAATGTGAATTCCTAATGACTGAAGGGACCGTGTTAGGTCATACCATTTCTCAGCAAGGATTACAGGTGGATCCTAACAAAATTGCTATCATCCAAAAGGTTCCACCTCCTCAAAAGGTAAGAGATGTTCAAAGTTTTCTAGGCTTAGCAGGATATTATAGAAGATTCATTAAAGATTTCAGTAAGCTAGCCTCGCCATTGTTTGGCCTCTTAGGGAAAGATGTTGAGTTTAAATGGACTAACGACTGTCAAGGGGCTCTAGATGAGTTGAAAGATAAGCTGGTGTCCGCCCCGATCTTGAGAGGTCCAAACTGGGCCCTACCTTTCCACATCCACACTGATGCCTCGAATAAAGCCGTAGAGGCAGTCCTAGGACAAATTGAGGAGAAACTAACATATGCCATATACTTTGTCAGCAAAAACCTGTCCAAGGCAGAGATGAACTATATTGTAATCGAAAAAGAGTTCCTAGCTGTAGTCCGCTCCCTAAACAAGTTCAGACACTACATCACTGGCTATCAAACATTCATACACACTGATCATGCTGCGATTAGATATTTAATGAATAAGCCTGATGTAAATGCTCGTATCATTAGATGGTTACTCTTGTTGCAGCAATTTGATTTGACCATTGTGGACAAGCCAGGTAAGGAAAATGTTGTTGCTGACTTTCTGTCTAGATTGGATTTTCCTGCAGGTGAAGAAGGGACAGTGGATGACCAGATGCCAGACGAACACCTGTTTGCTATTTCAATACTCTCTCCATGGTTTGCTGATATAGCAAATTACTTGGTCTCAACACAGTTCCCTCCACACGTATCCTCAAGAGAGAAGAGAAAAATTGTAAGGAAAAGTGCCCCATTCACTTGGATCGGGGGCAACCTATTTAAACTTGGCCCAGATCAGATCTTGAGGCATTGTGTTAGGCAGGAGGAAGTTTTTGACATCCTCCCAACTTGTCACTATGGGCCCTGTGGAGGTCACTTTGCAGGGAAAATGGCTGCCTTCAAAATTCTAGAGGTAGGCTACTATTGGCCCACTCTTCATCAAGATGTCAGAAGATACATCAGCCAATGTGACCGATGTCAATGGATGGGGAAACCGACTCCAAGGGATGAAATTCCCCTCCAACCTCAAGTGACCTTCGAGCCATTTGAGAAGTGGGGCATGAATTTTGTGGGTCCTATCAACCCTCCTTCAAAGCAAAGGTCTTACATCATTGTTTTCACAAACTACCTGACAAAGTGGGTAGAAACCAAGGCAATCAAGGCAGCGACAGAAGGAAAAGTGGTCGAGTTTTTAAAGGAAAATATCTTCTACAAATTTGGCTACCCAAGAGAGATAGTCACCAATCAAGGAAGTCAGTTCACCTCTAACCTGATTGAAGACATGCTTGCTCATCACAAGATCAAGCATAGAACTTCCACCCCTTATCATCCGCAAGCTAATGGGTAGGTGGAAGTTACTAATAGATCGTTGGAAGAGATTTTGACTAAAGTGGTGACCAGCAACAGGAAGGATTGGGCAGATCGCTTGGTTGAGGCCACCTGGGCCTACAACACCACTTGGAAAACTACAACAGGTTTCACACCTTATGAGACGGTCTACGGGAAGAAGGCTCTACTATCCATAGAATTTGAGTACAACACATTAAGGGTGGAAGCTCAACTGGACCTAGATCTCAGCCATGCACAGCGGGAAAGATTACTGTAGCTGAATGGATTAGATGAACAGAGAATGCAGGCCCTCCTCCACTCAGAAGTAGTTCAACTCTAGAGGAAGATATGGCATGACCAACACCTTAATGAAAATAAATTCCAGCGAGGAGATTGGGCACTGTTGTACGACTCAAGATACAAGGATTTCAAAGGGAAACTGAGGACAAGGTGGTTAGGACCATATACAATGGAGAAATGCAATGACAATGGTTCAGTCCTTATCAGGACTATTGATGAAGAAGCCATCCCCATGCTCGTCAATGGGCATCGATTGAAAATCTATAGGAAACCCCTCTCGAGGCAGGATTTCATTGAAACTTTGGACAAATCAGTGCTGGTAGTGGAGTAGGGCCCTGTCTCTACTCCACCCACACCTTGAGCATCCAAAAAAAAAAACAGAGAAGTGAAATAAAAAGATCCATGGGTGAAAACTTCTTAGAGGTGCTCGAGGCAGACAGTGAGGGTGAAGACCTCATGGAGGTGCCCCAAATGTCTCTCTCTCTCTCAAAAAAAAAAGAGAGAAAAAAGAAAAATAGGCCTAATCTCTATGGAATAATTGCAGCTTGCAAGGAATATATTGCAGGTTAGGAAGGTCGCACAAAACAAGGACAGGGGTCCACACCAGGCTACAAGACACCCTCACAGGCACTTCTTCCATGACCACTCGCCTCTCCTAGGATTTGATCATATTCGGGGGTAGATTTCACCTTCTACAAGAAGTTCTGCCTATTCTACAAGTAGTCTATGTCTTCTACAGGAAACATACTGTAGAACCTTCGGGCAAGCCAAAATCGATCTTGGAGGGGAATCTCAATTTTGGAATCTGTTTGCTAGGCCTGCAGCCACCCCTACTTCCACCCATCACCATATGGCACCCTGTTCCATCTCTTTACACCTTCGTCACCCACCTGGTTATGTGTTTCTGCATAGTCATACAAGAAACCCTGTTTTCCTTAGATTGCCAGCAGGAATTTTTCAGCGACAAATTAAGCAATGATATCTAGCTCACCCTACCTGTCAATCTCCATCTGGACTCTTCATCAACCGAATCCCTCGTTGGCAATATAACCCTGCTCGTTTATCTTTCATTCCACGAGGATAAGCAGCTACAGGACATCCTACAGGAATCCTGTCGCAGTTGATCCCTCTGGTAGACATATTCTGGAAGTAGGAACAACCGAAATCAATAAAGGGAACATGCAAAAGGCTCCTCTTGGACGTGAAAACATCCTCGGCAGCTGAAACCAAAAAGAGCTTGTACATGCAACTTTAACAACTGAAGGATCGGGTTCCAAAACCAATGCATACAACATCAAAGAATGAAGGAATGGGTTCTAACACCCGTGCACAAGGAAGAAACAAGCGAAGGAATGGTCTCGAGACCCAAAGTCTACATAATGCATCCATGGCCATGCAGGTAAGTGTCTAAACCCATTCGTCAATTGCATAAACTATATTTCTAAGGATACATGCCTATGAAAATGGTTCGGATTGAATGGGATCGGTGGCCAATCAACTAGCCACCCTCAACCAGTTACATAGCTTTGTGGGATCCAAGCAAGCTCAGTTACGTTCAAATTTGCCGACGAGATGTGTAGCCGACACGTGTGGAGTGTCCAGTCAGGGAAAATCGTCGGGATTGGCAGTGGTGGCAGCAGTTAATGGCAGAAAGGGAGGTGATGGTGGTCAGAGACACGCAAAGAAATGATGGTCGTGACGTTGGATCAACGGTTCGGTCCGGCCACCTCATCCCCTTTCCACGAATTGCACCGCAGTTTAAAGATACTCGGGTGAAGACTCTCACCACCCTCTTTTCATTTGCACTTGCAACATCCTCAGCCGAAGTACATGTCCTCTGCTTCCAAAATCTGTTAACCCGTCATCCTCCACCGAGTTTTTCAGCCTGTTTCAAAAAAATCTCCCACATACCAGGCTCGTTCAGAGGCGCAGTGACATCCTATAGTATCCAGCAAGAGTTCTACAGGAAGAGCTCTACAAGAAGTACGACACAACTTTCTAGAGCAGGGAAGCCTGGACTTTTCTTTGTCAAATTTGGAGTTTCGAGAGAGGTAGGCTTGAAAACACTCTTCCATGCATGGTATGTTTCGAAAAGGTGGTGAATTGATCTGTCTAAAATTGGGGAGTCCAAGAAAAATCCGCCCGTGAGTTGGAAATAGCATTTTTCCTGTGTTTTGCATGATATTTCTTAGTCGTTTTTGCATCAAAATTCTCCTCCATAGTTCTTGTTAAAAAAAGAGAAAATTCTCCTGTAGGAAAGATACGCAACTGTGGGGGCTAGCCTATGTATGAAGAATTTGAATTTTCATGTTTCTATGTATGCTGGGAATAAACATTGAGCTCTGTACTCTACCTGTGGAAACCCAATTTCTTCCTTCATAAACGGACAACCGAGTTTTGGGTAGCAACAACCTTAAAGCCAGGGAATTGGTGCTAATTGATAGTTGAAATCCCTTCTCAAAGTTCAGGGGAGAAATCCATAAAACAACATTCCCTTTTCTGATTAGAGCATAAAACAGGGCACTCTCACCATGCCAGTGGGTTTATCAAGAAAGAACCTTCGGAACCCAGCAAGCTGCGTGAGCAACCAGAGGTGGTGGACCTCTTCACCCATGCCAATTGGATGTCCTTTTGTGACAAAATTTAGGGTCATGACAATGAGATAACGAAGGAATTCTAAATGTCCCTAAAACCTGAACTAAAGACACAGGCCATAGTGGATTTTAGGGGTTTCACCCTAGAAGTTACCCCTGAGCTCATTAGTCGTGTTATTGGTCTCCCATTAGGGCTACCTTGGAGCAAAGAAGAAAGGTCATTGGGCCAGGCAGCCAAGAAAGCATTCTTCCTGCCTGAGGAACATCTTGTAGAAGACAAGAATGGGGTCCGGAGAACCAGCTTACCTCCTCTCTGGAGCGAAGTCAGTTTCCAAATCACGAAATACATTACCTGTGAACGAAGGTTTAACATTTTCTACGGCTATCATTTCAGTTCGTTGAGCGAACTAAGACATGGAATGGATTTACCTCCAGAATAGAAGTTAAGCATCTCCTATTTTCTTCTGCAGTCATTAAATGAATGTGGCACAAAATTGAATGAAGGGACACCGGATTAGTTAGCCCATCATGGCATCATCAAACTTTTAGTGGAAGATGCCATTCACACCTACACTTCCCCCCTCTCTTGGGAAATTTTCCGAAACATGTCTAGAGATGAAGATATTAGAATTCTAGCCGAGGAGCTCACCTCATCCAGCATTGAAGAAGGGGAACACACTAAAGCAGGAGAGAAAACCAGTGGTAAAGAAACACAGGACAAAAAAGCACAAGCAAGACAAAAAGAGAAAGAGGGGAAGGGCCAAATTGTTGAGCCTAAAACAGAGCAAGGAACAATAGCACAAACACAAAGGGAAAAGAGACTGCAAAGGAGAGCAGAGAAAGTAGAAACATCCCAAGTAAAGGCTGGCACAGCCACAGCAGTCACACCAAAACAAAAGGTAAAGACAGATCCTGAAATGGCCACAATATAGGAAGAAACAGTTGACATAGAGGCTTCTACAGGAAGCATGGAAACAGAATAGCAAAGGGGGAAATCACCAGAAATATTGGAAAGAGAGGCAGCAGTTGTGCTTGCCACCTTAAAGACACCTCCAAAACAAAAAGGGAAGTGAAAGATGCAAACCTCCATGTACTTTAAAGAGGAGCACATGGATCAAAGTAGGCAGACCCAAGCCGCAATCAAAGGAGCCAATTATCATTAAGGACACAACCCCCAAACCAAAGGAAGGGTCTCCTTCAAAGATATCTGTCACCTATGAACGAGGAAGCCTAAAAACTTCCACCTAGAGAGAGAGACTAAAGACAATGGACTCAAAGACAGTTCTACAGGAAGCTGAGAAATCTCTACAGGAAACTCAGGCTAAGCTAAAATAGACCGAGAAATTGGAGGAAAAGGTGGCCAAACAATCATAGGAAGAAGAAAGGACAGAGGAAATATTGGAACCAAGCCCTCAACCCAATTTGGGCTCATACTATAACCTGTTAGAAGCTGGGAAAATAATTCCCCAGAAATTTGCGGTGCCACTATTCTTTGCACTGGAAGAAGAAAGAATTAGGATGCACGCTTGGATGAGGATCGCCACGTCCAAGGGTGTGGCAGACATAGGCCCCCTAGAAGAACAACTCAAGGAGTCAAGGAAAGAATTGGCCATGGTGAAGCATGTGGAAAGCATTCAGAGGGCCAAACTACAGGAAGTGAACGAGCTGCTGAAATAGTAGCTACATCTACAGGGAATCCATAAGGAAGACATGCCCTCCATTTTAGGAGAACAGCAACAACAGGAAAAGCCTCCAACAGAAAAAGAAACCTTGGATGAACAACAAAGAAAGGATGGTCTGTAGGCTAAGATCGAGGCACTAACAAAACAACTACAGGAGAAGGAATTGTAGGCAGCATAGGAGATACAGTCTCTAAGGTAACAGGTACATGAGAAGGAAGCCCAACTGGCCTGCATGGCCAGCTGGGCATTAGAGGTTGTACAGTGTAGGTAGCCTACTAAGTCAGACACTTTGCAGCTTAAAGATCAATGGTTGCAGTTCCATATTAACACCTTAGCCCAAAGGGGCACTACTCCATTTCAAAACTATCATTAATTCATGGCTTTATGTGACAGTAGCTCATCAGAGGACAAGGCTAAATTATCAGAGTTTTATTTAAGCAACTTAGCCCTTCCAAACATGAATTTGTGGGATCCCAACACTGTGGTAGGAGATGTGCAACTTATGGCCATGGCCTCTTGGTTGAATCATGAGGAAAAAAGGGCAGTAGAGGTCTGAGATATTATGAACAGGGAACTCAGTGAACCACTAATGATCAGAGCAGAGCTGGAGGATCCCTCAGCATTGATAAGCGCCCACCAGCACTTGGTTAACAACCCTCAGGAGTTACCTGATTACATTGAATGACAAGCTCAAGCTATTGCCCACTTTGAGGACATGGAGAGACTGTTGGGGGATAACTGCCTTCATGCTTTCACAAGGAGGTGGAACACACTGCCCCACAGTTTGAAGATAAGAGAATACCACTCTCCAACCAGGATGAGGGAGGCCTTGGCAAGGGTACCCCTCTATAAATAGTCAATGGAAAATATGCAGGCCAATTGGATAGGCCTAAAGTTCAGTCCTCCCTTGCTTTTGGGATTGCTGGAAGGAGTTAAGGAAGAAGAGGAGAACAGGCAGTGGGAGGAAGTGGAAAGAAAAGCAGGATTTCATGACTGAGAAGAAGACATAACCTCGGAGGCCTGCGACGTGAGATAGGTAGTCAAAGGTATCAAGGATGATGAGCTAGATTAGTTGCTCAGAGGATGAACAAACCATTTAGTAGGGGGGTGATGATGAGCCCCAAAAATGGGTAACTTATTGGGCTCATTTTTCCTATTTTTCTCCATTAATCCACCATTCTTCATATTTTATGCATGCTTTTGAGTATATTTATTTTGATTGAATGAATGAGTATAGTCACTTGATCATGAAGACTAATACGTGTTTATTGTAGATTTTTGGACAACTTTTGGACCAAGGTCAAGCATTTATGAGCCATTTGATAGCCGAATGCAAGGGGACAAGGCTGAGTATTCATAGGGAGGGTGCCTCCTCATTCAGCAACCCACCAATGTTGATTCCCAAGGGTGGCCGAGCAGTTTTTATTAAGTGATTGAGTACTAGCAGTTTGGGCAGCCAAGACCCTCGAATCAAGGAGGACTATTGTAGGTCCTCGTGGTGCATAAACAGGAAGGCCTCTAGGCTTCGTAGGTTACTTTTTGAACATTTGTATTCTGCACTATAGTGTTACTAGTTTCTCAGGTCATTTTGTATCTTCTGCTGTACAGCTTCTTCTGTGACATGGTTATTTTTGAGTAATGGAAAGCAGTTCCATTTGGCACCAGTTCTGAACTTTTTCTTAGGAGACTGTAGCTCTTGGGGTTGCGCCCAACCCAAGTGCCAAGGCCTCCTTTGTGTAATGTTATGTGTTGTTGATGTCTTTATCAAATAATTTATGTTAAGTAGATTACGGTCTTGCTTGGTTACCTAGGTCATTGTTGATGATTAAAAAGGATTTTCATGTTTAGATTGGTTTGATAGGTTGATAATAGAGAAGATCTTCAGAAAAAGGCTATCAAGCACCCCTGATCTCACCTCTCCTTCCGTGGGACCATGAGTTGGGACCAAGGCGTCCTTGCTGCCACCAAAAACACTGTCTTTGCTTCGTCATACAATTGTTAGTGTTAGGTTCTCATTTATGGAAGTTGATACCAGTTGCGGTTACATGCTCAGGTCCATGATTGCTTAGTTTGCGTAGCTATTTCACACGATTTTGTTGCAAATAAAATTTTTTTCATTTTCTTTGCTGATATTTAGCTCAGATTAGGTTAAAGTGGCTAGGTCTTTGGTTTTCTGAGTCTTTGTTTGAATATTTTGGGAAATAACTTGCAGAGCACCTGTGATACCTCTTTGCCTACCCCTACTCCATCAATACCACCTACTCCAACCTCTAACTCTACTTCTTGCCTCACATTTTCTACGTTCCCTCACTTTGACCTAATTTCCATATTTTTGTGCAACATTGCTCTACCCCTCCTTGAACAAATCCAACCATCCTTATCACTCACCTGCTTCGTTCGCCAGGTCCTGGACCCCTCCAAACCATCATCCAACCTTCGTACCCACCTCTTCACCTTTCTTCCACCCTCAACCCTCCAAAAATCCCCTTTCGGAACATACTGTAGAAGCCACAGAACATCCTGTAGAACCCCTGCAGACTTCCTGTAGAAGCTCATGAAAGCAGTTTCTTGAGATTCAAACACTATGAAACTCTCTGGAAGGGTGCTAGGGACCCCTTAGGCCCTCTTCTAACCTTCCCAACCCCCTAAAAGCACCTACTCCATTTCCTTTCGCCAAGCAACCTCTGCACAGTAAAAAACAGTTAAAGCACATGCAAAATAATTCTCACAAATTACTCAAAAATGCAAAAAGATTTTTTCTTCATATTTCTCTTTAGAATTAGCTTAGTCACATGCATTTTACCTTTCTATAAGTCAATGGCATCCATTTCTGTAGCTTTCATCATTTTACTTGCACTAGTAGGGTTAGTCGGTAAAACTAGGGTTTGTTAGGGTTTGCGTTCCTTTCTAGCTTTCAACTTCTTTCTACAAGTAGATTAGCCTTCAATTGATCTAGTTTTCATCCATAATAGTTAAAAGCTTCTTCTAAGAGCTCATAGAAGTTGGCTTAGGCTCCTAACGGACTTGTGTCAGCTGATCAAGTGACAGCCTGCTACAAGAGCTAGTACTTGTGCATATAGCACCGTCGCTTCCAAGTTTGTTACGAACTATTGGGTTGATAAAAGCAAAAGAAGGGAGTCCCAGGAGTTGCAACATTATTTCTGCAATAATGGAGCCCACCAGAGGAGGAGCGCCTTTCCACTCCCAGATGTGGGTAAATATCTCCCCGCTACAGTTCATTGTCGATAGCGGCAGCCAAAAGAACCTCATTTCAGCAGAGGTCGTGGAGCAGCTGGGCTTACCAACCATAACACATCCACAACCATATACCATCAGGTGGCTTCACCAAGGATGGGATCTTCGCATGAGCCAGTAGTGTCACCTTCCGTACAACATCAAGCCCTTCTCGGATGAGGTGATGTGTGACATTCCTCCCCTTGATTTTTATGATGTATTATTAGGCCAACCATACTTGTGGAAGTGACAACCTGTGTATGAATCAAGGCCTCGTGTTGTTATTGTTACTCATGCAGCAAAGCTGCAACTTTGAAACGATCCCCAAGCCTATGGTTTAATCCATTATGGAGCAAATCTAAGGGCCTCAAAATTGAAAATCAACACATAACATTCAATCTTGCACAATACGTATCTACATTAAAACTTATAAATAATTCATTAATAAAATATTTACATAAAAGTTATTCTCATTCCTCACTCTCACACTCCTGCCTTCTCATGCCTCATGGGTTTCTCTTAATTTATACAAGTGGATTAGAACCCAAGTAGGTTCTAGATCCATTAAGAAGCTCCAACAATATCTCTCTTGATACCTAAAATCTCTCATCCAAATCTTAAAAATCCTCTAATTCCGCTTTTAACTCAATTAATCCTCTATTCTAGGATCCCCTAATCCCCAAGATATCTATGAGATATTTACAAGTCTATCATCACTCATATTCTCTCATAATTGAGAATATTTATAATTAAAACCTCACACACATATTTTTCACTCAATTTATTAAAAATATACAAATAAATTGAAACATCACACCCACCAGGTCAACCAAATATACAATTATTTTCTGAAGCAAGATGCTCCTGCATCAGACTCTCGATGTAGAAAAGAAAAATCCATAGACTCCTATCTATGAGGTCTGTCACTTTTTTGTTGTAATGTGACAACCACAAGTCTCAATGAATTGCTACCTCTAGGATTCCAAACTTTGTTTTGCTGTTGGTCCTTCAATCTTTCTTCCTAATGTTGTTTACAAGATTGGAATAACAATTCATTGTGATTACATTTAGGTTCCACATTTGGACATTTTTCTTCCATATGTGCAATATGTTCATGTTCCAACAACATTTTCATTTCTTCAATTTCAACTTTATCATCATTTTCTATGCTTCTGTTGCACCAAATTTGTTGATTTGAAGGCATATTGTCACATTCTAACTTTGGATTATCCAACCATTCTTCTAGAAATTTTAATTCTTCTTCAATATTACTCATGTTTACATTTGAAATTATTTGATGATTATCAACAAATTCAATTATTTTTTCACCTTCAACATCTTTAACATGTCTTGCATGCACAAACAAGTTATCAGTTTTTAAAATACAAGACCTTTTGGCCTCATTTGATGCTTCAAGCACCAATATTTCATCATGGAATTTGAGTGTTTTAGCAAATCCTCTTTGTTGTGACTCAATTCCTTTAAGTCTCTCCTTTTCTAACAAAGCAATATGTATTTGTTCAAGTTCTCTGAACTTGCTTATCAGCTTGGCATTCCATTTCATTTGTAATAGGTTCCATCTAACCCATTTCCGCATTCTCCATCCATGTCTTCGGTCTTCATTCTCATTTCCTTGTAGCCATTCCGTTAGTATATCAAGTCATACTTTCAATTCCTTGACCTCTTTCTTCATCTTTTGTGGTGAACTTTATCTTGTTCGCTGTCACCTGCAACAACTAACACTTTGACAATACTTTGGGTGTTGGGCTCTGCCGATCATGCACCCATTACATTCAAAGGCTCAAAATTTTGACTGAACTCTCTGATTCTTAATTTTGTTTTGACCATAGACTTTAAGATGACCTCCACTCTTCTTGACTTAAAAATACCTCATAAGTCTCTTCCTGTTTAAAATTGGACTTGAATTTGATTTTTGCCATGGATTTGAATCCAACACTTTACATTTCTCTTAAAACCTAGACTTTCAAATATGGACCACTTAATTACAATAAATATATTTAAACTTTGAAAAATGGAAATGTTTTAATATTCACCTTTTACTTTCTTTAATAAAAGTAAATTGTATTTATAAAAGAAAGAGATGCCTTGAAATAAATTTCTCCGATCTCTCTTCCCACTCATGATTTTTGATGCATTATAAATTTCATAAGTTAAGTGGACCACTGGTTGAAACTATGAATCTTCATAAAAATCTTCCTTCATGTAACATTCGACTCGATAACTAAATCAAGTTTGGCAATGCACTTTAACGTCGACATAATTCCATGAAAATCAATGATGTCTACTACTTCTTTGCAATGATGCCCCAACTTTGATGCAATTCTGAGTAAACTTTGTTTTCCCAGATCGCAACTTTAGATTTCCAGCAACTTCACTTAAAAAAAAAACTAGCAGGGATCATAACACATTCCGCAAGCAGCGTAATCAACAATACCACTTCAACTTATTCGATTGAGCACTCAACCCCAATAACCAATTGTAGTTCCACACCAAGTGAAACTATGAGTACCTTGATAATGTATGCAACATCTATATCATAGTTATTCCATGCCCAGTAAGATTTCTCATACCAGCAAGGCTCAACAGAATGCAAACAGTATGCATCTTACTCTTTTGATTACACTATTCAAAACTGTTATTGTGGCTTTTATTAATGAAGGATTGAAGCTGACTATCTAGGCTCTGCACATAATCCTCTTATTCTCAGGCTGCGGCTCCAGGTAACTCGTCTCCAGGTCTCCGCGCCTCTTCTGCGGCTCCAGGTCTCCGGCTGCGGCTCCAGGCATTACTAATACCAACAGTTCGGCTGCGGCTCTTATTAAATCAGATCTCTGCGTCTTATTAAATCATATCTCCGCGTCTTTCTCCAGGTCTTATTAAATCAGATCTCCGCGTCTTTCTCCAGGTCTCCGCGTCTTTCTGCGGCTGCGGCTCCAGGTCGTCCAGTAGTATTTTTGAAGGTAATTGCATTTCGATCTAATTTTTTACGGTTAGATCTAGATCTAGGCTGCTCAATCTAATTTTCTGCGGCCAGATCTAGATCTAATCTTATCTTCTCTAAGGCTGGGTTCTATGGTCAAGTAAAATATGGCTCCGAGCTTCGCAAAAATGACTGGTGGCTCACCCGCCTCTGGAGGGCAATCTCCTGCCCATATTGTCAGTGAAGCCCCAGCTCCCACTATCCAAGTAGTCAAGGCCTCACTCGATGAAGCTTTGAAGTTTTCCGAAAGTGCCCTAATTTGCCGGTTCAATGGTTTTTGGCCGCGGCTGATAGCACTCCACAATTGGATTTCAGAGGTATGGAAGCCTGTCATTTCTGATGAAATTAATATCTACCCTTGTGCTAGGGGTTTCTTTATAGTAGATTTTGAAAATCCTGAAAGCAGACAATGTATTCTAGATTCCAGCCCTTGGTTTTGGGAAAAATCAGGGCTATTCATGAAGCCATGGGACCCATCATTCGATCCCTCTACAGCAGTGATAACCTCAGCACCAGTTTGGGTGAGATTGCCAAGCCTACCCTTGCATCTCTGGAATCTCTCCTCACTAAAAGCCATCGGAAATGCAATTGGGAAATTTTACTGCAGGTGCCCAGAAACAGAGGAATATGCCAGAACCACCTATGCACGCATCTGTGTGGAAATGGATTTCAGCGCCGGATTCCCAGCTGAAATAAACCTAACAAGTAAAGACTATGTGTGGAACCAGAAACTTGATTATGAAAGTGTCCTCTTCAGATGTCGATCCTGCTTTGAGACAGGGCATCTAGCCAAAAATCGCCCAAAAGCCTCTGAGAAAAATTTTGCTAGAAAAAACCACAACAGATCTACATGGTGGGAAGGAGCACAAAAGGAGCAATACACTGTCATCAAAGAAGAATATTCTAGAGAAAAATCTGAGTCACAAGAAAGCAGAGAAGAAATAAACAACTCTCAAGACAAGCAAGGAGAAATCCCGCCCCAGCAAATCAACAGTTATGAGGATTCGAATAACTCAGAAAATAAATCTTCATTTAACAGCAAAGCAGATCTCCCAGACCAAACTTCTTCTCCGACTATCTTCAAAAGAACGAACACAATAGATCGCGAAGCTAAGACACCAATGCTCCAAGAACCATAAGAGATGAAGGAGATGCAAGATAAAGGAAGTTGGAAGACCGTAGAGAAAAAAAAGAAAGCTACAACACCAATCTCGCCAAGAAAGACAAGGAGCCAGACAAGTAAAAATTAAGAAAATTGTAGGTCCGATAGACCAATTTGGTCTCAGTGGACGTTAACCACCACCATCATCACCATCATCATACAAATGCATTCGCCCTGCTCTCACATGCATTTGATTTACGTCTTCGATCTGCTCTCACGCGCATTGACTTGCTCTTCACACACAGGCTCTCAGTGTTTGAACACTCAACCTTTACAGTGATTCTCTCTTGACACATAGAAGCAACATCTGTGGCTTATTCAGCGATCATATAATACCAATGATTCTCATTACCACACCAAGCTTATTTGACATGCTTGATTATCAATTTGCTCTGATACCACTTTGATGCATCAAAATGGCAACTTTGAAACGATCCTCGGGCGTGTGGTTTAATCCATTATGCAGCAAATCTAAGGGCCTCAAAATTAAAGATCAACACATAACATTCAATCCTGCACAATACATATCTACATTAAAACTCAGAAATAATTCATTAATAAAATATTTACATAAGAATTATTCTCATTCCTCACTCTCACACTCCTACCTTCTCATGCCTCATGGGCTCCTCTTAATTTATACAAATGGATTAGAACCCAAGTAGGTTCTAGATCCCTTAACAAACTCCAACAATATCTCTCTTGATCCCTAAAATCTCTCATCCAAATCCTAAAAATCCTCTAATTACACTTTTAACTCAACTAATCCTGTATTCTAGGATCCCCTAATCCCTAAGATCTCTATGATATCTTTACAAGTCTATCATCACTCATATTCTCTCATAATTAATAATATTTACAATTAAAACCTCACACACATATTTTTCACTCAATTTATTAAAAATATACAAATAAATTGAAAACATCACACCCCCTAAGTCAACCAAAGATATAATGATTTTCTGAAGCAGGATGCTCCTGCATTTGTTACTTTGGGAAATAAGTTGTACATGATACCAGAGGTAGCACCGGCTACTGCCATCTCTTTGGTTACTGCAAAAAAATGTAGTTAGATCATTTCCAAAATCGAGAAATTTGTTTTCCTGATGATATTCTCTTAAGGAAAGAAGAAGACGGTGGCCATGACCTCCACACAGGGCCCCTCTGCACGACAACTATAGATGGACAGGGTCAAGGAGGAGTACGAGGACATCTTCACCTCCCCTGTAGGGGTTCCTTTGTACTATCAAGTCAAGCACTCGATCGATCTGACCCCAGATGCGTTGTTGCCTAATGGACCAATCTATCGATGCTCTGTTCTAGAGAATAATGAAATAAAGAGGTAGATTTAGGAGCTGCTGCATAAAGTTAACATCCATCCGAGTTCATCACCCTGTGGGAGCCCGATCATGTTGGTACAGAAGAAGGGTGGGACTTGGAGACTCTGTATTGACTATCGGGCACTGAACAAGATCACTATCTGGAATAGGTACCTGATCCCAAGGATTGATGACCTCCTAGACCAATTGAAGGGGGGAAAATATTCCAGTAAAATAAATTTGGAGTGAGGGTATCACTAGGTACCAATCGAACCCTCTGAAGTGTGGAAGACTGCGTTTAAAGACAAGGAGTCATTTTTGAATGGTTGGTTATGCATTTCGTGATGACGAATGCTCCTGCAACCTTCATCAGGCTAATGGATGACATCTTGTGGCCATTCACTAACACATTTGTAGTGGTATACTTGGATGACATCCCAATATTCAACCAGAATTGCGAAGAACACATCCACCACATTTGGCAGGTTCTCCAAACACTGCGGCAACACAAGTTATGTGCCAATTTGGAGAAATTCACTGTTGGCATGACCCAGGTTTAGTATCTGGGATACATTATTAATGAATGGGGGGTGCATGTGGATCCAACCAAGATCCAAGTCATTCAGGATTGGCCATCTCCAACCACTCTGAAAGAGCTCTGCAGCTTTCTGGGTCTTGCCAACTTCTACCGCAGGTTTGTGTTGGGATTTTCTCATATCACTTTGCCCTTGAATCAAGTCACCAAGGGACGAGTGAAATCAAAATTCTTTTGGTCTGAATCTCAAGAGAAGGCATTCACATAGTTGAAACATTGCCTCTGCTTAGCACCAATGCTCGCATTACCACACTTGCAACAACCATTTGAGATCGAGACAAATGCCTTTGACTATACTATTGGGTCAATCCTTAATCAACACGGGCATCCAGTGGCATATCATAGTGAGACACTTTCAGACACAGTCTGAAAGTATCCCACTTATCACAAAGAGATGTATTCCATTATGCAGGTCTGTCGATAATGGAAACATTACATTTTGGGGAAGGAAATGGTCATCCACATAGACCACTGACCCCTCCAGTTCATACAGACCTAAGGGAAATTGCAGAATGATCACCATCAAAAGTGGTCCACATACCTGCAACAATTCCATTTGAATATCAAGTATAAGAAGAGCAACATCAATAATGTTGCAGATTGCCTCAGTTGACCACCGATCATAGCGTTAACCACCGTCCTCAACTCTTGTGGGCACGAGACTTCTGATTGGCTACTTCTCTATAAAAGTAACCCAGAATTCAGCCATACATACCAGACACTCTTGGTGGGTCAGCATGTTCCAGATTTTCACCTCCAGGATGCCGTGTTATGCCACCTGGGTCACCTTTGTGATCCTTCAAGTGAGTGTGGCAGGATGATTTGGGAAGCACAGTACAGTCAGGCTGCTAGGCATTTCGGGTCGAGAAAATGGTGGCAGTACTACATAAGTATTTATATTGGCCTAATCTTCTACAAGATGTCGAGAAGTACATCAGATCCTGCACTTCCTGTGCCATTTCCAAACCAACTATCAAGAAACAAGGACTCTATACCCCGCTGCCTAACCCTAGTCGATCTTGGGAATCCATCTCCATGGATTACATGTCAGGCCTTCCTTCCACTAAGCATGGAAACAACTGTGTTCTTTTGGTCGTCGACATGTTCTCTAACATGGCCATTATGGCGGCCTGCAAGAAGAATATTACCGTAGAAGCCACTGCTAAGCTCTTCTTTGAATGAGTGTGGGTACACTTTGGGTTCCCACAGTCTATCATCTCAGATCAAGATAGCAAGTTCCTTAGTACATTTTGGTGTAGTCTCTCATCAATGCTTGACACCAAACTCACTAAGTCCAAAACCTTCCATCCCCAAACTGATAACGAGACAGAGGTTGTCAACAGGATAATCGTACACATTCTGCGCATGTACAACTCAAAGCATCCATGCACATGGGATGACAGCCTCCCCTATGTTGGACACAGCTATAATCGAGCTCTCCATAGCTCGACTGACCACAACCCTTTTCAAGTGGGCTTGGGATTCCAGCCACTGTGTCCCATTGATGTGGCCTTGCCATTTGTAGCTACTCAGGTAGATTCGGCTCATGTCTAGTCCAAAACAGAGAAGGAAAACGACTTCATTGATCACATCCAACATATCCACCAGCAGGTTCGTGACATTCTAGAGAAATCAAATGCCAAGTACAAGCAGCGACATGATCAACATCGGGTGCCACGAAAGTTTTAGGTGGGTGACAAATTCTGATTGTATTTACAAAAGTAATTCCTTACTGGAGCCTATCAGAAACTCAAACCACTCCGATATGGTCGTTACACCATTACCAAGGTTGTGGTAAACAATGTATTTGAGCCCAGCATTCCCCAATTCCTTGGCCTGCACCCAGTGTTCAATGTGTACTGCCTTTGGCCATACTTTGCACCATTACTAGACACATCTGACATTGCAGAACAACTCACACCAACAAAGTTAAATCCAGATTACATGGAACAAGTTGCAACTGATCGAATCATGGACACATAGATCAAGCACACTCTCAAGCAGAAGATCCAACTGTATCGAGTCGTCTAAGCAGACCAACTCCTTCATCAGGGCAAGTGGTTCATTAGGGACCAAGTTCAGCAGAAGTTTCCACATCTCATGGAGGAACTCAACGCAATGGGGACCATTGTTTCCTAAGGGGGAAGGAATGATCCAGGTGGATATTGGTGGCCACCTACCAATTCCACCTGGACCTCCACCATTGTTTCTTTCAGTTTTTTAGTTTCCTTAATTGTAGCACAGTTTACTATTTTTAGCAGTTTTTTGGGTCCTCAATTTTCGGATCGCTTTTGAGGCCCGAAACGATGTTTTTAGGGAAAAATGGGAGGAACATGGATCAAAGGATCGGAGTTGCTCATCCCAAAGTTGTAGTCCTCGGGTATATGTTTCTAACGAGGTGTTGTGCGCGTCAAACGGAGATCATATGCCAAAGTTACAACCCCAGGAAGTTGATGTACCAACTTACCCAAAACGGGGCCCATAGTTTGGCACTTCATCTACTAGGGTTAGGTTTTTCGATGTTTAGGGTTTTTCCATTGTTCCTCAACAATAAATAGGCCTTTGTGCCTCATTGTAAGATAGCTCAAAAGCACGTAGCTACCACATCTCTTCTCAGAGATAAGCTACCATCGCCCTAGTTAGTTTATTTTCATTTTTATTTGTAAGCATATTTCAATATTTTATAGTAATGAAATAAAGTATTATTTACGTTGCATCTCTCCGTGTATGCTTATATCTGTAATTTGTTGCGTTTTTGTTTAAATGCAGATCATCAACATAGTTCACTATGGTTCATAATGGATCGCCTACTAATACGCCATGTTGTCTATGGTAATAGGACTGTTATTAACTATGCAACATAGTTCACTATGGTTCATAATGGATCGCCTACTAATACGCCATGTTGTCTATGGTAATAGGACTATTATTAACTATGCTACCCATTCTGGCTATAATTGACTATATCAACAATAGTCAAACCATAATAAACATGTTTTAATAATTTATAATTAATAATCAATTAATTTATTTATATAAAATAAATAATTACTTAATTATCATAATTATAAATAATAATATTTAATCTAACACAATAGTATATAAAATAATTATAATCCATATTAATCTTAATATAATATTACAGTAATTAATATTATATATATTAATAATTAATATTATATATATTGATAATTATTATTAATTATAATTGTAATAAATAAAGATTATAAGTAAAAATAAAATTTATTTTCAAAGGAAAGGTAATCAAAGCTCCTCCTTGCATGTAGATGTTTTCAAAGTGAAATTTTATGGCTATGGATATTGCATTTCGAAAAAATATTATAACAAATATTGTATAGTCTTTTCTCAACAAATATCAATTTTGAAAATATTTTTTTTCAAAGATATTTTAAGTTTTAATAATTATGTTTAATGGTAATAAATTATTAAATTAAAAAAATTAAAATATTTTTGTTATAATAAAAATGATATAGATTTATTGGTATATAATTTACATATCCAAATTAATAATTTGCATGATAAGATGAGATTTATTATCTAGAGTTATTTTAAATAAGTTATAATAGTTTTCTTCAATTTTATCAATTTGAAAAGTATAATAAAGTAATTGTTTTGATAATAATTCATGTTATATAATTTATATGGTTTCACTAATCATATTTAGAGGTTTATTATAATTCATGTCATCTTATAGCTATTCTAATTTATGGATTGATGCAAAAATCATACTACATAATAAATTTCTTAAAAAAAACTAAAGTAAAAGATAAAATCTAAATATTCTATGTTTTTATTTTCTATTTAATGACTAATTTTTTTTTTTATTTTTTTTTTTTGGAAATATACTTGCTCAAATTTAATATCAAATGAAAATGTTTTTAGTTTTTGAAATATTCTTGGTCAAATTTAATATCAAACGAAAAAAAGGATTACTGAAAATTTTGATTAAAATTTATTTAAAAGAAAGTCTAAGAAGGATCACTGAATTTTGATTAGAATTTATTTAAAAGAAAGTCTTCAAAACATAGTGCGTACATAAAAATTAAAGAAAAGAAACGTACGTTGGCAAAAGACTTGGTTTTTCAGATAAAGGTAATAATACAGGCAGCCGATTCACATGAAAAACAGAAGAATATTGTGCTAAGGTCGTCTTCAACACCATCCTATATTGTGTAAAATATTAAGTGCTAAGAATCACAATAAAAATTGTTGCTTAAAATATTAAGTGCTGAGAATCACAATAAAAATTGTAAGCAAAACGTCCTGGCGCAGTATAAATTTTATTTTCGTATGAAACACGTTAAGAATTAACACAAAGAAGACATAATTCAGAGTGGTTTACGGATGTTTTTGTTGAGAACAACATTAAACTTTACTACAAAACCTTATAATTTTAATTTTATATATAATTAATGTATTTAATTTTAATTAACTATATCCCATTAAAACCAACTACAGTAATTATATATCAGCTTCATAATCGGCCCGATGACGAGCGTTTCCATTCTTCTGACATTCAAATTATGAAATCAACATCGTTGCATGAGGCTACGTTTACCTACAATTCTTCTCCTAACAGTCCTCCATAAGGTTTGCCCCGACGGGTCGTGGATGATGGACTCTAAAACCGTAGTGTACGATTGACGTCTCTCTCTCACATTGGAGATGACTACTATTGTTGCGGCACGAGGCGGCTGGCTGAATGCCATGAATAAGTGAATTCATTATAAATTTGAGTCAAAATCCGTGATTCGAAATTGGCGTGACCAAATTTACAACGTAATCTCTGGTGTCGGATTATCTGATCTTTTGTACCTTTCGTTTCATAAATTTTAGCGTGTAGAAATGCGGCTGTTAATTAACGAGAGGTATCAACCGGTGAATTACATGTGGCACGTTTGTAATGTCACAATCCTTTTAGAACCGGGAGGTCCACACGCTTAATCATCTTATTAATTTTAAATTCTCGAATGTTTTTATTTTTAACTTGAATGCTTGTTTTTTTAAGCTCATCTGCACATATTTAATTACAGTAACTCTTTGCTTTCCTGATAATCATCAAAGCCAATATATCTAATGATTCTTAAGTAAAACAAATAATCACATAACTCGTTTGTTCGTTTGCTTAATGGTTATCTTTATCCCTTTCTCTTATTTTGTCTTTTAATATTTGGTTTCCTTTTCTTCACTCGTTCAATAGTAATCATGATTATAGAATATTGAAGGAATAATTTGATAATAACATTGAAACCATGATCAGAGCAATGAAGGAACAAATTGAAGCTCTAAAGTCTCAACCAATTCAAAGTCATCAAGTATAAAATAGTCTAAACGTTTTTGAGGTACAAGCAATACAAGTTAGTCAAATATTGAAAAACGATCAAGCTCAGTTTTATAAACGAATGGATAAAATTTGTAGATTCTATGAAAAAACTTTGAATCTTGAAGAGAGAATTGAATCTTTGGTCAAAGAAGATAAATTTACATCAAATCTTGAATAGGAAAAACAACTTTAGCTTAAGAAAATTCGTGAAGTTTCTCAAACGGATAAAAGAGTAATGTATGTATGCGTGTTTGAATCAACCGTAGTTAGAGGCCAACGAAATCAAAGAATCGATCCACTCAACATTGTCTTTTAGTATGGGAGATGGTAACATATTTTATTGAAGAATTCGATTTATTGGGAACCAAACCATTAAAAGACGCAATATCTCATTCAATGAAACATCATTTAAAAGAAAATGCTATAAAGGATTAGAAGGTGATCGATTTGTGTAGTTTTCCTTTAAGCAAATCAAGTTGATTTCTAAATTTATAATTAAATATAAAAAGAAAAGAAAAGACTTGTTCTAAAATTAGAATTAAATATAAAAAAAATAAAGTTGATTTCTAAATTTATAATTAAATATAAAAAGAAAAGGAAATACTGGTTTTAAAATTAGAATTAAATATAAAAAGAAATACTGGTTCATAATTTAATATGAATGCGCGAACTCAATATCAATCTTTTTCATCCTATTCTTTTCTCAGCAGTTTCTCAAGTATTTTTAGATTGGGCTAACTATATTCAGATAAATGAGAGGAAAAAGACTCTCATGAGGAAGAGGAAGTTTGATAGACTTACCAATTTTTTTCTAGAGAAAAACCTTTCAACGAGGATTACATTTTTTGTTAGAAGTTTCTTTTTATCAGAAAAACTCTTGTAAATTTTGTTATTTTTAACAATTAAACAAACCTATCCTATTTTTATTACTATTTATATGCCCTGTTACATTGGAAGAAGGATCCATAATGGGATGAAGCTCAAGACTTTATCTTCCAATAAAATTTTGTAGTGAGCTTTTTAAAGACCAAAACTCAAAGTTGGATGTGTATTCAGGTATAAGTTGATTTTTTTCATCACTTTACTTGACTATATCTCGTATTCAATTCTTAACTTTATTCATGTTTATTTCTAGTTGAATATTAGGATATTATGTTCTTGTGTTCTCACAAGTTTTTTTTGGAAAGTCTTTGGATTTCTACGTGGTAAATTTTTTTGTTTATATTGCATACTAAATATCACAACCCATCATAAAGAGATCTACTAAAAAAATCTTAATCTTAATATTAGGATATTATGTCAAACACTTCTTAGAATACGTTAAGATTTATTTTTTTGTCAAAGAAAATGTTCTCTATTCTCTGATTTCATATCTATTTGATAGTGAGACGTGCCATTCAAACTATAGTAAACTAAATTGTTCTCGTTTTCGTGATAGATTCCTTTCAAGTAATTTATTCTCACATTACATGCAAATATATTTTTGAAAGAAAACTTCTGTCTTTCAATCAAATTTTGAAGTCACGATTCCTTTCAAGTAATTTATTCTCACATTACATGCAAATATATTTTTGAAAGAAAACTTCTGTCTTTCAATCAAATTTTGAAGTGAGAGTTTTTTAAAGGCCAAAAATTAGTGTGAAGGTGTATTGAGCTATGAGATTGATTTCGTGTCATCACTTTAATTTCTTAATGGATTTATTTTGTACTCAATTCTTAAATTTATTCATGTTTGTCTTTGGGTGAGCATTAAGATATTTTGTTAAACGCTTTTTAGAATATGTTATAGTTTATTTTCTTTGTCGAAGAAAACTGTTTTTTATTTTGTGATTGTAAATCTCTTATTATTTAAACTACAGTGCACTAGATTTTTCGTATTTTCGAGATAGGTTATTTTAAAGTAATTTATTTATGATATTACAAGCAAATATATTTTGAAAAAAAAATAAAAATAAATATGTTATAATGATATGGAATTTATTCGTTTATTTTCTTTCTTCTTAAGTGTGATACATGCACTATTTTGCATTCTAGCATAATTTTAAAAAATAAAAGGTGGTGAAATATGTAAACCATCTAAATATTTCATTGTAAATGTCAAAATATGCATCTCTTTATTTCCAATATGTATAATAGCTCCTTACAAATTCATCCCCTGCAATTTACACAACATTTTTAAAGGAATTTGTTTAATATTCCCTCTAACAACAAGTGTTGTGGGTACAATGTTTGGACAATTTCTATCAAATAGAACATTTGTGTACTTTTTAAAAATGAATGTAGTGAATACTAGAAGTTGAGGCAGCTTTGAACCATGCATATAGAAGTTATCTTCAATATATCTAAGTGCTTCACTAACCAACCCAAATTCAACCCAAAAATCACGTGTTAGCATGACACACTCTCCACGACATAAAAACACTTCATGCTCGAGTACAACATGTTCATTGTCAACTATTTATGTTCTTCTTGTGTGTTCTACAACACGCCTCACAATTAAACAATTTAATGATTTTACCATCGTCTGATTGTGCAGGTTGACCAAATTATTCGTTGCGAACAAGTAAATTGAAGAATCAAATAATTTCTTTTTCTCTCGATGTAAGAAAGTGTCAATAAATGACATGAAAACATCTCAATCATGTAGAAAAGGTTTTGCATTTATGATATTAGTTAAAATATTGCAAAAAGAGGCTTGTCTTGGATCATCTTTTTGTTGCCTAAATTTTTTATTCAAAGTAACAATAACATTGAAGCTTTGCCACAACACTTTTCCTATTGTTTTACTTGCATACAAAGGTTTGTCCTTGACAGGAGGCAACAAGCAAAGGTCACTCACATGAATCATGGACCTACCAGCAAAAGGAGAAGCCTTATTATCAGGAAAAATTTCTCGCAAACATTAATATATTTGTATGAACAACCTTTGACCTATAAAGCTCATTTCATCAATCAAAACATATCAGATGTGCTTCATTTATTCTTCAAATAGTGCTAAAGCCAGGCCATTCAATGTTTTTTTGAAAGTAGAGTGAATTTTTTTCCATGTATATTAAAATAAGATATACCAGTTGGCATGAGCAATAAGAGTGGACTCCTATTACCCATTATAGAACCAGAAAGAGCATGAGAAATACAATGAAAAAGAGAAGACTTGCCAGTTGTTCCTTGAATAATCATTTTCAAAGAATCATTGATTCCATCATCGACAAAGTGGAGTAAAACAATTTCAAAAGAATCTCGTTGTTTCTCCAATAAAGAGGGAGGTGATACAATTGTTCCCCCACTTAAGTTTCCATTAACAACACTCACATACTAGCCATTTTTTTTTATGAAATTAATAGTCTATTCTACAACATCATTTGACACTATTATTTCCTGCCAATTATAATGAATATCATAACCCCTTCTACCAAAATTGACCAGGTTAGAAATGTTAACATTGTTTGGATGGATAATCTGGGAAAGAATGCCACTCTTATTTCCTGCCAATTATAATGAATATCGTAGCCCCTTCTACCAAAACTGACAAGGTTAGAAATGTTAACATTGTTTGGATGGATAATCTGGGAAAGAATGCCACTCTTCAGGATCTTGACCAATGTTATCTTCATGAAAAAGGGACTCAACATCTTCTTCATTATTCTCATTCTGCAAAGGAGATCGATCAACATCCCATGCACGATATCTTAAATTCCTCCAATTCTCAGTGATAATTTAACTTGAAAGTCTTATATTTGAAGCAATGCTATGAAATGACTTGTAAAAAAATAAAATTCAATCAAACAAAATGTTTCAAACTCTTCTGGCTCCTCATTCAAAATAACATAAAACCACACCCACACACGAATAATAACATGCACATCTTGTGGTCTCCATGGCTCTTGCCGACGATTAGCATCAAAACTCCATCACCTTTATGTTCCTATCAAACACAAATGTGGCAGAAAATGGAAATGATTTCAATAAACCTGAACAAAACTGTTATGGCACAAAGTTTCATCTGAATGCACCAACAAATTTTGTAATACTTATTTTCGAACATTGAAGCGAAAAAAAATTCGACTACACAATATAAGATGTAACTTTAGTAACATATGACAAGTTCCTTGTCCTCCAATGTCACGCTGAACAAGTGTTTATGCAAGAAACCTTCTATATGTAAATAATGCAGGGAGCTCAGATCCACTTGCACTAGCACTTGCAACCCTCGTCAACTTTTCATGGTAACTTTTAAATCTTCTTTTTTCCTTTGAAACATAGCTTTTAATATATTTCAAAACTGCATGTCGAGAAACATCTAGTTGACAGTCAACATTTTCTTGCCACATTGTAGAATGTTCACTATTATCAACATTTAAACCGTCATTGTTGCATGTTTCTTCATATTTCCTTTTCCCTTTTTCATCTATAAAGAATATAGAATCATCACGCATCCTCCATGGAGGATAGACACATTTTCCCATAAAAAAAATCAACCTTGCATTTTGTGTGCCTATTGACGGGGTTCACCAAATGCTCATAATCTTCATAAGAATTGCATGAAAAGTTTTGTAAAGCCTTTAAAAAGTAGGGACCGTCATTCAAATTTTGAGAAACAATGACATTTCGACTATGGATGTCAGATGGATTCCAGGATGTTACATATTTGTCAAAGTTGCATGGACATTCAAAGGGTTGGACGAATTTGTTCTTCCATATTCGTAGATCTTGAAAACCATAGGAAACCGTGGATGTGCATTGAACCTCTATGATGCAACTCATACCTGACAAAACGGGGATGTCACATGGATTCCGGGATGTTACATATTTGTCAAAGTTGCATGGACATTCAAAGGCTTGGACAAATCTTATGCTTCCATATTCGGAGATCTTGAAAACCATAGGAAACAGTGGATGTGTGATGGGGCCGCCCACGTGGTCTCGCCTTACCTTTGCTTATGTGGACTTACGCTATTGAACTGGTTGGGATATATGGTAATTGAAAATTGATTTAAGTTTAATTAACAATCAACTCGGCTGTACTTGGTGTTGATCCTCCGTTGGACACCTGTTCTTCTCGAACTTGGCAAACCCTACCTCGCTTTTTGTTACCCGGTTCGCGCCTTTGCGGTCATTCTTGCCTTAGACGCTTAGTCTCAGTGGTCTCTGTATCGTTTTGGCTCCGCCTCTGAGTTGTTTCGGTCTGTGATGAAACCCCTTTGGATTTCCGCCGGTTCTGTGGTGATATGATGTTGCTCAGCTATACCTTGTCGTTACTGTGTGGGTCTATTCGGCTCCTGGTTTTGTTGGTAAGTTGCTATAGTTCCACCGTGCCTTCATTTCGTTTTCATGTCTATAAGAACTATCCTTTGTTCGCTTTTGTGGTTACTGTCTGGTCTGGCCTTCTTGACAAATCTGTGATTAGTGACTATGGTGTAATAATGCTCGGTCCACTCAGTTCGACAGTTGCACAGGTCGATGGAATTCCAGTTTAGTTCTTCTCCGGCGCTCGGGTCTTTGGACAAGGTATGTCACAGTTCCATGCTATAATTTCTTTTCCTCTGTTTGCACCGAGACTAACGTTCTGCAGCCCCTCTGTGGACAGGGGTCTCTGTTTCAAGGTTCTGTTGGCCTATTGTTCCGGCACACTGTCAGGTATGTTTATTCTCCTTTCTGCATACTCAGGGTTTTCATTTACAGTCGTTATGGCATCAATTTCTCGTGCGAGGGTTTTGTTGGAAAGAAACCCTGACCTTCCACCTTCTCTGTCTTTTACAGGTGTAGCCGGCTCCCGTATCTTTGCAATGGCTTTCGTCGATTCCTTCCGGGTAGTCCTGCTCTCGTTTTACTTTCTTGTAATGGTTCTTGGTCCTGGTCACGATTACAGTCGCCTGTTATGTGAAATGTCTGTCTATTTGTTGAGTCTGGACTTTCTGGGTTTGTCAAACCCTTGGCCGCAACGTAGGAGGGTTTGTGGGTCGGTTGCAACTCTATTCGGTTACACCTCGATGCACAGTCTATGTAATTTTTATGCAAAAAAATACATTGTAATATTAAGTGATAGATAAACTCGTTCACCGATAGTTCTGGTTGCTTACCCGGTTAGTGTGGTTGTCTAGCTTGACCCTTTGTGGGTGCTGGTTCTTTCCGCCTTTTGTTCACTTTCTTCTCTGCCAGTTCGTGGCTTCTTGAATACTGTAAAACACTGTTGATATATTTAAATAAAAATGAAAGAGTTACACAACACTGTATATATAGGATTTTGTTACTGAGGACATATATATATGAACAATTTGTTTGCTTGTGCACTGAATAAGATGAAGGAAAATGTATATTTTTTATTCTCATGTAAATGCTCCGTTGTTGAACCCCTCTGGGTTATCTTGCTTTTCTTTTTATACAATGTTTTCAGGCAGTTTGATAACTGCTGGTAGTTATTCAATTACAGTTTCTTTTGCAGTTACTATAGGCATGATTTTCTTGACTATCAATTAGTTTACTTTGTCTGCCTTTTTACCATAGGGATTTGTTGTTAATCACCTACTGACCCTAACCTACTATTATCGTTTCTAACTAGAACCTATTACAATATTTTAAATATAATGAACAGAAATTTTAAATAACAGAAAGTTAATAATGTAGTTGACCATGAAAGAAATAAAACAAAAACATAGGAACTTGACAGACTTGCTGTCCGTTCAGTGAACTGTGTCTCATTCCCAATCTTTTTCAGAAACTTTGTTCGCCCTCTCTCGGTCTTCACCCTGTTGACCAGATGCTCCTGCATCAGGCTGCCGGGGTAAAAGAGAACTCATGGCTCCGTCCCATGAGCTCCTCCACCGAGTAGCCAGCCTTCTGAATCTGTGCCTCGTCGAGCCAGGAGCTGTCCTCCATTGGACGGTCCTTCCACTTGACGAGGTAACGCAGATACTCCTTCCTGCGCGTCTTCTTGGCTACCTGTGTGCTGAGGATTCCTTCGATTTCATGGGTCCGGACCGAAGGCAACTGTTTCTTCCAAAGACTGCTCTCGAACTGGGTGTCCCGTTGTGGCTGTACCATCCTATCATCTTCCGCCTGGGCATGATATGGGAACAGGTCTGCCACGTTGAATATAGGTGATATACCTATATCAGGTGGCAACTGAATTTCATATGCATTAGCTGAAAATTTTCGCAGAATTTTGCATGGACCGATTTTCTTGAATTTCAATTTGTTATATGTTCCCTTAGGAAACCGTTCCCGGCGCAGATGCGCAAGGACTTCGTCTCCAATCTCTAAATGCACCTCTCGCCGCTTTACGTCTGCATGTTGTTTGTATTTCTGCGTGCTGTCTTGCAATCTTAATTTGACCTTTTCATGCAGTTCGCTCATTGCTTCAGCAAAATCTTCCCCATCTGCACTTCTCCGTTCTAGCTATCCCAAATTTCATAGTTCATGTACCCCTCGAGGATGCATACCATACAAAATATGAAATGGGCTAAATCCGGTGCTCCGATTGGGCGAATCATTATAAGCGAATTCTGCCTGGGCAAGAGCTCGATCCCATAATCGCGAGTTTTCTCCTGTCAAACTTCGTAACAAGTTGCCCAAACTCTTGTTCACCACCTCTGTCTGTCCATCAGTCTGCGGGTGATACGCAGAACTGAAATTTAACTGCATGCCCAACTTTTTCCACAGGGTACGCCAAAAATGTCCTGTGAACTTCACATCCCTGTCTGATACAATAGTTCTAGGTAAGCCATGTAATCGAACTACTTCTGTAAAGAAGAGGTGTGCCACGTTTGTGGCGTCGCTAGTCTTCCGGCAAGGAATGAAATGAGCCATTTTCGAGAACCTATCCACCACCACCATCACTGAATCATATCCCCGCTGCGTTCTAGGCAATCCTAGGACAAAGTCAATGCTGACCGAATCCCACGGCCTGCTCGGAACAGGTAGGGGTGTGTACAGTCCAGTGTTCTGGCTGTGTCCTTTCGCCAGTTGGCAGATTTTACACCTGGTCACATACCTCTGCACGTCCCGGCTCATTTTTGGCCAATAATAAAAATGCCCGAGCTGCTCCAACGTTTTATCGATGCCAAAATGTCCCGCTAGTCCGCCACTGTGTTTCTCTCTTACTAAATTTTCCCTCATCGAATAGTCTGGAACACATAGCTGTCCTCCTCGAAACAATAATCCTTCCTGTAAATTGAAATCTAGCCATGGGCTCGTATTCCTTAATACGGGATTTTGGCATGCTTCAAAAGCTTCCTTGAAATCCGCGTCCATCTGGTACAAATCCTTCAAGTACTCAAATCCCATCACCTGTATGCCACTTTCCTGTAAGAGCAAGGCTCTTCTGCTTAAAGCATCCACCACTTTGTTGGCTTGCCCACTTATGTGCTTCAACACAAAAGTAAAACTCTGCAAGTATTCCACCCACTTGGCATGTTTATGGTTCAATTTGTGCTACTGCGTTACATATTGTAACGCTGAATTATCAGAGAACAAGATGAACTCATTGCCCAGTAAGTAGTGCCTACAATGTTTCAAAGCTTGAACCACTGCATAGAACTCTTTGTCATATGACGAATACTTCTGCCGACTCTCATTTAGTTTTTCACTGAAGAACGCCACCGGTCTGTCCTCTTGACTGAGCATAGCGCCAATAGCTGTTCCGCTTGCATCACAACGAACCTGAAAAGGTTTGCTAAAATCGGGCAGTCTCAAGATCGGCCTCTCCGTTATTTTCCGCTTCAGAAGTTGGAAACTGTTTTCTGCCGCCTTGGTCCAACAAAAAGGTTGGCTGGCCTTTTTGATGGTCTCTAGCATTGGTGCGCAGATCTCACTAAAATTCTTAATGAATTTTTGATAAAAACTTGCTAAACCGTGAAAGCTACGTACCTCAAACAAATTCTTAGGTGACGGCCAACTTATGATCGCTGCAATCTTTTCTGGGTCCATCTTTAACTCGTTCTCTGCAACTACAAATCCCAGATAGATTAACTCCTTCTGCAAGAAAGTGCATTTCTTCAAATTTATAAGCAGTTTGTTCTGCTGCAGCTTCTCGAATACCCTTCGAATATGCTGAAGGTGCTCTCTTTTCGTCCTGCTGAAAATTAAAATATCGTCCAGATAGACTATCACAAATTTTCCAATAAATTTCTTTAACATTTCATTCATCAGTCTCATAAAAGTACTCGGAGCGTGACTCAACCCAAATGGCATGACCAGCCATTCGTACAGTCCTTCGTTGGTCTTGAAGGCTGTCTTCCATTCGTCTCCCTCTCTAATTATGATCTGATGGTACCCACTCTTCAGATCTATTTTTGTAAAGTAAGCTTCCCCACTAAGACAGTCCATCATGTCGTCCATTCTAGGCAAGGGAAACCTGTATCGAATCATAATTTTGTTTATAGCCCACGAGTCTGTGCACATTCGCCATTCTCCACCTTTCTTGGGTGCAAGGACTGTTGGTACTGCACAGGGGCTCAGACTTTCTCTGATCAGTCCTTTATCCAACAACTCCTGCACTTGTTTGTGTACTTCTTCATTGTCCTTTGGACTCATCCTGTACGCTGCCTTGTTCGGCAAGCTTGCTCCTGGTATAAAATTAATGTGATGGCTGATACTCCTTTTGGGAGGCAATTTATCAGGTAACTCATCAGCCGCAATGTCTTGAAATTCTTCCAACAGCTCCTGTATTTCCTTGGGCAACTCTGATTTTTCCAAGTTCAGCAATACTGGCTTCATCCTCCTCACAACTGCAAAATTAACTTCATTTTCCTCAATCTGTTTTATAAACTGTTTTCCTCCAATTAACAGCGCCTTTGTTCCGCTTGATTCTGGTGTGTCTTCCTCTTTGATGGGTACAAGTGTGTGTTTTACCCCATCCTTGGTAAATTTATAACAGTTGGTCTTTCCATCGTGTGTCACCTTCCTATCATACTACCATGGTCTTCCAAGCAGTATATGGCACACATCCATTGGCATAATATCACAGACCACTGTATCGTGGTACTTGCCAATGTGAAACTCTACCTCACATTGTTCATCAACCAACAGCTGGTGGCCTTTCTGTAGCCACGACACCTTGTAAGGTGTGGGGTGCTTCAGCCGCTTCAACCCCAGTTTTTCCACCATCTCAGTGGCAACCAAGTTGTCCGTACTCCTGCTGTCTATTATCACTTTGCAGCACTTTCCATGCGATTTACAGACTGTCCGGAACAATGCTTTCCCCTGTGTTGGTTCAACCACTTCTTTGGCTGGTTTTAACAGCACTTTATTCAAAATCAAAGCTTCTCCCGTTTCCGCCATGTCTTCCACCTCCCGGGGTTGTGCTTCAGCTTCTTCAGACTATGCCATAAGTGTTCCCCTCTGACCTGCCTGTTCAACTTCTGGACATTCAAAGGATCTGTGCCCCCATTTATGGCACCTGTAGCACTGGACACCAGTCCCTCTTCCGCGGCCATTCCCTCGTCCTCGCTGATATGACCGACCTCCTCTGGTGCTATCTCCTTTTTCTGTTGTCCCTGAAGTTTTAGAACTGCTGCCTTCTTCACTGTTCGCGGCATTCCTTCCTCTGCCGTAGGACTGCCCCCGTACTCTGCCATTTCCTCTCCCTGTCCTGTTGTTCTGTTTTCTGTTGATTTTTTCCTCAGCCTTTACAGCACTCTGAAAGGCTTCTTCAATATTCCGGGGAGAAAGAATACTGATTTCATCCAATATCTCCATCCTCAATCCATTTACATACCTTGCTGTTTTTTCTGGGTTATCATCAGTATAACCAGCACGTAAATTCACTCGGTAAAAACTCTTCCGTGTACTCCTTGACAGTTATTCCCTTCTATCTTAAATTCTGTACTCGCCGATATAATTCCACCTGGTAGTCTTTTGGCAGAAATCTGCCCTTCAATTTCGCCATCATCCTTGACCATTGTCGTATCGGCAACTTATTCATTTGTTTTCTGTCCGCTTGGACACTGTCCCACCACAAGAGTGCGTGTCCCTTTAACTTAGTGGCAGCGAACCTAACTCTTTTATCCTCACTGACTTCTTCATTCTCAAAATATCTGTCGAGTTCGCTTATCCAGTCCAACAGGACATCTGCGGACAGACTGCCATCGTAATTATAAATATCTTTTTTGGGTTTGCTGCTGGCCAATAAAACTGAACGCAGCAGTCTCAATTCCGGAGCTTCTTCGTCTGACCCGTCTGTAGCAGTTACTACTTCCTCCTCACTGTTATCTCCAAGTTCCGGGTCTCTTCGCCTACCCGCCTCCACTGCTTCCAAACGAGCTGTAAGAACTCTAATCTGTTCCCTCAATCCTTCATCTGCTCCCCTACGTGCACCTCTTCCACGTCCTCATCTTGGTGCTTCCATCCTCTTCTATTTCTAAAAAAAAACTGCTCTGATACCACTTGATGGGGCCAGCCCACGTGGTCCCGCCTTGCCTCTGCTTATGTGGACTTACGCTATTGAACTGGTTGGGATATATGGTAATTGAAAATTGATTTAAGTTTAATTAACAATCAACTTGGCTGTACTTGGTGTTGATCCTCCGTTGGACACCTGTTCTCCTCGAACTTGGAAAACCCTACCTCGCTTTTTGTTACCCGGTTCGCGCCTTTGCGGTCATTCTTGCCTTCGACGCTTAGTCTCAGTGGTCTCTGTATCGTTTTGGCTCCGCCTCTGAGTTGTTTCGGTCTGTGATGAAACCCCTTTGGATTTCCGCCGGTTCTGTGGTGATATGATGTTGCTCAGCTATACCTTGTCGTTACTGTGTGGGTCTATTCGGCTCCTGGTTTTGTTGGTAAGTTGCTATAGTTCCACCGTGCGTTCATTTCATTTTCATGTCTATAAGAACTATCCTTTGTTCGCTTTTGTGGTTACTGTCTGGTCTGGCCTTCTTGACAAATCTGTGATTAATGACTATGGTGTAATAATGCTCGGTCCGCTCAGTTCGACAGTTGCACAGGTCGATGGAATTCCAGTTTAGTTCTTCTCCGGCGCTCGGCTCTTTGGACAAGGTATGTCACAGTTCCATGCTATAATTTCTTTTCCTCTGTTTGCACCGAGACTAACGTTCTGCAGCCCCTCTGTGGACAGGGGTCTCTGTTTCGGGGTTCTGTTGGCCTACTGTTCCGGCACACTGTCAGGTATGTTTATTCTCCTTTCTGCATACTCAGGGTTTTCATTTACAGTCGTTATGGCATCAATTTCTCGTGCGAGGGTTTTGTTGGAAAGAAACCCTGACCTTCCACCTTCTCTGTCTTTTATAGGTGTGGTCGGCTCTCGTATCTTCGCAATGGCTTCCGTCGATTCCTTCCGGGTAGTCCTGCTCTCGTTTTACTTTCTTGTAATGGTTCTTGGTCCTGGCCACGATTACAGTCGCCTGTTATGTGAAATGTCTATCTATTTGTTGAGTCTGGACTTTCTGGGTTTGTCAAACCCTTGGCCGCAACGTAGGAGGGTTTGTGGGTCAGTTGCAACTCTGTTCGGTTACACCTCGATGCACAGTCTATGTAATTTTTATGCAGAAAAATACATTGTAATATTAAGTGATAGATAAACTCGTTCACCGATAGTTCTGGTTGCTTACCCGGTTAGTGTGGTTGTCTAGCTTGACCCTTTGTGGGTGCTGGTTCTTTCCGCCTTTTGTTCACTTTCTTCTCTGCCAGTTCGTAGCTTCTTGAATACTGTAAAACATTGTTGATATATTTAAACAAAAATGAAATAGTTATACAACACTGTATATACAGGCTTTTGTTACTGAGGACATATATATATGAACAATTTGTTTGCTTGTGCACTGAATAAGATGAAGGAAAATGTATATTTTTTATTCTCATGTAAATGCTCCGTTGCTGAACCCCTCTGGGTTATCTTGCTTGTCTTTTTATACAATGTTTTCAGGCAGTTTGATAACTGCTGGTAGTTATTCAATTACAGTTTGTTTTGCAGTTACTATAGGCATGATTTTCTTGACTATCAATTAGTTTACTTTGTCTGCCTTTTTACCATAGGGATTCGTTGTTAATCACCTACTGACCCTAACCTACTATTATCGTTTCTAACTAGAACCTATTACAATATTTTAAATATAATGAACAGAAATTTTAAATAACAGAAAGTTAATAATGTAGTTGACCATGGAAGAAATAAAACAAAAACATAGGAACTTGACAGACTTGCTGTCCGTTCAGTGAACTGTGTCTCATTCCCAATCTTTTTCAGAAACTTTGTTCGCCCTCTCTCGGTCTTCACCCTGTTGACCAGATGCTCCTGCATCAATGTGCATTGAACCTCTATGATGCAACTCATACCAAACAAAAGTAACCAGGACGAACCTGTACCCAAAGTCTTTAGCTCCAAGGTATTTCTGAAGAACCAATTCACGAAATATAATGAATCTTTTATGCATATACATATCAACTATATGCGGGTACTGAATAACATTTTCAATTTTTTTTGCAAACTCAGAAGATTATTTCGGTGGAGAGAGATACAAACAATCCATTGTTTAATGTATTTATCATTACAAATAAAGAACTTCAAATTCACTCTAACGCTCGTAATTTCTTGTGAACATGCTCTCTGATAAACAATTTGATTACTGAATCCGATATTCGTTTTACAAAGTTAAATTGTTTTTAATGGTTTACTCGGGACATGAGGTGCGAAAGAAAGCTAAATCAACCATGTTAAATCACTATGTTCATTAGATTAAGGAACCACTAAAGGGAGTAGAAAATATGGAACCAAAAGATTATTTTGGTCAAGAACGATACAAAGAATTAGTTGTTTAATGCCTATTGTGATAAAAGAATTCACAAAAAAAATTCAAGATTATAGAGTTCTGTTTTCTCTTACCTAGCACAACAAAGACTGCCCCGAGCTGACACACTGAAATGAAAGCAACACCAACATACACCGACACACCCGAACAATGAGAAAGATGCGAGCAAAACATAATCGAAGCCAGATGATCAAAACCATATAGCTTGTGTTTTCAAAACCAACAAGTTCAAGCTGATTCAATACGCCTACAACCACGAATGATTGCTTTTTCCATTGCCTCTACTGCCACATTACCATTGCCAAGAAAGATCAAGCAACCATTTCCACTCTACTTGCACTTTACATAAGCTTCTTTGCACTCCCTTTGATCTCACTGTAGATTAACTTTTCAGATGACAAATATTCGATACACAATCCATCATGGCCCTTCATTAAAATATATATATATAATTCCGCATACCCTCATCCACCCGAGGTTGGCGTTGAGATAGATACTCCTATCAGCCAAATATAGTTTTTTTTATTTTTTATTTTAAACTATTAAATTGAAATAATTTTATTATAAAATATTATGCAAACCACCAAATTATTGATATAATTGTGTTCTGAATCCTATTATTAAATTAAAAATTATTATATTGATTATGTTGAGAAATATTATATGAACTATAAGATTGTACCTATAAACTATTATGTGTATGATGAAATTCTAAATTCAAATGCTAGAGTAAGATTTACCGGCCAAAAATATTATCTAAATGCTACACAAACAATTATATTAAAATAACAAAAATAAATATACATAATTGGTTAGCGTTAATTAAAATAATTATAAAAAATCAATAATGTTACTATGCTTGGTTTGTCATTGATTTCTAGGTAGGAAAGAAAGATGATGAAACAAAAATATATAACTAACACTTCTCCAGACAACAATTCTTTGCACGGTGATCGTATTCTAGCCGGCGAGCTTGGCCATGTACTCACACAGATCTACACTCCTTTGTTGTATATATTCTGTCTCGACATGCCTGACACGTAGAATAATGCCAATATCAACATATTTACGCCGTAAGGCGTTCCCTCTGAGAGGAACTCCCCTCCGTGCCGCGGTGTCTCGTTATGGGCCCTTAGATCGATTGTTAGACGATGAAATAAACTCCAACCATTAGATCATCGGCGAGTCATTTCTCTGCATCTTCATCAGCTTCTGGCTCTTCTGTTTCATCTTCTGCATTGCCGCCCTTAGCTTCACCCTTCAGGTCTGCATGGGCAGGTTATGGAAAGACAGGTGGCCTGCGGCTTTCATCGTCTCTCCAAGACTTCTCAACATACCGCAAGGTTGGTTCTGAAGAAGGGGATTTAGCCTTGAGCGGTGCTGGTATTCTTCGAACAAAACCTTCATCGATAAGGGAGGGCACAGGAGGAGGCACTAGCTTTTCAAAGGAGAAGGGCCTACCTTCAACACCATTGAGAAAACAATGCTGGTTAAAGGTGGCTGTTGGGTTTTTACTTCTCTTAATGCTTTTAATTCTGATCATTGCGGGATTTGGTTGGTTAAAATCTTATCGGAGTACAGAGGCATCACATTTTTCTATAGTTTTGGACTGTGGGAGCACTGGTACCCGAGTTTATGTGTATGAGTGGGTGCGGAATGATGGCAAGCATCAAGGGAGTCTTCCAATGGTGCTGCGCCCATTTCCTGAAGGTACTGATGGCAAGTCAAGGCAACAGAATGGTCGAGCTTATCATCGCATGGAAACTGAACCTGGTTTTGATAAACTTTTACACAATGAATCAGGGTTGAGGTCAGCCATGGAACCACTGCTCCAGTGGGCTGAAAAGCAAATACCGGCTCATGCTCATAAAAATAGCCCTCTTTTCCTTTTGGCCACAGCAGGGCTTCGCAGGATGCCAAGTTCAGATTCAGAATGGATCCTGGACAAGGCATGGTCAATTCTAGAAGAATCTCCATTTATGTGTCGAAGAAACTGGGTTAGGATAATTACTGGGGTAGAAGAGGCTTACTATGGATGGGTAGCTCTTAATTATATGATGGGTAGATTGCAGAATATGCCGATTCTGGAGATGTTTGGTGCACTTGACTTAGGGGGTTCCTCATTACAGGTGACATTTGAATCTAAATATTGCTTGAATCTGACCATTGGAACAATGGAACGCCATCTAAATGCATATTCTCTTACAGGTTATGGCCTAAGTGATGCCTTTGAAAAGTCCGTTGTACTTCTACTCAGAAAAAATTTAAAAACTGACAGTGGGAAATTCTCTGGTGGTCAGTTGCATCTCAATCATCCTTGCATACATGCTGGTTATAGACAGCAATACTCATGTTCTCAGTGTTCTTTCTTACTCCAGAATGGAAGTCCTCTGGTTGGTGGAAGAGACATAAGTAAAGAAGAATCTCGAGTAGGGCTTGAGTTGATTGGTGAGCCCAACTGGGAAGAATGTGAAGCTCTAGCGAAATCAACCATAAATGCCTCTGAATGGTCACATTCGGGGGCAGGGACAGACTGCAAACAACATCCTTGTGCTATCAGTGATCAGCAGCAACAATCTCAAGGGCAATTCTATGCTATGTCAGGTTTCTTTGTTGTGTTCAAGTTTTTTAATCTATCTGCTGCTGCTTCATTTAATGATGTTCTAGAGAAGGGTCGGGAGTTCTGCACTAAAACTTGGCAAGATGCTGAGCGGAGTGTTGTTCCACAGCCTTTTATAGAACAATATTGTTTTCGTGCTCCATATATAGTATCACTCCTGAGAGATGGTTTGCAATTGAAGGAGCAACAAGTAGTTGTGGGGTCTGGTAGCATTACTTGGACTTTAGGTGCTGCATTGTTCCATCGGTAATGGAATTTCTCCAAGTCGTTCTGGTAAGCTCTGTAACTGAAACTTTAAATTATTCATCTTCAACAGTTTTTTTGCCATTTTGATTAAATTCTTCCAGATCCATCACAGTGAGTTTTTTGAGTTGACATTTTGATCCAGCCAGAGTGGCTCACCATCAGGACTCAAAAAACACTTGCTGGCTCGAAGCCTCCAAATATCAACTCAAAAAACTCAGTGTGATGGATCCAAAAAAAATTAATCAAAGTTATTCACATCACAGAATCCTTAACTCAGAAAAAACTTATTTTACCAATTGAATAATCTTAATTGATCATTTTTCTTTTCCTTCACTCACTTGACAATCTGCCTCTATATGTTTGTGTTTATGTTGCCTTTTAATTCTCTTTTCTTTCAGAGGCTATGCATTTATTACTCTTCGCTGCATCTTATGCTTATGTCAAGTTTTTAACCTCCGTGGTTACAGAAATGTTGATTCCCCTGTTTTTGCATAAAATTTTCACTTAAGTTTCTTATTGAATTTACAAGTGTTTGTTGCTTGAGTGCCATGCTTGGTTGTCTTTGGTTTGCCAAAGGTTTTGAGAAGATTAATACGATTAGTTTGGACTAGTGCTCAGCTGAGTATTAGCAATAGTTTATAATTTCTGTAACTATACTCATGATGATGATTTGTTCCATGAAAAAATAACACACAACAAAGGATCTGTACATGTGAACCTGTAGTATGTGGAATAAAGTCAGCTCACTCTCGTTGAGGATGTCAATTAATTTTCTCATGTTCCACTAATCTCAACAAGGGTAAAACCACAGAAGAGGCATCCTCAGGTCATGAGCTGTTCAAGACTAAAAGCTCATGGGCTCTTGATATGTTTGGCTATTGCTGTTCCACATTTTTCATTTTTGTGATTACTACACAATTAAATGCAGAACAGGTTTAAAGTCTATGAAGTGTTTCAGATGATTGGGAACACCTATGGCAGTATTGTGTGGAAAATGGGTATATTATAATGTGGCATTGTGGCTGCATCTAATGTTTCCTCATAATCAGGTTTCTGGGATTCCAAGTGAGCTGAGGTGCCTCCCTTCCTGGATGCTTTGTTCACAAGGATGAAACCAAGTGCCTTTGATGCACCATTTGCGTGAGTCAAGAACTGTGGATATGAAGAATGGGATACTCGATGACATTCTACATGATATCGTTGACGTTGTTGGATTATGTCAAACAGTCAAAGTGGACAATGAAACATTTGGAGATTCCATGAATTTCAAAAAGCATGCCTTCCTTAAAGCAAATATAAAAGATTTAACACTGTACACAGGATACTTCCCAAAGCTTGTTTAATTATAAAACACATATATTTCTCAAATGTAGAAGTCATACCATGTGTGTGTTCCTTAATAAACCTTATAATAGAGTTTATAGAGCTGATCTTTTCTACGGACGAGATAGTCATTTAGGAAAAGAGGCTAACTTGAATTTGAAATGTTGTGTGGTCATTAGTATGTGTCGTAACTATGTTAAAGAAGCGACCAAATTGAAGAAACAGCAAGTGTATTTCCCTGGAGGTACCTTGTAGTACTGAGAAATTATTAATGATATGTTTTTCACCCCTTGTATTTAATATGCAAACAGGAATCTAGCAATTAGTTATTTCGTTTTTTCTATTCAAGACCAGATCCATAGTGCCTAAATTTGCTACTGGGCTAACCTGCATAGCCATGACTCTTTTCAGCATCTGGTCACAAAGGAGTGTCCTCTCTAGTTCTGTTTTCACACCAACACGTTTCTTGGCATGTGCCTTAGGGCATCTTAGTTGACCCTTGTTTCTGGTCATATGCTCAGGATTCTTTCCTTGTTCCCTGCTTGTGAAATGTGTCAAAAAGATCTGAGCTATAACATCAATTGTAACATTGCAGATCATGCTTGTCACTATTTTTTTTATGCTCCTCTTCATTGGCCACTGATCCATGGCAATGCATTCCTTTTCTGATGAGTGACATTCAGAAGAAGTTTTTAACATTAGAATAGTTTGATTCCAATTTTGGTTATAATTTAATACAATGCATACTTCTTCGATCCTGGAAATTGAGGGAAAATTTTACATGCAAGAGATATCGAAGACAGTGCACCTTCGTAGGTAGTTAATCCAGGGGATAACCATCAACATGGTGACAAACTCAAGTTGAATGTGTTTCCCGTGTGATCTAGGCTTAACTTTCCCCAACCTCTTACATGCTCATTATTTGCTTATCATTTCCTTTTTTCTCCAAAGGCATTGCTCTAAGTTATTCTTGACAAACGGAGTTATATGGGGAAGTTGTTCATATCATGGACAGAATTAGCAAGGATCGAATAGAAGTTCACCACTTTTGCATCTCTCCAAAAGCTTTAGCTTTGTTTACACATACTGTAAACATGGATACGTTTTGGATCTGATTGGATTTCTTTTTTTATGGGCTTGGTTCTGATGCAACTGACATTTATTTACAATGAGGAATTTCATCTCTTCTTTTCCATTTTCCTAAAGTTGTTTGAACTCATTTCCAGAATTGCTAACTGGTGTGGTTGAAGCTACTATAAAAAACTAAAAAAGGATCAAATAAGGCAATTCTAGGGGATGGGCTGACATCCATTGTAGGAGGTAGGCTGCATGTTCTACTCTTCTCATGTATTATCATTGAACTGAAATTTAAGTCCAGGACTACAGTTTGTAGATCTGTTTCTATTGTCTTTGGTGCTTTGATCCTTCAACTAGTTTCCCCCATTTTATTCTGTCTCATGTGTTGTGAAACTGCCTTCCCTATAAGTGGTTCGGGGGAGAAGCTTTGCTTCTTTTAATAACATGCTCAGTCTACTAATCCTGATTGGATGGGATAGAAATTCATGTGGTCGCCATTAAGATTTCTATTGTTTAGTTTTACTTTACAAGAAGGATTTTGTATCTACTTTATTGATCTCATCACAGGAAACCTTCCAAATTCATTTGTCATGTAATTCTAATAATGTTGTTTATTCTTCCTTGAAATGAAATTAAAACAGTTATGAATCATGATGTTGCAAATTGTATATGATTTCTGTCTGTGTTTTCCCAAGCATCATATTCTGTAATGTAACTGGAATTATTTTTCTTCATTATTTTCAGGGGATGGAAGAGCAAAGATACCACTTAGCCCTTCAAATTCAGGGTGTCAGCAACCATTTGGACTTGCGCAAAGCCTTGCGGGTGGAAGTGTGCAACATGCTGATTCTCTCAAGCACCAGTCAACTGTGTCAGTTGGATTGTGTTTTCCAAGAAATTTGGGGCAAATACAAACTGATACTGGACCCTTGTGGACGCCTCACAGAGGTCAAATGCGGTTGCAGAGTCGACGATCACAATCAAGAGAAGATCTCAGTTTATCAGTTTTAGAGAGCCATGTCGTCAAGTTGTGATGGCTAGAAGCTGTATATAGATTTTAGAGAAAGGCTGTGCTTTTCTCAAAAGTGTACATTACAGGAGAATCTGGAATATCAACTTGTTAAGCGAGTGTAGCTTTATGCAGCATCTCTGGGCTGGTTCTTTATGTATTGAGGGGAGATCCCTACAGCACAACTGAAATATATACTAAAATATTGCGAATTGTATTTTTGGTCTCTCTACATTTTGGCGGATGGTTGGATCTTGTTAATTTTATCTGTAATGTTAGCATATTCATCTCGCTTAGCGTCTTTGATGGATATTTGTAACATAAATGCATTTTAAATAACATTTTTTTTTCAACTTCAGGTCGCTGACAGCCAAATGTCATATTATAGAGTTATCATTTTATTCTTTTTGGAAATTTCGAAATCTCTTGGGACCCGTGTTGTTTCCTGGCAGTGTAAAGTTTCTTTACTTTTCAGAGGTTAAAAGGAAGATTCTGAACACAGTTCATTGGCAGTTCATTCATGTGTTATCTTTAATAGTCAAACTCCAAGTTCATAGGATTCAATTAGTCTCCAAACCTTTTAGACTATTTAAATTTATACCAATGGCAAATAATTATTACAACAATGTACTTGATTTATATCATTCAATTTTTTAATCAGGAAAGAAAATTGATCTTAAATTTAGGAAATGTCATTTTTCGGAGCCAAAATGGCAGAAAATAGTGGTTGGAATACCGTAATTACGCCGTAAGGCGTTCCCTCTGAGAGGAACTCCCCTCCGTGCCGCGGTGTCTGGTTATGGGCCCTTAGATCGATTGTTAGACGATGGAATAAACTCCAACCATTAGATCATCAGCCTTTTTAGAAACCAAGCGTCACCGAAGAGAGGCCAAGCGTCTGTGGATGGATGAGAGAGGACAGCAATCTGAGGCGCCTCGATCCCCTTCGATCTGAACATCAGGGAGCTCTATGAAGCGGATCATGTCCCTTGACGAAGATGGCAGGGTGTGGTGAGGAGAGCCGTCCATCCATTCGGCGGTGAAGAAGGTGACAGAAAACCCATGGTACACAGTGAGCCGAATATTCACACCAGTTCACACCAGTTCTTCACTTGATCGCTCTACTTTGTGGTCACTCATTTCATGGCTCCTCGGCATTCTCGTTCTCTGTTGGCGAAAGCTTTCTTATTCTTTATTCTTATTCTTTCCCCCGTTGCAATTTCCACAGGGCTTTGCATTGCAATCAGCCATGCAATTCAAAGAAAAACCAAATATTCTTGCAGCAGATGTCTTCCCTGTACCTCTGGGACCATGAAAAAGATAAAAGGGTGCAATCTTATCTTTGTTAATTGCACTGGAAAGAGCTTGAGCAATAATGCTCTGCCCAACCAGTTCCTCGAAAGACTTGGGACTGTACTTTTGACTCAAGCTTCTATTCACTAACATGTTTTCGTTAGTCCTCATCTGTAAGGATTCCTCCTCTGTCTCATATTCACTAATCCCTGACTTTCTGGTCCTGTGATGAGTTTTGATGAGAGGATGGAGATCTAGCTCACTGAAACGTCTGTTGTTTACATGGGGAGAATCACCATAATCGTCCAGAGGCGAGTCCAAGGTTAAAACATTCGTGTGGGGGGGGATCTGACCAATGGGGTTTCATCCTTTGAATAGGAGCAATCCGAGGAAGAAAAATCTGTAACATATTCAAATTGAATAGGTTCTTGATAGTGCAGAGTACTAGCAGAATCAGAGAGTGATTTTCTCCTATTGGCAACCAGCACACCACATGAAAACCTCTTCCCTCTGATGCCCTTCAATTTTTTACCTCTACCATTTCGCCTTCCAGACCAGGACCAAGGAAGTCTGCATCCATTTCTTGAAATTGTTTGACAACCCCCAAACTCTTCAACATTTCTTTGTATGTCGATGTTGTTTTGCAGATTTTCCTCCCTTAAAGTTTTATGATCATAAGGCCCAATGTAAGGGTCTATAGTATAAGCCCCATTGTCATCTAAAACAAGTTCGAAGCTTTCTTCTTTGCAAGTATTAGCGGGAGAACTAATCAATGAAAAATCATCTTCATCTACAGGCAGTGTAAACTCATGGAAGGAATTCAGAGCTGCAGGATGGTTTTCATCGGTAAATCCCTGGTATATTTTGAATGATCTTGAAGATGTAGATTTGCTCTTTCCAGCAACAAGTTTTCTTTTCTGAAAGTACTTGGGATTTTTTCGGTTGCTTTTCCTTCTATGATATTTGAGTGCACCTTCAGCATCGAGATCCTCTACCAGAGTACTTCCACCAACAAATTCTCTTTTTGAACTCTTAATATTTTGTATGATTTTCTGTACTGTATCATGTATGCTGTTTTTATCAGAAGTTGTCAAGTTGGTATCAGACACTTTTCCTTCTTGTAAGGCCATGGAACTCATTTATATTGAAGCAGTTAAAGATAATTTTGCATAGGTTATTCACATTAAGGACTGTAGCCTTTCAATTGTTCATCACAGACCAACATTATCAAAATTCAGTCACAAGTCTGGTGTCGAGATAAATTTGCCACGTCACCTGATTTTTCAAATACAAAAACAGATATCTTAGAATACCCAAAATAGGAAAGCTTATTTCTATTCCAAAATCTACTGTGCTTTTTGGCTTCTCTAAGCTCAGGTTTCTACTTTATGCCTGCAAGTTTCCTCATTCACTCAGTTTTATCTACGTTAAGATACCCATGAGTTCATGGACTCTCATTATGATGTTTTGATCTATTAATTCGTCGCAGAAATCCATCTTGTTTTATCTTACTTAGTGGTACAATTCCATCTTTACTTCGTAAAATTCCTGGATGTACCAATTTCAATGATTTTGAATAATTAAGACTGACACATCAAGGAGTTCTGGTTCAAAATCTCTCAAGTTAGACTCAGTTTCAGAATTCCAAGTCATATAATACGCACACCTAAACAGTTTAAGAGCATTAAAGTTTTATCGGAAATTTAAGGTTGAAAAGGCTTTCTGATGAGATTCTAGCTTTAGGAAAATCTGTGCGAAGATAGAATTTCAGTGCCATGGATGGAGAAAGTCAAAGTTATCCTCTACCGCCAGCTTAGACGCCATCAAATATTCCAAAAATTGAGGACTTCCTGTGAAAGTTCACGCTTTCCCTTCATCATTAATAGAGCAAGCAGCAAGAGCTTATCATTTCCCATGCACATGTACATATTATTCATAATGATCCCTATCCATGATTAATACATAGCAGTTACGATGAATCTACCACTCAATATAACTTCCAATTGCAGGGAACAACACTAAGAAAAGAAAAGAAAAAAACCCTGCAACACAGAAATTGGACGAAAAATTCTATTATCTATAATAAACTCTTTGTGAGTTCATAACACAGATTATCCTTGAAATGAGAAAAAACCAATAACTTCCCTTTTTGATTCGGAAAGAGTAGGCAGTAGTAGGCAGGTTGCTTACTTGAATTTTGAATTTGAATGATGATATTCTCAAAATCAATGCCCAAGCCAGCACCATTGAATTATAATTGCTAATGTGACTAACTATATATATATATATATATATATATATATATATATATATATATATTTATAGCACGATTTCCATCTCTACGACTTAATATAAGATTTGGAAATGGTGGCCATCAACTACTCCATCACCATTAGCAGGCCTGCATTTAATAATATTCAAATTAAATTTTGTGCAGGCCTAATGGAATGGAGTCATGCAGTTTAAATAAACAAGAGAGAACTCTTGTTAAATTAATTAATAGAAAATGCTGGTTGGTGGCAGAATGCAAGGTCATTTTAAGATCAGGAAGGTGACTTTCGTTGTATTGTGGATTTGTGTTGGTTTATTAATCACTTATTCTGATTCATATATGTTGATCTCATTATCTATATGATCCGAATATAAAAAGCAGAGGATTCCTGAGAATAGAGAATATATTCATTAGTTTATAATTTATGTTCTAGCATTATTTGGCTAGCTGACCAACTCATTTGGACATGGCTTTGCCCTGGTTGCAGGTATTCTTCAAAGTGATCCACTAGTGCAAGTGTTTATCATAGATCTCCACAAAAACAGTGAAGTGTTTATCATAGATCTTTATCATAGATCTCCACAAAAACAGTGAAGTGTTTATCATAGATCTTCACAACAACTATTAACAGTTAATCCATATGGATATAATTTCGAAAACAGTTTGGGATACAAAATTCAATTCATTACGCCGTAAGGCATTTCCCTTTGAAATGAATTGCCCCAGTCGATGCCGTGTCTTAATGTTGACCGAGTTTGGGATACAAAATTCAATTCATTACGCCGTAAGGCATTTCCCTTTGAAATGAATTGCCCCAGCCGATGCCGTGTCTTATTGTTGACCGTAGATTTGTGGTGTTAGACGATTGAAGGAAGTTTGGTCGTTGATCCTCACACTGTCCTTTTGTCTCCCAACCCAATGGCCTCTGTGTCTTCTGAGTTATTGTTCGGGCGGTGGCAGATTAAGCATTTCTTGCTGTCGAGCCTCGCACGGACACTGGAGGCCTTTCCTACGATGGTCATGATTTTCGCCGACTATGAACCCCATTGGCATTGCAATGGAGGGAAAACTCCAGAGGATTTCCTTTCCGTGAAGCCAAGGTTCGAATCCTGCAGCCCGACGGGATCTATATGCTCCATGGACCCGGCCTCATGGGACTGGGACGGAGGCCCCGGGGTTTCGACGGTCTGCGGATGGGATCTCGTCTGCGGCCAGAAATACAAAGTTGGGTTTTTGCAGTCTGCGTTCTTTGTCGGGTGTTTGCTCGGTAATTGATATTTTCAGCCCCTGTGCGCTTTTATATCTGACGGCTGATCGCCATTAAGATTTTCTTTCAGTTTCTGATTTATTTTTTGATACAGGTGCAGGGATATCTGGGCATCTATCGGATTCTTCGCTGGGGCGTGAGGGTGTCCTGAAGTTGGTCTGCATCTGCAATGCCATTTTTTGGTTTCTTGACGGCAATGTCGCCGAATTTCTGGGTTTATTTAATTCTCCGTCTATTGACGGGAATTAGCAATGGTGGCCTGGGGTTGTCGTCGTTCGTCTTGGCGACGGAAGCCGTCGGACCGTCCAAGAGAGCACCGGTTGGCATGTCGACTTTCTACTTCTTTTCTCTCGGCATAGCAGTGCTGCCGGCTCTGTCCTACTTTTCCAGCAACTGGAGATATATGTACGTCGCGGGTTCGATCCCCTCGGCCGTGTATTGCATCTTCGTTCTGCCATTCATTTGGGAGTCCCCGCGGTGATACCTGGTGAAGGGCAGGCTGAAAGAAGCCATGGGCATCATGAGATAATAATCATCATCCCTCCATGATTCACATTATAGAAATAATAATTGACATTATCCACATACACAACTCTTGTGATGCATCTTTCTCATATGCTCAGGTCATTTTTTGAAATAAGTGTACTCATCCAATGATGGAGACTCAACACGCATGAGGTACATTAGTCATTTATTCATAAGAATATTTTTCATTTAGTATATTGGGATGTAAAGATTGTGGGTTGAAGTTGGAAATGAATCATGATGCTTGGAACTTATACTTGTTGCATTATTTCATTTTTGTGGTTATATCCTCCTTCTAGTGAAGTGTAACCATATAGGGACTTGTCCAACCTCATTAAGAATAATAAGCCTAAATAAATTAAAATAGAGTGGCTATATCATTTCATACTCAACACCTTCCATGCATCCCTTTTTTCCATTCTCCTGTCTTTTAACTTACTTAGTGTCATTAGTTTGCAAGTTTCTTACTTGTCTCATTAAACCGATCGAGTATGATGTGTAAGGGTGTCCCTCCATCATCAAAGCTGAAATTTTGCTCATATCCACCAAAATAAAATAAAAAATAAAACTTTACAAAAACAAAAATAAAAAAAATAACCACACAAAACATTAAAATAATATTTGTTAAATAAATTAAATCCCTCTAAACTCATGTTAGATTTATATTTAAAATAAATCTAAATTAATTCTATTGGAAAAAATGGTGTCCATTTTCCCTGCAGTTCAACCTCGCACTTTATTTCATTTCATAAAAAATGAACACCACTCCATTCAAGTACAGCCTTTGACATGTTACAAAAATTGAAAGATCCATATAACCAGCATCCATATGCTCTTAATCCGTGCTGCTATGAAGCCTTCACATGGGTCCCCTCGACCTAAAATTATTTAATGAGAAAGTTCAAAGGGGAGGTGCATTTTCGAACGGGCTCGCCTTTTAACAACCTGCGGATCCTCACTTGATTGTCCGTGCTGCACTAATTTGTTTATCCTGTCGCACAAAAATTCTGTTTTCAATGACAAATTTTACAAGTAATAATAATTTTTTAAGATACAGTGAGCGTTTACAATGATTCAGTGCATGGTTTAACGACGTTTTAGGAGCTAGCCATGGGAGATTTCAGAAGACTATGCTGCTGCTGATGCCTAGAGAGGTTTGTCTATTTTGTTCATGTGTGAAGTCTCGAGGAGACTGCATTTGTAGTTGGGACACTGTTGCCTGCACCTTAAAGGCCTGCTTAGACCTTCATAAACAAAGTTACATTCAAATGAAGCATGCCAACCGAGCCAACATACTAAATAAGTAGCTTCCACTAGGTATTTAGTCATATATTCTCTGTTTGATATGTGCTTATTTTTTTTTTTTTTTCAACTTGAAAGGGTGTACCTAATGTCTGTGCATATCCTTCTTACTTCCAGAACACCTAGAATAGGTTACATCATTTGCATTATCAAAAGTAGAATCACAACACACGCAAACAAATACATACGCCCACCAAGCACAAGAAAATAGTGTGATGGCTATCAACTTTTTTAAATCAAACTTGTAATAATCTCAATAATAAATCTAATGTTCTTTAGAGAAGACCTGCTACTCTAGTTTTTGTTGGGTTTCGTACAGTTTATAGTGTATCATAAGGAAATACATTTCTTGAAGGGATTGCATCAGAAGGCTCAACGGACCTTTGAGCATTTTTGTAGGGGTTTATGTTATACAATCATTAAAATTTTTGATAAAATTAGTCTGGACTATCCACATGCCTATTTTTTTCAATAAATTTGAAGAAGTGCATGTTTTTGCTTTAATAATATGTATACTGAGTACTCCTAAAATTTTCTGAACTGTAGTTTTGTGGGCCAATTGTTTTCTGTATTGTACGGTATCCACATTTGAATTCAGATTCTATCTTGATAACTATCATTTCTTAGTATGTTTTTATGAATATATTGCATTGTAAGTGTTCTCTCTTCTTACATTGGACAAGAGAATACGACTGTCTTTGACAATGTGAAGTTGTGGAAGATGCAAAACTTCCCTTGCTTTACATGAGCCAACTTGACCTTCAATAGAAATGTTGCTGAACACAATGAGAAGTTTCATGCTTCTTTAGAGAGCATCCCGAAAGGCTTGTGTAATTCCTGCTTTGTTTTGGTTGATGCCTTGCTGAGGAATCATTGAGACTCATCATGGTTTTGTGGTCCAATCAGAACCTATTCAATACTCACCTTCGTTGACTATATTAGTCGAACACAAACCCTGTCAAAACTCTCAAGCCAGTAGGGCTCGGGCACAATGTTAGTTCCTCAATATGGTGATCAAAGTCTGTCTTCAACATTACAATTGTCTTCACGCATCCTTTTTCTAAATGAATCTACATTACATGCGCTTGAAGAACTAGCTTTGAAGTCTCTATTCTCAGGCAATGTTCAGGTCTAAGTTCATGTAGGCAATTCTATGTTGAAATTATACTTGCATACCAGAATCTTATATTGGCGGAAGACCGTTACTCAAATGTCTGCCAAAAAGAGAACCCATTTTGACACACCACCTATGCAGAGGAAGAAGCTTCACAAGTGTTTGGGCTCCTTTTCTCTATCATGGCTGGGGAAGTAGCCAAGAGTAAATATCTCTACAGGCATGAAGTCCAATAAAAATAATGTATAAGACATATTTGACAACCAACAATTGCATCTAAAATGAAAAATATGTTCCCGGCCTTTCAGAAAATGTGGAGTCTAGCAGAATGTGAGGCTGTCATTATCATCGAAATTCCAACCAGATATGAATCTTTCAGTCTTATGGTATTATGGGACAATAACATCACTGATATATGAACTATATATCAAGCTTTTAATCCTAAAATATAAGTGATGGATGCTTCATTACAAAGCCTAGAAGTCTTCTTTCAAATGTAACAATTGGATGATGCACATAAGTTGATGCTAATAGAAGTCCGTATGGAGTGACCAACCCATAACATGGTGGTGGGCTCTTGTACGAGAAGCCTTCTTTCAAATATAACAACTGAATGATGCATAGAAGTTGATACTAAAAGAAGTCAGTATGGAGCGACCAACCCTTAACATGGCGGTGGGCTCTTGTACGAGACTTAGTCAACTCAAATTCACCTCCTACACAAACTTTGATATGCTTCAAGCAAGAAATACAAGATAGGTTATACCTGAAGGGGAAAGCAGAGGAAATCATGAAGCAGTGGATTCATGTAAGGCAAGTACCTAGTCAAAGGCATCAAACAATATTTTTGATGGCTTCAAGTCCATGGTGACGAATTGGAAGTTCCTCGACTCACTTCTCAGAGGACTCTCAACCAAAATATCCAAAGAAAAATGGACCTGCTTAGTATAAATGCTTTGGAGAATGCTTTACAAGTAGCTTTCGAGTTTGAGGCCAAAGCTTCAGAAGAAAATGTACTAAGCCTCCACCAACTAAAGTAAGGTTCTCGAAGCCTTATCTTTTAGAACCGTCTCTATTAGTAACTCAGAGCAGCCTTTAAATCAGGGAAATGATTACACAATAGATAAAATTGGCCAGCGCTTATCAAAAATTCCATCCAGCCAAATAGTCGATGCTCAATCCTACTTTATATTTTCTAAGTGCAACCAATAACTCCACGAGGATAACATGATCCCTATTTAGCAAATACACCCCCTGCCTGCTCAAATGGTTGGTACCTATAATCATAGCCCTGTATGGATAAAAATGATGACTACCAGTTACATTGGCTCTATACATTGATGGCAGTTTCTTTAGCTTTGCCAACAATCATTGTACTCTAGTATAGACTAAATGGACACTGGAATTTCCGTTATCCAGAAGATCGAATCTTACCCAAGGAATTCACAAAAGTTGTTGCCAACACACAATTGGTTGAAAATAATCTCCATCATCATAACCAACTTTATGCCCATAATATGCACAAATGGTAACACATGATACATCTCCCAAACCAACAGAGTCCAACTAAAGTCTAATCCGAGATCCTCCATTCTCAACACTTTATACATAAAAAAACTTGTTTGTAATCGACCTCTCTTTGCACTTTTTGGGGCAATTGCTAGTTATATTAAGTTACTTGAAAAATCGGTCTCCTACAATGTATTTTAGGTATTAGAGGAGGGAAATGGTTATTTCCATTAATTGAGGAATCATTTAGGCAATTTCAGTCTTGTAGAAAAGATTTGTGTTGGTTGAAAAGATTTGTGTTGGTTCAACCTGGGCTCGAAACTTTTTTGTTGTCATCTAATTAATGAATGCATTAGGTTGACCATAACAAAATATCCATTTTCAGAATACACATTATCGTCCACCCTTGCTTTCAACAATGCCCATTCACATGTCGCTATTCTTCCCCACTCTATGCCTTACCACTCTATGCCTTACGGCGTTTCCTTTGCAACATAAGGTGCAAATGCTAGTTACTTTTATTCTCGAGTCGTGATGCTTGAACGAGCATTCGACAAAGCACCAGTCAATAGAAGCATGACCTTGGGTGATGAAAATGGAAAGGAAGGGGTGAAAATTTTTTATACTCAGCAGAACAATTATTTCCACATGCAGTCATACACAAAACATAAAACAAACATGATTCTATTCTAATTCTATGCATATGTACAGAGGATTAGTTCTTCATATTATTTCCATTTTTCTAGGCCTTCCCGTGAGGGAGTTAGCCCATACATGATCGGATATGAAATAGTTGGTGCAAAAATTACTCACAAATCAATTCATAAATAACCAACAAACTAATGTCACCTATATACTATTGCAAGCATTATTCCAAATTTATTTCTAATAAAGGTAATAATAGTGAGATGCATAATTAATTCAATATTTAATAAAAGATAATATGTAACATTTAAATCTCGGATGCGGGTTTTTCAATGGTTGATGCGATGGTGGAGATACGGGCCGACAAGTGGCGTAGACACATGGCCGCCCGTAATCCCATACACCGTGCCATAAAAATGTCTTACAGCCCTTCATAAATGTGCTTCAATGCTGCACTCACACCAATTTACCACCACCATCTCGCCTCTGCTCTTCATTATGGAGACCTCAAGCACTCTTCGGCCTGCATCCTCGTCTGTTTATGCTCCTCTGCCTCTGAAATGTAACAGCCCCCTAGCTATCGTGGAGCCAAGCACTCGCACTACAACAGGCAGGGCATGCCAAACTCTCTGTTGTACAGAGTTCGGGAAGGGCAACCACTATTCGCAGAGCCTATTATGTAACTTGACCCTCGCTTCTGAGCCTTCCACCTCTGATAATGCCACCCTAAATGACCATTTCTACTCCGTGCCTACTCCTCACAGTCAGTCCCTTTCTCCCTATGAAATTATGCCTTGACTGCGTCAGCGAATGCGTTGCAGGAGGGGCAGCAGCAGAGGCAGAATGCTCCATTCTTCGCCCTCAACTATCTCTAACTCCTCCTCCCCCTAGTCAAATCATTTCTCAGCTCATTATCCTGATACATGCAGTGGTAGGGGTCGCACTCATGTTGTTAGCTCCCAGCCTTCACAAACCTGTCCATCAGCTACTTCTTTCCCTTCCAACTCTCAGCATTCCAGTTATACAGCTCACTTCACATACCAAGGCTCTCTGGATCGACCTCTTATCAAGGCCACCATAACAGTTACGTTTCAGGAGGAGCCTTCCATCGCTGAAGGATGTCCCACTAGCGCAATGGAGAAGAACGACATTGCTTAGGGCAAGCCTTCTGCTCTCAATTCTGATAGCAGCATAGCAGAATTGAGAAAATCTAGACTACCCCACGGTCGGCAAGAGTGAGAAGGAAGACACAGGGGAACTGAAAAACAAGAGGATGACCTCGATGCCTACAGGTGCCTAATTCTTGAAGAATACCCACCGACACCAAATGACAACTAAACCAACACGTTTCTTCAGGTTTCAGGTTCCCGGCACCCAGTCCTATGGGTTTATTTCTGCATTTTTAAGCAAAATAGTTAGTTTTGAAGTTGTTTTCAAAAGAATATCACACTATGTTCACATGCTGGTTTCCCCTACGAGGGTAGCAAATCTATTTTGGACTAGATTGGTTTGCCTCTTCTGGGCAGTCTTCATTTTGTTTTGGTTGCAATATGCCATGAACTTTGGCTAAGAACTGCAGAGGCCAGTGCCTCCATGTATCATTTTGTTACAGTAATAGATTTTAGACATATTTAGAAAATATATATATATATATATATATATATATATATATATATATATATATATATATATATATATATATGTAACATTTAAAAATTAAAACTAGTTATTTAAAAATCTAATACTAATCATAAATTAAATATCTTTATAGGAAAAATTACTTTATATTATTTTATATTTAAAATATATTGATAGAAAAAAATAAAAAATTAATATGGATAATGTGGTTAATAAACAAAAAATTTCAATGTAAAATATCTATATATATATATATATGGTTAATATGAGGGAGACATAGGGTTATGCACCTTTCTTTTATGGAGCCTCAAAGTCATTTTTTTTATGCTTCAAGGATTTTGAGCTTTAGGTGTTGGGGATAATCTCACACATCTAATTTTTTCATTTGCTTTATCTTTCTTGGATGATTTCTCTTCTAAACTCAGAGATTTGGTTGGATTCTATTAAAGGGTTTTGGATTTTTGGGTTCACATCTTCTGCCTAGGGACACTTTTCTATGTAAGCCCTCTTTCATGGTGATGCTTGTCACCTCTAGCAACCACTCTATTATTAGTGAGATGATTATCAATATAGTGGATACAGTAGTGATATTCCATGTTAGGATAGTATTTTTCTAACATACGAGGAGTTATTTAATGCAAATCCTAAGTCATTGGATCATGATATATCACTAAGAGGTGCAGATCACAAAATTTATGCAATCAGGAATGGAAATGGCCCTAAATAACCATAGAAACATGCTCTCATTGAATATTCTGCTTTCTTAAGGTCATATATTCATGTTCCTACTAGTCGGGAGGGTGTTGAGTCTTTGTCAAAGTGCATATAGAAGAAAATTGTCAATGATCATAAGGTAGTTAACATGGTGGCAGGAGGGGAAATTAGCCTTAAGTATATCCCAAAAAATCTCTAGAAAGCAATGATTGGGGAGATTTCCCAAAAAAATTACCATGTTGACTTTTCTCAAGGGATGGATTAATGAGTTTTAGAAGCCTTTCCTCAATTACTTTCCTAATTCTCATTTGTTTTTTGCAAGGATGGTTATGTGCCTTTTTTGGTAAGGAAACTAATGTTGATAAGATTTGGGAAAAGAGTGGGAGTGGGGGAAGTCTAGCCTGTCACTGCAAAAGTGGAGAATCAATTTAGACCCTTATAGAAAACAAATCTATTTCTAGAATTTATGGGTTATTTTGTGAGGCTTGCCACTAGTTTTTTAGTCCTCATATTAACTAAAAGTCATAGCCAATTGCATAGGTTATTTCATTAGTCTCTATCATGATTGTTTCACAAAGGAATATCATCATTGTGTGTGGATTGAAGTTGAGGTGCACATTAGAGAAGGTTTTCAAGAGGAAATTGAGCTATATTTTCATGGAAAAATAAGACACAATTAATTAGTTATCAGTTATTTCTGTTCATATTTTTTACATTCTATTGGGTTGGTCATTTTCTTGAACTATAAGATAGGAATTTTCAAGGGAATTAAAGAGATGACAAATATTTGGTGAAGAAATTTGAATTTAGGAGGGCATCAAAGTATGAAAATATTATCTTGAGGATATTGTCCAACCATCTACTGAAGCTAGTATGGTAAATATTGTCATGACTATAGCACCTAGAGGTACAAACTTAGTTCCACTAGCTCTATGTCCACTTCAAATCTTAATTGTAATTTTAATGAGGTTTCTCCTTTTCCTCTCAGCCCTACTATTTATTTTGTGTTTGTCAATTTCAAAGATATGACATTGTTAGGTTTAGATAAGCGTCTATCTCTAGTCCCTCCTCCCTCGACCCTTGAGTCTTGTCCACTAGTCCATTATTCAGAATTGTTATTAGAAGAAGCTAATTATTTTGATTTATACCATGATATGATAACAATGTTAAGGTTTATCAACCGAGAAATTAGGGTGAGGAGAGAACTCCTTATGACCCCAGGTCAAGATTTTGCCTTCATCTCATGCAATTTAAAGAGGGAGTTTAGCGAAGGATAGAATGGGTTCAATTGAAACCCATAAAAATTCAAATCTCTCCAATGCTCAGATCAAAGCTAGAGAGAATAATAAATGTGAAAGAATGTCCATTATAGCAAGGGTACTTGGAGCCAGAAAAACCCCATCCAGAGTTTTTAAATGAAGATCCTATACCTTAACATAAGGTGTTTTGGAGGCACCCTGAATAACGAGCTCTCTGTTGTTTCTTAATTTTGCATAATATGGACATAGTACTTTTTCAAAAGACAACATTATCAAATGAAAGGGCCAAAACAATTATGGAACGTTACTTAAAATTTAGAATTTTAGTGCTATTGTTGATTAAGGACTCTTACGTGAAATCCTTTTTCATGGAATCCCTCCCTTAAGGCTCTATTTCCAAAATATGATTAAGGTTTTCCTCAAGAGGAAGTAAGAATTTTGAAATTTTAAGGCCTATATATGGATAGGAAAGAGGTTGTACATGTTTCAATAGTGAGATTCGAGATCCATAGAGTCATCGAATGATAGTCTCAAGATGATTGTTTTAAGATTGAAGTATATTTTGAAAAATAATGTGGAAAGAGGTATACAGATACATCATTTTTTTTTCAAGAAGCAGTCTAAGATATACCGTTTACGTCCTCACAATGTATATTTCTCACAAAAATATAAAGCAGTTTTGTAGGTAAAAGATTATATAAAGTAATTAAAAATATATTTTTTCATGGTTAAACCATTTCAAGTAGTCTTGTTATTTTACATTTTGGCTTTTATTTAGGTATATTTTTTTTTTAATTTTTAGGTAAGGATTTGTTGTAATTGCAAGATTAAACTCTGTAATTTGTAAAATTCAAGTGTTCAAGGAAACTTTCAAAGAATTGAATCTTGGTATTGCACTAAGAAGAAAAATCCACACAACCATATGAGTGGGGTGTGTAATTCCTTTCTCTCTTTTAAACTAAAATTAAAATATTATCTAAAAATAAAAAAATGTAAACTATAGTAAAAAATAAAAATGAATATTATAAAAAATCAATAATCTCACTCTCATTGTTACTTTTTTGTTCATATGGCAATCCAATAGAAAAGATTTGTAACATAAATATTTCACTCTCTTAACCATAAATAAAACATTTCAATGTCCATGTAAGACCATATTACTTTATTTCATCTCTAGAGAGAGACAATTAAGAAGATGTATAATTCTTGTAATGTAAGAAAGTACAGAAGTATATATGTCTACATTTTTATTATCTTGTTAAAATTATAATATTCTTAATATAATAGTTTAAAATTTACAAGTTTTTTTTATGGTTAATCTAATTTAACATGCATATTGTTTATTATAATATATTATTTATAAGAGCATAGTAGCATGCATATTGTTTATAATAATATATTATTTATAAGAGCATAGTAGCATTAAAGCATTATAAGTTTGGTTTGAAACGCCAAAACAACCCTACTAATATTTTTATTAATGTATTATTTTATAATTTATAACTACCGTTAATACAATTTAATATTTACAATATTTTTTAATATCATTTTTATGTGTTGGTTATGGTTAAAGCACAGGAAAGTGGTAATATTTTTCTTAATATAATATTTTATATTTTGCAATTATATTATAGTTAATCTCATTTAATATATAAAATATTTATTGTAATATATAATTTATATCTATAAATTAAGCTTAAAGTAATATAGATTAGGTTTAAAGCATCAAAACAAGTTAGATGTAGAAACAATACACTTAGTCATCCTAGAAAGGATATATAGAATGGACAGAGTTTGCAGGTAGTTAGGAGGAAAAGATTATGCAAAAAAATGTTTGATAGTGACGATTTTTTTTTTTATTCATCGTGTTTTTACTCTCTTTTTTGGCATCTTCTCCCATATCTTTGGGTATATTTGGATCAGTTTTTGGCATATTTGTGGAATGATGTTTAGGTTTTAGTTTTTGTATAGTGACCACTTTACCCAATATATCAACTTCAATGATTCATTATAAGAAATGACTAATAAATGAAGAAAATCTAATGCTATTTTTTTTTATTCTTTTATATGGTTTTATAATTTTTGCATTGTAATCTACAACAACTTTATAAATTTAAATATAAAATTCAAGGGTGAGAAATTTATTCTTTTAATTATTAATATAAATAATATTTTATCATATTATTATGTTTAGGTTATTAATTTATTTAAAGAATTTTATAGATATTAATAGAACAATTGAATTTAAAAATATAAGCTCTTTAACATTATTTCACTTTTTCACTATGTTCTTTTTATCTCTTTTTAAACTTCTTCTCCCAGATTCTTGGATATATATAAAATTTTGGGTGTGGAGCTTGATTTTCTTCTTTATTCAGACGTATCACTGCATTGGACCCCAGTTCGTATTATGGCCGCAAAGCCGCCCGTAATATTTGCACTGCAAGGGGGATCCCTGGGGGGGGCGGGGGAGCGACTACGATCTTTGGAAGCCCCTACCTAGCGGGGAATTGGGGGCAGCGCCCCTAAAGATAAAAATAGATGTAAAATTGCCTTGTAAAATGTTGTAATTTCGTAGTCAATCTGGGTCATTCATTAGGCAGAGATTTGATGGTAGAAGTTATGTTTAATTTAGGTTTTTTTCCCTAGAAGGAAACCACTCACTATATATGATGGAATTGTATTGCATCTATGTAGATCTATATCCTGAGTGAGAAAGAGAGAGGAGATTGTGTGAGAGCGAAGAGGGAACTACAGTGGATCTGTTGTAGGTTGTATCTCTCCAGTTTGATGGATAATATAAAAGGAAGGGCTGGCTATTTCTCTGTGGACATAGCCCAAATTGTGTGAACCACATATATCTCCGTCTCTCTTGTTTTATGTGTTTTCTATGTTTATATTTCTGCAATATATTTTATGTGCTCCATTGCTCTGTAATATATAATTTTCTAACAACTCATTTTGAAGTCGAGGGTCTATTTGGCTGATAAACTTGCAGGAGAGAAGGGTTCCTGGTTCGAGTGGGAGCAATGGTGGAAGATGGTAGGTTTAGGGTTGAAAAATTTAACGGCCAAAACTACCAGCTGTGGAAGATGTAGATGGAAGATTATTTGTACCAGAAACATCTATACCAACCATTGAGCAGAAAGGCGAAGAAGTAGACAAGCATGATCGACACAAAATGGGATATTCTCGATAGAAAGGCACTTGGAACAATTAGGTTGCGCCTAGCGGTGTCGGTAGTGTTTAATCTTTCAAAGGAAATGACAACAGCGGGTTTAATGAAGGCATTGGCCAAACTATACGAAAAACCATTGGCTTCAAATAAGGTATTCCTTATGAAGCGTTTATTTAATATGAAAATGTCAAAAGGTGGATTTGTTGCTGATCATTTAAATGAATTTAATACGGTTACCAGTCAGTTAAGTTCTGTAGGGGTAACTTTTGATGATGAAGTTAGGGCTATGTTATTTTTATGCTCATTGCCAGAAAGTTGGAATGGTTTAGTTATGGCCATTAGTAACTCTATCTCTGGATCTAGTACTTTAAAGTTTGATGATGTTGTCGGTGCAATCCTTAGAAAGGAAATGTGACGGAAAAGCTCCGATGAGACTAGGGGAAGAAAAATGGAAAGAGGAAAGAGCCCAAGATATCGCAGTAAGTCAAGGAAAGATAGATCAAAGTCCAAATCGGGGATAGTATGCTGGAAATACGGGAAAAAATGACACCTTAACAAAGACTGCAAGTCTCGAAAGGGAAAAGAAGGAGACGCAGAATAAGAAAACAATCATGAAGTGTATGTGATAGGTGATGTGTTGCAAGATGATTTGATTCTTTCATTAGAAAATATTATGGATGCCTGGGTGGTAGATTCAAGGGCCTCATTCCATTCCACACCTGATAGGAAACATTTTCATGATTATGTTCAAGGATATTTTGGATAGGTTCGATTGGGAGATGATAAACCCTGTAAAATCATCGGAATGGGTACAGTTTTAATTAAACTACAAAACAGAAATCAATGGCAACTGAAGGAGGTAAGGCATGTTCTAGAGTTGAAGAAAAATCTGATTTCAACAGCGCAGTTGGGAGGTGAAGGTTGTGTGACTACTTTTATAGATAAAACCTGAAAGGTCATTAAAGGAACCCTTGTAATAACAAAAGAAGAAAAGGTTGGTACATTGTATTTATGCAATGGTATTTCTAATTTTGTTAATGCTTTAACCTCTACAGGAGAAGATACAACATTGTGGCATCATAGGCTCGGGTACATGAGTGAGAAGGTGAGAAGGGGATGCAGATTCTTCACTCAAGAAATTTGTTTCCTGGTTTAAAACATATTGATTTAAAATTCTGTGAGAATTTTGTTTATAGAGAACAGAAGAGAGTCAAACTCCTAAAAGTTTGGAAAGAAGAGAAGAGCAAAAAATTAGCGCTTCTCCATACAAATGTATAGGGACCTCCTCAGGTATCATCTCTCGGTGCCTCTCATTATAATGTTACATTTATTAATGATGCAACCAGAAAAACAGAGATTATTGTATTCGAAATAAATCTGATGTTTTTGATACTTTCAAGAAATGGAAAGCTTTCGTTGAAAATGAGACAAGAAAAAGGTTAAAGTGTCTCAGATCAGACAATGGATGTGAATATTGCAGCAAAGAGTTTGATAGGTATTGTTCGGAGAATGGAATTCGTAGAGAGAAGACAGTTCCAGGGACACCACAAGGAAACAGTGTGTTAGAAAGGATGAATAGGACAATCATGGAGTGTGTAAGGTGCATGAGATTGCATTGAGGATTTCCTTTACAATTTTCGGCAGATGTGTTAGAGAATTATATACTATAGAGCAATGGAACACATAAAATATATTATAGAAATATAAACACAGAAAACACTTAAAACAAGAGAGACACAAATATACGTGGTTCACCCAATTTGGGCTACGTCCATAGGAAACAACTAGTCCTTCCTTTTATATTATCCAGCAAACTGAAGAGATACAGCCTACAACAGATCCGTTGTAATTCCCTCTTTTCTCTCACAAAATCTCCTCTCTCTTTCTCACACATAGTACAAATCTACATAGACGCAATACAATTCCCTCATATATAGCGAGGAGTTGCCTTCTAGGGAAAAAAAACCCTAAATTAAACATAACTTCTACTGTCATATCTCCACCTAATAAACAGCCCAGATTGACTACGAAATTACAACATTTTACAAGGCAATTTTACATCTATTTTTAGCTTTGGGGGCATTGCCCCCGATCCCCTGCTAAGTAGGGGCTCCCAAAGATTGCAACCGCCCCCCTTGGACCCCCCTTCCAACGCAAATATTACGGGTGGCATTGCCACCACATTATGAACTGGGGTCTAATGCGGTGATACCTCTGAATAAAAAAGACAATCAGGCTCCACACCCAACAAGATGTTATAGATACTACTATTTATCTAATAAATAGAGGGCCTTCAAGTTCCTTGGATGGTGGTATTCCAGAGGAGGCATGGACAGGTGAAGATGTAAACTAATCGTTTTTAAATACTTTTGGTTGTGAAGCCTTTATCCACATTAATAAAGAAAATAGAACAAAGCTTGAGGCAAAAAAAAAAATGTACATTTATTGGATATGGTGTTAATGATTTTGGTTATTGCTTTTATGATTATGAAAAACAAAAAATCATTAGAAGGAGAGATGTCATATTCAATGAAAAGGTTTCGTATAAGGATCAATTGTAGGAAAAGAAACAGGAAAAAGAAAACATAGAATGCACAATGTTTGATGAGATCACAGAAAAAGTGAAGGTGCTTGAAAATCATAATGATTAACAACCAAAACAACAACAACAACCACAACAAAAAAAAGCACCTCAAACGCCTGAAAGTGGTGTTAGAAGATCTACCAGGATAAGTAGACGCCATGAATGATACTCTCCCTCATGATATTATGTATTGTTGATTCATTCTAGTGAACCAAAGTGTTATGAAGAAGCATTGCAGGTAGAAACTAGGAAGAAGTGGGTGCAAGCCATGAAAGAAGAGATGGACTCCTTAGCACATAACCAGACTTAGGACTTAGTTAGGTTTCCTATAGGTAAAACAACATTGTAGAATAAATGGTTTTATAGGTTGGAGGAAGAAGATGGAGGTAGAGAAAGGTATAAAGCTAGACTTTTGGTAAAGGGGTTTGCACAGAAAAAGGGTATAGACTTTGATGAGATATTTTCTCCCGTTGTTTAAATTACTTCAATCAGAACTATTTTAAGTCTAGTAGCAGCTAAAGATTTCCATCTTGAGCAATTAGATGTAAGCACAACTTTTCTCCATGGGTATTTGGAGGAAGAGATATATATGAAGCAACCACAAGGATATGAGGTAAAAGGGAAGGAGAAACTAGTGTGTAGTTTGAAGAAGAGCTTGTATGGCTTAAAATAGGCACCAAGGCAGTGGTATCTAAAATTTGAGAGGTTTATGTCTGAACAAGGTTATACTATATGTCACTCTAATCATTGTGTTTATCTCAAAGGGAAAAATGATGGAAACTATATTACATTGTTATTGTTTGTAGATGACATGCTTGTTGTAGGTTCTAACATGCAGGAAATAAATGTTCTCAAAAGAAAATTGGCAAACTCATTTGCGATGAAGGATTTGGGTACTGCAAAACAAATCCTTGGTATGAGAATGACTAGAGACAGGAAAAATAAAAAATTAACATTGTCTCAAAGTGAGTACATAGAAAAGGTGTTGAAAATATTTAATATGCAGAATGCAAAACCAGCTAGTATACCTTTGGCTAGCCATTTCAAACTAAGTAAGGAGGTGTGTCACAAGACTGATAAAGAAAAGAATGATATGTCTAAAGGTCCATATGCATTAGTAGTTGGAATCTTAATGTATGCAATGGTCTGCACAAGCCTGATATTGCACATGCAGTCAGAGTTGTAAGAAGGTACATGAAAAATCTACGAAAAGATAATTGGATGGCGGTGAAGTGGATTCTCAGGTATTTAAGAGCTACCATAAATCAAGAATTATGCTTTGGTGGTTCAAACATTGCTCTACAGGGATATGTTGATGCAGATATGCTGGGTGATAGAGGTAACAGGAGGAGCACCATAGGGTATGTGTTTATTGTAGGTGGAACTGCTATCAGTTGGGTTTCAAAACTGCAAATAATTGTTGTACTCTCAACAACGGAAGCATAGTATGTTGCTGCTGTAGAGGCTAGTAATGAAATGATTTGGTTACAAAGGTTTCTGGATGAATTGGGTAAGAAGCATGAGTTGGGTAGGTTATACAGTGACAACCAGAGTGTCATACATCTTGCAAAGAACTCTGCATTTCATTCTAAGACAAAACATATACAGGTCAAGTATCATTTCATACGGTCAGTGTTGGAAGATGGACGATTGAAGCTGGAAAAGATACACACTAGCCAGAATCTTGCAGATATGTTAACAAAAGTTGTAACGAGGGAGAAACTAAGATATTGCTCAGTTTCAATTGGTCTTCATGTATGATGATGAAGATGAGAAACAACCAGGTCCAAAGTGGATTCATTTTCCAGCAAATAAAGCAGTGGTGGAGTTGCTATAATCAGTCTGCCAGTGGGGAGATTGTTGGGTGTGGAGCCTGATTATATTCTTTATTTAGAGGAATCATTGTATTGGACACCAGTTCCTAATGTGGCAACAATGCCACCCGTAACATTTGTGCTACAAGCCGGGTCCAGGGGGGGCGGTTGCGATCTTTGGGAGCCCCTCCTCGGCGGACGATCGAGGGAACTACCCCGAAGCTAAAAATAGATGTAAAATTGCCTTGTAAAATGTTGTAATTTCGTAGTCAATCTCGGCCATTCATTCGGCAGAGATCTGACAATAGAACTTATGTTTGATTTAGGGTTTTTTTCATAGAAGGCAACCCCTCGCTATATATGAGGGAATTGTATTTCGTCTATATAGATCTATATTCTAAGTGAGGAAGAGAGAGGAGATTGTGTGAGAGCGAAAAGAGAATTACATCGGATCTATTGTAGGTTGTATCTCTTTAGTTTGCTGGATAATATAAAAGGAAGGGTTGGTTTTTTCTCCATGGATGAAGCCCAAATTGGTTGAACCACGTATATCTCTGTCTCTCTTGTTTTAATGTGTTTATATTTCTGCAATATATTTTGTGTGTTCTATTACTCTGTAATATATAATTTTCTAACATAAAATTGGATTTAGGGTTTAATTTTAGAAATAATTATGGAATGGTTTTCCCGTTTCATTTCACTTTACCCAAAAATAAGATAGAATGACTTCAGTAATGCATCATAAGTAATGATTATTTAATTTATTAGGATGACATATCTAAGTTCACAATGAGGCTTTCAATCAATCATTACTATGTTTGCATTCAAAGTGATAACTATAGTGTTACCGGTATATGGAAAATGTTACCAATAAGCAAAGAAAATTTTAGGATAAACACTTTTTTCTTTTAATATGATTTTATAATTGAGTCAATTTTCCTGTAACTTGCAAAAATATTATAAATTTAAATATAAAATTCAAGAGTAGTTATTAATGTAAATAATATTTTACATTATTATTATGTTTAGGTTATTAATGTTTCCAAAGAATTTTATAGATACTTATAGAACCATTAAAATTTAAAACATAAAGTCTTTACCACATTGTTTCACTTTTTCACCATATTTTATATTCTCCTTTCAAACTGCTTCCCCCCATAGTTTTGGGCATATTTGGAATAATATTTAAGGTTTTATTTCAAGAGTATTTGTGGAATGCATCATAAATAATGGCTATTTAAGTTTTGTTTTGAATCAATGGTTACTATGTTTTCATTCAAAATAACAATGATTAATTTTTTTGGGTTTCTAATATATGAAGAATCTTACCAATATATAAAAAAAAATTAAGGTTGAACATTTTTGTATGTTTTTATAATTGACTCATTTTTATTGACTTCACTATAACCTAAAAAATAATTATAGATTAAAAAAATCATATATTCAAATATAAAATTGAAGAGTGATATTGTTTCTAATTATTAATGTAAATAATATTTTATAAAAGTATTTTTTAGGTTATTAATGCTTTCAAATAGTTTTATAGATATTAATAAATACATTAAATTTAAAATATACTCTTTACCACATTTTTTTACTCCTACTACAATACACTATTATATTAAGTCTACAATTTTTTATTGATTTAAAAAAAATATTATATATAGGTTTATAATATATCTTATAGAAATAAAATATATGAATGAGAATAAAACATTCACATAGTGTAATTTATAATTTAAAATTAATGAATTTAACAGAAATATTGGATGAAGTGAGTAGTAGAATATTTTTCTTTAATTTTATAATTGTAAGAGAGATAAACTAGAATATAGTAATAATATAGAATATATAAACGTCATAATGTTTCCAAATTGTTAAAATAAGAGAAATATGCCACTACATGATGGCAAGTTTAGACATATTAAAAGATAAAAAATGTAGTGTATGAATTATTTTCCTCATTTTGAAGTTGGTATTTGAAACATAAGAGATGTGTAATTGAAATTTAGCTAGTCTACATCTATCTTAATTCAGGATCTATCAACCCCCAAGAGTGATCAAATCTCTCGAGGTGAAAATCTTTGTCTAATTTTTGCACTCGAAAAAGAGGTTTTCACCTCAAAATATTTGATCCCTCTCGATACTTCATAGATACACAATTAAGATGTATCCCTCTCCATGCTTCATACATACAGAGTTAAGACAAATCCCTCTTGATGCTTCATAGATCCATACTTAAGATGTAGGATAGTACTTTAATTATTTTACTTTTAGTAGTATTTCAATATATTGTATGGAATGAACAAAGTTTGTTCTTCAATTTAAATACTCCAGAAGGCTTGGAATATAAAGATATCCATGAGGATAATGTATGAATAAGAATGATGTTACAAATGAGAGTGAAAGGCCTTCTTATATACTAGGTAGGTGCCTCTTCATGGAGAGTCATGTCTCATTAGACATGCCTCTTCAGTATTAATTACTAATTAGCTAATCATTATTACATTTATCCTCATTATTTATATTTATATTATTTATACATATTTATTTGTAACATTGTCTTCCTCCTCAAAAAATCTATCCTTAAAGCTTGCTGATGCAAAAGGCTTGATCTCTTTTTCAGTTTCGAATATCTTCACATCTCGGCATTGTCATCTTTGTTGATAACAGTTGATATGATCTTCTAACTAACAAACAAAATCGTCGCATTCAGGAGAGATTAGACCATCCTAGATTAATCTTATGTGGAGTATTCTGATCATTGGAATTTTGTAATGAATCGTCATCATAGGACTAGATTGAGGTTATATCAATATTCTTTGGAACATCAATTAGTTGTTTTTGTTTTGAATAGTCCTGATATGTAGCTTGTTTGAGTTGTCTACTCTCATGATTTAGATGTCCATAAGGATCTTTTCTGGTTTGACTTTTACTTATTACATGTGTCGAATTTTTTTGATTTACTTCAGGTGATGATGTCATTGAGTTGGTTGTAGAACTTTCACTTGGGATGTTTTTCATCTGAACTGCAACATCTAAGTGTGTATTTTCTTCTACTGACTTGTCTTATTCTTGAGTTGTCATATTCACTAGGTTGATGTTCATTTTTTCTTCAACTTCAACTATTACGAATGGGGATTTCGATACTTCTTGTTGAGTAAGTGATCCAAAATGGATCTTGGATAAACCTCTAAGTCTAAAAGACTTCATAAAAGTGGTAAAGAGTGATAAATGGTGCAAATCACATGTAATTCGAGTCAGATAAAGAAAAGGGTCAAAGGCCGAGTTGTATATAAACATTGCATCGGAAAAGGTTCAAAGGGAGGACTTAAGCAAAGGCGGAAGGACTCCCCAATAGTGATCTCCGACATATTGCAATTAGAGGAAGGCCTTCATGCGATATCAGAACCCCGGGTTGTTATGATTGTGATATGCGATACGCTGATTCAGCGATCAGGATTGCAACCATACAAAGGGTCGTTGACATATGCAATATTGCGATGAGCGATGATGTGATCACATCTGGACTATTGGATCGCGAGTTTGATCGGACGATGGAGGATACATGGCGCATATCGCATCATTGTTGTGTTAAGTCCATGGATCAGGGCTCCTACCTGTTGCGATTGCGATATGAAATTAGAGCATGGACCTGATGGGATTATAAACGCGATTAAATAAATTTTGAAATCTGAATTTTCAGATTTTCTGTGTATTTTCTGTGTATTGGGTTTTTTGGCCATACGCCTGTGCGATTGCAATTTGCGATGACAGGATGGACCCAAGAGGTTTATAAATGCAGCTTTATGTTATTTGAGTTCTGAGGTAAATGGTATTTCAGGCAGGATTCAGGCGGTAAGCAGTATTGGAGAGGCTCCGCCTAATTCCACACACTGACCAACACGTAGCATGCCACAGAAGAGAGAAAACCGCTTTTTCGAGCGGGTTATCTCCGTGGAAGTGGGTCGCCCGAAATGATCATCAATAGTTGATTAGCGATCACTAATCGAATGGTGGACAATGAATGAGTTGTTTTATGAACCCAAAAGGATTATAGGAGTGATTGCATATATCCTGAGTTCCAGCTCACGGCTAATGAACGTGTTTTCATGAATTTTCCTGTGTATTTCCATTATATTGCTATTTTGAGATTAATGGCAGGAGGAAGGCCAAACAACCGGGTTGCCCGTGCGGTGTGGTTCATTTCAATGGAAAACTTCTTCTTGTAATGAAACAGACGGTCTTTGATGATGGAGGTGGACTGTAACTAATGTTTGACAAAAAGCACAAAGGACACAATTAAGAGGGGATTCACAGAGGCTGAGAGATAACACAGAGAGCTCGAGAAAGCCATAGAAGCCACCAGAGGTTGGGAGCGATGGAAAAGGGGTGATTCCTCAGAGAGCTTGAGCGCAGCAGAGTTGCAAAGCCAGAGAGCCCGAGCATAGCAAAGTTGCAGAGCCAGAAAGCCAGAGAGCTTCAGAGCTAGAAGGTTGATAGAGGCAGAGCCACCAGAGGTTGGGAGGCAAAGCCGCAGTCCAAAAGGAGCCACCAGAGGTTGGAGGCTTGATAGAGGCAGAGCCACCAGAGGTTGGAGGTAGAGCCACAGAGCCAGAGAGCTCCAATAGACTTCTAAAGAGCCATGAGGCTGTAGTGAAGTTGCAACACAACAAGAGATCGAATGATCGAGCTATGGCTGGTGTTTGAGGTGTGCATAAGATAGGAGGAGTTCCAGAGACAAATGCAGAATTCTGAGGGAGTCAGAGAAGCTAGAAGCTCAAGAAGCTCAGAGCACTAACTGAAGGAGTCAAGTCCAAAGAAACCTAGACCTATCTGCAGAACAAGGACAATGAGGGGTAAGATGGCATTCTAAGCCCATTGGTTCAATTGTAAACCAATGGAGTTAAGTGTAGCACTTGTAAAAGAATTGAAGCCATAATCCCAAAGATCCTAATATAGTTAATTAGATCTCAAGGAGACGTAGCCCAAAATATTAGGGTGAACTCCAAATTAAACATGTTGTCTTTATCTATTTGTTTATTTGCTGCACTTATTGTTATGTGTGTTTACATATCTATTTAGGCAAATAAACTTAAGGGAATTAAGCAATTAAAGTCAAATAAAGACATACACCTACTTCAAGTTCTTTTATTTCCGCAAATTATGAATAATAAGCAAGATCTTGGGAATATATAAGCTTTGGAGTGGGAGAGGTTCTTGTAAGTTGACAAAAAGCCTTTAGGACCCCATTTTAGATCAGTAAGTTGCTCTAACTTATGCTTTAGCGACCTTTTGTCACTTTTAAGCTTTTTTATTTGCGTAATAAGGTATTGATTATAATTCCTTAGATGTGGATGTTCATCTTTTTATGAATTGTTGACTTGAGCCTTAATATCCTTCTTTTCATCTTTTGAACTTTTGATTTGTTCTAATAATTTTTTATTAAGGTTCTTTAAGCAAAAATTTTCCTCTTCTTATTCAGATAGGTGGTTCTTGAGTTCCTTCTTTGTTACCTTAGTCTTCTTGACTTTTGCAATTGACTTTTCAATGTGGTCCTTGAGACGAGAAGGTTATTCATCCTTTTCCATTACTTGTTGTAATGATATTTGTGAGGTCTTCATATTCCTCTTGTAATGATTTCTTGTTTTGCCGAAGTTTGGTTATTTTCTCTTTCTCTTGATATTCCAACAACACTTTCTCAGTACACTGGATTACATCGTTTTGTTGGAGTGGTGATGGGCATTCAACTTACAATTTGGATTCCATTTTCTTTGTTTTCTCATTAAAATCTACATGTTGTCGCTTAAATATTTTCATTAATTGTTCTATATCTCTTGCGATTGATTGTTTTTTTTCATCACTTAGAAATTCGACTAAGGTAATATTTTTGTAACATTTTTTGCAAACCACATTTTGATTTCGGAATGACTCTTGACAATTAGAATATCCTTCTGAACCAAATGAACATTTTGAAAAAAACCATTGCTTCTTGTGGACACCAATTATTTGTTTTTTTCTTTACTTATTTTATCTCCTTCATTATTTACTTATATATATACACTTTATAAAAGTCCTTAATATATATTACCCATTTCTTTTTTAATAAACTATGAAAATATAAAAATATATTCTATTTTTAATTATCTTCCACTCTCTAATGATATTTTAGTAGAATTTCAAAAAGTAACTCTTTCAATATTCCACTCACTTTTAAAGTATTTTGTGAATGTGTTTTTATATTGCTTCCCTTCTACTTTTGCTTTGAATTTTAATTGAAAAATTATATATATATATATATATATATATATATATATTCCTTCATGTTTGTATTTTAGTGAGTCTTTGGCCACATAAATTTTTAGTCACTCTAATAATAACCTTTCAAAACTTTAATAATAATTCTTTTTATAACTCTTTATGATTTTTTTATTTTTTTTTGACAAAATATCCCTGAAATTATAGTATATTTATTTTTAACTCTTTGATATCCCTGAAATTATAGTATGTTTATTTTTAACTCTTTGAAATTTTTTAATTAAAGTGTACTTCTTTTTATTTTAGTCTTATGATAGTTCTTTGGAATTTATTACCTCACTTAAAATTTATAATTTAAAATATAACTCTAGTTATACTTATCAAAAGAATATCTAATTACGAGATGGAATATGTTAATGTAACACCAACCCCAAGTTTCCAAATTGACCTTAGTTACGACCTTCGCTTCTTCAGATTTGATAAAGATATGCCAACTTGGAATTTTAAATCTCAACACCACATAATGACCGATGGAAAATAATCGATTCAATTAGGCGGAAGTTGTATGGGCGTGACCGTACAAATAAAGCTCACAAATTGGGAGTGGTATAACAAGGAAATGTAGGCAGGTTTAATGATAATGATTTGTACAAGGATAAAAACTAGCATTTGCACCTGATGTTGCAAAGGAAACGTCGTAAGGAATAGAGTGTGGAAGAATAGGGATATGTGAATGGGCATTGTTGAAAGCAAGGGTGGATGATAAAGAGTTGCAATTGAAATTGTTAGTTATGTGTATGTTGAATATAGATATTTTATAAATAATAGTGTGTAGAAGAATAGTGACATGTGAATGGGCATTGTTGAACGCAAGGGTGGATGATATTGAGTTACACTTGAAACTATTAGTGATTTGTGTTTTGAATATGGATAAGTAATAGTAGTGTGTGGAAGAATAGCAACATGTGAATGGACATTCTTGAAAGCAAGGGTGGATGATAACGAGTTATAGTTAATGTCATATAGATGTTATCTATTATTCATGTAGCAGTTGTTGTTTATGTGAACATGTTTATTTTAAGTTTTTTTGTATTTGGAGATTTTGTTTTTCCATACGCTACATATTTACGAATGAATTGTCACTTTTAAAGAGGGCACACAAGGTCGCTAGCTGTCAAAAACCATCGTGAGAGTAAAAATTAAATGTCATTTTTCTACTACATGGTTCTATCAACTAGATGTTTTGAAAAATACAAGTGAAAGCCATCAAACTCCTTGCTGAATCAAACTCTCGGTGAAATTTTCGTAAATATAGGGATGCACAAATTCCTTAACTTGCCAAAACTCTATTAAAATGACATTTTTCACTACTAACTTCATATGAGATGTCATGAACTTTCTTTTGGATAAAACCTCGAATGTGTTTTTAATATCCCAATTCAACTCTCGTGAAATTTTCCTAAATATAGGGATGCGCAAATTCCTTAACTTGCCAGAACGCTATTAAAATGACATTTTTCACTACTAACATCATATGAGATGTCAATTAAATTGTTTTATTATTATTATTTTAATTTAATGTTTCATTATGCATACTAAATCTTTTTTTCATATAAAACTAAATTTAAATGTTTACTCATTTACAAATACTACAACACATACCCCTTTTTCGGATTGATGTTTATGAGTAGTAGGCCAAAACTTGCCAAATGCTTCAATTTCTTTTCCAAAATTTCAGAGATGCCCAATTGGAAACCCTGAATATATTAGTGTCTGATACGAACAAGTTTCAAACACACTGGTTGTTGGGGTACAGGGTTTTCTGTAAATTGCTACCAAGCAAGGAAGAAGTCAAAAGTGGATTGGTATTAAAACCATGGCCGCAACTGAAGGACCTGTGTTCTTGTCCCCAAATGAGACACTGCAACTGACATATGAGCGTGAGTTTTATGAGGTACTCATAGCAAGAGCCCAGCTCTTCGCCATAGCAGAAAAGGGGGCATACCCTCATCTACAAATACTGTAAAGCAACTGTAGCCACATTTTGAATATTGCTACAGGGGCATAGAGCATACTATATTGCAGGCTATAAAGACTCCACATTCAAAACAAAATGGAAAGATAAGATGAGAAACATATTGGATCATTAAGCAATAGAGAGTATAGTGGAAGCATGGGATCCTCATAATTATCGTTGGTCCTCCTTAAGCCTTGCTAGGATTGGTGGCTTAGGCAAGAAGAGTGATTTTCTAGGTATCATTTTCATTTTGTTGCTCCTATGCGTCTTCTTAGATTCAGAATTTGAAGGGACCCAACATGGGAAAAGTGTTGTTTGGTGGCTTGGGCCTGTAACACATAGATTGGTACTCATATTGGGCTATGCATTTATATACACCCTTTGGCTCTAGTTTTCCAACCATAAATCTCTCTGACAAAAGCACTGTCTTGACTGGAACCCTTCTTATGGTGGCAATGACAAGAACTTCATGCAGAGACCCCACATTCTTTACATAATTCTCAATAATCGGTGGTAGGCCCAGAAATAAGGTCACTGCAGAAGAAACAAATTCCTCGTACACGTGAATTCACCCTAGTAAGAAATCCATTCAAACCTTCTATGCTCAGTTTTCTCCGTGCTAAATATTTATACTTTTCTGCCTTCCATAGTTCCAAGAGAACATTATGGTCAGAAAAATTGCTGCAATTACGAAGGGACACCAACCTCCTTGTGGTACCTTATTCAATACAGATGATAGATAAACGCCTTTAGAGATAGCAAGAAATAGAGTGAAGGGTAGTATAAGCAAAATATTTTGTGTGAACGATGTCCCGTGCACTATTTGTCATAAATTATCCTTCTAATATTCTCACTGGTCAAGGAAACAAGTTTTTCCAAGCCCCAAAAGTCAATAAAAACAACATATTATCAGTACAACAATGCAAAGGTTTCTATCTTCCTGTATTTTACATCACAACTGAGCATCAAGGGCTGGCACTTCCAAAGGAGCATGATCAATTCTTCTTAAAATTCGCCACAACCAAAACAACACCATCAAGACCAATAACAATATAAGTAAGAAAATTAAAATATCTAACCATGTATATGCTATTATTCTCCGCTGGTAATCCATAAGTGGTGACGTTTCAAGAGCTGATGCGAATTCAAGAAGCAAGCTAGCCAATGTTGTCAATTTGCTGTAAAACATTTGGTAGACAAACTTTGAATCTCAAATTCACCAAACAATGAGTAGTATTAAATATCTATAATTATCTCCATATAGCCCGGCTCACATATCCACTATCAAAACTGAAGTAAATTGAAAACGCTATCAAAACTTTCATCTCTTCCAAAACATAATTTAAAAACACATTGTGATATCTTGTCCATCTTTTACGTATCTAATGATAACCTAAAAATCACAAAACTTTGGTATTCTTCTTCTATAATGCCAAGATTTCAAATCATGATTCATACGTAGATAATCTACCATAAATTTAAAAATGAATGCATATTTAAAACATCGTAAATGCTTAGAATTTTCATTATATACTGAAAATCAGTACATTATGATATGAAATAAGGCAACATTTTTCATCCCTGTGGTGGAAAATAAGATTGAGGGAAGCAACTAAGAGCCATGGACTGTTTTATGATTGAGAATGTTGCTATAATCAATGCTTGACTGGCTACAATGGCTGCTAAAGTGGCAACAATGAACATTAACCAATACACAGGCTGTAGTATTGCTTTGTAAAATGTAGAGCCTATGTCTCCTGGGTTTTCTATCAAATAAATCACTTGTCTCGTATATGTGATAAGCAGAGATGGGTAAACCAACACACACAAAGCAAGCTGCAACGAAAAACCCAAATTTCTCATTATGGTACTAAAACTTGAGGATGAAGCACGCAGGTATGATGAAATACTAATAATTATGTCCTTGACATATAGCTTGGACCTGGATTGATTTCCTATTGAAATGGCCCAAGTCTGCAAACATGGCCTCAGCACCTGGATCCAGTCAAACCAAAGCACTGATGTTAGTGTTTCTATTTGTATAGCTTTAACATAAATAATTGGGATGAAGTTACGAATTTTGTTTGAGAAAATCATTGGTATGGATTTATCAATTGAGTTAGAAAACAGTTCCAAGTATACTATATGATAAAATGAGACACATATCATCATGCGAATAATCAATACCTGTTATACATAAGACTACACCTCCAAGCATCACCCATCCTTATTAGAGATATTCATGAAAGTGATAGTATATATAATATGGGTTGAATGCCTTGAATGCTCTAGGATAATATTTCACAATATTATACTGTCCTATCATGATGTTGGTCATGAACCAGGCAATCATTATGGGTGAGAACATGAAGCTAACTTTACTTTTACCGAGTACTTACACTCTCGATGAAACACCAATGTATTCAAAATGCTTCTGAGTACTCTAGGTGAAATTCATAGCACTCAGTGCCATTCATTTCGATACAAAGACAAAACATGATTTCCAACTATGAAAATCTGAATAACGAGGAACTGGTTATCAGAAATTATGTAGCTTGCCTAACATCCCATGGCATAAATATCCAATTGTGGATCCTCTTTCCAACAACTTAATTAGTCTTCTCACTTTTGGATTTGGGTACAGCCTTGTATGGTATCTTGATTGCAGATTCCCCGAATATTTAGGGGAGCAATTAAATATTTCACAACATTTTTTATTTCGATTGCAGATTCCCCAAATATTTGGAGGGGCAGTTAAATTTTTGACTAAGTGTTTTATCTGGATTGCAAATTCCCCAAATATTTAATATTCTGGCCATCATAAAAACCTTGAAATTTTTAACTGTGCCCATATCCTTGTCCATCCAATTGCCAAATATTCAGAAAATCAGCAATCAGATAAGCTTCAGGATATGGTCGTGGATGCTATTTTCCAGGCATTACATGGATACAACAAGAAGTCTTTACACCGGCTAGTGGGCTAAAATGAATGGCAGATAGAGAAGATAATGTTTGATCATCTTGAAGTGGCAATGCAGAAAATATTCTGTTGACCTAGGCTGAGGATATTCACACTGATAGAGATACGTACGATTTGACATAATCTTTAAATGTTCAAATGAGTCATGAAAATAACTGAATCATTTTAAATAAGAATTATTGTTGTCTTTAATGAACTTTCCATATATATCAAAGCATTTCGAGGCCTATTAGAAGTGCACTCGAGAAATGTATATGTATAGACACACTGTTTTCTTTTTAATTGAAGTGAAGTTGAGTGTATTTCCATAACAATGTCTTCCCTGACGAAGTCCATGCAATTTGTGGTTAATTTATTCACTACCCATGTAATTATATCTCTGATTATCACCTCACTTCCGCTGAATTGCAAGGTAGCACCTGCAAATGCCAGAGTGGAGTCCTTTCCAGGATATCATGGAAATATTAGTTATGAGATATATGTTGGGTAAGTGCCATATCTATCCAAGGTAAAGTATATTTATTCATGAATAAAGTCCATGTTCAAATGTAACAATAATTGAAAGTAACAAATTCAAAGTGCCAGATTTTTCACTGGAAAGAATATTTATTCATTAGCACAGTCATGTTCAAAAATAGCATGGATGAATTTGCTCCTATTTGTAAATAAACAATTAGCTGTGTATTTATCCAAATATTAAGAACATAACCAAAGATTTCATAGCTTGTAGAATGTTCATAGCTTGTAGAATGCATGTTTATATGACAAAGAAAGATAGAAAAACATAAAAGATATACAGATATCTAATTGTTATGCACAAACTATGAATATGTTTGAACAAAGTTTAATTTCTATGGATACTTAATAAATTTGGTGACAATTGAAGCTAAAAAATATTAAAGTCAAAATTGTTACATGGAGAGTTCAAAATATGTAAAAGAGTAGGAGCGAAAATTGTTATATGGAGTGCTTAAAGATGTGATTTTACCACTCTTATATTCTATTGGATGACCAATTAACTGCATGAAAGTCTTTGTGTTTTCTTCATATTCATGCAGGTATGTGACAGTTAGTGAGGCCAATGGAAAAGAACTTTTCTACTCTTTTGTGAAGTCAGAAAGTAATCCAACAAATGATCCACTTCTTCTTTGGCTTGAGGGAGGTCCTGGTTGCACCGGTTTCACTAGATTTGTCTATGAGATTGGTCAGCTATGGGAATTCTTGCTCTTATTGTCTGTTTCAATGCTCAAAGTTGCTATTTACTGAATGAATTTTGATCTTGTACATATTAAGTTTTCAAATTGTGTAATCTGGCCATGGGAACGACTTGTTCAAATGGCTAACTGTAAGCTCACTTTTACCCTTGTTGTTGGAATTGGCACCCAAAACCGAGTCAACTGATGTTATAATTAGGCTTATGCAATACTAAGTTATCATTGTAAACCAAAGAATAACGGAAATTGATAAATTATGGATTTCATACTCTTGAAACATTACCTATTAAATGTTCAGCATTGATCGTGAAAAGATAATGCACTTGCCAGACTTGCAAGGCTAGGCAGGGTGGGAGGCTATTTTGATGGAATCCTTGTGTAGAGAAAAATAGAACATAATAGTTATTTTTAGAAATTTGTAAAATAAAATGATAGAGATCTTCTAATATTTATCCCAAAGTTTTTCTCCTATTGCAGGTCCAATGAGTTTTAATCTCAGTAACAATTCTGGGAGTTTGCCCACGCTCATCCCCAATCCACACTCTTGGACTAAGGTTGGTGTTCAAGGCTCCTGCCTCTGCCACTATGGTTATAATGAAATGTTTTCAATTAGGGTACCAATTTTTTTTGCCTCTTTCAAACATTCGTCAAATGAGCATACTAGATTATGTCACTGATAAAGCATCTCTGTTATCAACTTTTATGTTCTGTTGCTTTCATCACTTTGGAATTTTCCATTATTAAATTGTTTCTCATCCAACTTGGACTTAACTTGGATGCCACTGAATGTATAAATTTTTTTTGTAATGGATTAACCTTGAATATTTTTGCACATGTAGGTCTCCAACATTCTTTTTTTTTATTCTCCAGTTGGGACTGGTTTTTCTTACTCCAATATAGCTACAGATTACAAGACTGGAGATTTTAAGGCTGCTTCAGATATACATGTACTTTCCTCATAAAGGTTTTCAGTTCTATCACGCTACAAAAAAAATAGTTTACAAGTGTATAGATTTTTGTGAATCTCAGTACAGTTTATAATCTTGGATGCAGTGGTTTGAAGCATTCCGTGAGTTTCTATCTAATCCATTTTATGTCAGAGGGGAATCTTATTGTGGTATTAATATTCCAATGGTGGTACAGGAAATAGTAAATGGTAAAGCACACACGACCCATGTTTTTTTATTCAGATGACTTCTTGGATTCTCTGTTTTTGGAATAGGCTGGAATTTCTTTGTGGCAGCAGGAGTCCTATAAGTTTATTTGAGGTTGCATTTCAGGAAAACATATGTTCTAGACATTGTATTTTTCTTAATACAATTTGTTTTGTGATTGATACTTTGATGCTTGACCGTTGCAACCTCTCTTTCTTGGCTATGATAGGAAATGAAGCAGGTATTAAGCCAACCTTGAACATTAAGGTCAAAACTCTTTGCTAATAATTGAAATTCATAGCTTTCTTCATTCAGGCCTCTCCAAAATATGTTGGTGACTATGAATAGCGTTATGTTCGTTAGGAATTTTACTAGATGGTCTCATGGTCTGACTTCTTGCATGGCTAGTTTTTCGGGGTTATCTGGTTGGAAATGGGATGGCAGATGAAGTATTTGACAACTCAGAGGTGCCTTTTGCACATGGAAAGGGACTTATTTCTGACGAATTTTACTAGGTGTGTACCCTGCAACTTTAAAATAAGAGACCATGAAATCATAGGCACAATTTATATATTCTCGATAGACAGATGGTAGTTCCAGGGATGCCATTCAAATCCTAGTCTAACATGATATTATTTTACGAGTTCTTTACTCTAATGTTTAGAGAATGTAAATCAGTTGGCGTTTCAGCAGCTGTTTGATATAGAACTTCTACATACTTATCTTTGTGCAGGCAGTAAAGGAGGCTTGCAATAGTAGCTACTTGTATTCCACCAATGCTTCTTGTGAATCAAACCTATTAGAAGTGTCGAAGGTAATCCTTGTAGTCCTTTTCCTACTTCTATCACAACAGTTGATTTTGCTAAATTCAAGACTTAACATTATTCCTTGCAAATTAGTCCTGATTTGGTCTTTTGAAAAACAGGTTTTGATGGGAATCAACCATGCCAATATTCTTGAACCCGCTTGTTACCCCCTTTCTGAGAAGCCGGAAAGCACAGGTAGTCAAAAACTACTAATAAAGAGGGACGAAAAATTAGAAATAATTGATCAGGTTGTTGGATCAACGAGAAGAATCTCTAGTCTGGCGGTTCTTCTACAACATGCTTACCAGGATAGGCAATGCCCTACTGTGGTAAAGTGCAATAGGTCCCCTGCTCCTCACGTGAAGCAATCGATCTTTCTTGATCAGGAAACTGACTTGAACTTTTGAATGGAAGGGAACAAATGGCATGTTGATTAATGTCAAACATTAAGGAATCCCAACTTTGGAACAGCACGACATTGTTTATGTAAGCCCCCATCACTGTAAGTCAGGTTTATACTAATTTTGTATTATTTTAGAATAAAGTTTTGATTTAATTTAATTATAATTTTAAGCTAGTACAACATCAAGTACCCTAGAATGTTTCCCACTGCTAGACGTTTTTTGTTGAAATTGCTTTACACACCCCAGAAATTCTTTGCAGCTAGGCCTTCCAATTGATATGATTTTTCTGCAATTCCAAATGTCAAGTTTTTATTCTAGAGTGATGGAGATGCAGCATTGCGTGTTGGTGGGAATATCGTCAAGTTTCTATTCTAGAGTGATGGAGATGCAACATTGCGTGTTGGTGGGAACATAGAATGGTACTCATATTGGGATATGCATTTATATACACCCTTCGGCTATAGTTTTCCAACCATAAATCTCTCTGACAAAAGCACTGTCTTGACCAGAACCCTTCTTATGGTGACAATGACAAGAAATTCATGCAGAGACCCCACATTCTTTACATAATTCTCAATAATCAGTGGTAAGCCGGAAATAAGGTCACTGCAAAAGAAAAAAATTCTTTGTACACGTGAATTCACCCTGGCAAGCAATCCATTCAAACCTTCTATGTTGAGTTTTCTCCGTGATAAATATTTATACTTTTCAGCCTTCCATAGTTCCAAGAGAACATTATGATCAGAAAAATTGCTGCAATTAGGAAGGGACACCAACCTCCCTATGGTACCTTATTCAATACAGATGATAGATAAACGCCTTCAGAGATCACAAAAAACAGAGTTAAGGGTAGTATAAGCAAAATATTTTGTGTAAACGATGTCCCGTGCACTATTTGTCATAGATTATGCTTCTAATATTCTCACCAGTGAATAAAAAAAGTTTTCCCAAGTCCCAAAAGTCAATAAAAACAACATATTATCAATACAAAAATGTAAAGGTTTCTATCTTCCTATATTTTACATCACAATTGAGCATCAAAGGCTGACACTTCCAAAGGAGCGTGATCAATTCTTCTTAAAATTCACCACAACCAAAACAGCACCATCAAGACCAGTAACAATATAAGTAAGAAAAATAAAATATCTAACCATATATATGCTATTATTCTCCACTGGTAATCCATAAGTGGTGACGTTTCAAGAGCTGATGCAGATTGAAGCAGCAAGCTAGTCAATGTTGTCAATTTGTTGTAAAACATTTGGTAGACAAACTTTGAATCTCAAATTCACCAAATAATGAGCACGATTAAATAGCTCTAATTAACTCCATATAGCCCAGCTCACATATCCACTATCAAAACTGAAGTAAATTAAAAACGCTCTCAAAACTTTCCTTTTCCAAAACGTAATTTAAAAACACATTATGACATCTTGTCCATCTTTTACCCCTATCTAATGATAACCTAAACAGAACTTTGGTATTCTTCTTCTACAATGCCAAGATTTCAAATCATGATTCATATGTATGGTCTATATAAACTTAAAGGTCATACATGCTCATTAGTCTCCACCCTAGATTGATGAGAAACATGTCTGCTAAATAAAAGCATAGATAATCTACCATAAATTTAAAAATGAATGCATATTTAAAACATGGTAGATGCTTAGAATTTTCATTATATATTGAATATCAGTACATTATGATATGAAATAAGGCAACATTTTTCATCCCTGTGGTGGAAAATAAGCTCGAGGGAAGTAGCTTAGAGCCATGGACTGTTTTATGATTGAGAATGTTGCTGTAATCAATGCTTGACTGGCTACAATGGCTGCTAAAGTGGCAAAAATGAACATTGACCAATACACAGGCTGTGGTATTTTAGTTCTTTCTCTGTAGGCCAACTACCAATCAATTTACAAATGAAAGAAAGGTCAATGAAAGCAAGGCTCTCATTCGTCTATGATGATCCTCCAGACATTTGGGTGGAAGTATAAAAGTAGAGTTTTGAGGAGCTTTAGGAATCCTAAAGCAAACTGGTTTGCCATTGCACCCAAAAATAGGGGATGAAACTCTTGGTTTATCATATCTGATTGAACTTGAAAGGGAACTTGCAACAATGTTTTTGAAGGAGGAGATGTTGGTCCCCTCTTTCAACGCACTCATGTTTACGCCCAACAAAACAAAACTATAATCCAGAAAAGAAGGCCAATATGTACAAGAAACCTTAACTATGAAACCTCTATCAAACTCAGACCAGGAATCGAAACCGGGGAGCAAAATTTTACTGAAACCACTCAAAACCTACCCAATTCTCCAATCTCTACCGTGATTTGTTCGTGGACAAATGTTTAGTTATTGAACACTAAACAATTACGTTTAAACATACAATTTCTTAAACATAATCCCTGCATATTGAATTTATATTTTTCTTAAATGCTCAAGGCAAGAAAGGTCTGAGCAGAAGGTTGGAAAAAATTAAAAAAAAAATTCAAAAACCGCTTTAGCCTTGAGTGATTTAAAAAGTATTGGAAGGAATAAATTGAAAAAATAAAAAACTTCTTTAAACAAGATCAAAATAATCTGGTTTCTCTGCGAAATCCTTTCAGAATTCAAGTCTGGAATTTAACTATACATAAACTATGACCAATACAAACACAATTTTCTGCAATTCCTTGAAGCAAGTTCTGAAGCAGTGAATTATCGTCTAAATGTATAAAATATTGACCTGTTTTGTAAATTTTCGAGCAGCGAGAAAACACACAGAATAAAACCCTAACCTTACTCAGCCTGTCTCTGATCACTTCAGAAAATAGCTCAAATTGGAAGGCTAAAACAACAAACAGGCTGTCAAAACAACCATGTCATACCCTTCCATGGCCTAGACACCTCCTGGACTCTGTTTCCATAATCAGTGCGACGGACTGCTTCTCTGTTCAATTCTTCTCAATGACAGCTTTGAGGAATCAAGGGGCCGACCTGACTGAACAAATCCTTGTCCCTAAAAATTTGACAGATGAAAGAAATGCTCACTGTGGAGAGCTAATGATCCTCTGTTCCATTAGTATTGTTTTCGCTTGTGAAAGGTTCTTGGATCTTGTGATTGTTGTCCTAGAAAGGAGGAAATACAAGCATGGAAGGGCAATTGCTGTGTGGGTAAAAGGGGCATTCGATAACAGTGAAAGCGTCCCATTTATCAACACATACATACACCTGATATAGTTGATGCTCTCCCTCCTCGCTTCTGTTGCATTCGATTCTTGGCAGTTGTCAAGTGCTTTCTACCATAAATTTAAAAATGAATGCATATTTAAAACATGGTAAATGCTTAGAATTTTCATTATGTACTGAATATGAGTACATTATGATATGAAATAAGGCAACATTTTTCATCCCTGGGGTGGAAAATAAGCTCGAGGGAAGCAGCTAAGAGCCATGGACTGTTTTATGATTGAGAATGTTGCTGTAATCAATGCTTGACTGGCTACAATGGCTGCTAAAGTGGCAACAATGAACATTGACCAATACACAGGCTATGGTATTTTAGTTTTTTCTTTGTAGGCCAACTGCCAATCAATTTACAAATGAAAGCAAGGTCAATGAAAGCAAGGCTTTCATTTGTCTACGATGATCCTCTAGACATTTGGGTGGAAGTATAAAAGTAGGGTTTTGAGGAGCTTTAGGAATCCTAAAGCAAACTGGTTTGCCATTGCACCCCAAAAACAGGGGATGAAACTCTTGGTTTATCATATCTGATTGAACTTGAAAGGGAGCTTGCAACAATGTTTTTGAAGGAGGAGATGTTGGTCCCCTCTTTCAACGCACTCATATTTACGCCCAACAAAACAAAACTATAATCCAGAAAAGAAGGCCAATATGTACAAGAAACCTTAACTATGAAACCACTATCAAACTCAGACCAGGAATTGAAACCGGGGAGCAGAATTTTACTGAAACCACTCGAAACCTACCCAATTTTCCAATCTCTACCGTGAGATGTTCGTGGACAAATCTTTAGTTATTGAACACTAAACAATTACATTTAAACCTACAATTTTTTAAACATAATCCTTGCATATTGAATTTATTTTTTTCTTAAATGCTCGAGACAAGAAAGGTCTGAGCAGAAGGTTGGAAAAAATAAAATCAAAAAATCAAAAACCACTTTAGCTCAAAAAATTTGATAGATGAAAGAAATCCTCACTGTGGAGAGCTAATGATCCTCTGTTCCATTAGTATTGTTTTCGCTTGTGAAAGCTTCTTGGATCTTGTGATCGTTGTCCCAGAAAGAAGGAAATACAAGCATGGAAGGGCAATTGCTGTGTGGATAAAAGGGGCATTCAATAACAGTGAAAGCATCCCATTTATCAGCACATACATACAACCGATATAGTTGATGATCTCCCTCCTCGCTTCTGTTGCATTTGATTCTTGGCAGTTGTCCAGTGCTTTCTCTAATGGCTTCTTTGATATTCCTCAAACTGTATTCTTTTCCGTAGGTGGGTTTAATGATAATGATTTGTACAAGGATAAAAATTAATGGTTGTGAAGCAACCAGAACTCGTATTGATGGGTTTAGGGAAAATATAATTCAGCCGTTGTGGGCATGTAGGAATTAATGGAAATGTACAATTGTATTTTTGAAGTGGTGTCAAGCACCGGTAGCAGAAGCCATAAGCAGACAGGGTTGGCGCAGTGAGAGAACGCTACTGGAAAATCTAGCACAACAAAAGAATTAGGTTGCACGTGGTCTGGCTGTTACGAATGAGAAACTGACAGCAATAGTTGAGGCTGATAGAGCATCGACAATTGGTTTCTCTCTGGCTCGATAACTACAATGGTGGTGGCCTATGGGAACAAGTGCAGCGGTGGTCGGTTTTCCACTCGCACGATGGGTTGTGCCTTCTTAGTGTTTTTTGTTCTATAATATTTTTTTTAATAATATTTCAATATATGAATTTTTGTTTTTATTTGATATTCTATTTTTATATATAATTTATTTTTGTTTTTTTAATCGAATATGATTTTTTTTTAATATAAGCTTTTTTTAAATATTATATATATATATATATTTTAATTATTTTTATTGTTTTTTCTATAATTATTATTTATGGCCAAAAGCAAATTGGTGAATTGGAAACCTTTCATAGGTTGTAGCGAAACCCTTCAACGAAAATGACGTTGACAAATTTGATGGCCAAAGACCTTGATCAGAGAAAGTGACTTTGTTCAGCAGTGAAGCAACCTAGAGGATTGAACTACTCTGATACCAAATGGAATGAACAAAGTTCATTCTAGAGTTTAAATACTCCAAAAAACTTGGAATATAAAGATATCTGTGACGATACAAATATTATATATTAAATGTATGAATAAGAATGATGTTACAAATTTCCCGGATGCGGGTGTCATCAGAGTGGACAAGGCAGTGCCACATGACGAGCACGGGCTGCCACGTGAAAATGAATGGGCTTTTAATGCCCCATGCCGTCGAAGCACCGGAACAGAGGAGGCTTCAGGGCGTCCTTAATAGAGCCGCTAGAGGTGATGGCAAGCCTGCGATGTGCATTCAATGTAGGTCACTTCATCAGAGTTCGTAATGAGCATAAGAATGAGCGTTGGCTGGCGATGGAATCACAATGCGTGGAGAAGAATTCATGGCATGCTAAGGGTCCATGTCTCGACTTGGTGGTGGAGAGCTGGGGTGAGGTTCGCTTCATACCTGCGCCTCTTGGCCTGTGTCTACACTCTTTTGAGCACCGTTCAGTCTCATTTCGGAGGCAGCAAGCTGCGGGAAGGATTAGCATACTCTATAGGCCCTCTTGTGAACAGTACGAGGAACGGGTGGTTATCATGGTGCGCGAAAGAATGCCCTGCAGGAGAGGTCCTGGGTGTGGAGAATCCTCCCGCCCCCCTGCAACGGACATTCATCACCATTGTTGCTGCTGTTATTGTTACCGAAGAATGGGAGCTACCCCAATTCCAGCATGTCAAGTTATGGAAGTTGGCAGCTCTTCTGAGGGGGAGCCCATGCTCCCAGCATTCGGCTCGGTTATCTTCTCACTGGGTAGCTCCAGGGATAATGAAGGAATTAATGCACATATCTCTGTGCTTTTCACCAAAATTCCAGCAGAGAACGATGAAGGGTCGTCACTGGTTCTGGCGGAGGACAGCACATCGCGTGGCAAGGGGAAGCTCCCAATGGGGGAGCCGTCAAATGCAGTGGATAGCTCAGAGAGTGGCAAGGGAAAGCTCCCAATGGGGGAGCCGTCTACTGCTGCGGGCACTTCCGGAGGAGAACATCCTCAGCCCCCCTCCCAATTTCGAGGCCCTGATCAGCCATCCCCTGCGCAGAATCCCATGGCTATGTGGGAAGGCGTTCCAGAAGGAGAGGGCTGGAGCAGAATTGTGGAAGAAGAGCCAGAGGACTAGCTCCCAACGTCGCTCTCGTGCTTTTGCTTCCTTCTTTCAGGTTGGGTCCTCTCAAGTCGGGTTCTGGGTTCTGGTTAATGTCAATTTCCTGTTTTATATTATGGTCTGTGTTCTTCATGTAGCTAAGTCCTGCTCGCGGACATCACAGTCGCAGTGGGCGCGAAGTTTTCTGTTTGGTACTTGGTTTATGTCGCTGTTCGTTTTTTGTCTGCTCATGGCTATGTCTTCAGGCTATACAGATGGTTTATGTCACAAGTCTGTTTTGAGGTGCCCCTGCGTGGGTTGTCATGATGTTACTCGGGAAACTCTCATTGTCATGTATTTTGATCTTTTTGCAAAAATCGCCCTGCGAGGCAATTACATGAGTCGGTCAATGCCACCCAAGGAGCCACATATGGCCCTGGGCAGCCAACTTCCTTGGATGTAAAGTTTTTTCTGTACATATCAATATAATAGTAGTTAGTATTGCCGAGAAAAAAAAAAAGAATGATGTTACAAATGAGATTGCGAGGCTTTCTTATATACTAGGCAGATGCCTCTTGATGGAGTATCATGTATCATTAGACATGCCACTTCATTATTAATTACTAATTAGCTAATCATTATTAGAATTATCCTCATTATTTATATTTATATTATTTATATATATTTATTGGTAACAATGTAAACAACCTGTTTGAATATCCATATTACCTAGTATATTTAAAAAAATAAATTTATTTTAATGATAACCATAATCAAATAACTTAATGCATAAAGAAGATAAATAATTGAAAAAAAAATTTTGGATTATCAAGAGGGAGATACATAATTCATTCAATCATTAATATAAAATTAATATAATGACATTAATATAAATAATAATTAAAAAAATTCATGTGAGTGATAAATTAAATATTTTAATAGGAAAATTTAAGTAATATTGATATATAATTTTTGTTTGTAGCCTTCGCCGACTACATCTTCATCATGTCCCATATATCACCCCATTCGATTGAACCAGTGTCCTCACATCAAGGAGTGCCTTAACACACCTCATGACGATTTATCCAAGACCCCGTGGACAATATTGATATGTATTTGAAATATATTGACAACAAAAAAACAACAATTGAATATCAATAAAGTAGTTTATAAATCAAATATTTCAATTTCAACTATTTGTGTATTATAAAATAAAACTATATATACGTTTAAGTATGGGGGTTTACGCAGTTCATTAATCTTTTTGGGATTCAACTGCGTTAAGTAAGTCATTCACGTATGACCATTTCCATGAGAGGTAGTCGTAACTGACTAATTTCTCATGATTTTTGAATAGTTCACTTAGCACTCATTGCATCGGGTGATGCTCATAGGGGTGAAGAAGTGGGATTGAAACTAGTGAAATGAATCACATAGCATCAATCATCACTTTCAGGGCTTGCACCCAGTAACCAGGACTTCCCAGGAGGTCACCCATCCCAGATCTCCTCTAGCTCAAGCGCGCTTAACTGTGGATTTTTTCCCCACAATCAAGCCCACTTAGCTTGCTACCCCATTTGCAAAACCTTAGCAAGTATTGTGCCTCATGAACCATTCAACAAGAGATCCCTTCACTCTTTTTGAATTTAAGTATGGGGGTTTACGCAGTGCATTAATCATTTTAGGATTAAACTGCGTTAAGTAAGTCATTCACGTACGACCATTTCCATGAGAAGTAGTCATAACTGACTAATTTCTCATGATGTTTGAATAGTTCACTTAGCACTCATTGCATCGGGTGATGCTCACAGGCGTGAAGAAGTGGGATTGAAACTAGTGAAATGAATCACATAGCACCAATCATCACTTCTGGGGCTTGTACCCGGTAACCAGGACTTCCCAGGGGGTCACACATCCCAGATCTCCTCTGGCTCAAGCACGCTGAACTGTGGAGTTTTTCCCCACAATCAAACCCACTTAGCTTGCTACCCCATTTGCAAAACGTTAGCAAGTATTGTGCCTCATGAACCATTCAAGAAGAGATCCCTTCACTCTTTTTGAATTTAAGTATGGGGGTTTACGCAGTGCATTAATCATTTTGGGATTCAACTGCGTTAAGTAAGTCATTCACGTATGACCATTTCCATGAGAGGTAGTCGTAACTGACTAATTTCTCATGATTTTTGAATAGTTCGCTTAGCACTCATTGCATCGGGTGATATATAAAATAGTTGAAAAAAATTATTCTCATGGGTAAAACATTTCAAGTACTTCTACTATTTTACATTTTCTATTAATTTTATATTCATTAAATATTTGTTAGAATTGCTAGTTTAAACTCTGTCGTCTATACAATCCATTTGATATTTCTTTTAAATCTAGTAATTGAATCTCTTTATTATTTATCGGAATTGCATTGCATTATATATATATATATATATATATATATATATATATATATATATATATATATATATATATATATATATATATCACACACAAATATAGATAGAAATATTTAACTACATATCTATCAAGTAGTACAAGGAATCAAATCCCTTCAGGTGCATACTTTTTTTCAAATTTTGTAGTCTTAAAAAAGTTTGCAAATCAAAAAATTTAGTCGCTCTAAATGCTCGTTAAATGAATAGTTAAGATAGCTAAATGAGTAATTAAGATAGATATATACACACATTTCCTTTGTTATATATTATTTTAAAAAATATAATATTTATATTAAATAATAATTATACGATAAAATATTATTAAATAATAAATAATAGATACAATCAACTTAAAAATATATACTATAAATATTTATTATAAAACAGTATATTAATTAAATACTCATAAAACTATATACTATAAATATTTATTATAAAACAATATATTAATTAAATACTCGTAAAACTATATACTATAAATATTTATTATAAAACAATATATTAATTAAATACTTATACAATGTAATTATATAAAATAAATTTTGTTTTAAATATAAATATATTATATAATATAATATATAGAGATCTAAATGGATATGAATATTATAATTATTGTTCGATATTTTATTTTAGGAATTGGTAAAAAATTGTAAATATATAAATAGACGAAAATGAACACTTAGAATAGGAAGCAAGCAATCTTGGAATATGAATTTTAAAAGTGAGAGATTTTCTTGTTTTATAATGATCTTTACTTCAATGTAAAGTATGAAATTTTTAGGGAGTTACATTCATAGCCTCACATGGTATTAGATCAAGAATTCACCCCAAAGAAATTATTGTTGAGCAAAGAGGTGGAACAATCTATTGTCATACTCATATTTGAAAACATTCATTGTGGTTATTTTCATTGTCTGTTCACAAGTCTATAATGCAATGATTAGTCTAAGACATCTGACCTTGTGGAGCAAGAGAGTGATCTACATGAAGATCTGAAAATGGTCCAAAAAATCAAATATATAATGCTGTAGATACAAAAGAAGAGAATAGCTTAGACGTTTAAGAAAAAAATACTAGGGGTTGTTTTATGAGGTAGTCATGACAATTTTATAAGAAATGTAAACATTCTCTTTATTAATTAATTATAGAATATATTGTATAAAAATCAGAATCTTTAATACATAAACTGAATGCTTTAAGATGTTTATTTTTTATTAGTTTTAGAGGTTCTTTTCCTTTTAGGTCTTGGATGTTGTCAAGAAACGAGTGCACTTTTCCTTGGCTTTCCAATCAATTAAATGTTTTTTCTTTGTGTATATTTCTTGATTTCCAAATTTCTCCCCAACCCAATTCCTCCCTATTTATAGGGGGAAGCATCTGTGCTTAGTCCACGAAATAAGTAAAGTACACTAGAATGTTCCTATAGACCTAATCAATGACTTATTTTGGGGACTCCTACCAGCATACTTCTCAGGAAAAGGCTTTCCTCATAAACGTATGTTGGTGAAGGTAGTTTCCAGTTTAAATCTTTTCTCCATATGTATATATCCCATTCATCGAACATCGCACTCATTTCTTTATTATTTGCAAGCGATGTGCACAAGCCTTCACTTGCCTCACGTAATACTCACTGTAAGAAACTCGTCCATTTTTTAGAAAAGGTGATAGGGTATTATGGATTAAGAAATTTCGAAGATGGTATGTTAAGAATTTCATATTAAAAATAGGTTTTCAAATTCATCAAGCAACTCATCATGGGCAAACATTCTTGATCCAAAATGGGACTCCAAATGACTAAGTAAACTCTTATCTTGGGACATTTCGGACGCTTTCTCTTTCGACATGTTAAATAAGTCAATGTAAACAAAAAATTACCCAAAGGCCATAACCTAGGATCTCCCCTCATTTTCATTTGATAATGTTGGAAATTAGAATCACTAAATTTGTGAACGACCATCTTAAAGTGTGCATTATTACGGGATGCATATGGAAATTTACAAAAGTTATAATAGAATCTAAAACTCGCTGATTTTATTTTTTATCATTTCTTGTAACTTTGAATTTGCATGTTCGGTAGGATGTGATTGTATAAACTATACAAATTTTTCTGAATTTTTAGCCGTTGCATTAACAACTGCACTTCCAAACCAATCAATGCAGTAGAGACACATCATAGTGCCAACACTTCTAATAAGAGATTTTATTTGCTATTGTTCACTTGAGTTATTATCTCTACATATTTCACATAGCCTTTGTCAAAGCTCACATGAATTTTGAGGGATGGTTGTCGGTGGCACTTCCTCCCGCACTATCTTTAGATGTGTCTAACACTCTCTCAACTTGTAATCTGAGCCAAAAGACCCTCCAACTCTCTCAGATGAAAGATCACAGTATAGTAGTTAATCAGCAAAGAATGAAGAAAGAAAGGTATACGCAAGTTCACCATTGACCAAGCCGCGTATACACGCAGGTTCACTGTATAAAAAGTTGCGTATACGAACAAGGTATACGCAGGTTCACCATTGACCAAGTCGAGTATACACGGAAGTTCACTATATACAAAGTCGCGTATACGTACACATGCACTTTCACAAGAGGAAAAGCGCATATACCTTGGAAAACTAAGTTTTTGGTTCGAAGTATTTTATCCATGGCATTGGTCCAAGGTATCGAGTCCAAGGTATTGGATCCAAGGTATTGATCCTAAGTGGTTTTGGTCCATGGTATTGAGCAAGGCCTAAGACTATAAAAGGAGGAGAACATCATTAGGCCAAGGCATGCATGTGATGAATATCTGATGAAGTGTGCGATCTAGTATGCAGGTTATGGGTATGTAACGCTTTGCTAGGGATGTAACTATGTGGCGAATGAAGGTTGATGGACCGGGATCATGAAGACTAAAATGCATTATCATTATATGGTATGATCATGATTAGTTCAGATCTGAATACTGACACTTAACTTATCCTTTATATCTCATGATCTGGGTATATCTGAAGTAGTAAATTGCAGCGAAGGTATAAGTAATTATTTACAGTTCTGTACACTCGTTCCCTTTGGTGAAAGCACGTATACATGCTGGTTTGACACAACCAAGTAGCGTATACATTATGAGATTTGATATTTGAGGTTGCTATTGGTTCAAGTGGTTGCTACAGAGTTCTGGGTTCTTCTTTGTGTTCTGGTGACTGTGTTTTGATAACAGGGTTTCAGTGATTCAGTTGTTGGGTGATACAGAGATTGATGATGCAGATATAGTTGATGGTTGTATTGCAGTGGTGATTGATTTTGTGCTTTGATGCTATTGATGGATCCAGTCCGAAAATTTATGAAAGGTGATCCCTGGAAGAAAAGAGAAGGTTGTAGCCTTCTGTAGGCTGGTGCCTACATACTAGTAAATATATCGGCTAGTACAAGAGCCAAGGGGTTGTAGCTCCCTTCAAGTAGTAGCTGGAGAATGAGAGAAGGTTGTAGCCTTCTGCACATGGGTGCTTGCGTACTGGTATGAGTCTGAACCAATACAAGATTGTAAACAGGTTTTTCTTATATTAAAGGAAGACGACAGAAGGTGGTTTTTGTCCTGCATTGGGTTTCCACTTTACATCATGGTGTTCATGTGTGTTTCTTATGTGTGATGACCTGTTTTGTTTTACTGCACTTGTTTACTGTTTATATGGTTAATGAAGTTCGGATGCACTTAAAGATCAACATATGATGGATTAACTGAATCATAAGCTTACTGGATATACGCTAGTTGCATTAATTACAGTTGTGTGTACACACGAGTTCCCTTAACTGAGGTAGCGTATATGAATCAAAGTATGAAATGAGCAGTTCTATTGATTTGATAATACTGATTCACCCGTTCCCCTCTCAGTATTATTTCCAACAACTAGAATCAGAGCAGGTCCTTCAAAAGAAGCTTGATCGCTTGAAGGAAGATCCATCATCGTGAGTAATCAAGAAAGAGAGGGATCAATCAGATCGCCAATCTTTGATGGGAGCAATTTTGTTTACTGGAAGATAAGAACCACAACTTATCTACAATCTCTTGGGACAGATGTTTTGGAAATAGTGGAAGGGGGATATACATTTCCATCATCAATTCTTATAGATACGGCAGGCAGAAAGCAATATGAAACCAATGCCAAAGCTATTACTATTTTATTGGGAAGTTTGTCAAAATCAGAGTTTGTCAAGGTCATGCAGCTCAAATCAGCCAAAGAAATATGGGACAAAATTGTTTTGAGCTATGAAGGAGACTCTCAGGTAAAACGTGCTAAGCTTCAAACTCTCAGAATTCAGTATGAAACTCTTAAGATGCATAGTGATGAAAGCATAGCTAGTTAGTTTCTATGTATAGATGAGGTTGTCAATTTTATGAAGAATCTGGGTGAAGAGATAAAGGAAGTTACCTTAGTTGAAAAAGTTTTAAGATCCTTATCTGCTAAATTTGAACCCAAAGTGTTTTCCACAGAAGAAAAACAGGATTTGCAAAATATCACTATGACGTAGCTTCACGGAATCTTAATTGCTTTTGAGATGAGAAAAGGAGGATCATCAGATATGAGAGAAGCCACATTTAAAGCATCAACAAAGGGAAAAGAAAAAATCAATGAATCAAGATACATTTCAGAAAATGAATATGAGGTAAATTTTGTCAAGAAGCTTCAACAAGGTTCTGGAAGGTTCAAAGGTAAGCTACCTTTCAAATGTTTTTCCTGTGGTAGAGTTGGTCATTATGCTGCTAGATGCCCTCATAACAAAGGAAAGATATCTGAAGAAGGTAATAGAAGTTATTATACTCATGATGATAGTGATAGCTTGTCCAATAGTGATGAATATAATCAAGAAATTAAACTTCTCATGGTATATGAAAATAATGACGTAGAAGAAGAAGAAGTTACCAAACTGAAAATTCAGCTGGAGCGAGTAACCAGAGTAAGAAAACAGTTGTAGGATGTAGTGATATCACTAAGAAATGAAATAAATAATCAGAGTATAACAATACAGAGACTTGAATCTAAGATCCTCTCTCAAGAAGAAGATCTTGAAGAACAAGAACATGAAGTTCTCGAATTAAGGCAACAAGTGGAAGAAGGAAGAAAGGCTACAAAAATCTTGAAGAAACAACATCTGGAAAAGGAAGAGAAACATCAGGTCGAGGTAAATATCTTAAAAGGTAAATTAGAAGAAAAGGATAAACTATTACAATTTCAAGACAATACTAAGATTTTGGATGATATTCTTAGTAGTCAAAGATCCCCTGCTATCAAAACTGGTCAAGGTTTTCATGAATCTATTGAAGGCGAATCTAGCTCTCAGGGTGAGGCAAGGAACTCTAATGCAAAACCTGAAATGCTCAACAAGGAGATAAGAGGTCAACTGCATCAACAACCATGGAAAGAAATCCGTCAAAGAAAATCTTTTACTCTAAACTATGGAAGTGATAGTCGGTTATGTTCTCAGATGAATAACGTTGAGTGTTATGTATGTCATAACTTTGGACATGTTGCAGCAAGATGCAAAAGTAGAATGGTTCAAGGTCGTCACACAGAAAGATTTTCAGTTTCCAGGTGCTTTAAGCGATATTGTTTTTCTTGCAATATGTTTGGTCACAAAGCTGTTGATTGCAATAAAAGGAATATGAAACATGTAAGATGTTATGCGTGTAACAAGTCTGGACATAAAGTAAAGGAGTGCAGGAGCAAAATTCGGACACCAAATCAAAAACAACATACATCATATCAATCTCAAGGATTGAAGAAGATAGAATTATTGTCAAAAAGATGTGCCATAGCTTAGTTTGTAGACATGAAAGATCCAGGGGAAGCTGAAAGTGTAAAACTTCAGTATTCCAATTTTCATACACAATTGTTATGAAGTGAAGTCACATATATACGCGAGTTAGACGCTGCAAAGTCACTTATATGGTGTTCTGAGGAAAAAGCAATGGTTCAGACTATGGAAAAGGAGTCTAATATGGTTCAGTCACTTATCTGCTCTATTTGATGATGGTATGGCACAAGTTCAGGGGGAGCATATGCTTCGAATAATGCATTGTTAGCATTATGGTTAGAAGTCTTTGGTGGTGATGGTTATATGGCCGAATGATACATCTTGCTACTTATTGTTGATTGGTCAAGAGAATGGTATTGCAGGTTACAAGTCTGGATGCTGGTAACAGACGCTTATGGTGGAGATCATATATGGTGTATGATAGTAGTTGATGACTATCACGGTCTTCTTTAGGTCTTTGGTCTAAATGTCATATATATCTTTTAAAATACCCATGAGTCATATGATGTAATAATTTCTATCCCCACTTGGTTAGGTGGATGAGTCAAAATGGTGTATACCCACTTGGTTGGGAGATTGATGTATGTATGAGTCATTGGTGATAGGAAGGTCATACTCACTTAGTTGAGTTATGTTATTCTTTTGAAAAATATTTTTGCAGACTCTGCATGTGCTCAGGGGGAGCATGGACGGATTGGTACATCTTAGCATCAGAGATTTTAGCATGTACTCAGGGGGAGTATGGACAGCACAATGTATATCAAAGGGAGAGAATATCTTGGTCTGCCCTTTGCCCTTGATGTCAAAGGGGGAGAGTGACTTGGTGTTGTTGTTGCCATCAAGTCCAAAGGGGGAGATTGTTGGCATTATGACATAGGTGTTGTCCTTGATGGCAACTCTCTCAGATGAAAGATCACAGTATAGCAGGTAATCAGCAAAGAATGAAGAAAGAAAGGTATACGCAGGTTCACCATTGACCAAGCTGCGTATACACGCAGGTTCACTGTATACAAAGTCGCGTATATGAACAAGGTATACGCAGGTTCACCATTGACCAAGTCGTGTATACACGCAGGTTCACTATATACAAAGTTGGATATACGTACACACACGCTTTCACAAGAGGAAAAGCGCGTATACCTTGGAAATCTAAGTTTTTGGTCTGAAGTATTTGATCCATGGTATTGGTCCAAGGTATCGGGTCCGAGGTATTGACCCCAAGTATTGGATCCAAGGTATTGATCCTAAGTGGTTTTGGTCCATGGTATTGAGCAAGGCCTAAGAATATAAAAGGAGGAGAAGATCATTAGGCCAAGGAACACAAGTGATGAATATCTGTGAAGTGTGAAATCTAGCATGCAAGTTATGGGTATGTGATGCTTTGCTAAGGATGCACCTATGTTGCGAATGAAGGTTGATGGACCAGGATCATGAAGACTAAAATGCATTATCATTATATGGTATGATCATGATTAGTTCAGATCTGAATACTGATGCTTATCTTGTCCTTTATATCTCATGATCTCGATATATCTGAAGTAGTAAATTACAAAGAAGGTATAAGTAATTATTTTTAGATCTGTACACTGGTTCCCTTTGGTGAAAGAGCGTATACACGATGGTTTGATACAACCAAGTAGCGTATACATTATGAGATTCGATATTTGAGGTTGTTGTTGGCTCAAGTGGTTGTTGCAGAGTTCTGGGTTCTGCTCTGTGTTCTGGTGACTATGTTTTGATAACAGGGTTTCAGTGATTTAGTTGTTGGGTGATTTAGAGATTGATGATGCAGATATAGTTGATGGTTGTATTGCAGTGGTGATTGATTTTGTGCTTTGATGTGATTGATGGATCTAGTCTGAAAATTCATGAAACGTGGTCCCTGGAAGAAAAGAGAAGGTTGTAGCCTTCTATAGGTCAGCCCCTACGTACTAGTAAATATATCGGCTAGTACAAGAGCCAGGGGGTTGTAGCTCCCTTCGAGTAGTAGCTGGATAACGAGAGAAGGTTGTAGCCTTCTACAGGTGGGTGCCTACATACTAGTATGAGTCTGCACCTGTACAAGATTGCAAACAGGTTTTTCTTCTATTAAAGGAAGACTGCAGCAAGTGGTTTTTGTCCCGCATTGGGTTTCCAGCTTACATCATGGTGTTCATGTGTGTTTCTTGTGTGTGATGATCTGTTCTATTTTACTACACCTGTTTACTATTTATATGGTTAATGAAGTTCTGATGCACTAATTAAAGATCAACATATGATGGATTAACTGAATCATAAGTTTACTGGATATACGCTAGTTTCATTAATTACAGTTGCGTGTACACAAGGGTTCCCTTAACTGAAGTAGCATATATGAATCAGAGTATGAAATGAAAAGTTGTATTGATTTGATAATATTGATTCACCACCCCCCCCTCTCAATATTATTTCCAACATCATCATTATTATTGATGGTTTCCTTGATCCCCATTTTTACCACTACTGTAGCTTCTACATTCCTTTGCGAGCCAAATAGTTTTCTATCTAATTTGACCTCTTGCAAGAACAAGTTTCCTTTATGAATGAGGTTCAATAGATGATTTCAAGTGAGGTTTAAATATGGGGCATTGGGTAATGAAGTAACTGGAATAAGATTGGTTTTACGTTCAATAGAGCATGTGTGACGTATCCCCATGGATTGAGTGAATATACCCACAAATTATTAGAGTGGAGCCATGGAAGAGGGTACCAGGTGTTAAAATAAGATAATTACTCCTACATGAGGAGTTGGCTAAAATTAGAGAGTCAGTTAACTAAGTGATTGAGTGACTGAGTATTTGAGTGTTGAGTCAAGTCAAGTGATAGATGACTTTTAGTGTGTGGTTACATGTGGATGCATGTCAAGATATTTTAGGCAAGTCGCTAGTTGGAAAAGGAGAAATACCCTTCACTGGGTTCATTGTAATCATCAAGTTTTGTGTGATCAATAGAAGAGCCGCAACTCATATTTTATGTGTGAATTCATGCTTTGTCTCCTTCGCCTTTCCAACAAATTGGTATCAAAGCGAGGTTACATAAAGCAATGGAGAACGGATTTGTGGTAGTCCGTGTGAGAGGAGAGAAATTAACACTTTCTCGTGGTTAGTGCTATAACCCACCTTGTAGGTTATCTAGAGGGAATTATAACGTTGGTGAGCTCAGAAGAGCGCCGCATTAACACTAGTTAACTTATATCGTTTTGCAAGCACGTGGGTCAAGCTTCTTTCTGTGGTGTTAGCAGACTAATGCTAGAGTTAATCATCGTGGCATGTGTGAGTTACATATCCTCATAATGAGAAATGCGTTAGCATGGACAAATTCAACCATTCATAAAAGATTTGAAAGTTGTTTTTCGGTGGAGTGACATATTTTACGAGGGAGTTAAAATAAATAAAAGAAGTTTGAATTGTAAAATAAATTATGTTAAGGAGTCATGTACAGAGAGGTTTGTTAAGTTTTTAATTGATAAAGGGCGCATTATAAAGGTTTTTGTTTTTAATATATAATTTTATTTTTTTTTTAGATTTTTTTTCTATATAAAAAATAATTAAGAGATTTTCAAAAAGAGTTTTTGTCAAAGTTTTCTTTTAAGTTTTTTTCATAAAATAAAAAACTAAGGGTTTTATTGGAAGGGGTATTTTTGAAAAGCTTTATAAAAGGAGAAATTAAGGGTTTTTTTAAAGATAAATCTTTGGAGAAAGATGGCTTTCTCAAATTTCCAGTCTCAGTTCCCACCGTTTACAGGGAAGGATTATGATGTGTGGGCCATTAAGATGGCGACCATTTTGCAGGCACATGATGTTTGGGATTATGTCCAGATTGGGTTTTCAGAACCTAAGAATGAAACAGACGAATAAGTTCTAAGTAATACAGAGAGGGAACAATGGAAGAAAGACAAGAAGAAGAATGCACAAGTGTTGCAGCTTATCCAATAGGGAGTGGACCGAGCAATGTTCTAGAAGATTATGATCACATCCTCAGCAAAAGTAGCATGGGATACTTCAGCAACAAACTATACAGGTATGGCCAAAGTCAATATTGTTAAGTTGCAGAATATTAGGAGAGATTTTGAAAGTTTGCAGATGAAGGAGACAGAGGACATCATTTCTTTCATGAATCGGGTCATAACTATCGTAAATCAGTTAATTATTTATGGTGAAGATATAAAAGATCAAACAATGATTGAGAAGGTCCTCAGATATTTTTCTGCCAAATCTGATGTTGTGGTAGCAGCCGTAGAAGAAGCCAGGGATTTGGCATCATTGATAGTTGATGAGTTGATGGGATCATTTCTATCACATGAGGCAAGGATAGATAGAAATAAGGATTCCACTTTAGAGACAACTTTCAAACGTCAAATTTCTATTTCAAGAGATGGAGGTCGAGGTGTGATTCCATGGGAATCTAATAAGCAACCCATTATGACACTTTCGTCAGCAGAAGAAGAATATCTAGCAATAACATCAACAGCATGTCAAGCAATCTGGTTAAGAAGAATATTTGATGAACTCAAGCGGAAACAACAAGGATCAATAAAAATATATTATGACAACACCTCAACAATTGCACTATCCAAGAATAGCGTGTTTCATCAAAAGTGCAAGCATATTGATACTAGATATCACTTTATTAGAGAACTTGTGAGCAATGGAGAAGTTCACTTAAAGCCTTGTAAATCTAGTGATCAACTGGCTGATATATTTACTAAGTCATTAGCAAAATATGTGTTTGAGTTTCATAGAGGAAACTTGGGTGTTGTAAGCCTAGCTAAGACATGGACCAGCATACATGTTTGAGTTGTCATGATTCAAGTTTTAGTTTGGCGGTCGTAATTAAGGGGGAGTGTTAAAATAAGATAATTACTCCTACATGAGGAGTTGGCTGAACTAAGAGAGTTAGTTAACAGAGTGGTTGAGTGTTGAGTCAAGTTAAGTGATAGACAACTTTTAGTGTGTGGGTGCATGTGGATGCATGTCAAGATGTTTTATGCAAGTCGCTAGTTGGAAAAGGATAAATACCCTTCACTGGGTTCATTGTAATCATCAAGTTTTTTGTGATCAATAGAAGAGCTGCAACTCGTGTTTTATGTGTGAATTCATGCTTTGTATCCTTCGCCTTTCCAACACCAGGTTCGTAAGGTTGTTTGGCTGGACAGGGTGAAATGAATACAGAGGTTATCGTAAACAATTTCCACCCACGAAAACGAAGAGGAAGGAAGAGGTTTCAGGATAAACAGATCACAATGAGATAAAACATAAATGAAATGACATACACATCTCTCCACTTGCACAGTCATTTGGATTTTTCAATTAATTTGATTTTTCTGTAATGCAGAAAGGGCATGGCACAAAATGAACCCTCCATCTGCTATTGAGAGGAATGATATTCTAGGTTTATTCACCCCGATTGAGTTGTATTTTTCAAATTAAATTAAAAAAAAAAAAAGTAATTGCGATCTTTCCACATGGGGTTGATATAGAGATTCCTAAGGCTAATTAAAAGGCAAGAAATGAAATACATTATCATTTTTCAATTTTAAGGTTACGGCTAAGCCAGAAACCAAATTGGTGTATGAGACCATAAATGAAATACATTATCATCTTCCAATTTTAAGGTTACAGCCAAGCCAAACACCACATTGGTGTATGAAACCCCTCGTAGGGATTTGACTGCTAAGTCTAGCAAGGCTTACATACTCTACCACCCTCTAGTTTTGAATGTGTGACTTCGTAGGAAGAAATGCATGACCTTCACCATTAAGCCCACTCAAGTTGTATTAAAATGTAGTAAATGAATTTTGTATTTCATTTTTATATGTAAGACCTACAATTATATATATATATATATATATATATATATATATATATATATATATAGATATATATATATATATATAATTTAAAATAACAATTTTTATAATTTATTAGTTATCAAAAATTAATTTTTAATTTATGATTTTGAAATTATATTAATTATTAAAACAATGTAATATATTCTCTTAAAACTAAATATATAGAAAGATAATAATTTTGCATATTACTATAAAATATTTTAAAGAACAAGAGTTACATAGTAGCTAGTACCTCCCGCTTAGCTTAAATATAGCTTAATTAAAGTAAAAAACAATGAAGACATAAATATTTATCTATGTAACATATTGTTATTATTGAATTGAGGCTTATGTGGTACATAGCCCATTTTTGAGAGAGGTTTTCAGTGATAATCACATCAAAATTCATTTGTCGATGCATTTTGAACCAATAAGTGTGGTTCATCATCGAGACAGGATGAAGAACCAGATCTAGGGATAGGTTAAATAGAAAGAGATCATTCAAATGGTTAGAGAGAAACAACTATATTTAACCACAGGGACAGGGCAAAAATGATATTTGACTAGTCCAAGAGTTAGTTAATTCATTAATTAATTTGTTAGATATAATCATTTTTAATTCATATGAACCTAAATAAATCTAATTTAAGAATATTTTGATTACCCTCATTATCTTTACTAATAAAATTAATTAACTCATAATAATATAGTATAATATGTTTATTCTAATTAGTTAATTCTATTACTCAACTTATTTTTATATAACGAAATATGAATATTTTTTATTAAAAATCTATAAACTCATAATAATTCCAACATATGAGGTATTATGAAATTAACTAGAATAAATTTATAAATAAAGGATTATTAATTATTAAATAAATTGGTTAACTCTTTTCGTCAAATTATTAATTGAAAGAAAAATATATTAAGGGAACAATAAGGTTTAAATCTAAATGATAATTAATTAATTAGTTGATTTGCTATCTAAAATACATGATTATAATTTTAAACTTATTTATTTATATACCAAATTACTAAGTAAAAGTATGCTAAAATTTTAGAATTTAAACTCAAATATTCAGTAAATAATAAGAGAGGTTTTTTTATTATCCACTTATAAATGAAAATAAGTAATTTAGTATGAAAAAATAAAAATTAAGGTCATGAAAAACCAAAAAACAACAAAACAATAGAAAGGGAAATCCACACAATCAAGAAGATGAGGGAAAAGGGCAGAAAGGAAACAAAAGGATGAAAAGGGGTAAAAAAGGGGGGAGGTGGGGCTAAGAGGAAAGGGCGTGGATCCAACAGCTGCTAATCTTGCAGCCATCGTCCCTATTGAGATTGATTGGCCTCATTTCGATTTCTATGGCCTCCCTACACTTCCAATGATGAAAGTGAGCAATCTTAGAAATAACATTAGCCTCCTCAATACATATATGATTCTTAGTCTTCTTTGCATGCTCAGCTAAGGCTGAAGTTTGGGTCCTCCCATCCCTGATGTCAGTTGCGTGCTCATGAATCCTTTGATTAATAGAGCGCTTGATTTCACCAACATTGGGGGTCCCACACAAATATGGAATAACATAGACACCTTTCATTTCCTTGGGGTCAACCAGGTATTTAATAGATCTAAGGGAGCTAGGAATGGTGTTGAGGGGTCTGAAGGTAGAGGGAACTTTAGGCTTCCTAAGGATTCTTGCAATCCTATCAGTGGTCCCCTAAATGAAAGGGAGATGCACCCCTGAGGCTCAATCTATGGGGTCTTTATTAACCATGGGGCATTTTCAAGCTTTGAGGAAGGCTTTCAGGCCTTGGTGCCTACTATAACCATTCCTAAAAAAATTGATAAGAAGATGGGCTTTCTCTTTATCAAGGTTCTCTTCATCAGAGATTCTTAGCGCACGAGTAGCAAGCGTGTTGAGAAAACCCCATTTTTTAGAATGGAAATGATGAGAATTTGCACGAAGATACTACTGATTATGAGTTTTCTTTCGAGATACTTTGTGGGAGAAAGAACCATCATCCTTCTTCGAAATGAGAACATCAAGAAAAGGTAGGCACCCACCAACTTCCTACTCCATAGTAAATTTTATGGAGGAAGGCTGATTGTTGAGATGTTGGAAAAATAGATCTAACTCATCATGTCCATGAGGCAAGATGACACCAGTATCATCCACAAACCTTTTCCATAGTTTGGGCAGGATTTGGAATTCTTTAAGAGATGTAGATATTCCTCCGTCATTTTGGTTTTTTCCTAAATTAATCATGACTTGAATATTCTAAGGAATGAGCGTGTCTTTCTGAAGGCCAGTTTAGCTTTGTTGAGGTCTGAGATTTGCAGGGTTAGAAGAGTTATAGATCGAATTTCTCATAAACTTCTTTCTTTACATCAGGAAATTTTTGGCATAGTATCAACACCCTTGTGGTCAAGGTTTGATGCTTGTTCAGCTCTTAAATCTCAGTGGATGGAAGATATTTGGAGGTAGAAGCAGTGTTCCAAGTTTCTCAGGTTGTCTAAGAGCCCAATTGGGGATTTTCCTTTCTCTATGGTTCAGTTGTCTTCTAGTTGGGTTTTTGTCAGTCAAGTCGCTGCTCTTTGATCATGGGTTAATGACAGTCCTCCTTCAGACTGTCCACTTGCGAATGTGTGTATTTCATCAAGTTCTAGAGAGGACGTTGGCTCACCGAAGTTCTTTCATCCGATCTTTGGCCTTTCGCTTTCTTTTCCACCTCTTCCCAGCATGGAATGTGGTCCACCATCAGGTAATGTGATTCCCCTTGATCTGGTTACTCTTGTCCTGCATTCTAACCCGTCCTTTGTTTTAAGCATCCCCTCCATTAATGTGATTGTTGTTGTCGAGCCTGGTTCTAATCTAATTGTGTATACCCATCCCCGTGACGACAAAGCAAAACCTTGCGGTTCTGCTCTTTCATATTCCCTTCCCTTCGGAGGCAAAGATGGTCCTTGTACATCTGATGCTTTGGTCGTCCCTCTCATGTCTAAAGTTCCTGCACCATCATCTTCTTCTCTTTTCTGCCGTTCGGATCAGTACTCTACTGACAAGTCTCCAACCCTTCATTCAACTCGTGATCCTTGCACTGACAGTGGTATCGAATCTGGTCTATCTCCCCTGAGCGTGGATTCCAAGCGGATCTATTCTTTGAATGATAACCTTGGTGATCTTTCATTGCATATCAATAACCGTAACATTTATTTAAATAAGTTAAGGACCGTAGTTAATGACGATCGTAATATGAATATCAATTTATTATGTAATGATTCGATTTTAATAATAGGAAGTTCCATAGAAATCATAATAATTTTATTACATACAATAACATTAATAAGAGTGATAAAAATAAGACTATTATGTATTTGGATGGTATGAACAACAATAATAATAATATTAATTTAAAAATGAGTGATAATTCTATTAGTAATAATAATAAATATAATAATATCAATGACAAGACTAATAATAATAATAATAATAATAATAATAATAATAATAATAAGGTTGTCAATATCTCTAAATTTTATTTTCCTGATTCCATTTACGGACTTCTTGAGAAGGGATTAAACTTTGCCATCGTGCCTAGAAAAATCCCTGTGGAAGACGTTATGTGCGATGTGGAGTTTGGAATTAGGGGCTTTCCTAATAACATCAAGCACACTATTAGGCAAGACTGTGTTGTCATCTCGAGGAAGGTGAAGCCCCCTAATAACAATCTTATTAAGGATGAATTTGATGCCCTTAGATTCTTGAACCAGAACAAGGACATAGTCATTCTGAAAGCTGATAAAGGTGGGGCTTCTGTTATCCGTGACAAAGAGGATTATCATAGGAATATCTTGGATCATCTTTGTAAGAGTGGAAGTTATAAAAAGCTTAGTAAGAATCCCCTAAAAAGGATATCCAGGGCTGTTGCTCTAGCTATTTAGTCTAGCAACATTGTGGGCTCCTTTGGTCACAAACTTATTGAGAGTAGCCCCATCACTCCTAAGATTTATGGGCTTCCAAAGATCCACAAGGATGGGGCCCCCCTAGGACCTATTGTCAACATCATAGGAGGAACCACCTACCTCCTAGCAAAATATCTTTCCTTGAAGCTTGAACCCCTTGTTGGGCTTATAATCTTTCGGCAAAGACTCTTCTTCACTCGTCAGTGATTTAAAGGGAATAAAGTGTGATCCTGGGGAAATTCTTATTAGTTTCGATGTGGTTTCTCTTTACACTTGCATTTCTATAAAGGAGACCATTGAGGTCATCAATCATGTCACTGACCCTAATACCGCTCATTTAATATAGATTGTCTTACCTCTACTTTATTCTGCTTTAAATGGGAATTCTCTGAGCAGACATGCGAGGTGGCCATGGGCTCCCCCTTGTTCCTTGTTGTTGCTAATATTGTTATTGAATACTTTGAATCTAAGGCTTTGGCATTAGCTCGTCTCCTGCCTAAGCTATGGAAAATATTTTTGGATGATATTGGTGTCATCTGCCCTCATGGCCATGATGAGTTAGATCTATTTTTCAACATCCCAACAATCAATCTTCCTCCATAAAATTTACTATGGAGCAGGAAGTTGATGGGTGCTTACCTTTCCTTGATGTTCTCATTTCAAAGAAGGATGATGGTTCTTTCTCCCACTAATTATTTCAGAAGAAAACTCGTACTGATCAATTTCTTCATGAAAAATCTCATTATTTTCATGCTAAAAAATGGGGTGTTCTCAACACGCTTGCTACTCGTGCGCTGAGAATATCTCATGAAGAGAACCTTGATTAAGAGAAAGCCCATCTTCTTAACATTTTTGTTAATAATGGTTATAGTAGGCACCAAGGTCTGAGAGCCTTCCTCAAAGCTTGAAAAGGTCCCAAGGTTAATAAAGACCCCATAGATCGAGCCTCAGGGGTGCATCTCCCTTTCATTTAGGGGACCACTGACAAGATTGCGAGAATCCTCAAGAAGCATAATGTTCCCTCTACCTTCAGACCCCTCAACACCATTCGTAGCTCCCTTAGATTTGTTAAACAACCAGTTGACCCCAAGGACATGAAAGGTGTTTATGTTATTCCATGTTCTTGTGGTACCCCCTATGTTGGTGAAACTGGGTGCTCTATTAATGAGAGGATTCATGAGCACGCAGCTGACATCAAGCATGGGAGGACCTAGACTTCAGCCTTGGCTGAGCAAGTGGAGAAGATTAAGCATCATATATGTATTGAGGAGGCTAAGGTTATTGCTAAGATTGTTCACTTTGGTCATTGGAAGTTTAGGGAGGCCATAAAAATCGAAAGGAGTCCGAGCAATCTCAATAGTGACGATGGTTGGAAGATTAACATCTTTTGGATCCCTTCCCTTTCCTCTTAGCCCCTCTTGCGTCCCCCCTCCTCCTATTTTACCCCTTTTCATCCTTTTGTTTCCTTTCTTCCTTTTTCCCTTGTCTTCTTGATTGTGTGGATTTTCCTTTCTATTGTTTTGTTGTTTTTTGGTTTCTTGTGACCCTTTTTTTTTTCATATTAATGTACTTATTTTCATTTATAAGTGGATAATTAAAAAAGCCTCCCTTATTATTTATTGAATGTTTGAATTTAAGTTCTAAACTTTTAGTATATTTTTACTTAGTAATTTGATATATAAATGAATAAGTTTAAAATTATAGTCATGTATTTTAGATAGCGAATCAACTAATTAATTGATTTTCATTTAGGTTTAAGCCTTATTGTTCCCTTAAGATATTTTTCTTTCCATTAATAATTTGACTAAAAGAGTTAAGCAATTTATTTAATAATTAGTCATTTTTTATTTATAAATTTATTCTAGTTAATTCCATAATACCTCATAAGTTGGAATTATTACGAGTTTATAGATTTTTAATAAAAATTATTCACATTTGGTTATATAAAAATAAGTTGAGTAATAAGATTAACTAATTAGAATAAACATATTATACTATATTATTATGAGTTATTTAATTATTTTTATTAGTAAAGATAATGAGGGTAATCAAAATATTTTTAAATTGGATTTATTTAGGTTCATATGAATTAAAAATTATTATATCTAACAAATTAATAAATATTATGATTATAGTTCCTAGGTTAAAAGATATTTTTAAATTAGATTTATTTAGGTTGATATGAATTAAAAATGATTATATCTAACAAATTAATTAATGAATTAACTAACTCTTGGACCAATCAAATATAGTTGTTGCCCTGTCCCTGTGGTCAATTATAGATGTTTCTTTCTAATCGTTTGAATGATCTCTCTCTATTTAACCTATGCTTCAATCTGGTTATTCATCTTGATCCAGTTCTTCATCTTGTCCTGACGATGAACCACACTTCTTGGTTCAAAACCCATCAACAAATGAATTTTGATGTGATTATGGTCAAAAACCTCTCTCAAAAATCTTGTTATTATTAATATAAAATCTTGCACTAGTTTACAAAAAAACAAAGACAAAGACTTGATCACAAAAATAAAACAACTAATAAAATATTATATTGTTGAATGTCATTACCAAAAATTAAGAAATATGATTTACTAATATTGTTTATATTAACAAATTTACACTTTAAATATATTATTTTAATATATATTTATGCGTTTTATTTTTTATTAATATATATAATTTTTTATTATTAAATTTATTAAAATATATTTTTAAGATGATAATAACTCTTTTTAAATTGAAAATATGGAGAAAAACACTAAAAGTCATGAAAATGGAAATAATAGGAAAAATTTAAAAATTCAATAAAAAGGAAATAAAACTAAAAAATAAAAAAGAATAACTATTAGAAATAGAAGTTACTAAACAATTCATAATAAGATCTCAACCAATCATCTTACAAATAAATAAATTTAAATAATAATAATAAATAACAAAAATTAAATTATCAATATTAAATTATAGATAAAAAACATATGTATTTTTAATCAAAAGCAAACTAATAAATATTCAAAAATAAAACTAAATAAGTAATACCATACCTAAACATGTATAATAATAACGTCATTACCTGCATTCCTTTACCTACATATGTCAAAATCACCTACTAGCTTTCTCTTAATATTATTAACTTTTTATTGTCATCACTTAGTATCTCTCTCTCGATATTATTAACACTTTATTATCAATGAATTTTTATAACAATGAAGATTTTCGTTACTCTTGAAAACGATATTTAATCCTACTGAAATGTGCATATGTCTCATCAAGGTTTTCCCATGTGCATATGTCTCATCAAGATTTTCCCCGTCCTGCTGTAGGAGATTGCCAGCAAATTTACAGCGCCGAGCATGGCTGATTTCCTGACAGTCAAATTATGAAATCGACAACATTGAATGAGGCTAAAATATTGACATTTACCTACAATTCTTCGCCTACAGTCCTCCAGAACCAGATTCAAATTATATTCAAACGCGCATATGTGTCATTCAAGGTTTTCCCCGTCGGGTTGTGGATGATTGACTGTAAAAGCATCGTGTACGAATGTTAATTGACATCTCTCTCCCACATTGGAGATGACTACTATTGTTGCGGCACGAGGCGCCTGGCTGAATGCCATGAATAAGTGAGTTCATAGCATTCCTAGCATTTAATCAACATTCATGCTTTGTTGTTTGTACATTTTTCCTTAATTCCTATTTGGTTTGATCATTTCCATATGTTTTTTAAATTTTCCCTAGAAGATATGTTTCATACTAACTTTCAGTTGTCACATAAAATAGGTTTATTTTTCTACTAAGAGTGTCTGCATCTTTATTTTCCTTGCAGTTTATATGCTTGATTACAAAATATTACTCGCTAATGGAGGCTAACCACCTATAATGTCTAGCAATTAAGTTATTTTTGTCAAACATATATGTTAGGATAAGATTGTTATTCATTAACAGAAATTGTCCCCGAATAGGGTAGTGTGACCACTTTTTGAGGGTGTGGATAATTTCTACCAACTTTAGAGAATGGGTGGCATAATTTTTCTCATCTTCCTTTAATTTCCTAGACTTGTAGAAAATGGTATTAATATTACCATTGAACATGTGAGTGATTGATTTAAAGCTTTAGGGAGGAAAATTATTCAGCAGAGTGATTTGGCAAAAAAATTAGGATAAGTAAGCCAACCGGTTTGCAGCCTTGATATTGCTTCACTCCTCCGATTGGCACAAAGCTTTTGGACGTCAAAGTTCGTGACATGGTTATGATAAAAAATAACTGAAGCGGAAGAATACCAGTGAACTCCAATTCTCATCGTTCTTATATCATCGTTTTGCTTGCAACCTCTCGCAACGAGCAGCCGGGGGCAACCTGAAAGAGACGTGCGCACGTTTGAAAAAGTCGAATCAGGGAGGCGGGTGACCTGAAAGAGACGTGTCACGTTTGAACAATTAGAATCTGCTGCCGGAGGAATGCCACGTAAATAATTCATCGTAAAAGTCAAAATTTTGACCTCATGGTACTGTGTCAAAATTCCCAGCTTCGAATCCAGGGAATCAATCCTGCTTGGTGCTGCTAATTAACTTCCTATAACATATATATGGTAAGACACACATGACAAGCATATTGACATTGCACATCACAGAATTAGTCGGAACGGAAAATTGTTGTTATATCGGGGAAACTCCAAAGAAATCCCACTTAAAGATTACGAATAAACTAAATACGCTTTACCCATAAAGTATTAATCCACAAACCAAATCCAGATTAAACAGTGTCTTTCATGGAATTATACTCTTTAACATGAACGTTTTAGAAAAAACAATTCATTATTAAAAAATATTAGTTTATTAGTAAAATTATTTTAAATATTTTAATATTTAAATTTATATATTTAAATAAATAAATAAATATATATATATATATATATATATATATATATATATATATTATTAAAATATTTTAAAATTAAATATGTTATAGTATCTCAACCAATATATTTTATTACTTAATAAATTATGATGTATATCAGTGGGAATGCTATTGTTTAAGAATGTGTGTATTTATGTCAGAAATACAATTAAGTGAGATTGTATATAAATTTATTTTCTCGTTGTTATATATATATATATGAAACAAATTTAATATAATCAAATAAACAAATTAAATATATATCAAATTTATTTTGATAATTAACAGTGAATTATAAATTTGTTTATGAATTATTTAAAAATATGTGTATTCATATGAAGAATTCTTATAAGTTTATTATTGATATGAGAAAAACATATCTGAAACAAATTTAATATAATGGAATAAACAAATTATATATATATAATTTATTTTGATAATTAACAGTTATTTGCAATTTTATTAAAATGTGCATATTTATGAGAAATTTCCTAACTAGTATATAAAAACAAGATATTATTCATATTTATGTCTTTCAATTTGAAGTTTTAATGTTAACGTTCTTAAAGTGTTAAAGAAAGTGTTCATGGAAGAAATAGATCAAAATTGCTATAGAAAATCAATATATAAAAGTGAATTGCAAATGTAGATTCTGCAATATTACATTAATGAATAAAGACAAGTAAGATTGAAATTTTGACTTTTTTTAGAATTTGAAATAAGTATTTAAAATTACAATGGAAATGTTATGATCTCATAAATAATATGTTATATTAAATGAAAATTATAAATGTCAAAAACTTAAGAGTTTGCTATAAGAAATTAAAATCATAAACATGTATAAAATAAATATTGATTTCACTTAACAAAAACATAAATTTCCAACACAATATGAAAAAAATCAATAAATATGATGTGTTTATAAAATCTTTAAAAAATATGTAATTTGATAACTCTAACATATAAGATATTTTTTATTTTTGATTTTTTTTTTTACATTGTGCTAAAAATCATAAACTCATCGGTACTTCCCCTCTTATATGTGAGGAATTTTGAGCCATACACAGAAATTAATGTATCAATTATGTTAATTGTTAATTTTGTTCCATGTACATTTTTTTATTATGAAACTTTGTTTAGAATACCATTAATCAAATAAAGCAATACTTGTTATCTACTAATATATTTTAACTTTTGTTTAGAAAGCCCAGGCTCACATGTAAATGGTGCTTCATGATGGTATGATTTCTCATTCTAATTTTAACATGTTTTGATACATTATGCATTTTTCATGGAGAGTATTTCTCCATTTAGATGAAGATATTAATAAATTCATCTAAGTCTTCTTTACAAGGTGTTATATATATGTACATGTTTAAGATTCCATCTCTAATTTGTATGTTTTAACTTGCTGCAAGTTTATTATATGCATTTGTAGAATCCCATTGCTTGATTTAATATTTAAGTGTCAAAATGTTCACTACTTTAAGTGGCTTTCTTATGAACCCGGGTTATTAATGAGTGGGAAATTTTAAATGGGAGAATGAGGATTTCTAGTTTTTATAACAATGGGGCAGCCAATTATTAGATTTTGGGTGGCTTGAAAGGTATTTCCGAGAAGGATACAGACCAAAAATGTTTGGTTAGAAAATTTACCCAAAGATGGGTTTTGGATGCAAGGATGTGGGTTTAAGACCTAAAAGAATATAATTATTTATTCTAAAGGGTTGAAAAGTGAAAAACCTAAGTCCTCAGGTATCTAAAGTGACTTAAGAGAAAGGAATAATGGAGGAGAGTCTAGGAAGAGGTTGAATGTGTGCGAGAGAGATATGACCTCTGTTGTGGAAAGGGTGCCTTAGGAGGGTCGATCTCTACTCATGGAGGTCAAGATCTACTCTTGGAAGAATACCTCAACAAGGTTATCATCTCTTCTATGAGGCCAAATTAAAGGTTAGAGGAGAAGAAAGGTAGTCAAGATCTTGGAGGGATGAACAACAACACAAAGTTTGATTTAGGGCCTAATCTAGGTCAATGAAGAAGGTTCGTCCATGTTGTTACAACTTTTGAAGGAGTTTGAGTGCCTCAACTAGTGTGAACAGAAATGATGAGGAAGGAACGAGGGAAAACTAGAGGGTTTCTATGAGTGTGAACATAACGTAAATATAAAACCTTTCTTGTGTAAGAACAAGCCAAGAAAAAGAGGCCACATATCTAAAGGAGGACAAATTCTATATTGTGAAGGAGGTCGAGTAACCTCCAAGTCTATTTTGTTAATTATATTTGTCTATGCTAGAAGGAGTAGTGGATTAGTTGTTTGTTGTCTATGTTGAGTTTTCTCTTTGTGTTAGAGAGGGTTGAAGCCCTTGTTGATATTACAAAGTGGGATGAAAGGCTTGTGTAATGTCTAGAAGGGTTGAAAGGCCTTTGATCCAAATGAAGGATGGTCACAGACCAATTATAGAGGTTGTAGGCAGTAGCTTGAGGGAAGAAAGGCCTCAGAAATATTTTAGCATATGTCCAAGTAGTCTTAGAGCTATGTGAAGGCCAATGAAGCATGAAAGGGTCTTTTTTATCCAGTGTATATGGTTGTTGAGTGAAATATTTGAAGTTTTTCCAGAAAAGGAGATTTGGACAATAGTGTATGAATGGGACATTATAAAATGGTGTTGAACTAAATGACCATTGTTTTTTGCTATTACTTTAGAGATAATACAAACAAGAAGTCTGAAGGGTTTGACTTGTTGTGAGCAACAGTGTATGACAGAGACCTTAAATGAGTGAGAACATTGTGTTGATGGAAAAGGATAGCCATGTGTCAAGGGAAAATGAGGAAAAAAAGGGCTAGTGCTGAAATGGTTGTATTAACAAGTAACTCATGTGTATTTGTTCTTGTATTTTTGGGAAAACTATATATCTAAAGGAGCATATCACAATATCCATTAAACATTTTTTAAAACTATGTATATGTCGACAGTTTTGGAACCACCAACATTCGAGGGAATTTCCCCAGTAAGAAGTCCCAACTAGACCTCAGACCCTTTGGAGTAAGAGTCCCAGCAGTGGGTGGTAATGTGGTTCGTTGACCACAGTAGCGCGTAGAGGTAAGTATGATGACTTTGGTCAGAAGCAACTGTGTGACCTTGTGGCAAGTCAAGTGAGATGCATGGGGATTCTAACACATAGAGGGGAAAAGTAGGTGTGTCCCTTAGAAGAATCTAATAGTATGTAGCCTGAAAGGAACACACAAGTTGAATGGCGTCACAACCTGGAAGCAGAATAATCCACAAACTAAAGTGATAGGTTAATCCAACAACATGCCTTCAACAAGATTCATACGATTGCAGACAAAATATTTCATAAGCAAATGCTTAAGTTAAACAACATACATTGCTAAAGTAACCAGAATAGTCGAACTGCAATAAAAACATATGCATGAAAACATGTTGGCTTAGTTATATTATTATTAAGTGAAAGTTCCATCCATACATACACCATTGATAGCCACTAGCCCCAATAGTGGAACATTACAAGCAACATCGCTTGCTCCTCCAAAGAAATCTACTCACTCTACGATTTGGAGAAGCCAAGGCCCGTCACAATACTCCCAAGCCTTCTCTAAGCCTAAGCCTAACAAAAATATTGGCTCCCAAAATCTTGGTCTATGAGTTATGACGTTCTATTTATAACAAAGGGTGGGGTTACCCTTGACATTCCCCTTTGATTCTTTAACTACCCTCATGACTCTTCAACTCCTTTACAAATAACTCTTTGCATTACATAGTGACTGTTCACATTCCGCTAATGACACTTGGAATTTCACTTACAATATATTCACAAATAATATACAATTTCCACATATACCCATGTGGGACAAAATAGGCTAGATTCAACCTAACAAGACAAACACTATGACTCAGAAGCTTTGGGAAATACCAACTCGGCAACACCCTCTTCATGATCATCGGTGACGAACTGATACCAAGCTTGGTACTGCACTATGATGTCCCCATACTATTTGTTGATGTCTTTGTGGAAACAGATTCTTGCCTCCATGGCTTCTGGGTATATGGTCTTGGAACCTTTTTCCAACTCATCTTGAAGCATGTGCAACATTGGCCTGAGTACGGCGGGACCACCAATATACTTTTGCATGTTTTCTGTGCTAAGATGCAAGTCATTGTTGGTGCCTCTCACATTAAATACTACATGTACCTGTTGACCTCTAGCCATACTTGGCTCTTCTCAATGGCTTGGGTGAGGGAATCAATTGAAGGGATTCTATGTGTCCTCATCATGACATCCATACTCTTGAACAACCATGCAAAGGAAGCTTGTATGTTACTAATGAACAAAGGGAGCTACTCATATTTCTAGATCAACATCTGGATCGATGGTTTGTCTAGCTATGCCTGCATCTTCATTGTGGTATGCAAGTAAAGCAGGGCTCCCTTGTATCTCATTGTCCATTCTTGTACGTGTGAAATAACAACATGTATGTCCTTGAGAGTTGGGACAATCTTTATGCACCGCTGCTGAAAACCATATAGATGGACAAATGCCTTTTGCACATTGACAAATACATCATAAATTTTATGCATGGTGGTCTCTAGGGTTGATACTTCAGCAAGTATCACTTTCCTCATCTCTACCATAGTGGATCCTATAGATTGTCTTGCCCTCTTCCTGGCCGCTTGCAAGTCATTTTCCATCTGATCATTCTTTGCTAACAAGACCTTGACATTTGAGCTCGTGGCCTCTCCATAAGCCTTACTGGCATTTTCCATGGCAGCTGGATGCTTTTTAATAGCTGACACTCTCACCCTTTCCTTCATAAATGCAGGTGATGCGTGACCATCCAGGAAATGCTTTCTCTGCGCCTATACAATATTTTTTTGAAACTCATTAAAGGATATATTGTACACATCCATCACTGGATCATCATCATGGATAACATCCTCTCCTTGATCACTTGAGACTAGTTTTGATACTGGAGGTGGTGGAGACTGAGGGGTGACCTCAGATGGTCTTGGCATGATGTCGATATCTTGGTCCTGTAGCTCATGTTCCAACTCTGTGTCCATCTCTTAAACCATTTCCTTAATCTACTAATCAAGTTCCCAGTCCTGCAACTCCTCACCCTCTTATTCATTTGTTGGTTGTTCTTACTATTCAACCCGTATTGGTGTAGTTTTCTTTATAATCTTTCCTTGCCATTCTTCTTGTTCCTTTTTCTGATTCTCCTTCCTCTCTCTCCTTCTTAGCTCCTTCTCTTCTTTCAAATTCATCTATGTTTTGTGCAACTTTTCTTCTGCTTCTTCCAACCTTTACTTTTCTCTCTTCCTTCACTATTCTCTCTTTATGCGTTGTTCCCTCTTCACCTCAGCTTCCAGAGTTTCTTTCTCAACTTGTAGCTTTGCTTAGCCTCTAGGTTCTCAAAAATATTCCTCTTTCCTTTATCCCATGCCAATTTTCTATTTACTGTTGTTTTTTTTGTTGCTTCCTACAGTGCTACTACTTGCAGAGAAGCTTTCCATTCTACAGCCATGAGGACTGGTTCATTGAGATTAGATGAGTTGTAACAATACCTCCAAGGATTTTCCTCTTCCCAATGAAATTTTAAATGGATCCATGGATAATACACCTTCGCACAATGGTTATTTCATATGCAGTGGGGATCATACAAATTGAAGTCTTTGGTGTTGAACTTAAACTTTTCTAAGTCCTTGGCCTTGGCATTTGCATCCTTCAAACTCATGATATCGTACAATCCAATCTAAAAAGGAAGAGCAGGCCATGGTGCCTTCTTCCTCCTATCCATCCTTGCTAATAACCCTGTGGTGATGTGATATGCAATCTCTTGCATGACCAACTTATCTGTCGAAAACCTTGGTAGCACATGCAGAGGCTTCTCTCCACCAAACATCCTAACGAAGGAGCCATGGGGTGAGGCATACCAATCTAGAATGTTAAGTAATTCCTCTGTTGCTTCTCAGGACATGCAAGGTGGATCCTACTCAAAGATCAACTTGTAAACCAGGATGATGAAATTGTTAGATAGCCTCTCCATGAGTCGTTGATAGTTGCACTTAGAAAGAAACTTGCAGTAAATATTCATGGCAGTCTCTGATAGTGTCCATGTCCAACCCATGCTAGGAAAATGATGTTGGGCACAAATTGCATCAAGTAGGTAAGCGAACATATATAATCTCACTTGAAAATCCTTGGGCTAATTCTGGGCATTAGTCACATGCACCTTCAGCTAAAGAGACAATAGGTCTAGCCAGTTGAATGGCCTTTTGTCATTCGCCAACTAGTCCAGCACAACAACCCAATTCTACATAAAGGTCTTCATGCTCTCTTGACCGTATAGTCGACATGTAAAGATGATCAAGAGTTGGTAGGCCTTTGTGAGTGACTTAGTCTTGTAAACATCATTGGGTTTCAATATTAACTTTAATGGCTCTTTTACCCAACACTTTATGATTTCTCTAGTGCTCACATTGTTGTGGGTGGCATAGAAAAATGCATCCATGCAGTTCACTAGCTGTGGTAAGTGATACATGTGATGATAGTTTTCTGTCCTGAAGGTGTCAACTTGTGCTCCACTCAAATTGCTCAACGTAATCTTCTCGAGATCTGTATGTGAGATAATCCAGTGAATGATGTCCACACATGGGAAGGTGGGGTACCTACATGCAACCTTATGTAAGCCTCACCAGTGGATGTTGACATAGACCTGTCAATCTTCTAGATCTTCCTTGAAGTTCCCTACAAAGATATCCTTGGTTTCCTTCCATGTTATCTCCATGCCCTTCTCTATGAATAGTTGTGTGTCTGGATAGACTGTCAAGTTCGCTGACACATGTTCATTTTCTTCTCCACTATGACTCTCAACAATATCCTTTCATGCAGCTTTCTTGGAATCCATGCTAACTGTACTACTAGAGAGCTGCTCAACAATTGTTGTACCTGGAGACCGAGAGGAAACTCATGGCATGAAAATGTTATCTTGAAATCGAAATCACTTCAAGAACATACCAAGCAACAAACTGGGAAACATCTAGGAAGGATTGCACAATTCTAGCTCTCAGAGGTGACTGACTTCCAGTTGGATCTACGCATTGCGCATTCCCAACATTCAATGGGGAGGTGATGCTAACTGGAACTACGCAATGTGCAGTTCAGTCTGGCTTGAGCTAGCTGGGATTGTGCATTGTGCAATCCCAATGGCCAAGGCTTCAAGACTGGCTCCTGGAACTTTTTAATGTGCAGTTAGAGCTACACCTTGGCAGCCTGTTCACAATTCCTGGAGCAAAGGAAGAGCCTTGAGATCCAGAAATTCATAGTGCATACTCGGAGGAGCAAGATTAGGACCAAGGAAGCCCAGATCTGCCAAAGGGAAACATGAAAACAAGTATATTTGACAATGTGAGTGATGGTTGATGCATATTTGAGTGAATGATGATGGATGCAATCAAAACAAGTGTAGGGATCAAATGAACTGAATAAAAATGAAGCTTGTGGAGAGAGTCACCACAACAATGACCGTTAGTGCAAAAAGAGTGTATTGCATGTGTGATCCGGATTTAAACAGGAACGCAACAAATTACAGAGATAACCATATACACAAAGATGCAGCGGAAATAATACCTCATTTCATTAATGGAAAATACTGAAATATGCTTACAAACAGAAATGGCAATAAACTAGCTAGGGCGATGGTAGCTTATCTCTGAGAAGAGATGTGATGGCTACATGCCTCTGAACTGTGTTACAATGAGGCTCGAAGGCCTATTTATTGTTGAAAAACAATGGACAACCCTTAACATTCCAAAACCTAACCCTAGGAGATGAAACGCCAAACTGTGGGCCCCGTTTGGGTAAATTGGTACATCAACTTCCCGGGGTCGTAACTTTGGCATACGATCTCTGTTTGACGCGTACAATAGCTCGTTAGAAAGATCTATCCGAGCACTACCACTTTGGGAAGGGCAACATAGGTCCATGGACCCATGTTGCCCCCAGATTTCCCAAAAAACGTCGTTTAGGGCCTCAAAACGGCTCCGGAAGTTCAGGACCCGAAAAACTGCTAAAAATAGTAAGTTGTGCTACAATTAAGGAAACTGAAAATGCTGAGAAAGACAATGGTGGGGGTCCAGGTGGACTTGGCAGGTGGCCACCAATATCCACCTGGATCATTCCTCCCCCCTTAGGAAGCAATGGTCCCCATTGCGTTGAGCTCCTCCATGAGATGAGGAAACTTCTGCTGAACTTGTTCCCTGGTGAGCCACTTGCCCTGCTGAAGGAGTTGGCCCGCTTTGACAACTCGATACAGTTGGATATTCTGTTGGCGAGTGTTCTTGATCTGTGTGTCCATGATCCGATCAGTTGCAGCTTGTTCCATGCAATCTGGATTTAATTCTGTGGGTTTGAGCTGTTCTGCAATGTCGGATGTGTCTAGCAATGGTGGAAAGTATGGCCGAAGGCGGTCCACATTAAATACTGGGTGCAGGCCAAGGAATGGGGGAATGCTGAGCTCAAATGCATTGTCTCCCATAGCCTTAGTAATGGTGTAAGGACCATATCGGAGTGGTCTCAATTTTCGATAGGCTCCAGTAAGGCGTTCCTTTTGCAAATGCAACCAGACTTTGTCGCCCACCTGAAACTTGTGTGGCACCCGATGTTGATCATGTCGCTGCTTGTACTTGGCATTTGATTTCTCAAGAATGTCATGGACCTGCTGGCGAATATGTTGGATGCGCTCAATGAAGCTGGTGGCCTTATCTGTTTCGGACTGGACATGAGCTGAATTCATGTGAGTAGCTGCAAGTGGCATGGCCACATCAATGGGGCATAGTGGCTGGAATCCCAAACCCACCTGAAAAGGGCTATGGCCAGTGGAGCTGTGAAGAGCTCGGTTGTAGCTGTGCTGAACGTAGGGGAGGCTCTCGTCCCATGTGCGTGGATGCTTTGAGTTATACATGCGCAGAATGTGCACAATCATCCTATTGACAACCTCTGTCTGGCCATCAGTTTGAGGATGGAAGGCTGTGGACTTCGTGAGTTTGGTGTCCAGCATTGACCAGAGACTGGACCAAAAGGTGCTGAGGAACCGACTGTCCCGATCTGAGATGATAGACTGTGGGATCCCAAAGTGCACCCACACTCGTTCAAAGAAGAGTTTAGCAGTGGCTTCTGCTGTGATATTCTTCTTGCAGGCCATCATAATGGCCATCTTTGAGAACCTGTCGACGACCACAAAAACACAGTCATTTCCATGCTTAGTGGAAGGAAGGCCTGACATGTAATCCATGGAGATGGATTCCCAAGGTCGACTAGGGGTAGGCAACGGGGTATAGAGGCCTTGCTTCTTAATGGTCGGTTTGGCAATGGCACAGGCAGTACATGATCGGATGTACTTCCCAACATCCTGTCGAAGATTCGGCCAATAGAAATAGTTTTGCAGTACTGCCACTGTTTTCTCGACCCCGAAATGCCCAGCAGCCCGACTGTAGTGTGCTTCCCAAATCATCTTGGCACGCTCGCTTGAAGGAACACAAAGGTGACCGAGGTGGCATAATAGGGCATCCTGGAGGTGAAAATCTGCAACTTGCCGACCCTCCAAGAGTGTCTGGTATGTGTGGCCGAATTCTGGGTCGCTTTTGTAGAGAAGTGGCCAATCAGAAGTCTCGTGCCCGCAAGAGTTGAGCACGGTGGTTAGCGCCATGATCGGTGGTCGACTGAGGCAATCTGCAACATTATTGGTGCTGCCCTTTTTATACTTGATATTCAAGTGAAACTGTTGCAGGTATGTAGACCACTTCTGATGGCGATCATTCTGCAATTTCCCTTGGGTCTGTATGAACTGCAGAGGTCGGTGGTCTGTGTGGATGACCGTTTCCTTCCCCAAAATGTAATGCTTCCATTGTCGGCAGGCCTGTACAATGGAATACATCTCTTTATCATAAGTGGGGTACTTCCGGACTGTGTCTGAAAGTGTTTCACTGTGATATGCCACTGGATGTCCATGTTGAGTAAGGACTGCCCCAATAGCATAGTCAGAGGCATCTGTCTCGACCTCAAATGGTTGTTGTAAATCTGGTAACGCGAGCACTGGTGCCGTGCAGAGGCGATCCTTCAACTCCCTGAATGCCTTCTGTTGAGATTCAGACCAAAAGAATTTTGCTTTCGCCCCGCCCTTGGTGACTTGACTCAAGGGCCAAGAAATATGAGAAAATCCCAACACAAACCTGCGGTAGAAGTTGGCAAGACCTAGAAAGCTGCGGAGCTCTGTTAGAGTGGTTGGAGAGGGCCAATCCCGAATGACTTGGACCTTGGCTGGATCGACATGCACCCCCTGTTCATCAATGATGTATCCCAGATACTGAACCTCGGTCATGCCAAAAGTGCATTTCTCCAAATTGGCACATAGCTTGTGTTGCCGCAGTGTTTGGAGAACCTGTCGGATGTGGTGGAGGTGCTCTTCCCAACTCTGGCTGAAGATCAGAATGTCATCCAAGTATACTACTACAAAGGAGTTGGTGAATGGCCGCAAGATGTCATCCATTAGCCTCATAAAGGTTGCAGGAGCATTCGTCAATCCGAAAGGCATGACCAACCATTCGAAGAGGCCCTCCTTGGATTTGAAGGCAGTCTTCCACACATCTGAGGGTTCAATTGGTACCTGGTGATATCCTGACTTCAGATCGATCTTGCTGAAATATTTCGCCCCCTTTAGTTGGTCTAGGAGGTCATCAATCCGCGGGATCGGGTACCTATTACGGACAGTGATTTTGTTCAGTGCCCGATAGTCAATACAGAGTCTCCACGTCCCATCCTTCTTCTGTACCAACACTATCGGGCTCCCACAGGGCGAAGAACTCGGACGGATGTGACCTTTCTGCAGGAGCTCCTGAATCTGCCTCTTGATTTCATTGTTCTCCAGAACGGAGCGCCGATAAATTGGTCCATTGGGTAGCGGCGCACCTGGGGTCAGATCGATGGAGTGCTTGACTTGACAGTGCAGAGGAACCCCTGCCGGGGAGGTGAAAATGTCTTCGTACTCCTCCACAATCTTGTCCATCTGTAGCTGCCGTGCAGAGGAACCCCGTTTGGAGGCCGTGGCCACTGTCTTCTTCTTCCCTTGAGGGCGTATCATCAGGAAAACAAATTTCCTGGTTTTGGAAATGATCTTACTGCATTGTTTTGCAGTAATCAAAGAGATGGCGGCAGGTGGTGCTACCTCTGGTATCCTGAACAACTTATTTCCCAATGTAATAATAACAGCACGGGGCCTTGATTCATACACAGCATGTCGCTTCCACAAGTATGGTTGTCCTAGTAATACATCACAAACTTCAAGGGGAGCAATGTCACACAATACCTCATCCGTGAAGGGCTTGATGTTGTATGGAAGGCGACACTGCTGGCTCACGCGAAGATCTCGCCCTTGGTGAAGCCACCCAATGGTGTATGGTTGTGGATGTGCTGTGGTCGGTAAGCCCAACCGCTTCACGACCTCTGCCGAAATGAGGTTCTTTTGACTCCCGCTATCAACAATGAACTGTATCGGGGAGCCCTTTACCCACATCTGGGAGTGGAAGAGACGCTCCTCCTCCTCTGGATCTTCGGGTTCATTTTTCTGGATCTTTGCGGTAGCAACAGTGGCGCTGGGATCCGCATCAATGATATGCTTCCCTTTTTCATACCCCTTATCGGGTTCTGACTCAGAGTCGGAACATGCATCTGATTCTGAAACCTTTAGCTCAGCCACCAGTGACTGCTTGGCCCGACACTCACTTGTGTTGTGAGTGGAGCTCTTATGGAACTCGCACCATTTTCCAGTGTCCTTTCTCGGCTTCGCGGCGTTGCTCTTTGCTTGCAGCTTCGGCTGGTTGTCTTGGGCTGTCCCGCCTTGGCTTTGTCCTTTGTTCTGTGGTTTAGGGGCACCTTTCCCCTGCTTTGGATTCGCAGATCCAAAGTCTCGCTTCTTTTGTTTAAACTTCTGCTCGACCTTGACGGCATACCGGTATGCTGCGCCGAGCGAGGGGATGTTTAAGAACTGTATTTCTTCCTGGATGTACTTGTGCAGGCAGCCACGGTATTTGAGTATCAAATGTTGCTCCGAATCCTTGATACCCAACTTTGTGCGAAGGGTATGGAAAAGATTGGTGAACTCCGGCACGTCTTGGTCCCTTCCCTGCCGCAGCGTGGTCCACTTTATGTATTCATCCTCATAGCTTCCGACAGGGTAGTACTGCTCCTTGATGGCATCCCGGAACGAATCCCAGGTGGGTGCGGCTGAAAACAGTGAGCCAGTACTTTCATCCTTCTGCTCGCAGTAGGTTTCCCACCAGTCCTTGACGTGGGGGGCTGCTTTGAGAAGAGCAAAAACAATCTTTTCCCGACTCGAAAATTCATGAACAGAAAAATAACCCTCTAGCAGATTTAACCATTTATCTACGGCATCGGCGTCTATCTGACCCTCGAATATGGGGATTTCAAAATTAACTTGTACCTTAAAGGGTGTGGTGTTTCCAGAGGAGCTACTGGAAGCCGATGCGCCGCTTCTGGGTAGCCGCTGAAGGATCTGCGCAAAGCTGTCCATCATCGCGTTCCGTTGTCGCTCGAGCGCTTCTTCGAGCAAGATTTTGATGGGATCTCCTGCCCCCTCGTCTTTCTTCTCGTCCGCCATGGGAGGCCGTCGGGATTTGCGAGGCTGGTCTTGCAAAGGTTCAACCAGTTCAAGCCCTAACTCCTTATATCCCGACCTTGTTGGGGACATGCAAAGAAAAACAGAGAAAAAGCAGACCGCTCTGATACCACTGATCCGGATTTAAACAGGAACGCAACAAATTACAGAGATAACCATATACACAAAGATGCAGCGGAAATAATACCTCATTTCATTAATGGAAAATACTGAAATATGCTTACAAACAGAAATGGCAATAAACTAGCTAGGGCGATGGTAGCTTATCTCTGAGAAGAGATGTGATGGCTACATGCCTCTGAACTGTGTTACAATGAGGCTCGAAGGCCTATTTATTGTTGAAAAACAATGGACAACCCTTAACATTCCAAAACCTAACCCTAGGAGATGAAACGCCAAACTGTGGGCCCCGTTTGGGTAAATTGGTACATCAACTTCCCGGGGTCGTAACTTTGGCATACGATCTCTGTTTGACGCGTACAATAGCTCGTTAGAAAGATCTATCCGAGCACTACCACTTTGGGAAGGGCAACATAGGTCCATGGACCCATGTTGCCCCCAGATTTCCCAAAAAACGTCGTTTAGGGCCTCAAAACGGCTCCGGAAGTTCAGGACCCGAAAAACTGCTAAAAATAGTAAGTTGTGCTACAATTAAGGAAACTGAAAATGCTGAGAAAGACAATGGTGGGGGTCCAGGTGGACTTGGCAGGTGGCCACCAATATCCACCTGGATCAATGTGACACTTAGGAAAGGCAATACAAAACTTAAAACAATACTTCCACAAGCTTTCATTCAATGAAATGGGTAAAAAAACACTCTCACAAGCCAAGGAAACAAAAGCAACAGAAAAAGAAGCAAAAGACTAGAAAAGCAAGGCTTATCCTACATATTGTCCTACCCTCTTCCTAGCTGCTTGCAAGTCATTTTCCATTTGATCACTCTATGCTAGCAATACCTTAACATTTGATCTTGTGGCTTCTCCATAAGCCTTGGTGGCATTGGCCATGGCAGCTGGATGCTTTTTAACAGCTGACACTCTCACCCTTCCTTCATAAATGCAGGTGATGCGTGATCATCCAGGAAATCCTTTCTCCCTACCTGTACAATATATTTTTGCAACTCATCAAAGGATATATTATACACATCCATCATTGGATCATCATCAAGGATAACATCCTCTCCTTGATCACTTGAGACTAGTTCTAATACTGGAGCTGGTGGAGACTACAAGGTTACCTCGGATGGTCTTGGGATGAGGTCGATATCTTTGTCTTGTAGCTCTTGTTCCAACTCTGTATCCATCTCTTAAACTATTTTCTCATTCTGCTAATCAAGTTCTCGATCCTGCAACTCCTCACCCTCTTATTCATCTGTTGGTTGTTCTTACTCTTCAAACTGTATTGGCGTAGTTTTCTTTATAATCGTTCCTTGCGCTTCTTCTTGTTCCTTTTTCTGATTCTCTTCCCTCTCTCTCCTTCGTAGCTCCTTCTCTTCTTTCAAATTCTTCTATGTTTTGTGCAACTTTTCTTTTGCTTCCTCCAACTTTTACTTTTCTCTCTTAATTTGCTATGCTCTCTTTATGCGTTGTTCCATATTTTCCTCAACTGCCAAAGCTACTTTCTCAACTTGTAGCTTTGCTTAGCCTCTAGGTTCTCGAAAATATTCCTCTTTCCTTTATCATGTGCCAATTTTCTACTTATTGTTGTTGTTTTTGTTGCTTCCTAGAGTGATAGTACCTGTAGAGAATCTTTCCATTCTACAGCAATGAGGACTAGTTCATTGAGCTTGGATGAGTTGTAACAATACCTCCAAGGATTTTCCTCTTCCCAATGAAAATTTTTGTGGATCCATGGATAATACACCTTCACACAATGGTTATTTCATATGCCGTGGGGATCATACAGATTGAATTCTTTGGTGTTGAACTCAAACTTTTCTAAGTCCTTGGCCTTGGCATCCACATCCTTCAAACTCCTGATATCATACAATCCAATCTACAAAGGAAGAGCAGGCGATGGTGCCTTCTTTCTCCTATGCATCCTTGTTGATAACCATGTTGAGATGTGATATGCGACCCCTTGCATGACCAACTTATCTGTGGAAAACCTTGGTAGCACATGCAGAAGCTTCTCTCCACCAAATATCCTAATGAAGGAGCCACGGAGCGAGGCATACCAATCAACAATGTTAAGTAATGCCTCCATTGCTTGTCAGGACATGCAAGGTGTATCCTACTCAAAGATAAACTTCTAAATCGAGATGATGAAATGGTTAGATAGCCTCACCATGAGTCCTCGATAGTTTCACTTAGAAAGAACCTTGTAGTAAATATTCACGGCAGTCTCTGATAGTGTCCATGTCCAACCCATGACAGGAAACTGATGTTGGGCACATATTGCATCAAGTAGGTAAGCGAACATATATAATCTCACTTTAAAATCCTTGGGTGAATTCTGGGCATTAGTCACATGCACCTTCAGCTGAAGAGACAACATATCCGACCAATTGAATGGCCTTTCTTCGTTTGCCAACTGGTCCAGCACAACCACCCAATTCTGCGGAAAGGTCTTCATGCTCTCTTGACTGTATAGTTCACATGAAAATATGATCAAGAGTTGGTAGGCCTTTCTGAGTGACTTTGTCTTGTAAGCATCATCGGGTGTCAATCTTAACTTTGATGGCTCTTTTACCCAGCACTTTATGATGTCTCTAGTGTTCACATTGTTGTGGGTGGCATAGAAAAGAGCATCCATGCTGTTCACTAGTTGTGGTAAGTGACACATGTGATGATAGTTTTCTCTTCTGAAGGTATCAACCTATGTTCCACTCGAACTGCTCAACGTAATCTTCTCGAGATCTGTATGTGAGATAATCCAGTGAATGATGTCCACAGATGGGAAGGTGGGGTACGTACATGCAACCTTATGTAAGCCTCACCAGTGGATGTTGACATAGACCTATCAATCTTCTAGATCTTCCTCGAAGTTCCCTGCAAAGATATCCTAGAAAAAGAAAAAGAAGCAAAAGACTAGAAAATCAAGACTTACCCAGAAAAGTTGTGACAACCGTGCTGAAGGTTCCTAGATCTCCTCAGGAATGACAGAGCTCAAAAATAGAATATGAAAACGAGATTTGGGGGTTCCCATTAGATAGATTTAGTCGATTTAGGGTTTATGACGTGAAGGCCAAAAATCTAGGAAAAGGCAACACATGGCAGTTGTTTCCAAAAATAACACGTGTAACTCCGACTACTAAAAATAGACCCATATTTTTTAGGGATGCTTTTTTTTTCTTTTTTTCATTTCGGATAAAAATCTTCCATGCATGCACAAAGAGATTGTGCAGTTCCTGGGAAAACTGGACAACTTACAAACTCATGCATCGGGCAACTACTGAGATAATGCTTCTATGCAATTCCCGAGTTGAATGGGTCTGGCTGCCTCTCCTTCTATGCGTAGTTTCCCAAATTAATATAGACTACTACCTGGGTTTGCGCAATTCTAGAGCTAAAGCTCATTGTTGGCTTGAAGTGTTCATTTCTTGAGAGAAAGTTTGATTTTCCTCTAGGATTGCGCATCTCACTAAGGTAAGCCTTGGACCGGATTGCAACCAAGTCAAGAGGTCAGCTTTTAGTTAGACAACAAATCAAGTAAACAAACACAAACTATAAAGAAAAATATAAAAGCCAATGAGAGAATAAGTACTTGGTTCAGTGTAAGATGAGTTGTTGTGATTTGAGGAGAGAGGATCCAACACGAAGCATAGGGAAAATTTTGGTGGGTGGTTGTAGCCACTACAATAATATACTAGTTGTAATAGTGATCGAGGGCTGTGATCAATGGTACGAGAGCCCCATGATTTTTTTTATTGATGGACTAGTAAAATAATCCTGCTTTGGTCTCAAATCTCTATGTACACAATTTATTTCATTGTTGAAGATTTGTGTTGTGCAAAGTGCTTGTTAGTTGTGAGTTCCTAGTGTGTTTGTTTGCGTGATTAGCTTTAGTACATATCTAAGGCCTAAGGAAAATTCAGCATGGTATCTGATTTGATGGTATCAAAGCTACTTTGAAGAACACATGAACTAGAGTGTGCATAGGAAGCAAAGTGAACCAATGGAGGTTGTGATGGCTCAGAGGGAATTTAGCTTTAGAGGGAGACTGTGAAGGATTATCAACTGCCCTTTGGAAGTCTGAATCATAAGGTTCTAATGAGATAAAAGAGTTTTCAACCCATGCTAGGATAGTCTTACATCATACAAGAACATTCATGGTGGTCCAAGGGAAAGTTATGGTGCATGAAAGGACATTCATGCACCATGAAGGACAAAGCTAGGCCTAGTATAAAGAAGATGTGGCACATGTGAGGATAGGTATGACTATGCAAGAAAATTCATGTCTCGTGTGAGGATGGTCATGGGTATGAAATAAAATTCATGGAGCTAGAAGTGTGAATGAAATACCTTCTTCACTAAGAGGGAGTGTTATATCTTGTGTAGCTCATATTCAGGGAAAATTTTAAGAACCCCCCCTAAATTTATAAATATAATAAATGGGCGAATCTCCATGGTATATAGGAAAAATGGGAGGCGATTTTATCAATAATATAATATGCATATATAATTTTTTGGCGAATCTCTCACCAGGCATGGCGAATATTTTACTCAATTATAAAATCTTGTAAGATCTTGGCGAGTCTTTCACTAAATAATAAAACTTTGTAAAGTCCTAGTGAATCTTAACATAGGCTACATGCTGGTTTAATTCCCCCATTTAAATAGGCTACATTCCAGGTGAATACCATGGGTCAATACCATGTGCCATTTTGGTGAATACCATGGGTCAATACCATGTGCCATTTTTATTTTTATTAATTCTAATATTAGGGTTAATAATGGTTTTTTGCATGGTATTAATAACAATCTAGTCCATGGTATTTGTCCAATAGTATTTTGGCCATAGGTTTCACCTAAATATAACCCATTTTTGAGTGTTCGTAAATATAAGGTGACTTATGGAGTAAATATAAAAAAAAATGTTTTATTTGTTTACCATACCTCTCGTTTATTTATATTTTTATTAATTTACCATACCTCTTTTACAAATATGTTATTTGGCCCATAGGATTCACTTAAATAAAACCTCTTTCTTGAGCCTTCATAGAATGAGGGTTATGGACTAAATATAAAAAGAGGTTTTATTTATTTACGATACGTCTAGTTTATTTATATTTTTATTTATTTACCATACCTTTTGAGTAAGTATAAAAAGACGTTTTATTTATTTACCATACCTCCACTTTACTTATATTTTTATTTGTTTACACCCTTACATGTATATAAGGTGACTTATGGAGTAAATATAAAAAACGTTTTATTTATTTACCATACCTCTCATTTATTTATATTTTTATTAATTTACCATACCTCTTTTATAAATATGGTATTTGGCCCATAGGATTCACTTAAATAAAACCTATTCTTGAAAATGGGCGAATGGATTCACTTAAATAAAACCTATTCTTGAAAATGGGCGAATGGAAGGTTGTAAGTCCTAATTTGAAGGGCTAAATTTACCTTTTTTACCCTCTCCCTTAAAATAAGGTGGACTATTTGAGGTGATTTGTAAAAATGTACTATGATACGAAATATTCGCCCACTAAAAATTTAAAACCCCTTAATTTCGCCAAAGGGCGAACATTCGCCCCTAAAATTATCCTTGCTCATATTTCTAGGAATGATACCCACCAAAAGTGGTTGGTTAGGAAATTTACCCAAAGAGGGGCTTTTGGACCTAAGGATGTGTGTTTAGGATTTGAAGGAAAAATTTTTTTTTTGCTAAAGGGTTGATAAGTGAAAACCCTAACACTGGAGGTTTCCTAAGTGACCGAAGAGAAATGATAAAAAGAGAAGAGCATAGGAAGAGGTTCATTGAGTGAAAGGGAGACGTCACTTCTCTTGTGCTAACCGCACCCTAGGAGAGTCAAGTTCTTCTCTTGGAAGAAAATTGTATGAAGTTCATAATCTATTCTATGACGTCGAGTCAAAGGGTTAGAGGAGAAACAAAGTAGCGAAGATATTGCAGAGCTGAAGAGTAAGGTTGAGTTTGACTTAGGGCTTCATTTAGGCCAATGTAGAAGATCTGTCCATGTTGTTAGATCCTTCGAAGGAGGCCAACTACCTCAGCTAGTGTGAACATAAATGCTAAGGAAGGATCGATGGAAAAATAGATGGATTCTATGAGTGTGAACACAAACTAAATAGAAAAACATTATTATGTGAGAAAAATCCAAGAGGAAGAGGTCATTGATTTAAAGGTGGAAGAACTATGTGTTTTGAAGAAGGCCGAGTATCCTCCATGTCTAGTCTATAGATTGTATGGGTCTATATTAGAAGGAGTAGTGAATCAATTGTCTACTGTCTAGGTTATGTTTTTTTATTTATATTGGAGAGGGTTGAATCCCTAGTTTCTATTATAGGGAGGCACGGAAGGCCTATGTAATGTATGGAAAGGGCCTAAAGGCATCATATCCAAATGCAAGATGGTCATGAACCATTTGAGGAGCGTTGTAGAGCAACTAAGGAGGTTGAGACTATCAGCTTGAGGGTCAAAAGGTCTCATAAATATTTTGGCATAGGTCTGAGTAGCCTTAGGGTTAAGTGCAGGACAATGAAGCAAGAAATGGGGCTCTATTCTTCAATGTAGTTGGTTGATAACCACAATATTCAAGGTCTATCTAGAAAATGAGCTTCAAAAAATAATGTATGAGGGTAGATTATATAGTGGTGTTGAAGGAAAAATACCACTATGTGTTTCTGATAATTTGGAGTTGATACAGATAATAAGTCTTGAAGGATTTGACTTGCTGTGAGAAATAGTGTATGATAGAGATATGAGAGGAGTCAAATCACTATTTGTTTATGGAAAATGATAGTCATGTTTTAAGGGAAAATGACGACATAAAGGGCTAGTGCTAAAAGGGTTGTATCAAGAAGTAAGTGGTGAGTATTTATTCTTGTTTTTTTCGACAAATTGTAGATCTGAGGAAGCATATTGCAAGCTCTACTTCTGTGTAATATTTATACTAGATGTACTAGTGATCGAGGGCCATGATCCCTAGTATGTGAGCCGCGTGATTTTTTCATTTATTAACTAACAAAATGATGAAGATTTGGGCTCAAATATCTATGTACTTAATTTATTTACTATTGAAGAATTTTTTTGCTCAAAGTTTTTGTAAGTTGTGGGTTCCTATGTGTTTGTGTGTGTGATTAGCCTTAAACCAACTGTAGGGTCTAAGGAAATTCAACACAAATATCACTACGAAATATACATGATTTTTTAGTGTTTTTTAATATCATTTTTAACTTACTTATTTCAAGTTATAAGTTGAATTTCTACTCTTCTCTACAAATTCTAGGTTTTCTTTTGCATGCCATCTATGCTTAGATTTGTGAGAGGGGGCTTTGCTCCATGTTTGAGCAAGATTATTTTGGGAGTTGATAATGAGTTTTGATCGACTAGTATTCCATTCCCGTTCCCTCATCTTTGACATCCCTTTCATAAAGTAGCTAGATGAAGTGGGGTTTCTAGTTTTGCAGCAAACCCTCCACTGGGTACACCATGGGAAGCTAGAAATGTAGGGCATTCCCTGCCGAAAGTAGTGAAATATCCAAAATACATGGTTAAATCTTGTAATATAGGAAAATATATCCAATATATGGAGGATCACACTTTTATTTTCATATTATTATATTATGTCCCTCTAAAAAGGATTTTATTAGGCAGATCTCAAATAAATGGAACCCCTAGAGTAAAATAAAATTAGAGTTAGGGGCCAAGTTTTTTCTAATGGTCATTTTCTCTAGCCTCAAAGATAGATTGTGGGATTTTGGAGGACGGCCATATTTTTTTCAACAATGGAGTGCTCTTCACATGATTTTGGAAGGAACAACATAATCGAGAGAAGGAGGATTTCCTTGCAGCTCCAATGTGGATTTGTCTATTTTACCTGGACATGGAACATTGGGAGGAGGAAACCGTTGAAGGTATTAGCCACGACATCAGAAAATTTATCAAATTATTGGATGTTACCAAGGGAGGGAGGTACATGTTATATGCATGGATCTATTTTTACATGAATGTCTCCTACCCTCTTCCAGCCTCCATAAATATTCATTATTAGGAAAATGTTTGGAGGGAGTCTCTAGATTACGAACAAGTCCCCCTTTAGATGTAGACACTACCATGAATATGTGAATCCTTTTAGGGACCATTTGATCAGTAGAAAGGAAATATTTGAAGAAAATCATTCCTAAAAGGATCCAGTCATTAGGGAAATTTTGAGGTCCAAAATGGGCCTCCTAAGAAAAATGTACAACCCAAATAAAATTTATAAGGACCAATAGGATTCAAGATGATTATGTCAATCATGAGGGATGATTCACCATTTTTTGAGTAAAAATTAAAATGATAATAAAATAAAAAATAATAAAACTACTTTTTCAACTCGTATTTTCAACTTATCTCCCTAAGGTTTTACTCAAATTTCGAGCACGAGTACTCGTTGGATGAAAAACTTAATTCCTCATCCAAGGGGTATCCATGTTACATACTTTTGATCGAACCTGCTACACGAAAAATGATAAATACATGAAAAGTATGATTACAACCACATTTTTCATGTATTTCTCATTTTTCATTTAGCAGGGTCCATCGAAAGTATGCAACATGGGTACTCCTTGGATGAGGAATGTGATTATGCATCTAATGAATGTTGCCACTTGAAATTTGAGTAAACCCATAGGGAGATAACTTGAAAATACAAGTTGAAAAAATAGCTTTTTTTCCCCTGTAAATTTTGATAATGTAATCTAATCTTATTTTATTATTTACACTATTATTTTATAATTTACTTAGGGGACCCATTTTAGACCTGAAAACTCCCCTAATTTGATATGGTAAAACTCTCCCAAAGAAAAATAAATATGAGTCCCCAGGGTACCTCAAATCTTGACTAGAGCTTTAAATATGAAAATAGGATCAAGTCTCTCTCCTCTCTATCAGATGCTCTGAAACACGCTAAAATTAAAACAAGAATGCAATGAGCATAAGGTGAATCCTATGAATATATAAATGATGTAAAAATGTCTCTTGAAGAGCCCCAACAAAATCCATAACCACAAGAAATGATTAGCTCTCCTTCAGAAGAAGATGAAGTGGAAGCCCTACTAGAAGATATGGATCTGGATGACCCATCACTAATTTCCCTTGCAACAAACTGTCATGTAAAATATGTTAAGGACGTTCTAGATCATGAGGCTAGAATTTTGTATAAGGCCTATCATCGAGGCAATCAATTCGAATTGAGTTCCTCACAGTCTCGCCTTGGGGTCAAATGATGGATTTCAAGGTGGTCTCTATGAAAGAGAAAGAAGCCAAAAAATTAAGTCACAAGAGTAATAAGGCGCAAATCCTATAACATGGTGAATGATTAGTGAACTCGGGAAAACTCATGTAATTGTTTGAGGCATTTTCCTCCTAAAAATATTGAATTCTCTATGGAGTTTTCTATGTTGTTATGATTAGCGTAATTATTTTCATAATGACTATTATTAATAGGTATCATGTTAGTCTCAAGTATTTCATGGATTTTAATTCATTTTTGAGAATTCAAGCTATATGTAACTTTTCCTAATTAATGAAAAGATCCATTTATCCCTCCACAAAAATAAAGATATAAATTAAGTTGTTTAATTTATATTTATTATTTCTAATTAAAACTTGATGTAGTGATTTCTAAATTATTTATAACTCTTTTCTATTTATTATAATCAACCTATTGACTTGCATATGTATATTAAATCAAATTGCAAAATAATTTATAACATTCTTTTAAATTATAAAAAATTATACCCAGCAAAAAAACAACATAATTTTAAAAATAAAAATTAACTTCAACAATTATCCATTCTTTTTCTATATCTACAAACTTACTAAAATAACAAACTTATCGTTACATAATCATTAAAAAAAACATTTAGTACAAATAATTAGAAACTTAACATTCTTCACAGAAGTTCCCATGTACACAAGCTTAATGTACAACTTTCCATTGAGGTGTATTTCAAAACAAGTGTCCGATGCAACCAATAGTCCATATCATAATGTTTGTTCGTTTCTTTCAAGTAAGCTATTGCGCTGCCTAAATATAGATCTCGAACGTAGACACACACCTATGCCCCCACGTTAAGCAAGCAGACCTACCCCATTCTGGTCAGGCCGGTATCTCTCCATAAGGAAGGTATCATCAATGCTTAGAGAAATTTCTTCTTAAATCTTCGAGTCAACTAGATAAAAAATAGAGTGATGGACCTCGGATTGAATCCTTATATCTATTTGTGTCATTGAAAATGTTTATGTGTTTAAAAATAAGTTTGAAAACTGTTTGCTGACAGTGCATTTGAATAGCTGAGAAATTGTATGCCCCTCAGAATACAATCTAAATGCGAAATGTTTTTTGATTAATGGTTCAAATACAACATTATCATTCGAAGGTAAATCACAAGCACTATAATTACAAGGAAAGAAATGACCATGAGCGATTTAATTTAAAACCAGTGCAACTTGACCTTCCAGTTTCTTAACAATGACATTTGTCCCATTTAACAGAATCTCTTCATAAAATTTGCCAAAATAATTACAATGCAATGCTACCAATACCATTCTAGAATTCAAACATGGCCCTCTGTCAAATCAATGGCTCAAGGGAAAAGGTTATCTAAGTTTAATCTGAAATCAAACCAATGGATCAAGATAAAAAAAATTATCTTAGTTTAATCACAAATCAAATATGGAACTTTGAATTGCTGGTATTAGATTTCACCTCTAAAGACCTATACTTTCCAAAATACTCATTTTTCCCGAACTACCTTCGTCTATAAGAGTTGAGGTTTAAAATGTAGGTAACTTGCTTATTTTGGAACTACCTCCGTTTATACAATCTTATGCTTGAAATGTAGGTAGCTTGAATATCCAACCTTGAGTGACACTCTTTACATGCTTATATACTTCTTAGCTTGAATATCCAACATTGAGTAATACTCTTTACATGCTTATATATTTCTATCAAGATCTTGGACTGTAGTTGTAAATATAAGTCTTTATTTCTCAATAGAATAATATTAAAAATAATACAGAAATATAATAATATTAAAAATAATAACGTGTGTATTGAAAAAAATTTGTAAAATGGCAAACTGCCATAGTGAAAGTAAAAGTAAATTTACCTAGGTAAATTTACATATTATTTCCATATTGAAAAATAAATATGAAATAGAAAAATGTGATGGTAAATTATAAAGAAAAAAATTCCACTCATAAATAGAACAATAAGTAAATTTATGTGTTACTTTTATATTGGAAAGAAATTGCAAAATAGCAACGTGTAGTTGCTAAAGACTTGTAAATGGAATAATAAGTAAATTTACATCTTAAATTTGACATATAATTTTTTTAAAAATAATATGTTGTAAGATGTTTATTCTAGAATTTGTCCGCATTAGTTTTATATAGTCGAATCGAAATTTGAATTTGAATTTGATAACTATGGCAGTGATAAAAAATAGAAAAATAGAAATCATTGTCGAGATTAATTAAACTATTTTTTTTATTTGTTAAAAGTGGTGAGGTAAAAGTGGTTTCTTTGCTTTTTATTCTCTATCCATAAAACTTGAAATTAGTTGTGCTTTGTATTATTTCAGTTGTGCTTTCTGTTACTACATAATTGCATAAGAGAAAAAAAAATTATAAAAGACTAAATGAAGAGTGATGAGAGAAACTACTTTAAATATGTTTTTTTAACAGAAATTTTAAAAATAACTTAATATTGTTTTAATTATTAATATTAATAAACTATTATATTAATAAATCATAATATTTTTTTAAATTAAATTTATGTATTTTTAAAAATATATATATTATATATCAATTAATTTTATAATAATAATAATAACAATAAAATTAGAATTTAATCAATTTTTATTTTTTTTAATTTAGTAATGTAAAATGTATAACGAGATAAGTATTTGATACTTATTATTCCTATCACATAGAATATGTATATTGATTTCGAATTAATTGAAAAAAATAAAACAACAATTACGAATTTAATATTATAAACCAATCTAATTTATTTTTTAAATATTGCTGTTTGGTATTTTTGTTGCACTTTGATTGGTTTATGCTGAAATTTTATTATGCATGTCGGTGTACCAACGATCCTAGGTTCATAAATGAGGTTACGGTACGATACGTATTCATAAATTTCAACCCAATTAATCCAAAGTGACGATATAAAGGTCAAATAGATTGTGTGTAAATGTGCTACCTTATTCAACGTATTCTCTTCGATCAGCATTACTATCACTTACAATAGTAATGTGTGTTGTATTCTTTGTTTAAATTTATTTATTTCGAATTTACAGGTTTCTTTAATATTTTTATAATTATTAATTTAGAAATATTTATTATATTAATATGTTATATATGAATGAAAGGGAAATTTATTTTATTTTTATAGATTATTTTTATTAATAAGTGATTTGAAATGGTTTTTAAACGTAAAAATATATGTATCTTATATTATATAATCATTTGATTTTTTTATATATAATTAATGTGAAATTCGTATTAGATTGGAAAAGTTTCGTTTATTTTTTTTTATTGAAAATATTAGATATCATTTTGGGATTCAACTGCGTTAAGTAAGTCATTAACGTATGACCATTTCCATGAGAGGTAGTCGTAACTGACTAATTTCTCATGATTTTTGAATAGTTCACTTAGCACTCATTGCATCGGGTGATGCTCACAGGGGTGAAGAAGTGGGATTGAAACTAGTGAAATGTGGAGAACGAATCACATAGCATCAATCATCACTTCCGGGGCTTGCACCCGGTAACCAGGACTTCCCAGGAGGTCACCCATCCCAGAACTCCCGATGCAATGAGTGCTAAGTGAACTATTCAAAAATCATGAGAAATTAGTCAGTTACGACTACCTCTCATGGAAATGGTCATACGTTAATGACTTACTTAACGCAGTTGAATCCCAAAATGATATCTAATAATGCACTGCGTAAATCCCCTATACTTAAATTGAAAATATTGTAATTTTGATAATTTTAGAGGAAAATAAGTTATAGAAATGTTAAAGATAAAATTGTTTTTACAAATGATTTTTTATTACTGTGTTATTATGTACTTACCAAATATAAATAACAAATACAAATATAATAGATGAGTGTAATAAATATAATATATGAGTGTAATAAATATAATATATGAGTGTAATAGGTTGGATCTATCTTTAAAAAATGATAGAGATAAAATTATTTTTATAAATGATTTTTTATTATTTTATTATTATTTACTTAATATAATACATAAGTGTAATTGTAAAATTTGAATAAATTATGAATAATTTGTTATCTAATTTTTAAAATATATAGTGTTTTAATGCGTTATATATTAATTTTATTTTTTATTTTGAAATTATATATATATATATATCAAATTAAATACTAATTTTTAATATTTATTAAAGAAAAAATATCAGAAATATTAAATAAAAAATATATTATATTAAAACTGGATAGTACTACAAGATTGCTATAAGATATATAATTATAGTCATTATATTTAATGTTATAGTAGTATAATATTAAGACACAGCATAATATAATAATTTTATTATTCTTACTTATGGATTATAATAATTTTAATGATATTGGTTAAATAAGCCATTAAACTAATAACCTTAATATAGTGATATTCATATTAATAGTTATTATCTTCTTATGACTTTCACACATAGGTAATGTATGAACATTACACCTTAACATATGATAGTTATTATCCTATAGTTAAATACCTATACTAATATTAAGATTATAAGTAAATTATAATAATTAAGGTCATTATTAAGATATCCTAATTAAATATTTATGTTAGATCCCTAAATTATAATTAGGTAATTACACCTTAAGATATCATAGTTACTATCCTATAGTTAAGTACCTATACTAATATTAAGATTATAGGTAAATTATAATAATTAAGGTCATTATTAAGATAACTTAATTAAATACTTATATTAAATCCCTAAATTATAATTAGGTCTTAAGCCATATATAATAAGTATAAGATATTAATATAACTCTATAAATTAGTAAGCCCCAAGAGTTAGCTTAATTGGTCAAATCAAGTGCCTCGCCAATGGGAGGTCACAGGGTCGAATCCCGAAAGCTCTTGGGGTTAGGTCAGTAAATAGGCCGAGGGGTGTTGATGCGGGTCGAGGGACGTAGGCTGAGGAGGGGTGTTGGACGTAGGCCGAGGAGGGGTGTTGATGCGGGTCGAGGGACGTAGCGGCTACCCATTGACCCACCCATTGACCCGGGTATCCATGAACCAGTAAGTGAAAAAAAATAACTCTATAAATTAGTTAATATGATATATGTATTATATAGGGTAAAAATTAATAGATATTAATATTACTATATAATACAATATTACCTAATATATATATATATATATATAGTTGTACTACAAAAGTAATGAATAATCTTATTAAACAATTCAACGGCAACAAATGCAGCTAATTAATAAAAGCATTTAATGCAAAAGGTATGGGATAATATGCGAGAATTAATCATCATCTCGACACATGACTAATCCTCCTTTATCTACATCTATGATATAGTCCACTGCACCACACATTCTCTATGGTTCAATTTCATACCATAATAATCTACTCATGCTCAATAAATTCAATAGTAGAATCAACTACATGCTGTAAGTAAAATGTGTCAATTTTACATACAATAGTTAATAAATTTGTCCCATTATATCTTTATTGTCTTTTCCTTTAATTTAACTATATTTAAACACAAAAAACGCCAAATATGAATTTTTTGCTTTTTATTTTAATTTAAATATATCTTTGTATATTTATTAATTATTTCATTTATATAATTACATAAAAAATTGTTGAAAATAAAATATAATTCTTAGCGTGTTTCAGTTCCTCTCCACACTACTACAATATCCCGCCGTCCTGGTCTTCGTATCTCTTGAGTATCTGTGCAAACTTCAACAAAGCCAATCCACACAGATTGTTGTATCTGCCTCCCCAGTGCATTAGTTTCTGCGTACAAAAGCTTGGTCACTTCATCGCGAGGCTTGGTCACTTCATCTGCCTTCACTACAGGAATGGCGAGGCTTGTGGGGTAGCAAGTCCCTGCCTTGAGCGCCTGTTTGACTTAGGTTTATGGAGCATAACCGTGCTCCACCATTATCAAAGTACGAACAGTTGATTTATTTACAGAACAAAAGCTAAAGCCTTTCAAATACAGAGATCCGGGAGCTACAGTTGAAGAATCTGTTGTTCCATATAAAGACTGATACCTAGAAGAGAGAGCAACATACCATCCCACCTCTTTCTCCAAGCCCTCGCGCCCAACTTCGTCACTTTCTTTCTCCCAACTTCTTTGGGAGATTTATTTCGTCAAGCCAGAAACAATAGGAATAGGCTAATTAAAGAAAGTTTATGTGACAACTTAAGGCATGAGGCCATTCTTTACACTCCACTAAAAGACAAATCTGGAAATAAAAAGCTCTGTCTACGTGTTATTTTGTTGCTTCAACAACAATTAAATTCGTTCTAGATAAACATCTGCTTGGTAAGGCCTCACAATTGAACTGAGGTCAGATAAGTTTTTTTTAGTGTTAATCTCCCTAATACATAAGTTCCAGTTGGATTTAATCGATATCGAATACCAGTTCCGGCGAATGTGCGAGTTTGACCCACAACATCTATTTGAGAGGCGCTAAAAACAGTTGATGATCCGGGAGAGCCACATACAGTAGTTTATATAAAGCAAGTATCAGTGAATGATCGAACGACTCACCTTGTTTATGAATCCATTGTGATCTACAGAAAGAACCCATTTTAGCAACTTATATAGATTCCGAGCAATCTCATTCACGACAATTGAAAATGAGTGAAAATGTAGAAAGACGTTAACAACAAATCCCCGTTGAAGTCGATACATGGAGCATATAGCCGCACCAGTTTTCTGATGACCATCAACATAAAGGGTATAAGTTGTTCCCTGCTGCTAGGAGAGTAACAAAAGTAGGTCGGTCTTCTCCCGAAGGTATGTAATATCTTTGGTGCACGCGGGAAATTGTTGTTTTTCGGTGGCTAGTTTTCGTGGTTGGTGGTGTAAATGTGTTAGAAAACCTGCACAGATGAATCTAGCTAGTAAATGTTGAACACACAGCTTTGCAGAGAAAAAACACTAAAAGAAAATCGAAAGAACAAAAGAATGATTCATTAGAAAATAGGTTACAATGCTCATGATATAGCATTACTGGGTGAAGGTCTCAAGGTAATGCACCATAGTGGTGATCAATGAGAAGACTCAACACCTACAACAAGCTCCGGACAGAACTAGCTAGTTACGGAGTGAAAGAAGGAGCAAATCAGGGAGTAAATCATGCAGAAGAACTAACCAGTTGAGGAGTTAAAGAAGGAGAAAATGAAGGAGTAAATCATGCAGAAGAACTAACCAGTTGCGGAGTTAAAGAAGGAGAAAATCAAGGAGTAAATCATGCAAACGAAATCTTGCGTGTAGTTCCATGCTCTAACTAAGAGTCCGTATGTAGGTGTGTAGTAGTTCCAACACCCCGCATGAACACCACTATGGGAAAAAATAGAAATTGGGCCCTGGCAACTAAGGCCAAAGGTCACCCAAAATACAGTGCAATTTGTACTAAAATTGAGGAAAGAGAGAAAACCTCATGGGAACCCCCCCCTCTCAAAAGACAATTTAATCAAAAGAAAAGAGAAGGAAAAGGCAGTTGCTAAGCAACTGTGTCCTTCACTCCAAGACGACCGTGCAGAGAGCGAAACTTCTACTCAGTGAATTTCTTGGTGAAGATATCTGCAGTTTGTTTTGCTGAAGGACAGAACTGCAAATCAATGACCCAATCATGTTCTAAGTCTCTGATGTAGTGCATATGGATCTCTATGTGCTTCGTCCGCTACCGTTGTATTGGATCCCTGCAAAATTTGAGAGTGCTCTGGTTTTCACACCAGATGACAATTGGCTGGTGGAACTGGACGCCCAACTCAGTGAGGAAGTGTTGTAGCCACAGAGCCTGAATGGTGATGTTGACTACTCCTCTGTACTTGGCCTCAACTGAAAAGAGAGCAATAGCAGCCTGCTTCTTGCTTGAACAACAGATAGGGCCAGATCCTAGACTGAGTGAATATTTGGAGGTGGACTTGGGATCAATTTTGCCTCCCGCCCAATCAGAATCTGTGAAGCCAAGGAGATTCAATGCAGTGCTTGCTGCATAGTGAATATCGAAGGTGATGGTGCCTTGCACATATCGGAGGATGCGCTTGGCAGCATTCCAGTGTAGCTCATGCAGCTCCTGCAGGTATCTGGAAACTGTCCCTACTGCATAGGAGAGATCTGGTCTGGAGTGGGTGAGGTACAATAAGCTCCCCACTAGCTGTCGGTAGAGAGTGTTGTCAACTAATGGAGTATCACCTCCATCCTCAAGGTGGACCCCAAACAGAAAAGGAGTCAGTGCTGGCTTGCAGTCAGCCATGCGAAATCTCTCGAGGAGATCCCATGCATACTTGGCCTAAGAGAGTTTGATGCTTGTGGCATCCTGGCTGATCTCAAGATAAATAAAGAAGTGTAATGGACCCATGTCTGTCATCAAGAACCTAACATGCAAGGCCCTCTTGACTATAGCAATGGCTGAAGCCGAGCTGCCAGTGATTAGGAGATCATCCACATGCAAAACTAAGATAACAAGAGAATCATGTGTCCTGAGCATGTAAACATTCAGATCAGACTTACATCTTTCAAATTATTGTGACAAGAGAAAAGAATCCATCTTCGCATACCAAGCTCTCCGGGCCTACTTAAGGCCATAGAGAGATTTCTTCAGTCTGTAGACAAAAAATGAATCCTGAATGAAACCATGTGGCTGCTCCATGTAGATCTCCTCAGATAGGTCTCCGTGAAGAAACACATTCTTCACATCCATTTGATGTACTTCCTACCCCTGGGTAGCCGCAAGGGCAAGTGTAAGGCGTATGGAATCCATCTTTTCTACTGGAGCAAAGGTCTCGTCATAATCATTGCCATGCACTTGTTGGAAGCCTTTGCCTACTAGCCTTGATTTCTGTCTGGTGATTTGCCCATTTGCAGCACTCTTGGTCCTGTAGACCCATTTGCATCGGACAAGTTTCCTTCCTGAAGGAATGGGGACCAAATCCCAGGTCTGGTTCTCGAGGAGGGAGTTATACTCCTACTCCATGGTGGACTCCCAAGATGGATGCCTAGTAGCCTCAGCATAATACTGTGGATCAGAAGAATGAACCAAATGATAATGCCATGATGGCGATGGTTCAATGGCAGTGAGGACAAGAGGAGGCTAAATAAACTCTGAGCTAGGCCTCTGCAGATCAGAATTATCCCCCACAAGACCATTTCTAGCAGCTAGGTGGTCTTGTGCATATATCTCACATAAGCTCCTTGTTCTTTGATTTATGACAGGGCAATATGATTCACTGTTGGAAGCCCGATCTGGGCTTGGATGTGGATCATCATATGCATGCACTAGATTTCTATCTGAAGACTCTGTCTCTGCATCTACATGCTCTACCTTAGCATATGCATGCTCTGTATCTGTATCTGAGTGTACTGATTCATCATCTCAGACATGAGGTAGATAAAAGGTGTCTGCATGTGGAAATTGAGGTGCATGCGAGAGACTTTCCTTAAATTTGACACTTTGCTCAATGATGAGCTTTTCCGTAGAGGAAATCAGGAGATAGTATCCCTTCACACCATCAGGGTATCCAACAAAGATGCACTCAATGCTCTGTGGATCAAGAGCTTTTCTCTTTTCAGAGGGGATCCTGGCCCATGCTCGGGAGCCGAAAACACGGAAGTGGGTGACCTCTGGTTTAGTGTCGCTCCAAGCCTCAAAGGGGGTCTGATTCTTGACAGACCTATGAGGAGATCTATTATGGATGTAGTTAGCACAATTAAGTGCTTCAACCCATAGCTTATGAGGCAGTGACTTAGCATGCAACATGCAGGAAGCCATCTCTTTGAGAGATCAGTTCTTTCTCTCAACAACTCCGTTCTGCTATGGAGTGTATGGAACTGTGTACTGCAACTGTATGTCGGACTGAAGGAAAAGGTTCCGAGGTGCTGTGTTAACATATTCCCCCCCATTGTCTATACATAGGGCTTTGATCTTTCTCTCTGACTGTGTCTCAACTAGTGCTTTGAAATCTTCAAAGTGCGCAAAAACTTCAGATTTGGTCGTGAGAAGATAAACCCAAGTATACCGTGAGAAATCGTCAATAAATGTAAGCACATACCTTGCTTTGTTGATGGAAGGATGAGGAAAAGGCCCCATGAGATCACTATGGATCAGATCTAGAGGAGAGGATGCTCTGTGAGTCTTGCCAGTGTCAAACTTTTCTCTAGGATGTTTTCCAAGGACACACCCTTCACAAACTCCTTTGGAGAAATTGATATTTGGCAAGCCTTCCACCATCTCATTCTTGTTTAGCTGTTGCATATACCTGTAATTTAAGTGACCAAACCTCTCGTGCCAAAGCCTACTACTATCATCAACATGTGTAAGCAATACAGAGGATTCAGATTCAATAAATTTAGAAAATGTATACAGTCTGGCTCCATTGTTTACCTCAACGGTTGCAATTTTGGAGCTGCTATGTAGGTCACATATGTTCACTGCATCTGGAATGAATTCCACTCTCTTTCCGGTGCCGGAATGAGTGATCTGATAAACTGAAAGTAGGTTTACCGAAAGCTTTGGAACATGAAGCCCATCTTCAAAGCTTCCGTGTAAAAGTTCCACTCTACCTTTTTCGGTGACCTCAATAGGTGAGTCATCTCCCATGAGGATGGGAGGTCCTTTGCATGCATCCAAAGAGGAATAGACTTCCTTTGTAGCAGCCATATGATGTGATGCACCAGAATCTATAATCCATGCATCAGGAGAAGAATTAATCGCAACTAAAGCATGAAATTTGTTACCTTTCCCGTGTGGCAGATCCTCAGTTTTCTTCTTGGCGCCCTGAGGGATGTGGTCCCCAAGGTTGTGCTTCTGAAGAATTTTTGCCATTTGGTCAATTTATTTCTTCATGCAAGAGGATTCTGGATGGAATCCTCTTTGACAGTAGGTGCATCTATTTCCTTTATCCCCTTTCTCATTTCTAGAGCCAGAGGAGTCATTAAAGGGGTTGGTGTACCCTTCCTTCTTTGGATGGGAATGTTCTTTTCCCTTGTCTTTTTGCTGCTGATTTTTCTGATTTGAATCAGATCTGTGATTTTTATTATGGCTGTCGTCATGCACAACAAGTGCATGTGCTTTTGGAGGTTTGATTTTCCCCATGCCAATTAGTTTATCTTGCGCAAAAATAAGGGACTCCATAAATTCTTTGAGAGAAGGCATAGTGTAGGATTTACCTGTTACGAGCCTTACTAAATGAAATGTACACAAAAAAATGGAGTATTCCGGTCCGAGCTTTGACATAATAGAGATAACTTGGCGACTCTCCTCCTTGGATTTGTCAACTCCATAACCCTTTAGTTGCAGCAATAGATCATTATATTTGGTGAAGAAGTCTTGAATTCTGTCATAGTTCGGTGGATCCAATGACAGCAAATCCACTTCGAGGAGATGTCCTTTCATCTCATCCTATTTCCTCTAGAGTTCTTCAACCTTTTTCCAAATCTCATTGGGAGTATTGCAGGCAGATAGATAAAATTGCAACTCTGGAGAGATACACATGCATATGGATCCATGGGCCTCATCCATACAGTTGAGGTACTTGGATTTATCTATGGCTGAAGTGGGTTCCACTTCTGTAGCCATGGTAATCCTATATAACCCTTTATGAATAAGGTATCGAGCCATTTGGTCCTTCCATTCGTGAAAGTTTTACGGTGTTAGGATCGATGCTTTGGGAAGCTCCATTTTCTATCAATCTTTGATCTCCAAGTTGTAATACCTGCAAAATAAAGTACTGGTTCACCTTTTATCTAGCAACCTGTGGGCTCTGATACCATGTAAATGCGTTAGAAAACCTGCATAGATGAATCTAGCTAGTAAAGGTTGAACACACAACTTTGCATAGCAAAAACACTAAAAGAAAATCGAAAGAACAAAAGAATGATTCATTAGAAAATAGGTTACAATGCTCATGATATAGCATTACTGGGTGAAGATCCCAAGATAATGCACCATAGTGGTGATCAATGAGAAGATTCAACACCTACAACAAGTTCCGAAGAGAACTAGCCAGTTGCAGAGTAAAAGGAGCAAATCAGGGAGTAAATCATGTAGAAGAACTAACCAGTGGCGGAGTTAAAGAAGGAGCAAAACAGGGAGTAAATTATGCAGAAGAACTAACCAGTTGCGGAGTTAAAGAAGGAGAAAGTCAAGGAGTAAATCATGCAGAAGGAATCTTTCATGTAGTCCCATGTTCTAACTAAGAGTCTAGATGTAGGTGTGTAGTAGTTCCAATAGGTGGTTGTTTATGTGTGCTCTAGTTTGCATGTCCTTGGCGATTATGTATTGTTATTAGTCACATATACCGCTCTAGGTGTATGGTGTTAGAGGTTGGTGGTTGTGTTTGTGTGCTTTGGTTTATGGGGTTTTGTGGGCTTCTAGTGACTTATTCATTTCTCTCTTAGTTTGTCTTTCATATATACTCTATCACTCAAGCTGCGGACGACTACTGTACGTTTGATGCTGCATTATCTTTCTGGGTGATTTTTTTTCCCTTTATAGTTTTCGAGGACATTCATTAACAATTCAGTATAGTATGCCAGGTTCCACTCTGGATGTTCTTGTTCCACTTCTAAAATCAGAGATATTCCATATCCTTTTTTCACATAGAGATATTCCATATCCTTTTTTTCACACCATTTTGCATTCTTATATGCATTATTAAGACTCATTCCCATTCAACTCCGCGATGTCGAGATGCCTATCTTGACAGACTTTCTTTTGATTTCTTGCCCACAACTTTACTAGGGGAGGGTTCATGTTTTCAACCTATTAGTTACTACTCCCTTCATGTTTTCAGCCTATCAGTTACTAGTTACTACTCCCTCTGGCGACGCTGGTGTAACTCTTTCATTATATCTCGGCCATGCAAGTATTTTGGAATCGTATTGTGTAATAGGTGGTAGTCTTACTAGGGATGCTACTATATTTGTTTTTGTGATGGTTTTTAGTGTGTTTCAGGCAAAATTCGACACTGGGTTTTTCCCTTCATCTTGCATGCTCTAGTTTCTCTAGTGGCATGGGGCATTTCCCAGTATCGGATTATTTCATTTTCGACAATATTTGAATTCACACTTGGCGGGCAGATGGAATCTTAATTTCTGGATTGACAGGGGTCTGTATCACAACACACATATCCTTCTGACATTTTGGACTATGGATTCTTACGTGTTGATCTGACCAATTGGGCACTATTCATTTTTGTTCCACAGAGATATATTACTTCAATTTCAAGATTCCAAATTGGCGGCGGGCTTCCTCGATTAGCAATATCTAGGTTTGTCTATGTCCGAGTTTTGATATTCTCCCTGGGATCGTGGATCCCAAAACATTCTTGTAGGGATTTCTATTATTTTCACCCCGTGTTTCACCTACCACCCCTGTCCCCAGTTAATTTCTCTTATTTATGTCCGATTTTATTGATAATTTCTATATCTGAATTACTCTTTCCAATACATGTCCTGGACCAACTCGTTTGGGCCCAACACATCAGCTCATGAACCCTTATTCGTGTGATCCTCGAGGCTGAATCAATTCACCATTCTCTCTGTGGATCTGTGTGGGGGATGGGCCCTTCGCACCCACAAGTGGAGCCCCCATGTGCTGGGCGGGGTCTTTGGATAGATGGCAGGCATGCTACTTTTGATTCACATGGGGCTCGTAGAATGAGTGATGTCCGACAGGGTGGTCAAAAATGTCGTTCCATTAAAATTACCACCCCGGATCCATTTCTTAGTTTTGGCCATGGCGTCCTCATCGACATGGTCACCAGTTTACAGAAAATAGCTCTTATTGGTAAATGGAATTTTGCTAATGTTGATGAAGGCAAGATGAGGAGTTAGTTGGAATCGAAATGGAAGTCCTTACTCAACTATGTGGCCTCTATGGTTCGGCTTATGGGTGGATGGTACAACTTCCATTTCCTCTGCCAAGAGGATTTACTCAAAATTCAGGCACTTCCATGGATCAAAAGACAAGGTTTTCTTGCTTTACACTCTTGGTATATCAGATTCAATCCTCTGAAGGAGACGTCAGAGAATAAGCTCATCTGGGTAAAGCTACCGAGCTTGCCAATTAAATTTTGGATCAAACAAGTGTTTATGGATATTGGGAACGCAAATTAAAAATTTGTATATGTTAATCCGAAGTGCCTCGGTTCCCGCGATAAAAGAGTCGCATGGATTTTGATTGAGGAAGATTACTGTGGTGGGTTTCTGGACCATATTGAGCTGCAATGGGTGGATACTCACTTGGTGCAGCATTTGAACTTCTTTGGTGTACCTTTTCGCTGCCTCATATGCCACCACACTGGCCACCTTATGGCTTAGTGTCCATGAGGGAAGGGTGGTTATCGCTTTCCACGTGGTCATCATCAAATAGGAGCAAAATATATGGACGGAAGATGACCAAAATATTACAAGACTAGTCAGGGGAAGAATGTTCATCTAGGTGGTGTTCTAAATTATCCAGGTAATCTGACACATTCTACACTATTTCATTTTGTTGCCTCACTCCCTAAGGCTAATGATGAGTCGGTTGCCATATATCTTCCATCATCACCTTGGCATCTGAACATTCAAACACTCCCAACATCGATGACTCATCCCAGATGGAACAAAATCCCCTTCTTTTTGTTCCTACTCCCTCCCCTCTGGATTATGTTCCTACGTAGATGATGTCTTTCTACATCCCCTCCACATCGCACATTACATACTCTCTGGCTCACATACACTCTCCATCCATGCACCCACCTATTATGACTCCTACTCGACCTATTTTCCCTAGGTCTCTGGTGACTTCACCGACTAACTCGGTTAACAACGACTTATATTTTCTACTACGAAAGAAGACCCTCAACCTCCGTTCGATCACAATCCATAAACCTCTGACTTCTTCTTCCCCATTCATCAACCCATCCTCGGCCGGAAACATCACTGTCAGAAGGAAGCAAAATATGGGTAGTCGTCATGTACGTGGGCATTCCCGTTATACTAATACCTACCCTTTTGATCCTCATTCTTTGATAGACATTCCTATTGCATCTCCCATTTCACCTTGGTCCCTTAGATATTTCCTGCCTGAATCTGGTCCATCATGAACTTCATGTTATCAACGAATATCCAAGGTTTGCGGGCATCCCAAAAATTTCTCGCCCTCAAGGAACTTTTTCTCTCTTCTTGTCCCTACATTATTCTCATTCAAGAAACAATGCATCGGGTAAGAGAGGTGATAAACTAATTCAGGCAGATGCTCTCGGACTAGCATATGGTGGCCACGGATGCTACTGGTTGATTGGGGGGTCTGGCTGCCCTATAGGATCCACGATGGGACAAGATGATTCTTCTGGCAGGGCACATCAGAGGTCTACCGGGGAGGATGTGTGTTTTAAATATATATGCCTCGTATGGAGAACGACATATTTTTTGGCAAAACTTGTGCTTTTCTAGAATTATTCATCTCATTACTCTGATTATGGCGGGCGATTCGAACTGCACTATAGATTTAGAAGAGGTTTGGGGTCGGTCCCGAAGCATTGATAATATGGCTGACATGTTAAAAAAATTATTAATGATCATAACCTGGTTGATATATGTCCTTTTAAAATTGTGCCTACCTACGATAATGATAGGGCTGGCAATGAATATGTTGCCAAAAGGCTGGAACGCTTCCTACTACATGAAAAAATGGTGGAAAAGCTCGGATGTGTATAATCCAATATCTTTAATAACTTTACATCTGACCATCACCCCATAATTCTTACTTGGCATCGTTGGTATCTAAGATACAACATGCCTTTTAAATTCAATCATGTTTTGCTAGAAGACCCTGATTTCGAAGTCCTGATAAGAGATTTCTAGATACGGGACCATGGTGTAAATATTTCCCCCATGGCCATTATACAGGACAAACTTGGTGCCTTGAAGACCATGGTAAGGTCATTGGAACAAGGGAAGAAGGCACAACAGAAAAATGATCTAAATGATATGAACATGGCCCTGGTGGCTTTACAACATCACATGTCCTCTCATTTCCCATCGGTTGCGGTGCAAGACAAAATTCGTGCACTTGAGCTAAAAAAGAAGCAAATCCTTCACCAAATGGTATTGACTTGGTGACCAAAGAGCAGGGCCATATGAATTTGGGAGGGAGATAATAACACTAAGTTGTTTCATCGTTATGTAAACCACAGAAGGAAGGTTAACTCAACTTGGGAGATCTCTAATGTTGATGGCAATTGCGTTCAGTCGCAACAAGAGATTACTAGATTGGGGGCTACACACATTGAACAAGCATATTTTCGACCAGAAAAGTGTTTATGGGAATTGGGAATGCAATTGGAAAATTTGTATATGTTGATCCGAAGTGCCTCAGTGCCTGTGATAAAAGAGTCGCATGGATTTTGATTGAGGAAGATTACTGTGGTGGGTTTCTGGACCATATTGAGCTGCAATGGGTGGATACTCACTTGGTGCAATATTTGAACTTCTTGGGTGTACCTTTTCGCTGCCTCATATGCCACCACACTAGCCACCTTATGGCTCAATGTCTATGAGGGAAGGGTGGTCATCGCTTTCCACGCGGTCATCTTCAAACAGGAGAAAAAGATATGGACAATGAACGACTAGAATATTACAAGACCGGTCGGGGGAAAAATGTTCATCCAGGTGGTGTTCTAAATTCTCCAGGTAATCTGACACACTCTACACTATTCCATTATGCTGCCTCACTCCCTAAGGCTAATGATGAGTCGGTCCCCATATATCTTCCATCATTACCTTGGACATCTGAACATTTAGGCACTCCCACCATTGATGACTCATCCCCGACGGAACAAAATCCCCTTCTTTCTATTCCTACTCCCTCCCCTCTGGATTATGTTCCTACGTAGATGACGTATTTCGACGTCCCCTCCACATCACACATTACATACTCTCTGGCTCACATACAGTCTCCATCCATGCACCCACCTATTATGACTCCTGCTTGACCTATTTCCCCTAGGTCTCCAGTGACTTCACCGACTATCTCGGTTGACAACGTCTTCGATTTTCTACTACAAAAGAAGACCCTCAACCTCTGTTCCCTCACAATCCATAAACATTTGACTTCTTCTTCCCCATTCATCAGCCCATCCTCAGCTGGAAACATCACTGTCAGAAGGAAGCAAAATAGGGGTAGTCGGCAATTCCGTGGGCATTCCCGTCATACTAATACCAGCCCTTCTGATCCTCATTCTCTGATAAACATTCCTATTGCATCTCCCATTTCACCTCGGTCCCTTAGACATTTCTTACCTAATTCTAGTCCATCATGAACTTCATCGTATCAATGAATATCCAGGGTTTGCAGGCATCCCAAAAATTTCTCGTCCTCAAGGAAATTTTTCTCTATTCTTTTCCCTACATTATTCTCAATCAAGAAACAATGCACCGGATAAGAGAGGTGATAAACTAATTCAGACGGATGCTCCTGGACTAGCATATGGTGGCCACGGATGCTGCTAGTTGATTGGGGGGATTGGCTGCCCTATGGGATCCCCGATGGGTCGGGATGATTCTTCTGGTAGGGCACATCAGAGGTCTACCTGGGAGGATTCGTATTTTAAATATATATGACACGTACGGAGAACGACACATTTTTTGGAAAAACATATGTTTTTCTAGAATTATGCATCTCATTACTCTGATTATGGTAGGCGATCTGAACCGCACTATAGATTTAGAAGAGGTTTTGGGCCGGTCTCAAAGCATTGATAATATGGCTACCATGTTTTAAAAAATTATCAATGATCATAACCTGGTTGATATATGTCCTCTTAAAATTGTGCCTACCTGGGATAATGATAGGGTTGGCGATGAATATGTTGCCAAAAGGCTGGACCGCTTCCTACTACATGAACAAATGGTGGAAAAGCTCGGATGTGTACAATCCAATATCTTTAGTAACTTTACATCTGACCATCACCCCATCATTCTTACCTGGCATCACGAGTATTTAAGATACAACATGCCTTTTAAATTCAATCAAGTTTGGCTGGAAGATCCTAATTTTGAAGTCCTGATAAGAGATTTCTGGATACGGGACCGTGGTGTAAATATTTCCCCCATGGTTGTTACATAGGACAAACTTGGTGCCTTGAAGGCCATGGTAAGGTCATTAGGATGAGGGAAGAAGGCACAACAGAAAAAGGATCTAAATGATATCGACATGGCCCTAGTGGCTTTACAGCATCACATGTCCTCTCATTTCCCATCGGTCACGGTGCAGGACAAAATTCGTGCACTTGAGCTAAAAAAGAAGCAAATCCTTCACCAAATGGTATTGACTTGGTTCCCAAAGAGCAGGGCCATATGAATTCGAGAGGGAGATAAGAACACTACGTTGTTTCATCGTTATGCAAACCACAAAAGGAAGGTTAACTCAACTTGGGAGATCTTTAATGCTGATGGCAATTGTGTTTAGTCGCAACAGGAGATTACTAGATTGGGGGTTGCACACATTGAACAAGCAGATAGGCGCGGGGTCTCGAATGTGAGGAGGATAAAGTATGGGGGATAAGTGAATATGCTTTGATGTTTGATGAGGAGGCAAATGTGGCATTATATAAGGTTGTCTTAGTTGAAGAGATCCATTAGGTGTTGAAATCTCTTAAGGGGGACAAAACCCCGGGTCCAGATGGTTGGATGGTTGAGCTATTTACCTATTTTTATGATCTTTTCTAGGAAGATCTACTTGCCATGGTGGAGGAATCTAGACAACAAGGGTTTATACACTCACACATAAACTCTACATACATCGCTCTCATCCTAAAGAAGGTGACAACATGCACTTTTTCTGACTATCGGCCTGTCTCACTCTGTAATCTTATTTATAAGATTATCTCGAAGACTATTGCAACCAGCATAAAACACATACTATCGAAGTGCATATCCCCTAAACAATATGGATTCTTACAAGAAAGACAAATTCACGATGATGTCGCTATTGCACAAGAATTCTTACACTAGATTCATGTCAAAAAAATTATTGTTGTTGTTATGTAGGTTGATCTCCAAAAGTCATAAAACTTTCTAGATTGGGGATATCTACAGATGGTTCTTCAGAAGATCAAGATACAGATGAAAGGATCTAATCGATAATGGCATGCATTACAAATGTCAGGTACGTTGTTGTTATAAATGGTTATCCATCTCGTTTTTTTTGGGCGGGAAGGGAACTTAGACAAGGATGCTCTCTTTCTCCCCTTTTTTTCATACTTGCTATGGATGGTTGCACTATTCACATTAAAAAAGTTGTGGTAGAGGGCCAATTTGATGCACTTAACATTGGTAGACAAATTACATTCTATCACAGTTTCTTTGTTGATGATGTTATGATTATGGGGATGATATATATATTTAAATCGCTTACATTATCTTATATATTCAACAAATTTCGATGGGCCATGAGCCTCATTATGAACTTACTGAAATCTACTATTTTATATGGCTCCTGTGATTTGCATGACATTGCCTATATACAGAGAATTTTCGGGGTGGGAGTAGATTCACAGGAAGTGGGCATGAAATATTTGGGATATCACATTAAGCCCTGTAAGTATAGGAATAATGATTGGTTGTGGATTTTTTATCGCCTTTACAACAAAATCATGCATTGGGAATTTAGATGCCTCTCATTGGGAGGATGTATTACACTCACACAGTTGGTGCTCACCAAGCTGGGTGTATATTGGGCTCAATTATATAGCATTCCCCAACTTATTATTAACTCCTTACACCGTATTATGGCTCAATATATTTGGTCTGGGGTGGCACAAAATTTTAAATATCACCTGTTAAAATTGGAGAACATTCCTATACTGAAAAAGCCGGGAGGATGGGGTGTGTTAAACCTACAACATTTTGGATGGGCGTTGTTGTTGAAGTCACTGTTGAGCGATATATTTGGAGAGGGCATATGGGGCAAAGTGATAAGATATAAATATCTAAAGAACAAATATTTTGTATATTTGATGCATTGGGGGACCATCGATATTCCCACGGGATTGGCTATATGGCTTAGCCTTATCAAGATCAAAAATGTATTTCTTCAAAATCTATACTAGCATTTTGACACAAGACACCGATAATGATAGGCGGAGATCGAATTCTTGGTATGTGTCAGGAATCAATCATATCTTTGGATTTAACTCATGTTTTGAATAGAAGGGGAGTCTTCTATTGGAACCAAGTCATCCAGGTATGGCTTGGACACGTTCCTATTTGGAAGAGGGCCAATGCTATGGGATTATCAGGCAAGATCGCTCTTGAATGAGAGCACATCAGAAACATGATGAAATCCATTGGTATATGTTGAGATCGACGAGGAGATCATATCACATGGGATGGCAAGAAAAAGATAGGGGAGATTGAGGTGGCAAACACCTATTACAATCTTTGTACATAAGAACTTCACACTGAGGCATGTTGGTTCTACAAATTTTGGCACGCTAAATTGCCCACTAAGAACATGATGTTTCATTGGATTATTTGGAAAAATAAAAATCTTAATTGGGATAACCTACCAAAGAGAAATCGGCAGGGGTTGGGGATTTTCTATCTCTATTGGAATGAAGGGGAGGACAACAATCATTTATTCTAAAAATTTCCATATTCTGTCCGCATATCGCGCTATTTAAATGTAAAATTTGGTACTCCATATATACAATACGTGAATATTTATGATTTTTTATATTGGAGGAGTGAACAATGTATCACATGGAGGCTGGTTCCACTATCTCCCATGGAGGTTGGTTCCACTATCTCACATGGAGGCTGGTTCCTGTAGGGTTTTTTGATGGGGCATCCCAAAGAGGGATGTGTGGTTGCGGTTTTTGACTCAAGTTTTTAGAAGAACAAGAATACCGTGTACACTAGAGTGCTGGTAGGGGCACAAACATGAAGGAAGAAGCCATGACACTTTGGGTGTTACTTTGGTTCGCGCATTTCGTGGACATACCTTCCATGCATATTTTTGGGGATTCTCAGATCATTATAGACCATATTTTGGGAAAAAACAAGACAAAACACACTCCATGGGTGGCTATGTCAGATTGAGAAGCTTTGGGCTACTTTTTGAGACCCCAAAATTCAGCATATTGGTGGGGAACATAACCAAAATGCAGATCACATGCCCAAACTGGGTCTATTGGTTGAACCAGATGGTATGAACATCGATATAAAGATGGGATAACTTTCTATGAATGATGGATGTCTTCTATTTCCGGGATAATGAATACATCCTATAGTTACACAAGAGATAAGTTAACATTATATGTTTTCTTTTTTTATTAAATGGTATATAGTAAGGGTAGTTTCTCCTTGTTTTAGTACATAGGTGAAAAAGTTTTTGATATTTTTTCCTTCTCAAGGATACACATTAGTGACACAAAGTATTGACGATCAGAAAAGATGGATATGTTGATTATGTGAAATGTATGTTTAATATAGAAATAAATGCAGAAAGTCGGCTACAGATGCCCAAAATTTATGGATATATACTGCTTTATATATAATACAAAACATACGTTTTTTTCATGCTAAAAAAAAATGCTTATATAGATTCATCAATCATAGTTTAAGTTGATCCACATAAGGGAATTACTCACTTCCCTCCAAATCAGCCACATGGAATCGAAACACAAATCCTTGAATAGTCTCATAGAAATGATGAATGAAGATAAGAAAAAACATGTTGGTCGTGACCGATAGAAGCAATGTCTCATCTTTCGTACAACAATTGAGTGCTAGTTCACCACAGATTCAGAAAAATGTGACCACGGTCATATGCTGCCTTGCAGAGGCTGAGAATTACAATCAATTATTGGTATCAGAAGGTGCCTTTCTGCCCCTAGTGAGGTTGTTCGAATTTGAAATCCCCTTGGTGAAAGAAAAAGCCATGCTAGCTCTTTAACTTTTGACATCTAGTGTGGATACAACTTGATCTATGGTCCATCACAACTGGATTCCTATCGTGATTGAGATATGGCAGTTTGATTCACCTGTAATGCAAACAGTGGTAGTGCGGGCTTTGAAAAATCTATTGGTGGTGCCAAAAATTATATAATGTTTGGCAGCAGAAGGCATTATTTCCATCCCAAACCAAACATTTCATGCCAGGGAACTAATGGGCCAACATTAGTTTATGTTTTGAAAATAATAATGAAACCCATATTTTGAAGAGTGAGCAACATACCTTTATAGTCTCTTTGTCTAGGGAAAAGGTCAAATAAGATGACAAATATTTTTATTGGCCGTAAAACCAATGCCTCTATTTGATAGGTTGACGAATTATATTTCATGAAACATTAATAACAAACATTTGGTTACTCTGCAAAAGATTAATGAAAAGACTTCAATTTGATTTCTATAGTCCTATGATGCATGCGCAAGTGACTAATAAGACTAGCACAACCACATTAATGTGGTTGATATATGCAGTAGGCGTCAACTTAATATATGCTATATTATGAATCTAATCTGATAAATTAATATATTGATATTAATACAATTAAAAGAAAAAATAATATATTAATATATTAATATTAATATTGTTAATTATTTCAATAATAAATAATTCATTTAATTATTAACTATAATTAAATATAAATAAAGAATTTATTAATTACTAAAAATTTAACGCTAAAATAATCATGATTGGCCATGATTGACAATAATTGGCTATTATTAACCATGGTTGACCATGATTGACGATGGTTCACGATGGTTGTGTTTCATATTGAGACAATTTGTGTAAGAATGTGACGTTGGACCAAGTTTGACCATGGTTGTCACAATGTAACATTGGACCATGAGACAATGTTTGACATAATGTCACCATGGTTCTTGACCATGGTTGACCATGGTTGATTTTCATATTGAGATAATCTTAGTCTAAATGCAACATTTGACCACACTTGACAATGGTTGACCATGGTTGGCTATGATTGATCATGGTTGACCATGATAGATATCATAAACCCCAAAGGATTATGAACCCAAGCGAATAATATTAAACCAAGGCGCTAATATTATAAACCCAAGGTATATAAACCCTAAGATAAATATTGTAAATACTAAAATAAACATGGTTGACAATGATTCACCATGGTTGGTTATGATTTACCATGGTTGACCATGATTGATATTATAAACCCAAGGGACTTGTATTATGAATGCAAGGGAATAATAAACCCAAGGAATTAATAATAGAACCCAAAGGGATTATCAACCCAAGGGAATATTATTAAACCAAAGGGACTAATATTATAAACCCAAGGTATATAAACCCTAAGATAAATATTATAAACACTAAAATAAATATGGTTGGATATGTTTGATTTTCATATAGAGACAATCCTTATGACAAAGCGACGTTGGACCATAGTTGACCATGCTTAACCATGGTCAATTTTCATATCAAGACAATTTTTTTCACAATGTGACATTCGACCATGGTTGAGCATGATTGACCATGAATGACCATGTTTCACTTTATAAAACATTTTTGACCATGATTGACAAAGGTTGAGCATGATATACCATCGCTAACCATGATTATCATATTGAGACAATCTTTGTCATAATGCGACATTGGACCAAGGTTGATACAATGATTTTTTTTCTTATTGAAACAATATTTGTCACAATACAACATTGGCCAGTGAAAAACCCTCGTTAACCATGGTTGACATGTATTGAATAAAATTAAACCAAATGGACTAATATTATAAAGCTAATATATATAAACCCGAAGATAAATATTATAAACACTAAAATAAACATGGTTGACCATGGCTTATTTTCATATTGAGACAATCCTTGTCAAAATGTGACATTGGACCATGGTTATCCATGATTGATTTTCAATTCGAGAGAATCTTTCTCAAAATGTGACATTGGACCTTGGTTGACTACGTGTAGAGCCTTCAAAATGTATTCAAAATATCATCCACTTTCACCTTTATCGCCACCATTTCACTCACATGTCGCAACTCCATGACCATATAACATTTCATTAGCCTCCATTTTCATAATTATATGGATTACCTTTGTGTTTTCCAAAAGCTAATGATTTCTAGTATTTTAAGTGAATTTATGGTTAAAACTTAGAAAAATGACATATACTTGTGAATACATAAAAGTGACTTGAGCTTCATGACATGTGTAGGTCATTTGGAAGCTTCCAAGGCACCCTTATGTGGCCTCCAATGCTCAAATTCGAATTCCCTTCAATATATGGAAGAATATTTGGATAAAGGTAAAAAAGGATATGTGTCTCATCATTACCTATTTGAGTTGTAACTCGATGAGATTTTCTAGGGATCTAGGGAGAGAATAATTGACCTACATTAATGAGGTAGCTTCTTATGTTCTTGTATAAATAGGAGAGCCTTCTTCTTTCAAAGGCATGTGTAAAGTTGGAGATACTCGAGTGTCCATGTTAAGATTACTTACGAATGGAATTTAGATTTAGCACCATGCTCATGAGTGATGCTCACCTCTTTCTGGTAATGCTTGCATTAGGAGCCTCTTAACTTTCCATCTCTCATGCTTTTGGATTGACCACCTATAATGTGTGAGATTTATTGTTTTTCATAGATAAAAATTTATTGTTTTCATAGATTAAGATTTATTGCTTTCATTTATTTTCCTGTGTGAGAGGTTAAGAGTGATTGTTATTATTTTCTTTCATATCTTTTCCAGTGTGAGAGGTTAAGAATGATTGTTTTTTCTTTCATTTTATTTTATGTGGTTTTGATTATTCATTTCATAGGATACTGATTTGATAATGCATGCATGATCCCTTAGAGTAGATTTCATTTCATGCAATTTCAATTCCTACAAGTGTGGTAGCTTAAGATTTCATTTCTAAAAGAGTGGTATGCTTTTCAATTCCTACAAGCATGGTAGATTAAGATTTCAATTCCTACAAGTGTGATAGATTAATATTTCAATTCCGCACGCTATACTATAATTGTACTATAATTTCTTATGAATTGATTTTTGAATTAGAATAGCTAAATTTGGTTTGTCGTTAATTGGTTTCATAGTTAGATTGATCTAAATTGAATGTTAATTTCTAGCATATACAGTGCATGCACGCTTCACAAGTTTTATGAAACCCCCGGGTCAACAATTAAATGATAGGTAATTAATTTGCCTCAACATTTTTCCGTTGCCAGGGAAGTGTGCATGGGAACTAGCTTTCAGTCTAGAGTTCATTTTTCAGTTTTTTGTGCATAATTAAAGCACGTAGATGCATAAATCATTTAGCTGCATACCATTTATATATAAAAAAATATATAAAATTTTGATACTAACCATTTATGGACGAAGGATCTAGAATGCATATCAAACATGCTTTGCATCACAAGGACTACCTTGAGGAACGGTATCGAAATGAAATGCGCCACGACATTAATCCGTTCTTCAAGAGATCTTTGTGACAAATCTAAAGGTCAAAAGTGATTTCTCATGTCCTCAGAAACAATCAGGTACATTTTGCAAATTTGGATATGGACGTTTTAGAAAGTCTAATCCATAAATGGCTTCATTGGAAATATTCATATACTTATTAAAAAAAAAAAAAAAAAAATCCTTTCAAGTAGATAATTGGGAAAAATAAAATCAAGCTTAATTTCATTTCTTTTAAGTTATTGATTGCATTTTTAGACTTTATAATTCTTAGATTTTATTTATTTTTCTTACATTTTCACTAAACTCACAAAAGAATTTTAATAAGAAAAAAATCATTTTTTTATTTATTTTAAATAATAATAAAAACATTATGTTAGATTTACAATAAAAAGAAATAATATATAAACAAATTTCATATTTTTGAATAAGGAAAATGAAAATTCTGAAATCAATTCTCTTCTCTATTTTTTATTCGCAAAAGAATTGAGAGATTGACAATTTAGGCTCTCGTGCGACCTGGAAGAATTTGTTTTTATGCATTAGCTTAAAATTAAAATTCAAAATTCATCATAAAAGAGAAAAAAATCTTGCTTTGAATTTGATCTAATTTATTGCATATCTCGCCACAGAGATTTCTCGAGTTCCAGTGATTGAAGGAGTAGAGGTTATTAATACAACTGGTGACAGGGATTTTTTTGCCACTGGTTTTCTAGAGGCAAATTGCTATGCACCAAACCGCTGCTATCAGTGCGGTCATGATGCAGTCTATACATACGTAATCGTCAAGCCACATGGAAAAATGCATGATTCAACGCTACCTAGTCAACTAGTTAACCGTACATGAATACTAACACATATCTACCTGACATTTTAATGGGCATAAAAATGCTTTTGCATTTCACCATTGTCATCCTGGACATATCCCACAATCATAGCAGTCCGTGAGATAGCATTTCGCTCAGTTATGATCAACCTTTTCTCCCAGACTCGATCTTGAGAAAAATGTATATAACAATCCTTTTTCAACATATTTCACACATGGAAACGAGGCCATAAAAGCCACATCATTATTTTTCACATATACGTGTTATACATGGCAAATTTCGTTTTTTTACATTGATTTTTGTTATGTTTTTTTTGGTTACGTTGTGTGTCTTTTTTTAGGAATGTTATATGTTATGTTTTAGTTTGTGCATATCTTAGGTTGTACATATGTCATGTTTTAATTTTTTGTTGAGTTTTTTTTTAATAAAGTGTTTTTTATAACATTTGTACATTTATGTTATAGGTTTTATTATGATTTTTGTTATGTTTATTTGTATATATATTTTAGTTTGTACATATTTTTCCTTGTTATGTTTTTATTTCATGTACATCGATTTTACTTTTTTGGTTTTGTAAATATTTTATTAATTGTTATATTGCATGTTTTATTATTTTTAGGAAAATTGTCATAAAAATTGATGTGAAATTCATTTAATGACTAGAGAAAATTGAGAAAAAGCTGTTGTGATGGTTCACTTACATACCCATTGAAGAAAGAGAAAAAAATTATTCATAAAACATGAGACAAAAATAATTGAATAAAAGCTCAATAGCTCACCTTAACTAAACTTAATTGCAAACCAAATTTTGTTAAGGTTGAGTTTTTACATTGTGGAAATCATGCTCAAAAATTTGCTATTGGTTTTATCTAATGTAATGTCTTTAAGCATGATCCAGGAAAGAAGAAGAACTATAAGAGCACTTTATTTGCAGCATCGATTGATGAATTTTTTATTGAGGATTGTTTTTCAAGAATCATTAATCATTCGCAAATAATATTTATTTGTCTTTATGAAATGACATGACTAAGGAACTTATGCACATCATCATTTTAGAAATTGGATTATCACAATTGTGAAATTGGACTAACCATGATAATTTGAAGCAAAGACATGTCATGATCCTGTTTTACTAGCGTATGTATCAAAAATAAATTGGTCACTTCTCTTTGAACACACTTACATTTTATTGCAATGTTAGTTCCATGTTTTTTTCTAGGTTCCATGACATTTGGAGAATTGAAGGAAGCCAATTTTGAACGATTGGTCTTGCTATAACTAATTTCAAGAAACATGAACCAATTGAATCCATTTCTATCATCCATAAATGCCATCATTTTTCCTCTCCAAACTCACAAGCTATTCAAGCATTTTCGCTAAGCATAGTCATCACCATTTTCCTTGCGAGTGTCGCATGCTTCCATTTAAACAATGTAAACTTTGAAACGGGAACTATAAACTCAAAACGGGAACTCTGGCCCAAAAACCCCAAAAAAACATCAAAAACAGTGCTAAAAACGAAAAGTGTGTATACTAGAACGATGTTTTTATTTTTTAGGCGTTAATTTTGAACATGTTTTAAAAATGGCAGTAACTACGAACTTTACTATGAAATTTTCGTGCAAAATATAGCTTCAAAATGAAAGTGATGATACTGGAATAATGATTTATTTTTTTTAGGGTCAATTTTCAACATTTTTAAAAAATGCTAATAAAACCAAATTTTTATGTGTCAAACAAAGTTGTTTATGAGGAAAAAAAACACATTAATGTTTTTGGTAGAATATCATTTTTCTTTCCTAAGTATAAATTTAACATGTTTTCAACCATAACATGCTAGGGTGGGTGCCACAGCGCGACTCGTCCCCTACCTCTAACCCCCCTCTCGACACCCTTACTACCTTCACCCACAACCCACACCCCTAGCCCCTTTAATCCCTACTAACCCAACCCAACGCCTGCCCGAGCGCCCTCACCCTTCCCCCTGCCCGGCCCGGGCGCCCTCTCAACCCCCGCCCCCCCAACCCTCCCCCCGCCGGCCGGGGCGCCTTGCAACCCTCCCCGCCCGGGCGCCCACACAACCCCCCGTGCCCAAACCCTCTCAACGCCCCCCTCCCCTGGCCCGGGCGCCCTCACCCGCCCCCAGAACCGACCCCCCACCCGGCCCCGGCGCCCTCACCCGCCCCCCGGCCCTGGTGCCCTCACCCGCCCCCCGGCCCTGGTGCCCTCACCCACCCTCACCCGCCGACCCACCCAGCCCGGGCACCCTGCCAACCCCCCCCCGCCCGGGCGCCCACACAACCGCCCGCGCCCCAACCCTCTCAACCCCCCCTCCCACCAGCCCGGGCGCCCACAACCGCCCCCCCACCCGGCCCCAGCGCCCTCACCCACCCCCGGGCCCGGGCGCCCTCACCCACCTTCACCCGCCTGCCCGCCCGGCCCGGGCACCCTCACCCACCCGCTCGCCAGGCCCGGGTACCCTCACCCGCCCCCTCGCCCGGCGCCCTCACCCGCCCCCCCACCCGAGCGCCCTCACCAGCCCGAGCGCCCTCACTCGTCGGGCCCGGGCGCCCCCACCCGCTTGGCGCCCTCACCTGCCCGCCCCCCCCCGCATGCCCTCACCTGCCTGGCACCCGCCTACCAGCCTGGGCGCCCTGACCCACCTTGCCTCGGCCGCGCCCCCGCCTGGCAGCCGGCAGGGCGATTCTCGGAATCGCCCTGTCGCCTGCCGGGGGGCGAAGCGAGCCGCCCGGCAGGCGGCAGGGCGATTCCGAGAATCGCCTGCCGGGCGGGGGCGCGGGCTGCCCGGGTGACGCCTGCCTCCGCCGCGCAGCGGCGCGACCCGGGCGGCCTGCGCCCCCGCCAGGCAGGCGGCAGGGCGATTCCGGGAATCGCCCTGCCGCCTGTTGGGCTCGGGCCGCCCGGGTGGTGCCTGCCTCGGTCGCGCCACCAGGGCGGCCCGCGGCCCCTCCCGGCAGGCGGCAGGGCGATTCCGGGAATCGCCCGGGCGAGCGGGTGAGGGCGCCTGGGCGGGCGGGCGAGGGCGCCGGGGGGGTGGGCGGGCGAGCGCGCCAGGGCGGGTGAGGCGGGTGAGGGCGCCGGGCGGGCGAGCGGGAGAGGGCGCCCGGGCGGGTGAGGGCGCCGGGCGGGCAAGGGCGCCCAGGCGGGTGAGGCGGGTGAGGGAGCCAGGCGGGCGGGCGAGGGCGTCGGGCGGGCGGGCGGGCGAGGGCGCCCGGGCGGGTGAGGTGGGTGAGGGCGCCGGGCGGAAGAGGGCGTGGGCGGGCGGGCGGGTGAGGGCGCCCGGGCGATTCCCGGAATCGCCCTGCGCCGGGCGGGCAAGGGCGCCCAGGTGGGTGCGCCGGGTGAGGGTGTCGGGTGGGCGGGCGAGGGCATCGGGAGGGCGGGCGGGTGAGGCGGGTGATGGCACCGGGCGGGCGAGGGCATGGGCTGGTGGGCGGGTGAGGGCGAGCGGGTGGGTGAGGGCGATTCCGGGAATCGCCCGGGCGGCAGGGCGATTCCGGGAATCGCCCGGGTGCCCTCACCCGCCCGCCCGCCCGGCGCCCTCGCCCGTCGGGCGCCCTCACCTGCCCGCCCGCCGGGGTGGTGAGGCGGGTGAGGGCGCCGGGCGGGCGAGGGCAGGGGCGGGCGGGCGGGTGAGGGCGATTCCGGGAATCACCCGAGCGGCAGGGCGATTCCGGGAATCGCCCGGGCGCCCTCACCCGCCCGCCCGCCCGGCGCCCTCGCCCGCCCGCCCGCACGGCGCCCTTGCCCGCCCGACGCCCTCACCCGCATCACCCGCCCGGGCGCCCTCGCCTGCCCGCCCGGCACCCTCACCCACCTCACCCGCCCGGCGCCCTCACTCGCCTCACCCGCTCGGGCGCCCTCGCCCGCTCGCCCAGCACCCTCACCCACCTCACCCGCCCTCACCCGCCCACCCGCCCGGCGCCCTCGCCCGCCCGGCGCCCTCACCCGCCTCACGCGTCGGGCGGGTGAGGCGGGTGAGGGCTCCAGGCGGGCGGGCGGGTGAGGGCGCCAGGCGGGCGGGCGGGTGAGGGCGCCCGGGCGATTCCCAGAATCACCCTGCCGCCCACCCGATTCCCGGAATCGCCCGGGCGTCCTCACCCGCCATCCCGCCCGGCGCCGTGACCCGCCCGGCGCCGTGACCCGCCCGCACGCCGGGCGGGTGAGGCGGGTGAGGGCGCCGGGCGGACGAGGGCACGGGCGAGCGGGCGGGTGAGGGCGCCCGGGCGATTCCCGGAATCGCCCTGGCGATTCCGGGAATCGCCCGGGCGCCCTCACCCGCCTGCCTGCCCGACGTCCTCACGGGCGGGCGGGCGGGCGGGCGGGTGAGGGCGCCGGGCGGGTGAGGGCGCCGGGCGAGCGGGCGGGTGAGGGCGCCCGGGCAATTCCCGGAATCGCTCGGGCGCCCTCACCCGCCCGCGCGCCAGTGCCCTCGTCCGCCCGGCGCCCTCACCCGCCTGGCGGGCGGGCGAGTGAGGGCGCCGGGCGGGCGAGGGAGCCGGGAGGGCGGGCGAGTGAGGGCGCCCGAGCAATTCCCGGAATCGCCCGGGCGCCCTCACCTGCCCGCCCGCGCGGCGCCCTCACCTACCTCACCCGCCCGTGTCCTCGCTCGCCCGGCGGGTGAGGCGGGTGAGGGCGCCGGGCGGGCGGGCGGGTGAGGTCGCCCGGGCGATTCCGGGAATCGCCCAGGCACCCTCACACGCCCGCCCGCCCGGCGCCCTCACCCGCGTCACCCGCTCGGGCTCCCTCGCCCGCCCGCCCGGCACCCTCACCCACCTCACCCGCCCGGGCGCCCTCGCCCGCCCACCCGCCCGGCGCCCTCACCCGCCTCACCCGCCCTCGCCCGCCCGACCCTCGCCCGCCCGCCCGACACCCTCACCGGCCTCACCCGCCCGTGCGCCCTCGCCCGCCCGCCCGCCCGGCACCCTCACTCGCCTCACCCGCCCTCGCCCGCCCGGCGCCCTCGCCCGCCCGCCCTCGCCCTCCCGCCTTCGCCCGCCCTCGCCTGCCCGGCGCCCTCGCCTGCCCGCCCTCACCCACCCTCGCCCGCCCGGCGCCCTCGCCCACCCGCCCTCGCCTACCCGCCCGGCGCCGTTACTCGCCACACCCGCCCGCCCGGCGCCGTTACTCGCCACACCCGCCCGCCCGGCGCCCTCACCAGCCTCACCCGCCCACCCGCCCCGGCGGCCTCACCCGCCCGCCCGGCGACCTCACCCGCTTGCCCGCTAGGTTCCCTGACCCGCCCGCCCCCCCGCACAGGCGCCCTGACCCGCCGGCCCCCCTGGCCACCCTCACCCACCCTGCCTCGGCCGCGCCCCCCCCGGCAGGCGGCAGGGCGATTCCGGCAATCGCCCGGGCGACCCTCACCCGCCCGCCCGCCCGGCGCCCTCACCCGCCTTGACCCCCCAGGCGCCCTCGTCCGCCCGCCCGTCCGACGCCCTTGGACACCCGACACCCTCACCCGCCTCACCCGCCCGGGCGCCCTCGCCCGCCCGCCCGCCTGCCCGCCCGGCACCCTCACCTGCCTCACCTGCCCGCCCGCCCGCCTGCCCGCCCGGCACCCTCACCTGCCTCACCTGCCCGCCCGCCCTCGCTCGCCTGCCCGCTCGCCTCCCTCGCCCGCCCGCCCCGCGCCCTCACCCGCCCAAACGCCCTCGCCCGCCCGCACGACGCCCTCACCCACCTCACCCACCCGGGTGCCCCCGCCCGCCCTCCCCGGTGCCCTCACCCGGCTGCCCGCTCGCCCGGCGGCCTCACCCACCTCACCCGCTCGGCGCCCTGACCCACCCGCCCCCCTGCCCGGGCGCCCTGACCCGCCCTCCCTCCCCCTGGGGCGCCCTCACCCACCCTGCCTCGTCCGCGCCACCCGGGCGGCGCCCGCCCCGGCCCGGCAAGCGGCAGGGCGATTCTGGTAATCGCCCTGCTGCCTGTCGGGCGGGGGTGCGGGCCGCCCGGGTGGCGCCTGCCTCGGCCGCGCCACCCGGGTAGCCCGCGCCCTCGCCTGGCAGGGCGCCAAGTGAGGGCGGGCGGGTGAGGGCGCCGGGCAGGGGGCGGGTGAGGGCGCGCGGGTTGGGCGGGTGAGGGTGCCCGGGCCGGGTGGGGGAGCGAGTGAGGGTGGGTGAGGGCGCCCGGGCCGGGGGGCGGGTGAGGGCTCCCGAGCCGGGGGTGGTTGAGAGGGTTGGGGCGCGGGGGTTTGTGTGGGCTCCCGGGTGGGTGGGGTTGGCAGGGTGCTCGGGCCGGGGTGGGGGGCGGGTGAGGGTGGGTGAGGGCAACGGGGTAGGGTGGGGTGTCGGTTGGGGGGGCAGGTGAGGGCGCCCGGGCCGGTGGAGGGGGGGGGTTGAGAGGGTTGGGGCGCCGGGGGTTGTGTGCGAGATTCGCAGACATCAAAGACCCATTAGAAGAGGAAAATGAGCAAAAGGAAACAAAAAATATTGTGGAAGAAGGCAATGATGAAACTCTAGAGGACGAAGAGTTTAGATTACGTGACATTGTTGATTAAATTTAAGTTATGCTTGTAAATCAAGCTTTGCAATGTTTTGACTTTGACATTTTATGAGAAGAATAAACACTCAATTAGGGTTGTTATACGTTCAATATCTGTAATATGTGATTTTCGCATTGATTTTTAAGTTAATCATTATTTTTGGAAAAAAAAAGTGATTATTATTATTTTTTTGACATGAAATTCATAAAAAAAGCTATTATTTAACCATTTTTAGTTAAAATTATCATATAAAAATTGCGATTTTGACATGTCAATTCTAGCAAAAAATTATCAAAACGTGTAGTTTTTTAGTTATATTTATGTTAAAAATGGTTATTTTTATGTCCATTGTTAAAAAATATTGTTTTTTAGAAACAATTATTTCATGTGGATTGAAAAATTAATTAAGGATGTATAAATATGTAGAATATCGAAAATTCTAAATATCGACCTCCTAATTTAAAAATGCAAAACAATAAAAACCTCACTAAAAAAAGAAGTTAAAATTAAAATAAAAAACAAGAAAATGTGAAGAAAACGACCACTTCAACAATGATCAAATTTACAAAATAATTATTTACATTTTATACATTAGAAAATTTAAAGCCAAAAAACAGGTCTTTTAAAAAAGGGGGTGATGCAGAATACTCACTTTTTTAAATCAGCATGAAAATCACTATGATTCTAAAACGTAATGTACATAAAAAAAATTAAAGTGCCAAAAACTATGCTCTAAGAAAAACATGTTTGTTCTGCATCACCCCTTTTCAAAATCAGGTCACTTTTTTGCTATCTCTACGAAACGGGTAATAGTATCAGTTCCCGTTTCAAAGTTTACATTGTTTTTATATTTTCCATTCACATTTTCCATAATTTCCATTCATTAACCCATTAATAGAAACGTTAAGCTCACTTACATTTTGATTTATACTTTTTCTTTTCGTTCACTTGTTTACCCTCTTGTCATTTTCCTTTCCATTAAATAAATCCTACTTGATGTAAATTTTCATATATAGTCCTTCCAAAATCATCATTTCATACTCACGTTAGATGATGGTGTTGGAAATAATACTGAGAGGGGGGGGTGAATCAGTATTATTAATTTCTTTTCAATAAACCATCAAGATTTATGCTTTAAAGTATTCTTCTGATATTGATAATTAACTTGTAAATCAGAACTATATAATAATGAATCAAGAACAATAAAAATAAGATAGTCACACAAAGGAACACCAGATATAAGGTGGAAACCCAATGTGGGTGAAAACCACCTGCTGCAATATGTCTCTATCTTCTTTCAAATAGAATTTCTTTTACAATAAGTCTGTACTGGTGTAGTCTTTTTCCAGTACGTAGGCTGCAACCTGCAGAGAGCTACAACCCTCTCTCGTTTTCCAGTCTCTCCCGGAAGGGAGCTACAACACCCTACTTCGTTCAAGGACCACGTTTCATTAATTTTCAGACTGGATCCAAGAAGATCGAATGGTCATCAAGTATAAGAAAATCTTCAGAATTACCCAAGCATCAGATCAACATATATATTCTTTATACAACAGATCTTTCAAAATCACCCTAGCGCCAACCCAAGCACTAGATCAAAATATAAACAAATATCCGATCTTGTCACCTATTAAGATAGAGGTTGTTTATGTCGAATTCAGAACACAATGCAGAGGATATACATATAAAGACACAAAGCAAACCCAATATGCGCACCCAGAACCTGAACTGCAATACACCCGAAGCAATGTGATTTCTCTTGAAGAAATGTCTGAACATTAAGCCTGCGATCCTTTTCTCTGTTCTATTCTCATTAAGATTCAGTAATTGCTCCTTTACCGGTCACAAGAATGCCAATCAAATAATCAATTCTCCCTTGAGACCTTCCAGTCATGATCGATACTTTGCCGCAGGATCCCCTTTTCTTTATATATTCACGCTTTTGATAATACCAAGAATCGAAACTAGAGGATCCAAAAACCTGGGGCACAACTATTTTGACCGATCTCTTAAGAAAAGAGCTTAAGCGGAAAACAATGAAAACAGTCCAAATGGGCGAAGAGGCGGACTTTTAAGTGAATGCACTCATATCAATAATATATCGGGTCTGCTCCTTATCGCTGTCGGCGATTAGATGAGGGAGGCTTTTATAAAATGGGCGACTACCACGGATGCGATATTAGTATATGATGCCTTTAATCCCTTCATTGGGTCCGCCCCCTCTTATCGCAATCGGAGGATTGGGGTGGGCGACCCTTTATGTATTGCGATACACTGTGGATGCGATATTGTTATAAACCATGTTTGTTGCCACCATCGGGTCCTCTCACAATCGGAGGTTTCAACGAAATCACATAACTGAACCCCTGACGCACATATATGCTGAACTACGGATGCGATATTATTATAAACCAAATTTGATATGCCATCGGGTCCGTTCGCAATTGGAGGTTTCAACGAAGTCACATAGCCGAACCACCGACGTGCATATATGCCGAACTACGGATGCGATATTGTTATAAACCAAATTTGATATGGCATTGGGTCCGCCCGCAATCGGAGGTTTCAACGGTGTTACATATCCGAACCCCCAATGCGCATATATGTTGATATATATGTATTAACACATATAACTGTGTTTATCTGCCGAAAGGGGGAAATGCTATTGTTTATTATATAATACATATATATATGGGTTTTAAGCGCCCAAACACCTCCCGATAATATTAATGCATGCATATATGGGTTTTAATAAGCTCGATACCTCCCGATAAGCATATATATGAGAATGCATGCATATATGGGTTTTAATAAGCCCGATACCTCCCGATAATCATATATATGAGAAAGAGCCTTTATTGCTCCGATAAGCTCCCAATGGCTCAAAGGTTCCGATAAACATATGTAAATGGCCCCTCTTCTCTCCTTTTGGCTCTTCTTGTCCCCACCAAGATGTATATAAGAGAAATGTCTGTTTGTGAGAGGGTTGCCATCAAGTTCAACACATGTCCATAATGCCATAATGCCAACAATCTCCCCCTTTGGACTTGATGGCAACAACACCGACCAAAAAGCACAAAAAGCACTCTCCCCCTTTGACATCAAGGGCAAAGGGCAGATATCTGCTTCTCCTGACTATTTCTCCCCCTGAGAGCTTGCTCCTCCTGATTTCTCCCCCTGAGGACCTATTCCACCTTATTATGAACCGGATTCTGAAGGTGACATCAACTTCAGAGATTTCTGGCAACCATTTTATTCCACAGCAGTTGGCGACACCATGTTTTTTATGACAGAAAGTCAAGCTATTCTGGCTACGTATAAAACAGAGACCGCCCTGTTTTTCCCTTCAGCTAGTGCCGTTAATTGAACTCGACACCTTTATTGCCATGGATATTGAGACAACGCCCTGTTCGCTCCTACTGAAATCAAATATGGTGCACGCCTTATGTACGGTTCATCTACCAACATATTACTCCTGCTGTAATACTATAATGCCAACAATGAATTATGCTCCCCCTGAACCTTATACGCGTATACCCCATAAGAACCTCGCGTACAAGCACTAATCTGAGAATTAACAGTAGGATGATGCGTCGACAACCCCTAGCTTTTGCCTGAGGTATACAAAAGTCTCCCTAGGCAATGGTTTGGTAAATATATCAGCCACTTGTTCCTTAGAAGAAACATATTCCAACTTGACCTTTTGTTCAAGCACTTGTTCCCTGAGAAAATGATACTTGATCGGTATGTGCTTGGTTTTTGAATGCATGACTGGGTTCTTTGAAATGCTGATTGCACTTGTATTATCGCATAAGATGGAGATAGGTGGAGTACAAGTGATTTGGAAATCCTGTAAGGTCTGCATCATCCAAAGAAGTTGGGTGCAACAAGATGCAGCAAATACATATTCTGCTTCAGCTGTATATAAGGCAATCGAACTCTGTTTCTTGCTGAACCATGATACTAATCTGGAACCCATAAAGAAAGCACCACCACTTGTGCTTTTCCTGTCATCCACACTTCCAGCCCAATCTGCATCTGTGTAAGCATGAAGTGTGAGATCCGTATCTCTAGGATACCATAAACCATAGTTTTGAGTTCCTTGAAGATATTTGAAGATTCTCTTTACTACCTAAAGATGAGTTTCCTTTGGATTTGCCTGAAATCTTCCAACTATTCCAATTGCATGCATGATGTCTGGTCAGGTACCTGTCAAATAAAGTAGACTTCCAATCATAGATCAGTATGTTGGTTAATGAACTACAGCTGATTCATCATTCACACTAATACTGCATCCTGTAACCATGGGGGTACATACAGGTTTTGAATCTTCCATGCCATACTTCTTCAAAATCTGCTTGAGGTACTTGGTTTGAGACAAGAAGATACCGTCTTTCTTTTTTTGGATTTGAAATCCAAGAAAGTATGTCAGTTCTCCTAGCGGACATTTCGAATTCTTTCTGCATTACCGAGGCAAAGTTTTGACTCATAGCTTCTTCATTGCTGCCAAAGGTAATATCATCTACATACACAACAAGTATTAGCAATTTGTCATTTTCAATTTTTATATAAAGATTTCTATCTACTGATCCTTTTGAAAAACCTTGTTGATGAAGATATTTGTCCAAACGGTAGTACCAAGCCCTTGGAGCCTGTTTAAGACCGTAGAGAGCCTTTTTCAATCTGCATACAAGATTTGGATCATTCCCAAGAATGAAACCATCTGGATGCTCAATGTATACTTCTTCTTCTAAGTCTCCATTCAGAAAAGCTGATTTCACATCCATTTGAAATACTTTGAACTTTTGAAAGCTTGAGAGAGCAAGGAACATTCGGATGGCCTCAAGTCTTGCAACAGGAGCAAAAGTTTCTTCAAAATCTATTCCTTCTAGTTGGGCATACCCTTTACACACCATTCTTGCCTTGTTTCTAATTACCTCCCCATTTTCGTTAAACTTATTTCTGAAAATCCATTTTGTTCCTATGACATTCTTATCCTTTGGTCTAGGAACCAACTCCCAAGTGTTGTTCTTTTCGACTATTCAAGTTCTTCATCCATTGCCTTGACCCAACATTCATCCTTGCATGCCTCTCTTACATTTTGAGGTTCAGTGGAGGAGAGTAATGCCAAATAGATTGAAGCTTCTGCAGTTGATCTTCTTGTTTGTACGCCTGCCTCCTTTTGTCCCAAAATTTGAGATTCTGGATGATTCTTCTATACATACCTGGATGGAGTCTTCTCTTCTATCATTATCTGTTCTTCTGGTGCCTCTTGAGGTTCTTTTTCTTCATCATTGGTCTGATTTGGAGGGTAGTCTTCATCTTCTTCGATATTTTCATACCTTACTTGCCTAGGAATGTATTCCTTTTCATCAACCACTACATCAATGCTGTCAACAATTCTTCCAAGTCTTTTATTGTAACACTTATATGCTTTGTTGTTAGGAGAATAACCAAGGAGAATGCCTTTGTCTGCTCTAGGCTCAAGTTTGCCAAGTTGTTCATCAGTATTCTTAATATAGCATTTGCTCCCAGAAATTTTGAAGTGCTTTGCCGAAGGAGTCTCACCATACCAGAGCTCATGCGGAGTTTGAGTGTTGTTTACTCGGACATTTTTTTTATTGAGAATAAAAACCACAGCAAATGCAACTTCACCCCATAAGGTTGCGGGAGTTCCAGACTCATCAAGCATAGCACGAGCCATTTGTTGGATTTTTCTGTTCATCCTTTCCACAACTCCATTCTGCTGAGGAGTCCTAGCTGTAGAGAATTCCCTTCTTATTCCATGTTCTTCACAGAAATAGAAGAATTCATTTGAGGTAAATTCCCCACCTCTGTCAGACCCGAGGCACTTAATTTTGTAATCTGATTCATTTTCAACCAAGGCTTTGGAAGACTTGAAATTTTCGAATGCTTCGTCTTTCTGCTTCATAAGTCCTAACCAAACCATCCTAGAGAAGTCATCAATGAATAATATAAAATATTCTTCTCCTCGAGGTGACCTTGTCCTAAATGGACCACATACATCTTTATGTACCAGCTCAAGAGGCCTGCCAACTGATCCTTCCTTTTCAGGAAAGTTAGTTCTGGTTTGCTTACCAAACAGACATGATTTTCATACTGTGTTGTCTAGAAGACCACGGACTGCCTGGTATTTGCATGCTTTCCTTATTTGTGAAAAGCTTAGGTGCCCCAACCTCTGGTGCCATAACAAATGTTCATCGCCCTTGCTCAAATAGCATTGTTGTTGTCCTTCTTCAAATATGTATAAATTATTTGGAGTTCTTCTGCCTTTGATCACTGTTTTTCCTGTATCGAGATCACGAACACTAAATCCATTTGATCAAAATATTACCTCTGTTCCTTGATCGCACATCTGACTGACACTCAGTAGATTATGCTTCAAGCCATCAACATACAAAACATTTCCAGCCTTGACCTTTTCTTTCAACTGAGTAGTGCCTTTTCCTTTTATGGCCGCAGGAGTATCATTTCCAAAAGAAACCTTCTTTCCCTTTTCTAGAGTAGTATAAGATTCAAGTTTTTCTTTATCACCTGTCATATGCTTCGAACATCTGCTGTCGATAAACCATAAATTTTCCTATCCTTCTTCATAAAAGGCTATTCCACATCTTTCTAGTTGTGGTTCCTTCATTCTCTATGTTCTGGCATTCGGGGTTTGTTCCTTCTGAGTTGTCTTTCGAAACCTGCTCCTGCATTAAAATTCTTCATGACCAAAGTTATTACAAATAGAACATTCAATTTCACTTTCAAGGGCGGAAAAATTGTTATAGGTCCTTTTCTTGATTCCAGACATACTTCTTTGTTTTTGAACTTCTCTAGTCATGATTGTCTTATAGGCAACACATTGAGCTGCTTTGTGACCAAAGTTATGGCAAGAGAAACATTTCCCATTGAAGAAACTTTTGTGATTATAAAATCTGTCATCCAACCGATTGTAGTTTCTACCAACATCCATTCTTGAGGCAAATTGGGAAGTTTTTACCTTTGGCTGGTTGTAGCTTTTGTTTGTAGCTTGCCTCCGATTTTCTTGATAGTTTTTCTTCGTTCTTGAGATAAACTGTCCCTGATTTACTTGATGATTTCTATTAGGCCTTTGCTCGGTCCTTCTTGTTGCATCAAGATAACTTTTGGTGGTGGATGCTTGAGATGTTTCTCCATTGTATCCCAGACCTGTCTTGATTAATGGAGAATGCTGCTTATTGACGATCTCATCCACAGTTTTAGATCCTTTAAAAAATTTAAGATTAAGAGCTTTTGTCTTATCAGTCTCTTTTCTAAGACCAACAATTTCACATTCCAATTTTTCAATATGTTTTTCTCTTTTAGCTAGTTGACATTGCAGAGATTCAATAATCACATTTTTCTCTTCTAAGAAAATTTTGACATTAGACATTTCTTCATAAAACCTTCTTCATCTATAGCATCCATGTAGTCATCATCCTCAAAAGCCATTAAGAGTTTATAGTCATTACCTCGTTCATCTTCGTCACTCTTTGAGAGTCCATCACTATCTTCATGAGTGTAATAGCTTCTCCTGTTAGCATTATGTTTCTTGTTCCATCTAACAGGTTCCTTTCCCTTGTCATTCTTTTCTTTATGAGGACATTTGGCAGCATAGTTACCCACTCTTCCACATGCAAAGCATTTTAATGGTAACTTACCTCGGAATCGTCCAGCACCCCGTTGGATATTTTTGACAAAATTTGATTCTTATTCTTCTTCTGACACGTGTCCTGATTCATAGTATTCTCCTTTGCCTGAAGCCTTGAAAGTAGCTTCTCTCCTGTCTGATTGACCTCCTTTCCTCATTTCATAAGCAATAATAATTTCGTGCAGCTGTGACATTTTAAGACTTTGTAGATTCTCCTTTTCTTCTATTGCAGAAACTTTAGATTCAAACCTAGGTGACAAAGATCTTAGAACTTTTTCAACCACAACAGCCTCTTTTATTTCTTCTCCCAAGTTTTTCATACAATTAACAATCTCATCTACACGAAGAAAATAGTTAGCCACACTTTCATCATTATACATCTTGAGATTTTCATACTGAATCCTGAGGGTTTGAAGTTTTGCTCGTTTTACCTGATCATCTTCTTCATAGCTTACGACAATCTTGTCCCATATTTATTTTGTTGATTTTAACTGCATAACTTTCACAAATTCTGATTGAGATAGACATCCTAGATGAGTATTGACCACCTTTGCATTTGTTCATATTTCTTCTTCTCAACTGGATTTGTAGGAGTAGCTGATGGAAAAGTATACCCTGTTTCAATGATGTCCCAGACTTTTGTACCCAGAGATTGAAGATAGGCAGTAACTCTTACCTTCCAATATACGAAGTTTGTCTCATCAAAAATTGGTGGCCTGATTGATGCTTCCCTCTCGTAGTTGCTCATGATGAATGATCTCCTTCAAGTGATCAAGCTTCTTCAGAAGGACCTGCTCTAATTCCAATTATTGGAAATAATACTGAGAAGGGGGGGGGGGGTGAATCAGTATTATTAATTTCTTTTCAATAAACCATCCAGATTTATGCTTTAAAGTATTCTTCTGATATTGGTAATTAACTTGTAAATCAGAACTATATAATAATGAATCAAGAACAGTAAAAAATAGATAGTCACACAAAGGAACACCAGATATAAGGTGGAAACCCACTGTGGGTGAAAACCACCTACTGCAATATGTCTCTATCTTCTTTCAAATAGAATTTCTTTTACAATGAGTCTGTACTGGTGCAGTCTTTTGCCAGTATGCAGGTTGCAACCTGCAGAGAGCTACAACCCTCTCTCGTTTTCCAGTCTCTCCCAGAAGGGAGCTACAACCCCCTACTTCGTTCAAGGACCACGTTTCATTAATTTTCAGACTGGATCCAAGAACATCAAATGGTCATCAAGTATAAGCAAATCTTTAGAATTACCCAAGCATCAGATCAGCATATATATTCTTTATACAACAGATCTTTCAAAATCACCCAAGCGCCAACCCAAGCACTAGATCAAAATATAAACAAATATCCGATCTGGTCACCTATTAAAACAGAGGTTGTTTGTGCCAAATTGAGAACACAATGCAGAGGATATACATATAAAGACACAAAGCAAACCAAATATGTGCACCCAGAACCTGAACTACAATACACCCGAAGCAATGTGATTTCTCCCGAAGAAATGTTTGAACTTTAAGCCTGCGATCCTTTTCTCTGTTCTGCGCTCATTCAGATTCAGTAGTTGCTCCTTTACCAGTCACAAGAATGCCAATCAAATAATCAATTATCCCTTGAGATCTTCCAGTTGTGATCGATACTTTGCCGCAGGATCCCCTTTTCTTTATATATTCACGCTTTTGATAATTTACCAAGAATCGAAACCAGAGGATCTGAAAACCTGGGGTGCAACTATTTGAACCGATCTCTTAAGAAAAGAGCTTAAGCGGGAAAACAATGAAAACGATCCAAACGGGTGAAGAGGCGGGCTTTTAATTGAATGCACTCATATCAATAATATGTCGGGTCCGCTCCTTATTGCTATCGGCGATTAGATGAGGGAGGCTTTTACAAAATGGGCGACTACCGCGGATGTGATATTAATATATGATGCCTTTAATCCCTTCATCAGATCTGCCCCCTCTTATCGCAATAGGAGGATTGGGGTGGGTGACCCTTTATGTATTGCAATACATTGCGGATGCGATATTGTTATAAACCATGTTTGTTACCACCATCGGGTCCGCTCACAATCAGAGGTTTCAACAAAATCACATAGCCGAACCCTCGATGCGCATATATGCCGAACTGCGAATGCGATATTATTATAAACCAAATTTGATATGCCATCGGGTCCGTTCGCAATCGGAGGTTTCAACGAAGTCACATAGCCGAACCCCCGAGGTGCATATACGTCGAACTGCGGATGCGATATTATTATAAACCAAATTTGATATGCCATCAGGTCCGCTCGCAATCGGAGGTTTCAACGGTGTTACATACCCGAACCCCCGATGCGCATATATGCCGATATATATGTATTAACACATATAACTGTGTTTATCCGCCGAAAGGGGGAAATGCTATTGTTTATTTTATATATCTATATATATATATATATATATATATATATATATATATATATATATATATATATATATATATATATATATATATATATATATATATATATATATATATATATATATATATATATAGATATATATATATATATATATATATATATATATATATGGGTTTTAAGCGCCCAAACACCTCCCGATAATATTAATGCATGCATATATGGGTCTTAATAAGCCCAATACCTCCAAGTAATCATATATATGAGAAAGAGCCTTTATTTCTCTGATAAGCTCCCAATGGCTCAAAGGTTCCGATAAACATATATAAATGGCCCCTCTTCTCTCCTTTTGGCTCTTCTTGTCCCCATCAAGATGTATATAAGAGAAATGTCTGTCTGTGAGAGGGTTTCCATCAAGTTCAACACATGTCCATAATTCCATAATGCCAACAGATGGGTGATCCATAATGCCTCCCTTCTCACAAGTCTTGGCCTATCGATATCAATACATTATCTAGGTTCGGGGATTCAGTCCTTATTAGTACCTTAAGGCTTGTATGAATCAATGGCAAGTTCTCTCGCCAGCAATCATGGGAATACATCAATGTCCCATAATCATTGGATCTTGCAAGTGGCTTGACATCAACTCATATATTCGCCCTTTTCAAGATGTACTTAGGTACCTTGGAACTAGTTGACATTAATGGCTAGTTTTCCTCGCATTGGTTAATGACATTCATCAATGTCAGTAATCCAATGACTTCTCTTCATGCTTGAAAACAACACATTTATTGACGCATGACTAGAATTGTACCATCAGGTTTTATGGTAGGTGAAGACTATATTAATTCAGCATTTTGCAGTAGATAAAGCAGATTTAGTAGTAGAAATAAGGAATCCACTTTCACAACCTCATCCACCATTTATGCAACCAAGAAGAAGATGAAATTCTACATTCTATTCCATGATCCGGCAATAACTACAAATTCTCTACATATGCATAGTTTGTCCACTTCCTAGGTAACTAAAGGTATGTTGTTTTCCAGCTTTTAGTCATAGAATTCCTTAAATACTAAAATTATAATGTTTGGAAAATACTTCGCCATATTTCCTTTCTCATTTAAAAAAAAAAACCCGTAAAAATATTTAGTTGGGGAGAGGCAGGGATATCCATTTATGATCACTCTTCATATCATTTCATTCCATTTCACTTCGTTCATCCTAACATACTTGTCCTAATCATTATGATTGCATTATGGTTCGAAAGTTATGTGATTTGCAAATAAAAGACTAAATGATGAGCATAGTATATGGCTAATTTAAAGATGCATTCTTAAATATGTTCAATAAATATTGTTGCAACAAAAAGAAACAAGGTATTGATACACAAGAACCAATACCAACTAAGATTTTTTTGTGACACAAGAAACAACCAAACATGTTGCAATTCAATCTATGACAAGGAATACCTTGCAAAAAGAAATTAAATTGTCAAATGGAAAGTTTAAGGACAATTGATATAAGCCAAGCTCATTCAAAAGAAAATCATGATTAATAAATGCAATAGATTTCATGAGGATATGCAATAACGTTAGTTGGGTGGCATGTAGAGCCTCAAAAATGTATTCAAAATATCATCCACTTTCACCTTTATCGCCAAAATTTCACTCACATGTCACAACTCCATGACCACATAACCTTTCATTAGCCTCCATTTTCATAATTATATGGGTTACCTTTGTGTTTTCCAAAAGCTAATGATTTCTAGTATTTTAAGAGAATTTATGGTTAAAGCTTAGAAAAATGATATATACTTGCTAATACTTAAAAGTGGCTTGAGTTTCATGACATGTGTAGGTCATTTGGAAGCTTCCAAGGCGCCCTTATATGGCCTCCAATACTCAAATTCGAATTCCCTTCAAGATATGGAAGAAGATTTGGATAAAGGTCAAAAAGGATATGTGTCTCATCATTACCTATTTGAGTTGTAACTCTATAATATTTTCTAGGGATGTAGCAAGAGAATAGTGGACCTCCATTAATGAGGTAGTTTCTTATGTTCTTGTATAAATAGGAGAGAATTAACCTTTCAAAGGCATGTGTAAAGTTGGAGATACTCGGGTGTCCAAGTTAAGATTACTCATGAGTGGAATTTAGATTTAGCGCCATGCTCATGAGTGATGTTCACCTCTTTCTGGTAATGCTTATATTGGGAGCCTCTCAACTTGCCATCTCTCATGCTTTTGGATGGCCACATATAATGTGTGAGATTTATTTTTTTTCATAGATTAAGATTTATTGTTTTCATATATTAATATTTATTGCTTTCATACCTTTTTCTGTGTGAAAGCTTAAGAGTGATTGTTTTTATTTTCTTTCATATCTTTTCCTGTGTGAGAGGTTAAGAATGATTCTTTTTTCTTTCATTTCACTTCATGTGGTTTTGATTATTCATTTAATAGGATCGTGATTTGATAATGCACACATGATCCCTTAGATTAGATTTCATTTGATGCAATTTCAATTCTGGCAAATGTGGTAGATTAAGATTTCATTTCTGAAAGAGTGATGTGATTTTCAATTCCTGCAAGTGTGGTAGATTAAGATTTCAATTCCTACAAGTGTGATAGATTAATATTTCGATTCCGCGCTTTGTACTATAATTTTATTATAATTTCTTTTGAATTCATTGTTGAATTAGAATAGGTGAATTTGGTTTTTCGTTATTTTGTTTCGTAGTTAGATCGATCTAAATTGAAAGTTAATTTATAACATATATAGTGCACGCATGCTTCGCAAGTTTTATGAAACCCCCAGGTTGACAATTAAATGATAGGTAATTAATTTTCCTCAACACCATGGTTGACCATGATTGATGATGGTTCATGATGGTTTTTTTTCATATTGAGGCAATCTGTGTTAGAATGCGACGTTGGACCAAGGTTGACCATGGTTGTCACAATGTGAGGTTGGATGATAGGGACTAATATTATAAACCCAAGTTCTATAAACCCTAAGAATTGTAAACACAAAAATAAACATGGTTGAAAATATTTGACCATGGTTGGCTATGATTGACGATGGTTGACCATGATTGATATTATAAACCCAAGAGATTAACACTAAAACCCCAAGCGATTATGAGCCCAAGGGAATATTATTAAACCCAAGGGACTAAAATTATAAACCTAATGTATATAAGCCCTAAGATAAATATTGTAAACACTAAAATAAATATGGTTGACCATGGTTGATTTTCATATAGAGACAATCCTTGTCACAATGCGATGCTAGACAACAATTACCATGCTTAACCATGGTTGATTTTTATATTAAGACATTTTTGTCACAATGCAACGTTCAACCATGGTTGAGCATGATTGACAATGGATGAACATGTTGGACTTTATAAAACATGGTTGACCCTGCTTGACCAAGGTCGACCATGATTGACATTGCTGACCATCATTATCATATTGGGGCAATCTTTTCATAATGCAATGTTGGACCATGGTTGAGACAATGATTGATTTTCATATTGAAACAATTACTTGCACAATGCGACATTAGCCAACGGTTGACCTTGATTAACCATGGTTGACCACAATTGATTTTATAAAATATGGTTGACATTCGTTGAATAATAGTAAGCCTAATAGATAAATATTTTAAATGCAAGGAATATAAACCCTAAGATACATATTTTAAACACTAAAATAAACATCATTTCCCATGATTGATGATGGTTGGCTATGATTGACCATGGTTGACCATGATTGATATTATAAACCTAAGGGTTTTTTTTATAAACCCAAGGGAATAATAAACCCAAGGGATTATGAACCCAAGGGAATATTTGTTAAACCCAATGGACTAATATTATACACCCAAGGCATATAAAACCTAAGATAAATATTGTGAACACTAAAATAAACATGGTTGACTGGTTGATTTTCATATAGAGACAATCCTTATCAAAATGTGATGTTGTACCACTATTGACCATGCTTAACCATGGTTGATTTTCATATCAAGACAATTTTTGTCACAATTTGACGTTCAACCATGGTTGAGCATGATTGAACATGGATGACCATGTTTGACTTTGTAAAACATGGTTGACCATGCTTGACCAAGGTTAACCATGATTATCATATTGAGACCATATTTGTCATAATGCGATGTTGGACCACGGTCGAGACAATGATTGATTTTCATATTGAAACAATCTTTGTCACAATGTGATGTTGGCGAGTGGTTGACCTTGATTAACCAAGGTTCAACATAATTGATTTTATAAAACATTGTTTAACTTCGTCGAATAATATTAAATGAAAGGGACTAAAATGATAAAGCCAAGGTATACAAACCAGAGATAAATATTATAAACACAAGAATAAACATGGTTGAAAATGGCTGATTTGACATTGAGACAATATTTTCCACAATGTGACATTGGACCATGATTGACCATGCTTGACCATGATTAATTTTTAAATCGACAGAATCTTTTCTACAATGTGACATTGGACTGTGGTTGACCATGTTTACTTCTCATATTGAGACAATGTTTGTCATAGTGCAACATTGGACCATGGTTAACCATGATTGAACTTATAAAGCATCGTATACAATAGTTGGCCATGGTTGACCATGATTGAACTTATAAAACATGGTATGCAATGGTTGGCCATGGTTGACCATGATTGACCATGATTGACCAGTATTAAGCATGGTTGACTATGGTTTACCATAGTTGACCATGATTAATATTAAACCTAAAGGAATAATATTAAACCCTATGAATATGAACCCTTATAACAATAATCCTAGCAATATAGACCATTCTTGACCATGATTGACGATGGTTCATGACGGCTAATTTTCATATTGAGACAATCTGTGTCAGAATTCTACATTGCACCAATGATGACCATGGTTGTCACAATGAGACATTAAACCATAGGAACTAATATTATAAACCCAAGGTATGTAAACCCTAAGATAAATATTGTAAACACTAAAATAAACATGATTGACAATGGTTGGCTATGTTTGACCATGGTTGACAATGGTTGGCTATGTTTGACCATGGTTGACCATGATTGATATTATAAACTAATGGATTGTTATTATAAACCCAAGGGAATAATAAACCCAATGGATTAATACTATAACCACAAGGGATTATGAACCCAAGGGAATATTATTAAACCCAAGGGACTAATATTATAAACCCAAGGTATATAAGCCCTAAGATAAATATTGTAAACACTAAAATAAACATGGTTGACCATGGATGATTTTCATATAGAGACAATGTTGTCACAATGCAAAGCTGGACCATGGTTGACCATGCGTAACGATGGTTGATTTACATATGAAGATATATTTTGTCACAATTCGAAATTCGACCATGGTTTAGCATGATTGACCATGGATGACCATGTTTGGCTTTATAAAACATGGTTGACCATGTGTGGCCAAGGTTGACCATCATTGACCATCATTGACCATGATTATCATACTGGGACAATAATTTTCATAATGCGACGTTGGACCATGTTTGAGATAATGATTGATTTTCATATTGAAACAATCCTTGTGACAATGTGATGTTAGCCAATTGTTGACCCTGATTAACCATGGTTGAACACAATCGATTTTATAAAACATGGCTGATGTTCGTTGAATAATATTAAACCAAAGGGACTAATATTATAAAACCAAGGTATATAAATCCTAAGATAAATATTATACACACTAAAATAAACATGGTTGACCATGGTTGATTTTCGTATTAAGACAATCCTTGTCACAATATGACATTGGATGATGTTTGACCATGATTGATTCTCAAATTGAGAGAATCTTTGCCACAATGCGACATTGGACCATGGTTGACCATGTTTGATTCTGATATTGAGAAAATATTTTTCACAGGGCATCGTTCGACCATGGTTTACCATGATTGAATTTATAAAATATGGTAGACAATGGCTGGCCATGGTTGACCATGATTGAATTTGTAAAACATTGTAGACAATAGTTGGCCATGGTTGACCATGATTAACCATGGTTGACTATGGTTTACCATAGTTGACCATGATTGATAATAAACCTAAAGGAATAATATTAAACCCTAGGAATATGAACCTTTATATCAATAAACCGTAGGAATATGGGCCAAGGTTGACCATGATTGACAATGGTTCACGATGGATGATTTTCATATTGAGACAATCTATGTTATAATTTGACGTTGGACCAAGGTTGACCATGGTTGTCAAAATGTGACGTTGGACCATAGGGACTACTATTATAAACCCAGGGAATATAAACACTAAGATAATATTGTAAACACTAAAATAAACATGGTTGACCATGATTGACCATGGTTGGCTATGATTGACCATGAATTATTTTCTATATAGAGATAATCCTTGTGACAATGTTATGTTTGACCACGATTGACGCTAGACCACAATTGACCATAGGGACTAATATTATAAACACAAGGTATATACACCCTAAGATAAATATTGTAAACACTAAAACAAGCATGGTTGGCCATGATTGGTAGTGGTTGGCGATGATTGACCATGGTGGACCATGATTGATATTATAAACATAAGGGATTGTTATTATGAACCCAATGGATTAATAAACCCAAGGGAATATTATTAAACCCAAGGTACTAATATTATAAACCCAAGGTATATAAACCCAAAGATAAATATTGTAAACACTAAAATAAACATGGTTGCCTATGATTGATGATGGTTAACTATGACTGACCATGATTGACCATGATTGATATTATAAACCTAAGAAATTGTTATTATAAACCCAAGGAAATATTAAAACCAATGGATTAATACTAAAACCCTAAGGGATTATGAACCCAAGGGAATGTTATTAAACCCAAGGGACTAATATTATAAACCCAAGGTATATAAACTGGAAGAAAAATATTGTAAACATTAAAATAAACATGGTTTATTTTCATATAGAGACAATCCTTGAACAATGCGGTGCTCGACCACCCTTGACCATGCTTAACCATGGTTGATTTTCATATGAAGACAATTTTTGTCACAATGCGGCATGCGACCATGGTTGAGCATGATTGACCATGGATGACCATGTTGACATTAGAAAACATGTATGCCCATTCTTTACCAATGTTAACCATGATTGACCATAACTCACCATCATTATCATATTGAGACAATATTTTAAGTAATGTGATGTTGGACCAAGGTTGAGACAATGATTGATTTCCATATTGAAACAATATTTGTCACAATGCGACGCTAGCCAATTGTTGACCCTGATTAACCAAGGTTCAACACAATTGATTTTATAAAACATGGTTGACCTTCATTGAATAATGTTAAATCAAAGGGTCTAATATTATAACACCAATGTATATAAACCCTAATATAAATATTATTAACACTAAAATAAACATGGTTGAACATGTTGATTTTAGTGGTTGACAATCTCATTGTGGTTTCCATAATGCGATCTTGGACCATGGTTGATTTTCATATTGAGACAATCCTTTTCACAACGAGACATTAGACCGTGGTTGACAATGATTGATTTTAATGTCGAGACAATTTTTGTCGGAATGTGAAGTTGAACTATGGTTGACCATGGTTTATTTTCATATAGAGACAATCCCTTTCACAATGCCGCACTAGACCATGGTTGATTTTCATATTGAGACAATCTTTGTCACGATGTGATGTTGGACCTTGGTTGATCATGGAGGGCCATGGTTGTCATAATTTGACGTTGAAGCAAGAGACATTTAGTGTCATTGTGAACATGGTTATTGACCATGGTTGACCATGATTTACCATGATTGACCATGGTTGATTTTCATATTGAAACAATCTTTGTCACAATGAGACGTTTGAATAGGAAACTAGTCTTCTTCTTGACATTGGACCATGGTTGGCCATGATTCTAAAGACAAGGGATTTATATTAAACCCTAGGATTAATATTATAAACATTGTGAATAATATTATACCCTAGGAATTTGAACCCTTGGATTAATAAACCCAAGGGATTGACATAATCTTTGTCATAATACGATGTTGGACCATGGTTCACCATGGTTGACCATGATTGGTTTTCATATTAATACAATATTTTTCACAATAAAACATTGGACCATGGCTAACCATAGTCAATCATGGTTGACAATAATGAACCATTGTTGACCATGGTTGATTTCATATTGAGACAATCTTTGTCGCAATGTGATGTTGGACGATGGTTGACAATAGTAGACCATGGTTTATTTTCATATTGAGATAATATTTGTTATAATGTGACATTGGACTATGGTTGACCATCGTTTACCCAGCAATATGAGACCTTAAGATAAATATTATAGACCCTAAAATAAACAAAGTTGACCATGGTTGATTTTTATATTAACACAATCTTTGTCAGAATATGATGTTGGACCATGGTTGACCATGATTGATTTTCATATCGATACTATCTTTTCCACAATGTGACATTGGACCATGGCTGACCATGGTTGATTTTGACCATATTTGAACTATGAATTGTCTCTATTGTTAACCATGACTTCATTATGGTCACCATTGAAATGGTGGTTGTTGATGCTCAAACATGATTTGACTATGGCTATCTACGCCTATCCACTATAGGCGTCCATGGTCAAGTATGGCCATCCACCATAGTTTAACTGATCCAAGTGGATATTGGTGGCCACTTGCCAATTCCACCTTGACCCCCACCATTTTTTCTTTTAGTTTTTCAATTTCCTTAATTAGCACAGTTTACTATTTTTAGCAATTTTTCGGGTCGTGAACGTCCGGAGCCGTTTTGAGGCCCTAAACGACATTTTTTTGGAAAAATGAGAGAAACATGGGGTATTAGACCAACTTTTATCATCCCATTGTTGTATTCCTCGGATATATATTTCTAACGAGGTATTGTGTGCATCAAACAAAGATTGTATGTCAATGTTACGACCCCGGGAAGTTGATGTGCCAACTTACCGAAAACGGGGCCCATAGTTTGGCGTTTCATCTCCTAGGGTTAGGTTTTTGGATGTTTATGGTTTTCCATTGTTCCTCAACAATAAATAGACCTTCGAGCCTCATTTTAAGATAGTTCAGAGTCATGTAGCGACCACATCTCTTCTCAGAGATAAGCTACCATCGCCTTAGCTAGTTTATTTCCGTTTCTGTTTGTAAGCATATTTCAGTAATTTACAGTAATGAAATGAAGTATTTTTTTATGTTGCATCTCTCTTTGTATGGTTATATTTGTGAATTTTTGTGTTCTTGTTTAAATCCAAATCAGTGGTATCAGAGCGGTCTACTCTTTCTCTGTCTTTCTTTGCATGTCCCCAACGAGGTCAGGATATAAGGAGTTACGGATTGAACTGGTCGAACCTTTGCAAGACCAGCCTCAAAAATCCCAATGGCCTCCCATGGCGGACGAAAAGAAAGACGAGGGGGTAGGATATCCTATCAAAATTTTGCTCGAAGAGTCCCTTGAGTGACAAAGGAATGCGATGATGGATAACTTTGCCTAGATCCTTCAGCGACTACCCAGGGGCGACACATCTACTTCCAGTAGCTACTCTGGAAGTGCCACACCATTTAAGGTACAAGTTAACTTTGAGATTCCCATATTTGAGGGTTAGATAGATGCAGACACCATAGATAATTGGTTAAATCTTCTAGAAGGGTATTTTTATGTTCATGATTTTTTCAGCCAAGAAAAGATTACTTTTGCTCTTCTCAAAGCCAACCCCGATGTCAAGGACTGGTTGGAAACCTACTCCGAGTAGAAGGATGAAAGTAAGGCCTCCCTGTTCTCAGCCACACCCACTTGGAATTCATTCTGGACTGCCATCAAGGAGCAATACTACCTTGTCGGAAGCTATGAGGATCAATACATAAACTGGACCACGCTACGGTAGGGAAGGGACCGAGACGTGCTAGAGTTTACCAATATTTTCCATACCCTTCTCACAAAGTTGGGTATCAATGATTCAGAGCAGCATTTGGTACTCAAATACCGTAGTTTCCTGCACTAGTACATCCAAGATGAAACAAAATTCCTGAACATCTCCCCGCTCAGCACGACATATCGATATGCTGTCAAGATCGAGCAAGAGTCTAAATAGAAGAAGCAGGACTTTGGATCTGTGAATCCGAAACAAGAAAAAGGTGCCCCCAACCTAGAGAACAAAGGACAAAGCTAAGGAAAGGCAACCCAAGATAACCCGCGAAAGCTGCAAGCAAAGAACAACACTGTGAAGTCAAAAAAGGACACGGGAAAGTGGTGTGAGTTCCAGAAGAGCACTACCCACAACACAAGGGAGTGTCGGGCCAAACAGTCACTGGTGGCTGAGCTAAAGGTTTCAAAATCAGATGCATGTTTCGACTCTGAGTTAGAACCCGACAGGGGGAATGACAAAGGGAAGCAAATTATCGATGCAGAACCTAACGCTATCGTTGCCACCATGAAGATCCAGAAGGAGGAACCCGAAGATCCAGAGGAGGATGATGAGCCCCAAAAATGGGTAACTTATTGGGCTCATTTTGCTTATTGTTCTTCATTAATCCACCATTCCTCATAGTTTATGCATGATTTTGAGTATATTTATGTTGATTGAATGAATGAGGATAGTCACTTGACCATGAAGACTAGTATGTGTATATTGCAGATTTTTGGACAACTTTTAGAACAAGGTCAAGCATTTATGAGCCATTTGACAGCCGAATGCAAGGGGACAAGGCTAAGGATTCGTAGGGAGGGTGCCTCCTGCACTAAATGGCCTCTTCCTTGAGTTCTCCACCATCAGCTCGGAGTTCAGCAACCCACCAACGTTGATTCCCAAGGGCAGCCGAGCAGTTTTTATGAAGTGATTGAGTACTAGTAGTTTGGGCAGCCAAGCCCCTCGAATCAAGGAGGACTATTAGAGGTCCTTGTGGTGCATAAATAGGAAGGCTTCCAACCTCCGTATGTTACATTTTGAACAGTTGTATTCTGCACTATAGTGCTGCCAGTTTTTCAGCTCATTTTGTAGCTTCTGTTGTACAACTTCTTTTGTGACATGGTTATTTTTTAGTAATGGAAAGCAGTTCCATTTGGCACCAGTTCTAAGCTTCTTCTTAAGATCCTGCAGCTTTTGGGGTTGGGCCCAACCCAAGTGCCAAGGCTTCCTTTGTGCACTATTATGTTTTGTTGATGTCTTTATTAAATAATTTCTGTTAAGTAGATTGCAATCTTGCTTGGTTACCTAGGTCATTGTTGATGATTAAAAAGGATTTTCATGTTCAGATTGGTTTGATAGGTTGATAAAAAAGAAGATCTTCATAAAAAGGCTATCAAGCACCCCTGATCTCACCTCTCCCTCAGTGGGACCATGAGCTGGGACCAAGGCATCCTTGCCGCCACCAAAAACATTGTCTTTGTTTCGTCATGCAATTGTTAGTGTTAGATTCTCATTTGTGTAAGTTGATACCAATTGCGGTTACATGCTCAGGTCCATGATTGCTTAGTTTGCATAGCTATTTCGCATGATTTTGTTGCCAATAAACTTATGTTCATTTTCTTTGCTTATATTTAGCTCAGATTAGGTTAAAGTAGCTAGGTCTTTGGTTTTCCGAGTCTTTGTTTGAATAGTTTGGAAAATAACTTGCAGAGCACCTGTGATACCTCTTTGCCTACCCCTACTCCATCAATATCACCTGCTCCGTCTTCTAACTCTGATTCTTGCCTCACATTTGCTACGTTCCCTCACTTTGACCTAATTTCCATATTTTTGTGCAACATTGCTCTACTCCTCCTTGAACAAATCCAACCATCCTTATCACTCACACGCTTCGTTTGCCAAGTCCTGGTTCCCTCCACACCATCATCGAACCTCTGTACCCACTTCTTCACCTTTCTTCCACCCTCAACCCTCCAAAAATCCCCTTTCGGAACATCCTGTAGAAGCCACAGAACATCTTGTAGAACCCCTGCAGACTTCTTGTAGAAGCTCACGAAAGAAGTTTCTTGAGATCCGAACACTGTGAAACTCTTTGGAAGGGTGCTAGGGACCCCTTAGGCCCTCTTCTAACCTTCCCAACCTCCTGAAAGCACCTAATCCATTTCCTTTTGCCAATCAACCTCTGCACAGTCAAAAATAGTTAAAGGACATGCAAAATTATTCTAACAAATTACTCAAAAATGCAAAAAGATGTTTTCTTCATATTTCTCTTCAGAAGTAGCTTAGTCACATTCATTTTACCTTTCTAGAAGTCAATGGAATCCATTTCTGTAGCTTTCATCCTTTTGCTTGCACTAGTAGGGTTAGTAAGTAAAACTAGGGTTTGTTAGGGTTTGCATTCCTTTCTAGCTTTCAACTTCTTTCTGCAAGTAGATTAGCCTCTGGTTGAGTTAGATTTCATCCATCACAGTTAAAAGCTTCTTCTAAGAGCTCATAGAAGTTGGCTTAAGCTCCTAACAGACTTGTGCCAGCTGATCAAGTGACAACCTGTGGCAAGAGCTAGTACTTGTGCATATAGAACCGTCGCTTCCAAGTTTGTTACGAACTACTGGGTTGATAAAAGTAAAGAATGGAGTCCCAGGAGTTGCAGCGTTATTGCTGCAATACTAGAGCCCACCATTATTTTTGGCGTCATTGCCGGAGAAGTGTCAGAGTATTTGTGATTGCTACTTTTCTTCTATTTTCTACTACAACCTTCTGCTAAGTAGTTTATTTCATTTCCATTCTGCAATTTCATTCCTGCAAAAGTAGACTAGACCTTTCCTGCTTTCATAGATTAGCATTTCAATTCCACAATTTCAATTCTGCAAGCGTAGATTAGCATTTCATTCCTACAATTTCATTTCAGCAAAATAGATTAGTCCTTTCCTGCTTTCATTTCAATTCCACATTTTCATTTAAGCAAGATAGATTTTAGTTAGTTGTAGTTCAATCTATTTTAGTTTTGCAGGTACAAGCAGAAAAAAATGCCAAAACTCCACCAAAAATATTCCATTTTCATGCCTCGTAGGAATAGAGACAATACAGGGAAATTCTTACCCAACACCCCCACCACATCGCTGAGTCACCCTTCTCTCTTCTTTGGTGGCAGTGATCCAGAAGAACCTATAGGTGAACCTCCAGAGATATACGAAGATCCTATAACAGAAGAAGAGCAAGAAAGCATACCTTTTGAGACCATGGCTCAAAACAAAAATGGTAGAGAAGATGAGGAGAGAATAGAAGGTGCCTTTCCCATCCGAGAGACCAACGGGGACATGAAGATGAAAAACATAAGTCCCTCAGCCTTACCTCATTTCCATGGATTGACCACTGAAGACCCTAATACCTTCCTATTTGAGTTTGCTCCCTTTGTTGAACTTATGACTATGAAGAAGACGAGCAAAAGTTGAAACTCTTTACCTCTACCCTCAAGGATGCAGCACTACGCTGGTTCATGGGGCTACCTGGAAACAGTATCACAACTTTGGCTCAGATGCAGCAAGCCTTTAACAACAAATACCGGGAATATTGTAGGTCAAAGGAAACAAAGGGAGAGATCTTTCGGATGACCATGGGAAGTGATGAGTCTTTAGAAGACTACGAGGAAAGGTTCCAACTTAGCTATAAATGGGCCAGGTACACACTTGATCCTGAATCTATGAAGTTGGTTCTGCTTCGAGGAGTCCCCGAAGACCTTCTAGATATCCTCCATCTGCTAGCTGGAGGAGACATCTACTAACTACCTTATGAGGACATAAAGACTGTGTTTAGAAACCACTCTAGGGCAGTCCGGAAACGAGGTAGGGGGAATCCACTCTCAGCTAGTACCACCTTCTCCAAGCATGAGTTTACTAATCAAATGGAAGACCTCAAAAGTGAGATAAGATAGACCATTTCCATGCAACTGGATACTTTTCGAATCAAACAAAAGAAAGAGGAAGCTGAGAGGGCTTTGGCCATTTTTTGTCCCATATGTACAAGGAAGCATCCTAAGAACGAGTGTCCATTGCACTTAGTGGAGGTATGTTTCGTTTGTGAGGAAGACCACCCAAGAAACCAGTGCCCAACCTTACCTGGACTTAAAGCCATGTACCAAGGGGCTAAAGGGGCCACTGAACCACTCTACTTCCTTAACCAACGGAGACCGCATGGGTCCAGACCTTACCAGCAGGGGATGCAAGGAACATTCCAAACTTGTTACAACCCTAACCAATCCACTCACATGCCTTCTTAGGGGCCCCCTGCTCATCCTTCTTGGTCCACACCTCCTCCTTGGTCTTATCCATCTCAATACCATACCCAACCTGTTTCTCATTCGTTTCACTCTCATGTCCAGCCGCAACCTCAGTGGAATGCAACTCAACTGGGGTGGAGGCCCCAATACAACTTTTCTCCTGCTACTTTTCCTCCACTTCCTACTCAACCACAACCATTACCTCCTACTCCTCCAAGACAACCCTAGATGCCTGCTCAATCGAACCCAAACCCAAACAATAGATAGGCCCAACAGGTATACACTGGAGAGACGACATGCCCTACCTATGCTATGGAGATTCAGGAGATCAACCTACGGTTTGGAAAGGTCCTTCCAGATTGCCAACCTCCTCCCCTGGAGGATGAGGAAGGGAAACAGGAAATTGAACCCAAAGCCATTCCACCCTTTCCTGAGAGACTAACAGTAGCCATGCAACCAAACCTAGAGGAGACTAAACTTCTAGGAGAACTTAAATAGTTATGTGTGAAAATCCCACTTCTCCAAGCCATAAAAGATGTACTAATATACAAAAAAAATTGATCAAGGAGAAGTGTTTCAGGCACCCAGGTAGGCGCAAGAGAGATGCCCCGACTATCAATGTCATAGGACAACTGTCCGATCTGATGTTGGGACAAATAATCTATCCAAAATATTTGGATCCTGGGAGTCCTGTAGTAGATGTCCACATCAATGGCACAATAATCCCCCACACCTTGATCAATCTAAGGGTTGCCATCAATGTGATGACCAAAGACAATATGCTCAAACTCAACCTTCAAAGTTCCTTAAGAAAGACCTCGACAGTACTGCAGTTGGCAGACCGCTCCACCGTGACTCCCGAAGGGATTGTGGAGGATGTCTTGGTCTCCGTTGATTCTTGGGAGTACCCTGCGGACAATTTGGTCCTTTAGCCAAAGGCAAAAATCACTGGCTACCCCCTCATTTTGGGAAGGCCTTGGTTAGCTACTGCAGATGCTTACATAAATTGTTGAGCTGGGAGCATGACCATCAAGAATGGGCTTATGTCCAAATAGCTAGTCCTATACCCTCCTGCCCAACCTCTGTTAGAACATGACTTACCACTCTGGTTGGAGGAGGGAGATGAGGGTGAAGTCTACTCTACACCATTGTGCATAGTAGAAGCTGCCAGGGGAGGTCCTCTGACCGAGGATGACTTGATCGAGAATTTGATTCAAAATCCACCTCCCAGTGCACTATCGTTAGAGGAGTTAGTGGAAGGTACCTAAGCTAGTGCTTTAGTGGACCTCTGTGTGGTTGATTCAACCTCACCCAGAGTTAAAAATGTGGAATTTGGCCCTGAAAGAACCTTAAAGATCAGCTCATCCCTATCTTCCTCTCAGGAGAAGGAGCTATGTAGCCTATTGAACCGCCATTTGGAGGCTTTTTCCTGGAGCTATAAGGAAATGAAAGGAGTCCATCTGTCGATTTGTACCCATCACATTTACATTAATGAGGGTTGTAAACTAGTCAGGCAGCCTCAGAGGAGAATGAATCCAGCCCTTAAGGACATCGTTAAAGAAGAATTGCAAAATTTGTTGGATGCAGGATTCATCTACCCCATCTCGGACAGCGAATGGGTTTCTCCTCTGGTGCTTGTACCCAAGAAAAATGGGAAGTGGAGAATCTGTGTAGATTATTGAGAACTTAACAAAGCCACCAAGAAGGACCATTTCCCTTTGTCGTTCATAGATCAAGTGCTAAATGGGCTGGCAGGGAAGAAGTTCTTTTCTTTCCTAGATGGGTTCAACGGGTATAATCAAATCCAAATCAGAGCAGAAGATGAAGATAAGACCACCTTCACTTGTCCTTGGGGAATCTTTTCCTACTAGGTCCTTCCCTTTGGGCTATGCAATGCTCCTACCACTTTCCAGAGAGCAGTATTGAGCATATTTGCTGAGCTAGTTCACGACTCGGTGGAAATCTATATGGATGACTTTACTCCTTATGGGTCTAACTTCCAAGAAGCGTTGTCTAACCTGGGAAAAGTTTTAACCAAGTGTATTTAGATGAATCTGTCCCTCAGTGCTGAAAAATGTGATTTCCTAATGACTGAAGGGATCGTGTTAGGTCATACCATTTCTCAGCAAGGATTACAGGTGGATCCTAACAAAATTCTATCATCCAAAAGGTTCCACCTCCTCAAAAGGTAAGAGATGTTTGGAGTTTTCTAGGCTTAGCAGGATATTATAGAAGATTCATTAAAGATTTCAGTAAGCTAGCCTCGCCATTGTTTGGCCTCTTAGGGAAAGATGTTGAGTTTAAATGGACTGACGACTGTTAAGGGGCTCTGGATGAGTTGAAAGATAAGCTGGTGTCCGCCCCGATCTTGAGAGGTCGAAACAGGGCCCTACCTTTCCACATCCACACCGATGCCTCGAACAAAGCCATAGAGGCAGTCTTAGGAAAAATTGAGGAGAAACTACCATATGCCATATACTTTGTCAATAAAAATCTATCCAAGGCAGAGATGAACTATACTATAACCGAAAAAGAGTTCCTAGCTATAGTCCACTCCCTAAACAAGTTCAGACACTACATCACTAGTTATCAAACATTCGTACACACTGATCATGCTGCGATTAGATATTTAATGAATAAGCCTGATGTAAATGCTCGTACCATTAGATGGTTACTCTTGTTGTAGCAATTCGATTTGACCATTTTGGACAAGCCAGGTAAGGAAAATGTTGTTGCTGACTTTCTGTCTAGATTGGATTTGCCTGCAGGTGAAGAAGGGACAGTGGATGACCAGATGCCAGATGAACACCTATTTGCTATTTCAGTACTCTCTCCATGGTTTGCTGATATAGCAAATTACTTGGTCTCAGCACAGTTCCCTCCACACCTATCCTCAAGAGAGAAGAGAAAAATTGTGAGGAAAAGTGCCCCATTCACTTGGATCGGGGGCAACCTATTTAAACTTGGCCCAAATCAGATCTTGAGGCATTGTGTTAGGGAGGAGGAAGTTTTCGACATCCTCTCGACTTGTCACGATGGGTCCTGTGGAGGTCACTTTGCAGCGAAAATGGCTTCCTTCAAAATTCTAGAGGGAGGCTACTATTGGCCCACTCTTCATCAAGATGTCACGAGATACATCAGCTAATGTGACCGATGTCAACGGATGGGGAAACCGACTCCAAGGGATGAAATGCCCCTCCAACCTCAAGTGACCTTCGAGCCATTTGAGAAGCGGGGCATGGATTTTGTCGGTCATATAAACCCTCCTTCAAAGCAAAGGTCTTACATCATTGTTTGCACAAACTACCTGACAAAGTGGGCAGAAACCAAGGCAATCAAGGCAGCGACAGAAGGAAAAGTGGCTGAGCTTTTAAAGGAAAATATCCTCTACAAATTTGGCTACCCAAGAGAGCCAGTCACCAATCAAGGAAGTCAGTTCACCTCTAACTTGATTGAAGACCTGCTCGCTCATCACAAGATCAAGCACAGAACTTCCACCCCTTATCATCTGCAAGCTAATGGGTAGGTGGAAGTTACTAATAGATCATTGGAAGAGATTTTGACTAAAGTGGTGAGCAGCAGCAGGAAGGATTGGGCAGATCGCTTGGTTGAGGCCACCTGGGCCTACAACACCACTTGGAAAACTACAACAGGTTTCACACCTTATGAGATGGTCTACGAGAAGAAGGCTCTGCTATCCATAGAATTCAAGTACAACACATTGAGGGTGGCAGCTCAGCTGGACCTAGATCTCAGCCATGCACAACGGGAAAGATTACTGCAGCTGAATGGATTAGATGAACAGAGAATGCAGGCCCTCCTCCACTCAGAAGTAGTTCAACTCTAGAGGAAGATATGGCATGACCAGCACCTTAATGAAAAGTAATTCCAGCCAGGAGATTGGGCGCTGCTGTATGACTCAAGATACAAGGATTTCAAAGGGAAACTGAGGACAAGGTGGTTAGGACCATATACAGTGGAGAAATGCAATGACAATGGTTCATTCCTTATCAGGACCATTGATGAAGAAGCAATCCCTATGCTCATCAATGGGCATCGATTGAAAATCTACAGGAAACCCCTTTCGAGGCAGGAGTTGATTGAAACTTTGGACAAATCAGTGCTGGTGGTGGAGCAGGGCCTTGTCTCTACTCCACCCACACCTTGAGCATCCAAAAAAAAAAAAAAAAACAAGAGAAGTGAAATAAAAATATCCCTGGGTGAAAACTTCTTAGAGATGCCCGAGGCAAACAGTGAGGGTGAAAACCTCATGGAGGCGCCCCAACTATCTCTCAAACAAAAAGAGAGAAAAAAGAAAAACAGGCCTAATCTCTGTGGAATATATTGCAGGCTAGGAAGGTCACACAAAACAAGGACAGGGGTCCACACCAGGCTACGAGACACCGTCACAGACACTTCTTCCATGACCACTCACCTCTCCTAGGATTTGATCATATTCGGGGGTAGATTTCACCTTCTACAGGAAGTTCTGCCTATTCTACAGGCAGTCTATGTCTTCTACACGAAACATCCTGTAGAACCTTCGGGCAAGCCAAAATCGATCTTGGAGGGGAATCTGAAGTTTGGAATCTATTTCTTAGACCTGCAGCTACCCCTGTTTCCACCCATCACCATATGGCACCTTGTTCCATCTCTTTACACCTCCGTCACCCACTTGGTTATGTGTTCCTGCACAGTCATACAAGAAACCCTATTTTCCTTAGATTGCCAGCAAGAATTTTTCAGCGACAAATTAAGCAATGATATCTAGCTCACCCTACCTATCAATCTCCATTTGGACTCTTCATCAACCGAATCCCTCATTGGCAATATAACCCTACTCATTTAGCTTTCATTCCAGGAGGATAAGCAGCTATAGGACATCCTACAGGAATCCTGTCGCAGCTGATCCCTCTGGTAGACATATTCTGGAAGCAGGAACAACTGAAACCAACAAAGGGAACATGCAAAAGGCTCCTCTTGGACGTGAAAACATCCTCAGCAGCCGAAACCAAACAAAGCCTCTACATGCAGCTTTAACAACCAAAGGATCAGGTTCCGAAACCCATGCATACAACATCAGAGAATGAAGGAATGGGTTCTAACACCCGTGCACGAGGCAGCAACAAGCAAAGGAATGGTCCCGAGACCCGAAGTCGACATAATGCGTCCATGGCCATGCAGGTAAGTGTCTAAACCCATTCGTCAATTGCATAAACTATATTTTAAAAGCTGCATGCTGATGAAAATGGTTCGGATTGAATGAGATCGCTGGCCAGTCAACTGGCCACCCTCAGCCAGTTACGTAGCTTCATGGGATCCCAGCAAGCTCAGTTACGTTCAAATTTGCCGACGAGACGTGTAGCCAACACGTGTGGAGTGTCTAGTCGGGGAAAATCGTCGGGATTGGCAGTGGTGGCGGCGGTTAATGGCAGAAGGGGAGGTGATGGTGGTTAGAGACACACAGAGAAATGATGGGCGTGACGTTGGATCAACGGTTTGGTCTGGCCACCTCATCCCCTCGCCACGAATTGCACTACAGTTTAAAGATACTCGGGTGAAGACTCTCACCACCCTCTGTTCATTCGCACTTGCAACATCCTCAGCTGAAGTACATGTCCTCTGCTTCGAAAATCTGTTAACCCGTCATCCTCCACCGAGTTTTTCGAACTTTTTCAAAAAAATCTCCCATGTACCGGGCTCGTTCAGAGGCGCAGTGACATCCTACAGAAGCCGACAAGAGTTCTACAGGAAGAGCTCTACAAGAAGTATGGCACAACTTTCAAGAGCAGGGAAGCCTGGACTATTCTTCGTCGAATTTGGAGTTCCGAGATAGGCAGGCTTGAAAACACTCTTCCATGAATGGTATGTTTCGAAAAGGTGGTGAATTGAACTATCTAAAATTGGGGAGTCCGAGAAAAATCCGCCTGTGAGTTGGAAATAGTAGTTTTCCTGTGTTTTTCACGATATTTGTTAGTCATTTTTGCGTCAAAATTCTCCTCCATAATTCCTGTTATAAAAAAAAGAAAATTCTCCTGTAGGAAAGATACACAACTGTGAGGGCTAGCTTGTGTATGAAGAATTTGAATTTGCATGTTTGTATGTATGTTGGGAATAAACATTGAGCTCTGTTCCCTGCCTATGGAAACTCAATTTCTTCCTTCATAAACGGACAACCGAGTTCTGGGTAGCAACAGCCTTAAAGCCAGGGAATTGGTGCTAATTGATAGTTGAAATCCCTTCTCAAAGTTCAGGGGAGAAATCCATAAAACAACATTCCCTTTTCTGATCAGAGCATAAAACAAGGCACTCTCACCATGCCAGGGGGTTTTATCAGGAAAGAACCTTCGATCCCAGCAAGCTGCATGAGCATCCGGAGGTGGTGGACCTCTTCACCAATGCCAATTGGATGTCCTTTTGTGACCAAATTTAGGGTCATGACGATGAGATAAAGAAAGAATTCTTAATGTCCCTAAAACCTGAATTAAAGACACAGGCCACAGTGAATTTTAGGGGTTTGACCGTAGAAGTTACCCCTGAGCTCATTAGTCATGTTATTGGTCTCCCATTAGGGCTCCCTTGGAGCAAAGAAGAAAGGTCATTGGGCTAGGCAGCCAAGATAGCATTCGTCCTGCCTGAGGAAAATCGTGTAGAAGACAAGAACGGGGTCCGGAGAACCAGCTTACCTCCTCTCTGGAGCAAAGTCAGTTTCCAAATCATGTAAGACATTACCTGTGAACGTAAGTTCAACATTGTCTACGGCTGCCATTTCAGGTTGCTGAGTGAACTAAGACATGGAATGGATTTACCTCCAGAACAAAAGTTAAGCATCTCCTATTTTCTTCTGCAGTCATTAAATGAATGTGGCACAAAATTGAATGAAGGGACACCGAATCAGTTAGCCCATCATGGCCTCATCAAACTTTTAGTGGAAGATGCCATCCACACCTACACTTCCCCACTCTCTTGGGAAATTTTCCGAAACATGTCTAGAGATGACGATATTAGAATTTTGGCCGAGGAGCTCACCTCATCCAGCAGTGAAGAAGGGGAACACACTGAAGCAGGAGAGAAAACCAGTGGTAAAGAAACACAGGACAAACAAGCACAAGGAAGACAAAAAGAGAAAGAGGGAAAGGGCCAAATTGTTGAGCCTAAAACAGAGCAAGGAACAATAGCACAAACATGAAGGGAAAAGAGACTGCAAAGGAGAGCAGAGAAGGCAGAAACATCCCAAGTAAAGGCTGGCACAGCCACAACAGTCACACCAAAACAAAAGGTAAAGACAGATCCTAAAATGGCCGCAATACAGGAAGAAACAGTTGACATATAGGCTTCTACAGGAAGCATGGAAACAGAACAACAAAGGGGGAAATCACCAGTAATATTGGAAAGAAAGGCAGCAACTGTGCTTGCCACCTTAAAGACACCTCCAAAACAAAAAGGGAAGCGAAAGGGGCAAACCTCCATGTACTTTAAAGAAAGAAGGAGCACACGGATCAAAGTAGGCAGATCCAAGCCGCAGTCAAAGGAGCGAATTATCATTGAGGACACAACCCCCAAACCAAAGTAAGGGTGTCCTTAAAAGATATTTGTCACCTATGAACGAGGAAGCCCAAAAACTTCCACCTGGAGAGAGAGACTAAAGAAAATGGACTCAAAGACAGTTCTACAGGAAGCTAAGAAATATCTACAGGAAACTCGGACTAAGCTAAAAGAGACAGAGAACTTGGAGGAAAAGGCGGCCAAACAATCACAGGAAGAAGAAAGGACAGAGGAAATATTTGAACCAAGCCCTCAGCCCAGTTTGGGCTCATACTATAACCTGTTAGAAGCTGGGAAAATAATTCCCCAGAAATTTGCGGTGCCACTATTCTTTGCACTGGAAGAAGAAAGAATTAGGACGCACACTTGGATGAGGATCGCCAAGTCTAACGATGTGGCAGACATAGGCCCCCTAGAAGAAAAACTCAAGGAGTCAAGGAAAGAATTGGCCATGGTGAAGCATGTGGAAAGAATTCAGAGGGCCAAACCACAGGAAGATAATGAGCTACTGAAATAGTAGCTACAACTACAGGGAATCCATAAGGAAGACAGGCCCTCCATTCTAGGAGAACAACAGCAACAGGAAAAGCCTCCAACAGACAAAGAAACCATGGATGAACAACAAAGAAAGGATGGGCTATAGGCTGAGATCAAGGCACTAACAAAATAGCTACAGGAGAAGGAGTTGTAGGCAGTAGAGGAGATACAGTCTCTAAGGTAACAGGTACATGAGAAGGAAGCCCAACTGGCTTGCATGGCCAGCTAGGCAATAGAGGTCGTACAGTGTAGGCAGCCTACCAAGTCACACACTTTGTAGCTTAAATATTAATGATTGCAGTTCCAGATTAACACCCTAGCCTAAAGGGGCACTGCTCCATTTCAAAACTATCATCAATTCATGGCTTTATGTGACAGTAGCTCATCAGAGGACAAGGCTAAATTATCAAAGTTTTATTTACACAACTTAGCCCTTCCAAACATGAATTCGTGGGATCCCAACGCTGTGGTAGGAGATGTGCAACTTATGGCCATGGCCTCTTGGTTGAATCGTGAGGAAGAAACGGCAGTAGAGGTCCAAGATATTATGAACAGGGAACTTAGTGAACCACTAATGATCAGAGCAGAGCCAGAGGATCCCTCAACATTGATAAGCACCCACCAGCACTTGGCCAACAACCCTCAGGAGTTACATGATTACATTGAACGACAAGCTCAAGCTATTGCCCACTTTGAGGACATGGAGAGACTGTTGGGGGATAACTGCCATCATGCTTGCACAAGGAGGTGGAACACACTGCCCCACAGTTTGAAGATAAGAGAATACCACTCGCCAACCAGGATGAGGGAGGCCTTGGCAAGGGTACCCCTCTATAAATAGTCAATGGAAAATCTGCAGGCCAATTGGATAGGCCTAAAGTTCAGTCCTCCCTTGCTTTTAGGATTGCTGGAAGGAGTTAAGGAAGAAGAGGAAAACAGGCAGTGGGAGGAAGTGGAAATAAAAGCAGGATTTCATGACTGGGAAGAATACATCACCTCGGAGGCCTGGGACGTGAAAGAGGTAGTCAAAGCTATCAAGGATGATGAGCTAGATTAGTTGCTCAGGGGATGAACAACCCATTTAGCGGGGGGGTGATGATGAGCCCCAAAAATGGGTAACTTATTGGGCTCATTTTGCCTATTGTTCTCCATTAATCCACCATTCTTCATATTTTATGTATGCTTTTGAGCATATTTATTTTGATTGAACGAATGAGGATAGTCACTTGACCATGAAGACTAATACGTGTTTATTGTAGATTTTTGGACAAATTTTGGACCAAGGTCAAGCATTTATGAGCCATTTGACAACCGAATGCAAGGGGACAAGGTTGAGGATTCATAGGGAGGGTGCCTCCTACACTAAATGGCCTCTTCCTCGATTTCTCCACCATCATATCGGAGTTCAGCAGCCCACCAACGTTGATTCACAAGGGAAGCCGAGCAGTTTATATTAAGTGATTGAGTACTAGTAGTTTGGGCAGCCAAGACCCTCGAATCGAGGAGCACTATTGGAGGTCCTCATGGTGCATAAATAGGAAGGCTTCTAGCCTTTGTAGGTTACTTTTTGAACATTTGTATTCTGCACTATAGTGTTACTAGTTTCTCAGCTCATTTTGTAGCTTCTACTGTACAGCTTCTTCTGTGACATGGTTATTTTTGAGTAATGGAAAGCAGTTCCATTTGGCACCAGTTCTGAGCTTCTTCTTAGGAGCCTGTAGCTCTTGGGGTTGGGCCCAACCCAAGTGCCGAGGGTTCCTTTGTGTAGTGTTATGTGTTGTTGATGTCTTTATCAAATAATTTATGTTAAGTAGATTACAGTCTTGCTTTCTTACCTAGGTCATTGTTGATGATTAAAAAGGCTTTTCATGTTCAGATTGGTTTGATAGGTTCATAACAGAGAAGATCTTCAGAAAAAAGCTATCAAGCACCCCTGATCTCACCTCTCCCTCCATGGGACCATGAGCTGGGACCAAGGCGTCCTTTCCGCCACCAAAAACACTGTCTTTGCTTCGTCATGCAATTGTTAGTGTTTGATTCTCATTTATGGAAGTTGATACCAATTGCAGTTACATGCTTAGGTCCATGATTGCTTAGTTTACATAGCTATTTCAGATGATTTTGTTGTGAATAAACTTATGTTCATTTTCTTTGCTGATATTTAGCTCAGATTAGGTTAGAGTAGCTAGGTCTTTGGTTTTCCGAGTCTTTGTTTGAATAGTTTGGAAAATAACTTGCAGAGCACCTGTGATACCTCTTTTCCTACCCCTACTCCATCAATACCATCTGCTCCATCCTCTAACGCTGATTCTTGCCTCACATTTCCTACGTTCCCTCACTTTGACCTAATTTCCATATTTTTGTGCAACATTGCTCTACCCCTCGTTGAACAAATCCAGCCATCCTTATCACTCACCTCCTTCGTTTGCTAGGTCCTGGACCCCTCCGAACCATCATCCAACCTCCGTACCCACTTCTTCACCTTTCTTCCACCCTCAACCCTCCAAAAATCCCCTTTCGGAACATCCTATAGAAGCCACAGAACATCCTGTAGAACCCCAACAAACTTCCTGTAGAAGCTCACGAAAGCAGTTTCTTGAGATCCGAACACTGTGAAACTCTCTGGAAGGGTGCTAAGGACCCCTTATGCCCTCTTCTAACCTTCCCAACCCCCTGCAAGCACCTACTCCATTTCCTTTCGCCAATCAACTTCTGCACAGTCAAAAACAGTTAAAACACATGCAAAATAATTCTGACAAATTACTCAAAAATGCAGAAAGATGTTTTCTTCATATTTCTCTTCAGAAGTAGCTTAGTCACATGCATTTTACCTTTCTAGAAGTCAATGGCATTCATTTCTGTAGCTTTCATCATTTTACTTGCACTAGTAGGGTTAGTCAGTAAAACTAGGGTTTGTTAGGGTTTCTGTTCCTTTCTAGCTTTCAACTTCTTTCTGTAAGTAAATTAACCTCCGATTGAGTTAGTTTTCATCCATCATAGTTAAAAGCTTCTTCTAAGAGCTCATAGAAGTTGGCTTAAGCTCCTAGCGGATTTGTGCCAGCTGATCAAGTGACAGCCTGCAGCAAGAGCTAGTACTTGTGCATATAGCACCATCGCTTCCAAGTTTGTTACGATCTACTGGGTTGATAAAAGTAAAGAAGGGAGTCCCAGGAGTTGCAACATTATTTGTGCAATAATGGAGCCGACCAAAGGAGGAGCGCCCTTCCACTCCCAGATGTGGGTAAAGATCTCCTCGCTATAGTTCATTGTCGATAGCGGCAGCCAAAAGAACCTCATTTCAACAGAGGTCTTGGAGCGGCTGGGCTTACCGACCATAACACATCCACAACCGTATACCATCAGGTGGCTTTACCAAGGATGGGATCTTTGCATGAGCTAGTAGTGTCACCTTCCATACAACGTCAAGCCCTTCTCAGATGAGGTATTGTGTGACATTCCTCCCCTTATTTTTTGTGATGTATTATTAGGCCAACCATACTTGTGGAAGTGACATCCTATGTATGAATCAAGGCCTCATATTGTTATTGTTACTGATGCAGCAAAGCTGCAACTTTGAAACGATCCCCAGACCTATGGTTTAATCCATTACGGAGCAAATCTAAGGGGCTCAAAATTAAAAATCAACACATGACATTCAATCTTGCACAATACGTATGTACATTAAAACTTATAAATAATTCATTAAATAAAATATTTACATAAGAATTATTCTCATTCCTCACTCTCACACTCCTGCCTTCTCATGCCTCATGGGTTTCTCTTAATTTATACAAATGGATTAGAACCCAAGTAGGTTCTACATCCATTAACAAGCTCCAACAATATCTCTCTTGATACTTAAAATCTCTCATCCAAATCTTAAAAATCCTCTAATTCCACTTTTAACTCAATTAATCCTCTATTCTAGGATCCCCTAATCCCTAAGATATATATGAAGTCTATCATCACTCATATTCTCTCATAATTGAGAATATTTACAATTAAAACCTCACATACATATTTTTCACTCAATTTATTAAAAATATACAAATAAATTGAAAACATCACACCCACCAGGTCAACCAAATATACAATTATTTTCTAAAGCAAGATGCTCTTGCATCAGACTCTCGATGTATAAAATAAAAATTCATAGACTCCTATCTATGAGGTCTATCACTTTTCTGTTGTAATGTGACAGCCACAAGTCTCAATGACTTGCTACCTCTAGGATTCCAAACTTTGTTTTGCTGCTGGTCCTTCAATCTTTCTTCCTAATGTTGTTTACAAGATTGGAATAACAATTCATCATGATTACATTTAGGTTCCACATTTGGACATTTTTCTTCCATATGTGCAATATGTTCATGTTCCAACAACATTTTCATTTCTTCAATTTCAACTTTATCATCATTTTCTATGCTTCCGTTGCACCAAATTTGTTGATTTGAAGGCATATTGTCACATTCTAACTTTGGATTATCCAACCATTCTTCTAGAAATTTTAATTATGCTTCAATATTACTCATGTTGACATTTGAAATTATTTGATGATTATCAACAAATTCAATTATTTGTTCACCTTCAGCATCTTTAACATGTCTTGCATCCACAAACAAGTTATCAGTTTTTAAAATACAAGACCTTTTGGCCTCATTTGATGCTTCAAGCACCAATCTTTCACAATGGAATTTTTGTGTTTTAGCAAATCCTCTTTGTTGTGACTCAATTCCTTTAAGTCTCTCCTTTTCTAACAAAGCAATATGTATTTGTTCAAGTTCTCTGAACTTGCTTATCAGCTTGGCATTCCATTTCTTTTGTAATAGGTTCCATCTAACCCATTTCCGCATTCTCCATCCATGTCTTCGGTATTCATTCTCTTTTCCTTCTAGCCAATCCGTTAGTATATCAAGTTGCACTTTCAATTCCTTGACCTCTTTCTTCATCTTTTGTGGTGAACTTTATCTTGTTCACTGTCACCTGCAACAACTAACACTTTGACGATACATTGGGTGCCAGGCTCTGCCGATCATGCACCCATTACATTCTAAGACTCAAAATTCTGACTGCACTCTTTGATTCTTAATTTTGTTTGGACCATCGACTTTAACTTTACCTCCACTCTTCTTGACTTAAAAATACCTCATAAGTCTCTTCCTATTTAAAATTGGACTTGAATTTGATTTTTTCCATGGATTTGAATCCAACACTTTACATTTCTCTTAAAACCTAGACTTTCAAATATGGACCACTTAATTACAATAAATATACTTAAACTTTGAAAAATGGAAATGTTTTAATATTCACCTTTTACTTTCTTTAATAAAAGTAAATTGTATTTATAAAAGAAAGAGATGCCTTGAAATAAATTACTCCGATCTCTCTTCCCACTCATGATTTTTGATGCATTATAAATGTCATAAGTTAAGTGGACCACTGGTTGAAACTATGAATCTTCATAAAAATCTTCCTTCATGTAACATTCGACTCAATAACTAAATCAAGTTTGGCAATGCACTTTAACATTGACACAGTTCCATGAAAATCAATGATGTCTACTACTACTTCTTTGCAATGATGCCCCAACTTTGATACAATTCTGAGTAAACTTTGTTTTCCCAGATCTCAACATTAGATTTCCAGCAACTTCACTTAAAAAAAAAACTAGTAGGGATCATAACACATTCCGCAAGCAGTGTAATCAACAATACCACTTCAACTTATTCGATTGAGCACTCAACCACAATAATCAATTGTAGTTCAACACCAAGTGAAATTATGAGTACCTTGATAATATATGCAACATCTATATCACAGTTATTCCATGCCCAGTACAATTTCTCATACCAGCAAGGCTCAACAGAATTACTCAAACAATATGCGTCTTACTCTTTTGATTACACTATTCAAAAATGTTATTGCGGCCTTAATTAATGGAGGATTGCAGCTAACTATCTAGGCTCTACACATAATCCTCTTATTCTCTCTTTCGAACTTCTCTTTACAAATGCATTCGCCCTGCTCTCACATGCATTTGATTTACGCCTTCGATTTGCTCTCACGCGCATTGACTTGCTCTTCATGCACAGGCTCTCAGTGTTTGAAAACCCAACCTTTACAGTCATTCTCTCTTGACACATAGAAGCAACATCTGTGGCTTATTCAGCGATCATATAACACCAATGATTCTCATTAACACACCAAGCTTATTTGACATGCTTGATTATCAACTTGCTCTGATACCACTTTGATGCATCAAAGTGGCAACTTTGAAATGATCCTCGGGAGTGTGGTTTAATGAATTATGTAGCAAATCTAAGGGCCTCAAAATTAAAGGTCAACAGATAACATTCAATCTTGAACAATACATATCTACTTTAAAACTCAGAAATAATTCATTAATAAAATATTTACATAAAAATTATTCTCATTCCTCACTCTCACACTGCTACCTTCTCATGCCTCATGGGTTCCTCTTAATTTATACAAATGGATTAGAGCCCAAGTAGATTCTAGATCCCTTAACAAACTCCAACAATATCTCTCTTGATCCCTAAAATATCTCATCCAAATCCTAAAAATCCTCTAATTACACTTTGAACTCAACTAATCCTGTATTCTAGGATCCCCTAATCCCTAAGATCTCTATGATATCTTTACAAGTCTATCATCACTCATATTCTCTCATAATTAATAATATTTACAATTAAAACCTCACACACATATTTTTCACTCAATTTATTAAAAATATACAAATAAATTGAAAATATCACACTCCCTAAGTCAACCAAATATATAATGATTTTCTGAAGCAGGATGCTCCTGCATTAGTTACTTTGGGAAATAGGTTGTACACGATACCAGAGGTAGCACCGCCTACTACCATCTCTTTGGTTACTGCAAAACAATGTAGTAAGATCATTTCCAAAATCGAGAAATTTGTTTTCCTGATGATATGCTCTTAAGGAAACAAGAAGACGATGGCCATGACCTCCACACAGGGCCCCTCTGCACGACAACTATAGATGGACAGGGTCAAGGAGGAGTACGAGGACATCTTCACCTCCCCCACATGGATTCCTCTGCACTGTCAAGTCGAGCACTTGATCGATCTGACCCTAGATGTGTTGTTGCCTAATGGACCAATCTATCGACGCTCTGTTCTAGAGAATAATGAAATAAAGAGGTAGATTTAGGAGCTGCTGGAGACTCTGTATTGACTATCGGGCACTGAACAAGATCAATATCCAGAATAGGTACCTGATCCCAAGGATCGATGACCTCCTAGACCAATTGAAGGGGGGAAAATATTTTAGCAAAATCAATTTGGAGTGAAGGTATCACTAGGTACCAATTGAACCCTCTGAACTGTGGAAGACTGCCTTTAAAGGTAACGAGGCATTTTTGAATGGTTGGTTATGCCTTTCATGATGAAAAATGCTCTTGCAACCTTCATCAGGCTAATGGATGAAATCTTGTGGCCATTCACTAACACATTTGTAGTGGTATACTTGGATGACATCCCAATTTTCAGCCAGAATTGGGAAGAACAAGTCCACCACATTTGGCAGGTTCTCCAAACACTGCGGCAACACAAGTTATGTGCCAATTTGGAGAATGTACTTTTGGCATGACCGAGGTTCAGTATCTGGGATACATTATTAATGAATCCAGCCAAGATCCAAGTCATTCAGGATTGGCCATCTCCAACCACTCTGATAGAGCTTTGCAGCTTTTTGGGTCTTGCCAACTTCTACCGCAGGTTTGTGTTGGGATTTTCTCATATCACTTCGCCCTTGAGTCAAGTCACCAAGGGAGGAGCGAAATCAAAATTCCTTTGGTCTGAATCTCAACAGAAGTCATTCACATAGTTGAAACATTGCCTCTGCTTAGCACCAGTGCTCGCATTACCACACTTGCAACAACCATTTGAGATCAAGACAAATGCCTCTGACTATACTATTGGGGCAATCCTTACTCAACATGGGCATCCAGTGGCATATCACAGTGAGACACTTTCAGACACAGTCCGAAAGTATCCCACTTATCACAAAGAGATGTATTCCATTATGCAGGTCTGCTGACAATGGAAACATTACATTTTGGGGAAGGAAATGGTCATCCACACAGACCACTGACCCCTGTAGTTCATACAGACCTAAGGGAAATTGCAGAATGATCACCATCAGAAGTGGTCCACATACCTGCAACAATTCCATTTGAATATCAGGTATAAGAAGAGTAGCATCAATAATGTTGCAGATTCCTCAGTCGACCACCGATCATAGCATTAACCACCGTGCTCAACTTTTGTGGGCACGAGACTTCTGATTTGCCATTTCTCTATAAAAGTAACCCAGAATTCAGCCACACATACCAGACACTCTTGGTGGGTCAGCATGTTCCAGATTTTCACCTCCAGGATGCCGTGTTATGCCACCTGGGTCACCTTTGTGATCCTTCAAGCGAGCGCGGCAAGACGATTTGGGAAGCAGAGTACAGTTAGGCTGCTAGGCATTTTGGGTCGAGAAAATGGTGGCAGTACTACATAAGTGTTTATATTGGCCTAATCTTCGGAAAGATGTCGAGAAGTACATCAGATCCTGTACTTCTTGCGCCATTGCCAAACCAACCATCAAGAAACAAGGACTCCATACCCCGCTGCCTAACCCTAGTCGACCTTGGGAATCCATCTCCATGGATTACATGTCAGGCCTTACTTCCACTAAGCATGGAAACAAATGTGTTCTTTTGGTCGTTGACAGGTTCTCAAACATGGCCATTATGGCGGTCTGCAAGAAGAATATTACCGTAGAAGCCACTGCTAAGCTCTTCTTTGAATGAGTGTGGGTACACTTTGGGATCCCACAGTCTATCATCTCAGATAAGGGCAGCAAGTTCATTAGTACATTTTGGTCTAGTCTCTCATCGATGCTTGACACCAAACTCACTAAGTCCACAACCTTCCATCCCCAAACTGATAGCCAGACAGTGGTTGTCAATAGGATAATCGTACACATGTTGCGCATGTACAACTCAAAGCATCCATGCACATGGGATTACAGCCTCCCCTATGTTCGACACAGCTATAATCGGACTCTCCATAGCTCGATTGACCACAACCCTTTTCAAGTGGGCTTGGGATTCCAGGCAATGTGTCCCATTCATGTGGCCTTGCCATTTGTAGCTACTCAAGCAGATTTGGCTCATGTCTAGTCCAAAACAGAGAATGAAAACAACTTCATTGAGCACATCCAACATATCCGCCAACAGTTCCGTGACATTCTAGAGAAATCAAATGCCAAGTACAAGCAGCCACATGATCAACATCGGGTGCCATGCAAGTTTTAGGTGGGTGACAAATTCTGGTTGTATTTACAAAAGTAATTCCTTACTAGAGCCTATCAAAAACTCAAACCACCTCGATATGGTCCTTACACCATTACCAAGGTTATGGTAAACAATGTATTTGAGCTCAGCATTCCCCGATTCCTTGACCTGCACCCAGTGTTCAATGTGTACCGCCTTTGGCCATACTTTGCGCCATTACCAGACACATCCGACATTGCGAAACAACTCACACCAACAAAGTTAAATCCAGCTTACATGGAACAAGTTGCAACTGATCGAGTCATGGACACATAGAACAATGTAAACTTTGAAACGGGAACTGATACTGTTACCCGTTTTGTAAAGATAGCAAAAAAGTGACCCGATTTTGGAAAGGGGTGATGCAGAATGCACATGTTTTTTTTAGAGCATAGTTTTTGGCACTTTAATTTTTTTTATGTACATTGCATTTTAGAATGGTAGTGAGTATTAGTGATTTTCATGCTGATTTAAAAAAGTGGTTATTCCGCATCACACCCTTTTTTAAAAGACCTATTTTTTGACTTTAAATTTTTTTTATTGAATGAAATGTAAATAATTATTTTTTAAATTTAATAATTTTGGAAGTGGTCTTCTTCTTCATATTATCTTGTTTTTTTTTTTGTAGTGAGGTTTTTATTGTTTTGCATATTTAAAGAAGAAGGTCGATATTTTGCATTTTCGATATTCTACATATTTATACATTGTTAATTAAATTTTGAATCCAAATGAAATAATTGTCTCTAAAAAACAAATATAAAAAATATATATAAAAAAGACAAAAATAAAAAATGTTAAAAAAAATTTATCTCATAAACCCTAAAAAAATTTGGAAAATATATATATATCTATATAAGTAAAAATAGAGAAATTAAGAAAAAACATTAGCAAAAACTAGGAAAAAAAATAAAAAAATTAAAAACAAACTAGTTTTAAAAAATAGAAAATTAACAAAAAAATTAAAAAACTAGTAAAATTAATATTAAAAAAAACAAAAATAAATTCAAATTATAAAAAAAAAACCGAAAAAAATATGAAAATGGCGGAAAATATATGTCTTTTCAAATGAAAAAATAAATAAAAAAATAAAAAGACATTTACAATTTAAAAAAAAAAATACCTATTTTTGATTTTTTTTTAATTCCAAGTATAAAAAAAACCAAAAAAAAAAAAAAAAATTATAAAAAAAAAAACCAAAAAAATGCATATTTTTTTTATTTTTTTTTTTGTTTTGTTTTTTTTTTTTTTAGTTAATAATAATTATTTTTATTAAACCTAACATTTTTATTTAAAAAGAAAATTAAAATTAAAATTATTTTTTTTTGAACAAACCTTTTTGTTATTAAGAAAATTATAATTTTTTTTAAAACTTTTTTTTTAATTTAAAAATACAAATAATAAAAAACATTTTAATTTTTTTCCAGAAAAAATTTAATCTTTTAATTTCAAATTAAAAAAATTATTACCAAAAAAAAATTAAAATTTATTTTTTTTAACGGATTTTTTTTATTAGAAAAAAGAAAAAAATCTGCGGCACTCCGCTCCCCGGCCGCCCGTGGTGGCGCGGCCTTGGGCGGAGGTGCCTGCGGGAATCGACCTCCCGCCCCCCGGCCGCCTGTGGTGGCGCGGCCGTGGGCGAGGTGCCTGCGAGAATCGACCTCCCGGCCCCCGGCCGCCCATGGTGGCGCGGCCGTGGGTGGAGGTGCCTGCGGGAATCGACCTCCTGCCCCCCGGCCGCCCGTGGTGGCGCGACCGTGGGCGGAGGTGCCTGCGTGCAGGCCCTCCGCCCACGACCGCACCACTAGGGGCGACCGGGGAACATAGGGCCACAAAATTTTTATTTTTTTTAATAAAAAAAAAATCTGTTATAAAAAAATAATAATTTTTAAAATTTGAAATTAAAAAATTAATTTTTTTTGAAAAAAATTACTTTTTTTTTTTTTCTTTTTATTTGCATTTTTAAATTAGAAAAAAAAAAGTTTAAATTTTTTTCTTCTTTTTTTTTAAATAAAAATTGTAGGTCTAATAAAAAATAATTAGATTTTTTTTTTAATAAAAAATATGCATTTTTTTGTTTTTTATTTTTATAATTTGAATTTATTTTTATTTTTTTTAATATTAATTTCACTAGTTTTTTAATTTCTTTTCATTAATTTTCTATTTTTTTTAACTTGTTTGCTTTTAATTTTTTTAATTTTTTTCCGGTTTTTGCTACTGTTTTTTTTTTTTTTTTCTCTGTTTTTACTTACTTAATTACTTATTTTTTTTTTCCAAATTCTTTTTTGATTTGTGAGGTAATTTTTTTTTACTTTTATTATTTTTTATTTTTGTTAATTTTCTATTTTTTTAAATCTAGTTTGTATTTAATTTTTTTTGTTTTTTCTTAATTATTATTATTATTTTTTTTCTATTTTTACCTACTTAATTTTAAGTTTATTTTAAATGTCTTTTTTTCTTTTCCGTATTTTTTTTCTTTTGCCAATTTTTTGATGGTTTACAAGACAATTTTTATTTTTTTATTTTTTATTTTCACTATTTATTTGTTTATAATTTATAATTTTTTTAGTTTTATAATTTTTACCATTAATTTTTTTTTCTTTACATTTTTATAATTGATATTTTGTTTTTATATTTGATTTTTTTTAAGTTTTATATTTTTATTTTGTTTTTTGTTTTTATTATATATCTTAATTTATGTTTTGTTATTTTTTTAAACTTTTTTTGTGTTTTGTGTTTTTTCATTGTTTTTAATTTTTTAAATTTTTTTTAAATTTAATGTTTTTCGAGGTCAAGATAAAATATTTTACGCCATTATTTCGAAATGTTGAAATTTTACTTTAAAAAAAAATGTTCTTCTAGAATTAACACTATTCGTTTTGAAGGTGTTTTTTGGATAATTTTTGTGCAAAAAATTGGTTTTCACCGCCATTTTTAAAACATGTTGAAAATTTACCCAAGAAAAAAAAAAAGTGTTATTCCAGCATCAACACTTTTCATTTTTAGCACTGTTTTTGATGTTTTTTTGGGGTTTTTTGGCCAGAGTTCCCGTTTTGAGTTTATGGTTCCCGTTTCAAAGTTTACATTGTTATAGATCAAGCACACTCTCCAGTAGAAGATCCAACTATATCGAGTTGTCTAAGCAGACCAACTCCTTCATCAGGGCAAGTGGTTCATTAGGGACGAAGTTCAACAGAAGTTTCCACATCTCATGGAGGAACTAAACGCAATGGGGACCATTGCTTCCTAAGGGGGAAGGAATGATCCAGGTGGATATTGGTGGCCACCTGCCAATTCCACCTGGACCCCCACCATTGTTTCTTTCAGTTTTTTAGTTTCCTTAATTGTAGCACAGTTTACTATTTTTAGCAGTTTTTTGGGTCCTCAACTTTCAGATCCCTTTTGAGGCCCGAAACGATGTTTTTGGGGAAACCTGGGAGGAACATAGATCAAATGACCGATGTTGCTCATCCCAAAGTTGTAGTCCTCGGATATATGTTTCTAACGAGGTATTGTGCGCGTCAAACGGAGATCATATGCCAAAGTTACAACCTCGGGAAGTTGATGTACCAACTTACCCAAAACGGGGCCCATAGTTTGGCACTTCATCTCCTAGGGTTAGGTTTTTCGATGTTTAGGGTTTTTCCATTGTTCCTCAACAATAAATAGGTCTTTGTGCCTCATTGTAAGATAGCTCAGAAGCATGTAGCTGCCACATCTTTTCTCAGAGATAAGCTACCATTGCCCAAGTTAGTTTATTTTGATTTTGTTTGTAAGAATATTTCAATATTTTAAAGTAATGAAATAAAGTATTATTTACGTTGCATCTCTGTGTGTATGCTTATATCTGTAATTTGTTGTGTTTTTGTTTAAATGCGGATCATCAACATAGTTCACTATGGTTCATAATGGATCGCCTACTAATATGCCATGTTGTCTGTGGTAATAGGACTATTATTAACTATGCTACCCGTGCTGGCTATAATTGACTATATCAACAATAGTCAACCATAATAAACATGTTTTAATAATTTATAATTAATAATCAATTTATTTATTTATATAAGATAAATAATTACTTAATTATCATAATTATAAATAATAGTAATTAATCTAACACAATAATATATAATGTAATTATAATCCATATTAATTTTAATATAATATTACAGTAATTAATATTATATATATTAATAATTAATATTATATATATTAATAATTATTATTAATTATAATTGTAATAAATAAAGATTATAAGTGAGAGCAGACGGAGCGGAGCGAGAAGATCGGAGCCGAGTATCAGCCCCCCTGCAACCCCATGGCGTGCACAGCCAACGCGACTGTTGTGAGGAAAGATTTGCAGTTGAAGAAGAATGGGAGTGTGTTTACTGCGTGCCAGACATTACAGAAGGCGTGCCCTAATGCCTTCCCTTTCCAAAGCGGCAGTATATGCCCTACAGAGATGGCGGCGCCAAATGTATCCAACGCCGAACTGAAGGAGAAGCTTACGAAGCTGTATGAGGCCAGAGATCCGCAGACAATTTTTGTTTTTGGGCTCAGAACCCAATTCGGAGGTGGAAAATCGACGGTTTTCGGCTCGAATTATGACAGATCGGAGCACGCCAAGGAATATGAACCAAAGTACAGGCTTATCAGGGCACTGGAAGGTGGCTGTTACCAACGACAGCCTGCTGTTCATCAGGCCTACGCTCACGCCATCAATGCCCGTCTACTCCCGCCTCCTGCATGCAAAGATAAGGGATTGCATGTTGCAGATCTGCTCCATCACACAATTGCATGGCCCAAACTTTGCAGATCTGGGCCGGATCTATCCGATCCGATCAAGATTCAAGAATACCCAGAACCCAGGCAGCAGATCGGTGGAAATATGCATCGATTGAGCAGAGGGTACGCAGACAGAGACATGCAAATGGAAGATAGACCCAATAAGAGGTCAGATCTGGAAGATTGCCTACAGCCAGAACACATGGCAATCAGCAGTGACACTGGTTTAGGCAGATCAGGAACTCAGCCAAAACGCAGACATCAGGTAATAGCATCTCGATTTCAGATTTGCATTAAAACCCCTGAGGGGAAATCTTTTTTAGCTTGGGTACATGCAGAAAGCACTATCTTGCAGCTAAAACAACAAATCTGGGCATTGACCGGATATCCTGGTCAGATCCAACATTTAGTCAATGGCAGGTGGTCTCTCCAGGACAACAGAACCTTGGGAAGTTATGAGATTAATCCAGGGGAAACCATTGTTTTAAACCTTAGGCTGAGAGGAGGGGCCCTACCTCAGGGACAGCCAAGCAGCTCAGGGGGAGACAAGGGGAAAAAGACAGCACCTCAGCAGCAACCCAAGGGAGGTTCTTCCTACAAAAACATTCTTCAGGGTAATAGAGATTCAGGGTCCTCTCCAGATCAAGGTGGATATACACCCAGGCCATACATAGTAGATCAGTTAGGGCAAACTCCAGCCCTCAACTTCGACTCAACAGGGCTCGACGATTTTGTTAAGTCCTATGAAACGCAGGCTCTAATATGTCGTTTCAACAGTTTTTGGCCAAAACCAATGGACCTATTTCATTGGATTTTCACCACTTGGACCATGGAATGTGATATACATCTATGCTCCAAAGGTTTTTTCATAGTTAGATTTGCATCCAGGGAAGTCAGAGACACAATCATCAGTGCTGGGCCTTGGTTCTGGGGAACGTCGGGGCTGTTCATGACTCCATGGTTTCCAGATTTCGATCCAAACAAAATGACGGTATCCAAAGTGCCGGTCTGGGTTCGTCTATATAACCTTCCCCTTCACTTTTGGAGTGAACAAGTCTTGGAAGGAAGTGGGAACATCATAAGGAAATTCATCAAAACAGATCTGGAAAGGATTGATGAAAGGGTCTTTACTTTTGCACGCATTTGTGTGGAAGTAGATCTAAGTAAAGGACTGCCAGACAACATAAGGCTAATCTACAAGCAACAAAATTGGTTGCAAGCACTAGACTATGAAAATACCGCTTTCAGATGCAGGTTCTGCAGACGAACAGGACACTTGCAAAACACATGTCCAGAAGCCAAGAAAGCAAACAGTAAAAGAAGGCAGAAAGGGAAGCAGAGGAAAGGATGGCAATTCCCCCCTCCTAACTCAGAGGATGAAGAATCAGAAGCAGAAGAGGAAGATACTCCCATAGAGAATGCTGCGGTATCTCAAGGAACGGGGACCCAGAAGGAAACCACATCAGACAACAGGACTTCACAGCTTCACCCCAACCAGACAGAGAAGACAGACGAGGATCAGAGCATGGGCGGGATCAAAAGGCATCACCAATCAGAGACTTCAGATTCAGACAAGGAAATAGGCTTGCAGAAAGCAGAAACACAGTTAGTCATAACTTCGATCGAGCCCACCCAAGGAGAGTGGCGCAAGGTCGAAAAGAAAAAGGGAAGAAAAACCTGAAGTGTGAGTTTTACTCACTACTGAAACTTAGTTTTTCTTGCCTCCTACTTTCTTCTCTCTTTCCCTTTCTTTTTCTTCAATTTGCACATTAGTTTTGTAACGTTGCGTGGAGTGCGAAAGCACCCGGGCCCAATGGGCAGCTTATGGAAATGCTTCAATGCATCTGCAATGTGTAACTTTTCATTTTTTAAATAAAAGGTTACCGATTTTTTCCTCGAAAAAAAAAAATAAAAAATAAAGATTATAAGTAAAAATAAAATTTATTTTCAAAGGAAAGGTAATCAAAGCTCCTCCGTGCATGTAGATGTTTTCAAAGTAAGATTTTATGGTTATGGATATTGCATTTCGAAAAAATATTATAACAAATATTGTATAGTCTTTTCTTAACAAATGTCATTTTTTTTTCAAAAGATATTTTAAGTTTTTACATTATATAATAATTTGAATAATTAATTATGTTTAATGGTAATAAATTATTAAATTAAAAAAATTAGAATATTTTTGTTATAATAAAAATGATAATTAACACTAACAATGATATAGGCTTATTGGTATATAATTCACAAATCCAAATTAATAATTTGCATGATAAGATGAGATTTATTATCTAGGGTTATTTTAAATAAGTTACAATAGTTTTCTTCAATTTTGTCCATTTGAAAAGTATAATAAAGTAATTGTTTTGATAATAATTCATGTTATATAATTTATATGGTTTCACTAATCATATTTAGAGGCTTATTATAATTCATGTCATATTATAGCTATTCTAATTTCTGGATTGATGCAAAAATCATACTGCATAATAAATTTCTTAAAAAAACTAAAATAAAAGATAAAATCTAAATATTCTATGTTTTTTTTCCTGTTTAATAACTAATTTATTTTTAATTTTATTTTTTGGGAAATATACTTGCTCAAATTTAATATCAAATGAAAAAGTTTTTATTTTTTTGAAATATAGTTGTTCAAATTTAATATCAAATGAAAAAGAAGGATCACTGGGTTTTTGATTAAAATTTATTTAAAAAAAGTCTTCAAAACATAGTACGTACGTTGGCAAAACACTTGGTTTTTCAGATAAAGGTAATAATACAGGCAGCAGAATTTCACATTAAGAACAGAAGAGAGCCAATTTCTGTGCTAAGGTCGTCTGCACCACTATCCCATGTTGTGTAAAATATTAAGTGCTAAGAATCACAATAAAAATTGTAAGCAAAACGTCCTCGCGCAGTATAAATATCATTTTCGTATGAAAGACGCTAAGAATTAACCAAAAAGAAGACATAATTCAGTGTGGTTTACGGATGTTTTGTTTGACAACAACATTAAACTTTACTACAAAACCCTATAATTTTAATTTTATATATAATTAATGTATTTAATTTTAATTAAATATATCCCATTAAAACATTAATCATAATCGGCCCGATGACGAGCGTTTCCATTCTTCTGACATTCAAATTATGAAATCAACATCGTTACATGAGGCTAAAATATTGACGTTTACCTACAATTCTTCTCCTAACAGTCCTCCACAAGGTTTGCCCCGACGGGTCGTGGATGATGGACTCTAAAACCATAGTGTACGATTGACGTCTCTCTCTCACATTGGAGATGACTACTATTGTTGCGGCACGAGGCGGCTGGCTGAATGCCATGAATAAGTGAATTCATTATAAATTTGAGTAAAAATCCGTGATTCGAAATTGGCGTGACCAAATTTACAACGTAATCTCTGGTGTCTGATTATCTGATCTTTTGTACCTTTCGTTTCATAAATTTTAGCGTGTAGATAATTACCGAGAGGTATCAACTGGTGAATTACACATGGCACGTTTTTAAGGCAGTTGTCTATAACTCGATTTTTTGAAAGCTTTTTAGGCTGGTTTTTTCGGTCGAAATCCGGTAGAAATTTATTGGAATCACAAGTTTAATAGTTAGTTTCTGCACAATGAAAGCGTCCCAGGGATTTTCCAGGGTGCTGAATCCAAATATGCAGTTAAAAAACCATTTTAACTGCAACAAATCAAGATTTAACCTCAAATTCTTCTGCCGGATCCCGTCACCGAAATCTCCAAAAAAAAATGACATTATACACAACTCCGTTTTTAAGTCTTGATTTTAAGTGCAAGTGTAAAGTCACAATCCTTTTCGAACAGGGAGGTCTACACGCTTAATCATCTTATTAATTTTAAATTCTCGAATGTTTTTATTTTTAACTTGAATGTTTGTTTTTTTAAGCTCATCTGCGCATATTTGATTACAGTAACTCTTTGCTTTCCAGATAATCATCAAAGACAATATCTAATGATTCTTAAGTAAAACAAATAATCACATAACTCGTTTGTTCGTTTTCTTAATGGTTATCTTTATCCCTTTCTCTTATTTTGTCTTTTAATATTTGGTTTCCTTTTCTTCACTCGTTCAATAGTTATCATGATTATAGAATATTGAAGGAATAATTTGATAATAACATTGAAACCATGATCAGAGCAATGAAGGAACAAATTGAAGCTCTAAAGTCTCAATCAATCCAAAGTCATCAAGTATAAAATAGTCTAAACGTTTTTGAGGTGCAAGCAATACAAGTTAGTCAAATATTGGAAAACGATCAAGCTCAGTTTTATAAACGAATGGATACAATTTGTAGATTCTATGAAAAAACTTTGAATCTTGAAGAGAGAATTGAATCTTTGGTCAAAGAAGATAAATTTACATCAAATCTTGAATAGGAAAAACAACTTTAGGTTAAGAAAATTCGTGAAGTTTCTCAAACGGATAAAAGAGTAATGTATGTATGCGTGTTTGAATCAACCGTAGTTAGAGGCCAACGAAATCAAAGAATCGATCCACTCAACATTGTCTTTTGGTATGGGAGATGGTAACATATTTTATTGAAGAATTCGATTTATTACGAACCAAACCATTAAAAGACGCAATATCTCATTGAATGAAACATCATTTAAAAGAAAATGCTATAAAGGATTAGAAAGTGATCGATTTGTGTAGTTTTCCTTTGAGCAAATCAAGTTGATTTCTAAATTTATAATTAAATATAAAATGAAAAGAAAAGACTTGTTCTAAAATTAGAATTAAATATAAAAAAAGTAAAGTTGATTTCTAAATTTATAATTAAATATAAAAAAAAAGAAAATACTGGTTCTAAAATTAGAATTAAATATAAAAAAAATACTTATTCATAATTTAATATGAATGTGCCAACTCAATATCAGTCTTTTTCATCCCATTCTTTTCTCAGCAGTTTCTCAAGTATTTTTAGATTGGGCTAACTATATTCAGATAAATGAGAGAAAAAAGACTCTCATGAGGAAGAGGAAGTTTGATAGACTTACCAATTTTTTTTCTAGAGAAAAACCTTTCAACGAGAATTACATTTTTTGTTAAAAGGTTTTTTTTATCAGAAAAATTCCTGTAAATTTTGTTATTTTTAACAATTAAACAAACTTATCTTATTTTTATTACTATTTATATGCCCTGTTACATTGGAAGAAGGATCCATAATGGGATGAAGCTCAAGACTTTATCTTCCAATCAAATTTTGTAGTGAGCTTTTTAAAGACCAAAATTCAGAGTTGGATGTGTATTCAGGTATAAGATTGATTTTTTTCTATCACTTTACTTGACTATATCTCGTATTGAATTCTTAACTTTATTCATGTTTATTTATAGTTGAATATTAGGATATTATGTTCCTGTGTTCTCACAAGTTTTTTTTGGAAAGTCTTTGGATTCCTACGTGGTAAAATCTTTTTGTTTATATTGCATACTAAATATCACAACCCATCCTAAAGAGATCTACTAAAAAAATCTTAATCTTAATATTGGGATATTATGTCAAACACTTCTTAGAATATGTTAGGATTTATTTTTTATCAAAGAAAATGTTTTCTATTCTCTGATTTCATATCTATTTGATAGTGAGACGTGCCATTCAAACTATAGTAAACTAAATTGTTCTCGTTTTCGAGATAGATTCTTTTCAAGTAATTTATTCTCACATTACATGCAAATATATTTTTGAAAGAAAACTTCTGTCTTTCAATCAAATTTTGAAGTGAGAGTTTTTTAAAGGGCAGAAATTAGTGTGGAAGGTGTATTGAGCTATGAGATTGATTTCGTGTCATCACTTTAATTTCTTAATGAAGTGAGAGTTTTTTAAAGGCCAAAAATTAGTGCGGAAGGTGTATTGAGCTATGAGATTGATTTCGTGTCATCACTTTAATTTCTTAATGGATTTATTTTGTACTCAATTCTTAAATTTATTCATGTTTGTCTTTGGGTGAGTATTAAGATATTTTGTTAAACGCTTTTTAGAATATGTTATAGTTTATTTTCTTTGTCGAAGAAAATTGTTTTTTATTTTGTGATTGTAAATCTATTTGATATTGAAGCTTATTACTTAAACTACAGTGCACTAGATTTTTCTTATTTTCGAGATAGGTTATTTTAAAGTAATTTCTTTATCATATTACAAGCAAATATATTTTGAAAAACAAAGAAAGGAAAATAAATATGTTATAACGATATGGAATTTATTCGTTTATTTTCTTTCTTCCTAATTGTGATATATCCACTACTTGTATTCTAGCATAATTTTGAAAAATAAAAGGTGGTGAAATATGTAAACTATTTAAATATTTTACTCTTAATATAGTTGTAAATGTCAAAATATGCATCTCTTTATTTCCAATATGTATAGTAGCTCCTTACAAATTCATCTCCTGCAATTTTTGTATAGTCAAAGCCCACAACATTTTTAAAGCAATTTGTTTAATATTCCCTCTAACAACAAGTGTTGTGGGTACAATGTCTGGACAATTTCTATCAAATAGAACATTTGTGTACTTTTTAAAAATGAATGTAGTGAATACTAGAAGTTGAGGTAGCATTGAACCATGCATATAGAAGATATCTTCAATATATGTTTAAGTGCTGCACTAACCAACCCAAATTCAACCCAAAAATCACGTGTTAGCATGACACACTCTCCATGACATAAAAACACTTCATGCTCCAGTACATCATGATCATTGTCAACTATTTATGTTCTTCTTGTGTGTTCTACAACACGCCTCACAATTAAACAATTTAATGATTTTACCATCCTCCGATTGTGCAGGTTGACCAAATTATTCGTTGCGAACAAGTAGATTGAAGAATCAAATAATTTATTTTCCTCTGGATGTAAGAAATTGTCAATACATGACTTGAAAAAATCTCAATCGCGTAGAAAAGGTTTTGCATTTATGATATTAGTTAAAATATTGCGAAAAGAGGCTTGTCTTGGATCATCTCCTTGTTGCCTAAATTTTTTATTCAAAGTAACAATAATATTGAAGCTTTTCCACAACACTTTCCCTATTGTTTTACTTGCATACAAAGGTTTGTCCTTAACAGGAGGCAACTAGCAAAGGTCACTCACATGAATCATGGACCTACCAGCAAAAGGAGAAGCCTTATTATCAGGAAACACTTCTCGCAAACATTAATATATTTGTATGAACAACCTTTGACCTATAAAGCTCATTTCATCAATCAAAACATATCAGATGTGCCTCATTTATTCTTCAAATAGTGCTAAAGCCTGGCCATTCAATGTTTTCATATCTTTTATAGTAATTTTTAAAGTAGAGTGAATTTTTTTTCCATGTATATTAAAAGAAGATATACCAGTTGGAATGAGCAATAAGAGTGGACTCCTATCACCCATTATATAACTAGAAAGAGCATGAGAAATACAATGAAAAAGAGAAGACTTGCCAGTTCCAGTTGTTCCTTGAATAATCATTTTCAAAGAATCATTGATTCCATCATCGACAAAGTGGCGTAAAACAATTTCAAAAGAATCTCGTTGTTTCTCCAATAAAGAGGGAGGTGATACAATTGTTCCCCCACTTGACTTTCCATTAACAACACTCACAGACTAGCCATTTTTTTGTATCAAATTAATAGTCTATTCTACAACATCATTTGACACTATTATTTCCTGCCAATTATAATGAATATCATAGCCCCTTCTACCAAAATTGAGAAGGTTAGAAATGTTAATATTGTTTGGATGTATAATCTGGGAAAGAATGCCACTCTTATTTCCTGCCAATTATAATGAATATCATAGCCCCTTCTACCAAAATTCACAAGGTTAGAAATGTTAACATTGTTTGGATGGATAATCTGGGAAAGAATGCCAATCTTCGGGATCTTGACCAATGTTATCTCCATGAAAAAGGGACTCAACAACTTCTTCATTATTCTCATTTTGCAAAGGAGATCGATCAACATCCCATGCACGATATCTTAAATTCCTCCAATTCTCAGTGATAATTTCACTTGAAAGTCCTATATTTGAAGCAATGTCATGAAATGACTTGTACAAAAAAAATTCAATCAAGCAAAATGTTTCAAACTCTTCTGACTCATTCAAAATAACATAAAACCACACTCACGCATGAATAATAGCATGCACATCTCATGGTCTCCATGGCTCTTGCTGACGATTAGCATCAAAACTCCATCACCTTTATGTTCCTATAAAACACAAATGTGGCAGAAAATGGAAATGGTTTCCATAAACCTGAACAAAACTGTTTTGGCACAAAGTTTCATCTGAATGCACTAACAATTTTTGTAATACTTATTTTCCAACATTGAAGCAAAAAAAATTTCGACTACACAATATAAGATGTAACTTTAGTAACATATGACAAGTTTCTTGTCCTCCAGTGTCACGCTAAACAAGTGTTTATGCAAGAAACCTTCTATATGTAAATAATGCAGGAGCTCAGATCCACTTGCACTTGCACTTGAAACCCTCGTCAAATTTTCATGATAACTTTTAAATCTTCTTTTTTGATGCACGAGCATCCAGCTCACAGTGACGAGGCAGAAAGGACTCCAACCAGGTTCACAAGTGAGGAACTGAACTGTTAAAATTCTATTGGGAATAATTTTTCTTTTACTTTATTTTACAAGTCAGCAACACTTAGATGTCTTTACTTTTCCAGTTTAGGATTACTGTAGTTTTGTTGTTGATTAAAAGGTAGTTTATGTAATTAGGAGAAATAACTCTTAACTGTCCTACAAGTCTTGTAATGTCAAAATGATTATAGTTACGGATAGAAACAGAAGTTATGTAACTGTCTTTGTAACAGAAAAAGACAAACTGTAAGCCTTAACTGAAGACAGAGGCTATAAAGCCAAAAAATACATGTACTGGGAAGGGGGTCAGTTCAGAAGAGAATAAGTTGAGTAAATTTACTAATAGAATTGTCAAGCATTCAAAACCAGAAAAGTACTGTCCATCAAAATTACTTTCTAAATTATTTGTTGATCTCTCATTCCTATGTTTTTCATCATTTAACAGACCTTTGTATTATTATAAACTAAGCACACTATCATGGCTATTGTACAAGTACGAGTTACAGTTAAATTGTAGACAAGTAGAGAGAATCTTAAATAAATTCCAAGCCACAAGACAAGCAGTCACGCTTACATACAAGCGCACAGCAATACAATTACGGATGAGCGAATACATTCAATGCACAGCCACTAAATGAAAGACAAGCAAACAAATTGAATGCCCAGCACGTAACCGAAAGACAAGCGAAGACATCACAGGTATCAATCACCATAACTTTCTTTCATTAAAAACGAATTTCATTTACATTGTCCAGAATAGCAATTCATAGCTAGAATCGATAGGGTCGAGTTCCCTCACATATACAGAGACCAACATAGTCACGGCGAGTGAAAATTCAACCAGAAATTACAATTATACAGGTCAAGCATAAAACCCTAGGTTAGGGTTTGAAACAGATTTGTAACAGGGTTACGTTGAAGCCACATTTCCACACATAGGACTCAACTCAGAACGACAACGGCAAACAGAGGACCACACAGTGACCGGACAACCAACTATTGGACGGGCCGTCCTTCGAACAGTGACCATATTCAACAGAACAGAACAAGTTGCAGGCCTACCAAAAGATACGCAACCAAATGTCGTTGAACACAGGGGCTTGCGTCGTCCAGGTCGCCTGAGAGGACCTGCAAGAACCAAGCGTGAATGAGTTCGAGCCACAGAAAAGCTCATAGGGACGAAACCCTCTAAAATCTACATAAAGACTGATAACGAAAAAAAAAAAAAAAAAAACCCTTACCTGGAGAACGCGAGAGGAGAAGCCATATTTTTGAAGCAGAGTACGCCACAGAGCAACTGAAGAGAGGAGGAACAATTTGGGGTTAGACCCAGAACGAGGAGCAAGTAAAAATTGAAGCATGGAGAAACATTTTACCTGTATCAAAAACTGAAGTCGCTTCCCGGATATTCCTGTGCTTGCAGCCACAGACAAGGCAGCGTTACCAGAAGGCGAAGGAACCCAGAAAACATTACCAACAACCAGAACCAGCTCAAACACCGTAAACTGCCCTAAAATTGCATTACAAAGCCGAAGGAACCATAGCACAGCGCACCCATCATTTTTCTATACGCAGAGCTCGCAAACCCTCGGAGCCAACAGAACGATAAACAGAGAAGAGTCGAGAAGGCGCGTGAAGATTAGGGTTGTATAGTTTACCAAGGCAGGGTACTGTCACATTTACGTTTGCATTCAATGCACAGCTACCACAACTACAGAGCCGCGGGAAAGACAACAGTTCACCGCCACGTCAACAAACCAAATATCATATAAAGCGCAAAAGCTACGCCAAGTGGGCTGGGTCCCATCAGAGTGGTATCAGAGCAGTTTGAGTTGAAGAGATTTGGGAGAAATGGATATAGGTAGACGAGGACGAGGCAGAGGTGCCCGTAGAATGGCAGATGAGGCGTTAAGAGAAGAACTCAGAGTTCTTACTGCCCGATTGGAAGCAGTAGAGGCAGGCAGGAGGAGAGATCCAGAGTTAGGTGATGTGAGTGAAGAAGAAGTGGAAGTAGTGGTAGATGGGGCTGAAGGTGATTCACCAGAAGTAAAGTTATTGAAGTCTGTATTATTGTCAAATAGCAAACCAAAACCAGAATTACCAACCTACGATGGCAATTTATCGATTGATGTTGTATTAGATTGGATTAGCGAGATGGACAAGTACTTTGAATGCGAGGAAATTAGTGAAGACCGTAGGGTCAAATTTGCAGCAACAAAGATGAAAGGACACGCAACCCTGTGGTGGGACAGTGTCCAGAATGAGAGGAAGAGATTGAACAAACCTCCGATAAAGACTTGGACGAGGATGGTAGCTAAATTGAAGGGCAGATTTCTGCCAAGAGATTACCAAATTGCGTTACATAGGCAGGTTCATAATTTGAGATAGAGGGGTCTGACGGTGAAAGAGTATACGGAGGAATTTTATCGAGTAAATTTGCGAGCAGGATACACAGAGGATACAGCAGAAAGGACAGCCAGATATGTAAATGGGCTGAGGATGGAGATTTTGGATGAAATAAGCATTTTGTCTCCCAACAATACGGAGGAGGCATACCAGAGCGTGGTCAAAGCAGAGGAAAAACTTAACCGAAGACAGCATGCCCGGAGAGGACGAGGGTCTAACAGAGGAAGAGGCCAGTCCTATGGTAGGGGCCGAACTGCCAGCAACAGTGAGGAAGCCAGCAGTTCGAGAACTTTGGGAACAACAGAAAAAGGAGATGGAACAAGAGGTGGCAGATCGTTTCAGCGCGGCAGAGGAAATGGCCGTGGAAGGGGAGCTGGTTACCAGTGCTACAGATGCCACAAGTGGGGGCACCGCTCTTTCGAGTGCCCAGAAACAGATTCAACTGGACAGCGAGGCGCATATGTGGAGCAACCGGATGAAGCAGCAGCACCTCCTCAAGAGGCAGAAAATGCCCCAGAAATAGGAGAAGCTTTAGTGCTGCGTAAGGTGTTGTTGAAGCCAGTTGATGAGAGTATTGAGCAGACGCAACGGAAAGCTCTGTTCAGGACAGTTTGTAAATCGCAAGGTAAGTGCTGTAAAATGATAATTGACAGTGGAAGTACTGACAATTTGGTGTCAGTCGAGATGGTGGAGAAGTTAGGACTGAAGCGTCTGAAACGCCCCAGTGCATATCAAATTTGATGGCTACAGAAGGGACACCAGTTGCTGGTGGATGAGCAGAGTGAAGTGGAATTTCAGATAGGACGTTATAAGGACAAAATTATTTGCGACATTATGCCAATGGACGTATGCCACATCTTGTTGGGCAGACCTTGGCAATATGATAGAAAAGTGACACATGATGGGGTGTTGAACTGTTATAAGTTCGAAAAAGATGGGGTTAGGCATACCCTTGTGCCTATCAGGGAAGAGAAAGAGGCAGCTGAAGTAAATGAACCTAAGGCATTGCTTATGAGCGGAAAACAATTTTTAAAGCAGGTTGAAAACAGCAAGATGAATTATGCTGTAGTCAGAAAGACAAGGACAATTTTGTTGCACACAGAAATCACAGATTTGCATATAGAAATACAGCAGATGTTGGAAGAGTTTACAGATATAGTAGTGGACGACTTGCCGGATAAGTTACCTCCCAAGCGGAGCATTAGTCACCATATTGATTTCATACCAGGAGCCAGCTTACCAAATAAGGCAGCTTATCGAATGAGCCCCAAGGATAATGAAGAAATCAGAAAACAGGTGCAGGAGCTATTGGACAAAGGATTGATCAGGGAGAGTTTGAGCCCATGTGCTGTACCAACAGTTCTCGCCCCCAAAAAGGGAGGAGAATGGCGGATGTGCACTGATTCCAGGGCCATCAATAAAATCAGCATACGGTACAGGTTTCCGTTACCATGTATGGATGATATGATGGACTGTCTGAGTGGGGCAGCTTACTTTTCTAAGATAGATTTAAAGAGCGGATATCACCAGATTCGGATACGTGAGGGAGACGAGTGGAAGACAGCTTTTAAAACCAATGAGGGCTTATATGAATGGCTGGTCATGCCGTTCGGGTTGAGCAATGCACCCAGCACCTTCATGAGACTCATGAATGAGATGCTAAAGGAATATATTGGGAATTTTGTAATTGTTTATTTGGACGACATACTTATTTTTAGTAAGACACGAGAAGAACACTTCCGGCATGTGCGTAAAGTGTTGGAGAAGCTACAGCAGAACAAGTTATTGATCAATTTGAAGAAATGTACGTTTTTGCAGAAAGAGTTAATTTATCTGGGATTTGTGATAGCGGAGAACGAATTAAAGATGGATCCGGAGAAAGTGATAGCAATCATAAATTGGTCGTCACCGAAGAATTTGTTTGAGGTACGTAGTTTCCACGGATTAGCGAGTTTTTACAGGAAGTTTATTTAAAATTTCAGCGGAATTTGTGCTCCTATGTTGGAGACCATCAAAAAGGCCAGCCAACCTTTTCGATGGACAGAAGCAGCAGAAAAGAGCTTTCAGCTATTGAAAAAGAAAATAACAGAAAGACCGATTCTCAGGCTACCAGATTTTCAAAAATTATTTCAGGTACGTTGTGATGCTAGTGGAACGGCAATCGGGGCTGTACTCAGTCAGGAGGACAGACCGGTGGCATTTTTCAGTGAAAAATTGAATGAGAGTAGGCAGAAGTACTCCTCGTATGACAAGGAATTCTACGCAGTGGTACAGGTGCTAAGGCATTGGAGGCATTATTTGTTGGGGAACGAGTTCGTGCTGTTTTCAGATAATTCTGCATTACAATATGTAATGCAGCAACACAAACTTAATCATAAACATGCCAAATGGGTGGAGTACTTACAGAGTTTTAATTTTGTGCTGAAGCATATCAGCGGGCAAGCGAATAAGGTAGCCGACGCATTGAGCAGAAAAGCTTTACTATTGCAGGAAAGCACTGTGCAGGTTTTGGGCTTTGAACATTTACGGGATCTTTATAAGACAGACACAGATTTCAGAGAAGCCTATGAGGCGTGCCAAAATCCTTTGATAAGAGGGAATAGTCCTTGGTTGGACTATAACATACAGGAGAAATTGCTTTTTAAGGGAGGACAACTGTGTATCCCCAGCTGTTCTATGAGGAAGAACATCATTCGTGAAAAACACAGTGGGGGTTTGGCTGGACACTTTGGTATTGACAAGACTTTGGAGCAACTTAGTCATTTCTATTTTTGGCCAAGAATGCGACGGGACGTACAACGTTTTGTGGGTAAGTGTAAGGTGTGTCAACTAGCGAAGGGGCATAGCCAGAAGACAGGATTGTATACACCATTGCCTATTCCAGGAAGACCTTGGGATTCAGTGAGTTTAGATTTCGTGTTGGGACTGCCAAAAACACAGAAAGGATATGATTCGGTAATGGTAGTGGTAGATCGTTTCTCGAAAATGGCACATTTTGTACCTTGTCGGAAAACTAGTGATGCCACTTACGTGGCCCACTTGTTTTTTAATGAGATTGTCAGATTACACGGGTTACCAACAACCATCCTATCAGACAGAGACGTGAAGTTCACGGGACATTTTTGGCGTACCTTGTGGAAAAAGATGAACACCCAATTTAGCTATAGTTCTGCTTACCACCCGCAGACCGACGGGCAAACAGAAGTTGTGAACAGAAGTCTAGGAAATCTGTTACGCAGCTTAGTCGGAGAAAATTCTAGAATGTGGGACCGAGTGCTAGCACAAGCAGAGTTTGCTTACAACGATTCGCCGAATCGTAGCACGGGTCTCAGTCCCTTCCAAATTCTTTATGGCATGCACCCTCGTGGAGTGCATGAGCTTCAGGATCTTGGTTTACAGGAATGACGGAGTGCGGATGGAGAAGATTTTGTAAATGCAATGAGTGATTTACACGAATAGGTGAAGGCAAAATTACAGGACAGCAGCTCGAAGTATAAGGGACATGCAGATTTGAGGAGAAGAGAAGTTCATTTTGAGGTAGGGGATGAAGTTCTGGTACACTTACGCAAGGAGCGGTTCCCTAAAGGTACGTACAATAAACTGAAATACAAGAAGATAGGGCCTTGTAAGATCTTGCGGAAGTTTTCAGCGAATGCCTACGAAATACAACTACCACCTGGAGTAGGCATATCACCTATCTTCAATGTGGCAGATTTGTTTCCGTATACAGGCGATCTGTTGGAAGAGAAGAAGGATGAACCCGGACAATCCACGCAGAACACCCAGGAAGACGGAGAAAGTTGGAAGAAACAAATGCCTTATGTCCGACCTCCTGAGATCGAAAGCATCCTCGAAACTCAGGTAGTTAGGCGTACTCGGCGGAAAAATTATTTTCAGTACCTGGTCAAGTGGAAGAACCGTCCGATTGAGGACAGCTCATGGCTTGACGCCAGGCAGATTGAACGAACAGGGACATCAGTGGAGGAGCTCATGAACCGGAGTCATGATCTTTTCTCACCCCGGGAGCCTGATGCAGGAGCATCCAGCTCACAGTGACGAGGCAGAAAGGACTCCAACCAGGTTCACAAGCGAGGAACTGAACTGTTAAAATTGTATTGGGAATAATTTTTCTTTTACTTTATTTTACAAGTCAGCAACAGTTAGATGTCTTTACTTTTCCAGTTTAGGATTACTGTAGTTTCGTTGTTGATTAAAAGGTAGTTTATGTAATTAGGAGAAATAACTCTTAACTGTCCTACAAGTCTTGTAATGTCAAAATGATTATAGTTACGGATAGAAACAGAAGTTATGTAACTGTCTTTGTAACAGAAAAAGACAAACTGTAAGCCTTAACTGAAGACAGAGGCTATAAAGCCAAAAAATACATGTACTGGGAAAGGGGTCAGTTCAGAAGAGAACAAGTTGAGTAAATTTACTAATAGAATTGTCAAGCATTCAAAACCAAAAAAGTACTGTCCATCAAAATTACTTTCTAAATTATTTGTTGATCTCTCATTCCTATGTTTTTCATCATTTAACAGACCTTTGTATTATTATAAACTAAGCACACTGTCATGGCTATTGTACAAGTACGAGTTACAGTTAAATTGTAGACAAGCAGAGAGAATCTTAAATAAATTCCAGGCCACAAGACAAGCAGTCACGCTTACATACAAGCGCACAGCAATACAATTACGGATGAGCGAATACGTTCAACGCACAGCCACTAAATGAAAGACAAGCAAACAAATTGAATGCCCAGCACGTAACCGAAAGACAAGCGAAGACATCACAGGTATCAATCACCATAACTTTCTTTCATTAAAAACGAATTTCATTTACATTGTCCAGAATAGCAATTCATAGCTAGAATCGATAGGGTCGAGTTCCCTCACATATACAGAGACCAACATAGTCACGGCGAGTGAAAATTCAACCAGAAATTACAATTATACAGGTCAAGCATAAAACCCTAGGTTAGGGTTTGAAACAGATTTGTAACAGGGTTATGTTGAAGCCACATTTCCACACATAGGACTCAACTCAGAACGAAAACGGCAAACAGAGGACCACACAGTGACTGCACAACCAACTATTGGACGGGCCGTCCTTCGAACAGTGACCATATTCAACAGAATAGAAAAAGTTGTAGGCCTACCAAAAGATACGCAACCAAATGTCATTGAACACAGGGGCTTGCGCCGTCCAGGTCGCCTGAGAGGACCTGCAAGAACCAGGCGTGAATGAGTTCGAGCCACAGAAAAGCTCAGAGGGACGAAACCCTCTAAAATCTACATAAAGACTGATAACGAAAAAAAAAAAAAAATACCCTTACCTGGAGAACGCGAGAGGAGAAGCCATATTTTTGAAGCAGAGTACGCCACAGAGCAACTGAAGAGAGGAGGAACAATTTGGGGTTAGACCCAGAACGAGGAGCAAGTAAAAATTGAAGCATGGAGAAACATTTTACCTGTATCAAAAACTGAAGTCGCTTCCCGGATATTCCTGTGCTTGCAGCCACAGACAAGGCAGCGTTACCAGAAGGCGAAGGAACCCAGAAAACATTACCAACAACCAGAACCAACTCAAACACCGTAAACGTCCCTAAAATTGCATTACAAAGCCGAAGGAACCATAGCACAGCGCACCCATCATTTTCTATACGCAGAGCTCGCAAACCCTCGGAGCCAACAGAACGATAAACAGAGAAGAGTCGAGAAGGCGCGTGAAGATAAGGGTTGTATAGTTTACCAAGGCAGGGTACTGTCACATTTACGTTTGCATTCAATGCACAGCTACCACAACTACAGAGCCGCGGGAAAGACAACAGTTCACCGCCACATCAACAAACCAAATATCATATAAAGCGCAAAAGCTACGCCAAGTGGGCTGGGTCCCATCATTTTTTCCTTTGAAACATAGCTTTTAATATATTTCAAAACTCCATGTCGAGAAACATCTAGTTGACAGTCAACATTTTCTTGCCACATTGTAGAATGTTCACTATTATGAACATTTAAATTGTCATTTTTTCATGTTTCTTCATATTTCTTTTTCCCTTTTTCATCTATAAAGAATATATAATCATCACACACCCTCCATGGAGGATAGACACATTTTTCCACAAACAAATCAACATTGCATTTTGTGTGCCTATTGACGGGGTTCACCAAATGCTCATAATCTTCATAAGAATTGCATGAAAATTTTTTGTGAGGTCTTTAAAAAAAGTAGGGATGATCATTCAAATTTTGAGAAACATGACATTTCGATTATGGATGTCACATGGATTCCAGGATGTTACATATTTGTCAAAGTTGCATGGACATTCAAAGGGTTGGACGAATCTTGTGCTTCCATATTCAGAGATCTTGAAAACCATAGGAAACCGAGGATGTGCATTGAACCTCTATGATGCAACTCATACCTGACAAAACGGGGATATCACATGGATTCCAGGATGTTACATATTTGTCAAAGTTGCATGGACAATCAAAGGGTTGGACGAATCTTATGCTTCCATATTCAGAGATCTTGAAAACCATAGGAAACAATGGATGTGCATTGAACCATAGTTACCAAGTTCGGCCGTACCGGCAAAATTTTTTCGGAAATTCGCTGATTCGGTTCGGTACGGCAAATAATTCGTCATTTTCCAATTTGGTACGGGTCAGCATTGAATAATTTTGGTCAAAGGTTTCTATCAGTAATGTCGAGCATCCACTGTGCTGCCACTATGCTGTGTAGAACAATGAAGCGCAGGCTCTGTGTAACCATGGATCGGAACGTTGACAAATCGCTGCTGAATAAAATCATAGAGTAAGTAAATCGAGTTTTACCCGTGGAAATTTGAGAATTGAAAAATGATACAGCGATCTTTAATCCTAATTTTTTTTTAGTTTTTATAATATTTCTATACAGGTACTTTTTTATACGAGGATTAACGAGAAAACTGGAAAAAATATAAACAATAATTTTTATAAAAAACAAAATAAAAAACAATAATTCTTATATTATAAAAAAAGGACAATTTCTATTAAATTTTTTATAAAATGCTAAATATTGTTAACAATTTAGTTAGAAAATTGATTATTTTAATCTTAGTTTGATTTTGGTATTTCATTATATATTACTTACAAATTGTTCTAGGACACAATATGGTATAATCCAAAACAAATTGCTGATACTAAAATGTAAAATTTTTATTGAATAATTAATTTTATTAAAAATGAATCAATATTGCCATTGACATTAAATAACATAAATAGCTCCTATACATAGAGGCATCATGTGACTCAATTGTTTTAAATGAGAGGTGAGCTAGTAATTTCTATATAATTGCAACCAAAAAAAATATAACTTCTATCTTAATAAAGATTATGAAATAATAAACTGGTTGCAAATTGGTACCTCTTTTATAAAAAACAAAAAACCTAATTTCTATATTTGAAAAAATTATAAATGGAGAAATTTCAGTGTTAAATGGATAACTAATTAGTAACTTCTATATAATGGCAAATTGCAAAAAAAAAAGGATAACTTCTATCTTAAAAATAATTATAAAATAGTAAATTCTTTGCAAATTGGTAACTCTTATTAAAAAAACAAAAACCATAACTTCTATATTGGAAAAAATTATAAGATGACAAATTTAAGTGTTAAATGGATAACTCATACAAAAAAAAATAGAAAAATGATAAATCAATATTAGAAAAAATTATAAAAGATATAAAATGATAAACTTTCAAATCCACAACTTTTATAAAAAAAATAGAAAAACAGTAACTTCTATATTACAAAAAATTATAAAATGGCACAATTGAGTTTACAATGGATAAGGCTTATGAAAAAATAGAAAAAAAAGGATAAATCCAATATTAAAAAAATAATAAAAAATAGAAAATGGAAACCTTAGTTGCACTTGCAAATGCATAACTCATATACAAAAGCATAGAAAAATGACAACTTCTATATTACAAAAAATTATGAAGATAAGTTTGCACTTGTGAATAAAAGAAATAGAAAAACAGTAACTTCTATATTACAAAAAAATATAAAATGGCAAATTTCAGTTTAAAATGGATAACTCTAATGAAAAATAGGAAAATGATAAATCCAATATTAAAAAATACATATAAAAAGTATAAAATGAAAAAGCTTAGTTGCAAATCCATAACTGCTATACAAAATTATAGAAAAATGGCAACTTCTATATTACAAAAAAATATAAAATAAGAAATTGCAGTTACCTAAGATAAGTGTGCACTTGTGAATAACATGAATGATAGTAAAGGTAAGTTTCGCCTAGAATAATAATTAAATTTACATGAAAAAAGCTATAAAATAGTAATAAAGATAAGGTTACACTTGTGAATAGAATAGAAAGTAAATTTACATTTTAAATTTTATGTATAAAATAATAAAATAATAAATAACATGTAAAAAATTATGTAGTTACAAATGGTATAGTAAGATTGGTATGCTTAGTAAATTTGCATGCTACATGTTTTATATAAAAAACAATAAACTAAATTTACATGTTCAATTTTACACTAAAGTTTGGTAGAAAATTATAAGTTTGCACATGTATTTTTTTTCAATTTAAATTTAAATTATGACAGAGAAGGTAAGTTCTACTTTTTTAAAAATTGCAATAAAACTAGTTTACCAACTAATCTTGTTTTTTTGGAAACCTTCTACAAGTAATGAGAATTAACATGGAATTATGTCTTAATGTAGTAGAAAAGTATACTTAGAAACTATAATTAAAAACTTATTCCCTTCCATAAAGAATTCTTGGTCAAATTAGTAGTAAAACAGAGTTAGAATTAAGAATTTGTTCTCTTTCAACAAAGAATTTTGGATCAATGCATGTACCAAACACTTTTGGAATACAGGCAATTGTAAGTTTTATATTAAAAAAATCCAAGTATATTTAAATCACATTTTTCTTTTTATTCTCATGATTTTTTTATGATATCTATTACCAGGTTGGAGTATAGTGATTACCTGGATTGCATTCCATTGCAAAACAAGGATACTGGATTACATTCCATTGCAAAACAAGGATCACTGATGTGGAATTCAAATAGAGGGGCTCATTTCCCGTAGTCAACCAGAAAGGTTGGACACTACCACATATTGTGTAATAAATTTGGATAATATAGGACACATAACAAATTGAAATTAAATAAAAACTATTATTTGTTATTTGTGATCAAATATTTTGTCTTTTTTGTTAATAGACATGTAAATATTAATTTCCTTGTTTCTATCCAATTATCACTCTAGTAATAGTTTTGAAATTTTTCCTGGCCATATTTGCAATTTTCTACTAGATTTCTAGGAATTAATGTGTTTTAGTTTCACATACACTACCATGTTTTTAATTCAATTATAAGTAATCTCATAAGTAGGCTTCTATGCATTGTCTCTTTTGTATTCTCTATAGTTTGAATTTTTTTGTTTTTCAAAATATGTACAAATATAGTTCAATGAATTTGAATGACTTTTTTTCTTGCGAACAAGATACTTGGAGACCCTCTAAAGGAAATTGATGGCACCTAGATCGAAACTTCCTGAATGGAAATATCTTGAAAGAAAAAATGATGGAAAAATTTATTGCAAGTTCTGCAATAATACTTGTGGGACATCAGTGACTCGAGCAAGAGATCATTTGCTTGGCATTGTGGGTGGAACTGGTGGAGGAGTGGCAGCATGTACTAAAATTGATGAAGATGTGAAGAAAAGTTTAAGTGAAGAAGTCAATGCTCATAAGCAAGGAAAGGTAGTCCAAGAAGCAAGAAAAAAAAGAACACAAGATACACTCATGGGAAGAGAAAATGTTATTAATTCAACACCAAGCTCTTTCCCACCATTTGTGGCATCTACAACATCTTCTATGCCATATGGATCACAAAGAGAACCTACTTTACCAGATGTTGATCCAACACAACAAACATTGGAGAAAGCTTGGAAGCCATTGGAGCGAAATGAGGTAGATGATGCAGTTTATGATTTTTTCATTGGTTGTAATATCTCTTTCAACACTATCAAAAGCTCATTATTTCATGATATGTTAAAAAATATCGGCCATTTTGGTCCCTCATATGTTCTTCCCAGCTATGAAAGTCTTAGGACCAAAGGAATTGATAGGAGCAAACAAAGAATAGAGGAAAGAGTTAAACCAATAAGGGATTCATGGGCTATTTCTGGATGTACTTTAGTTAGTGATGGTTGGACTGATCGCCAGTCTAGACCTCTTGTGAACACACTTGCTTGTTGTCATCGGGGAGTGATCCATTTGTCCACTATTGATTGTATGGATAAAACAAAGACTGCTGAATATTTATTTCAGATACTAAAGGACACCATATTATCTATAGGAGAGGACAACGTAGTCCAAGTTGTCACTGATAATGCATCCAATTGTGTTCGTGCTGGTGAGCTATTGATGGAGCATTTCCCTAAGTTGTTTTGGACACCTTGTGCAGCACATTGTATTGATCTAGCCCTTCATGACATTGGTAAAATAGGTTGGGTGCAAGTAAATATATCTCAAGCAAGGAAACTGGTCAAATTCATTCTTAACCACTGATTGAGTTTGAGTATATTTAGAAAATACAAAACCAGGAATCTACTGAGACCAAGTGACACTAGATTTGCCATCCATTTTATTGCACTGCAAAGGGTGGTAGAGCAAAAAGCTGCATTGCGATCATTCGCATGTAATGAAGAGTGGGTCAACTATCCTTTGTCAAGGTCAGAAGGTGGTAAACTAATAGAGAAAACAATCTTCAATGAAATGTTTTGGTCATGTGCAGAAAAAATCATCTCTATTTGTGAGCCTATTGTACAAATATTGAGGATGGTGGATTCTAATGCTGCATGTATGGGTTTTGTATATGAAGGCATGGATAGGGTAAGAGAACACATATCATTGGTATGTAAGAATGATAGTTCAGTATATAATCCAATATGGAGAATTGTGGAAAAAAGGTGGTGTATGTTGCATACGCCATTACATGCTGCAGGGCTTTTTCTAGCACCTAATTACTTTCATGTTCCTAAGGATAGAGATATCATGGAGGGATTTTATAATTGCATGGAGAGGATGTATCATGATCCTGAGATACAATATAAAATACGAATACAATCAATATCATATAGGCAAGGGACTGGTCATGCTTTCACTACAGCTAGGGCACTACGAGATATGCACCATCCAGAGGTCACCCCTGCTCAATGGTGGTTTCTCCATGGATATGAGACACCTGAACTACAAACATTTGCAGTCAAGGTGTTGAGTCAGGTATGTAGGCATCATAATTATTTATATTTTGTATGTATATTTGCAAATTATTCCATGTAAATTATTATACTAATATAATATTATTTTCATGTAAAAAAATAGGTCACTAGTGCATCAGCATGTGAAAGGAGTTGGAGCACTCATGAGTTCATCCATAGTAAGAAAAGAAACCATTTAGGAGCTAGCAAATTGGCAGATTTGGCTAGCATTCATTGCAATTTACACTTGTGGCTGAAATCTTTGGAGGGGAAGAAAACAACTTCAAATATAGTACGAGAGGTTCCCCCTATTTTTAATGCATCTAGTGCAACCTCACAAGCACCAATTGTGGGATCGTCTTCTACATCCACACGTCACATCAATGAGAATGATGTTTTGCTCAGAGATATTATAGATGAGAGTGCTAGTAGTGATAATGACTCTCTCATGAGTGAATACACTGATGTGGATGAGGACAATGGAGATGAGATGACCTACACACCTTAAGATAATTTTGGCCCTTCATTTATGGTAGTGACCATAAATTTTTTATTTCTATTAGCATTTTGTATAAGCACATAAGTCTTAAACTATGTTTTAACTTTTTGACTTATATGATTGAATTGTTCTAGTTTGACATATTATGATTCTTAGTTACTTTTATTGAATTCTTTTATAAGGTTTAAAGGTGTTTATTTTATAAGTAACATTGTTTTTTAACTATAATACAAAATGAGCATGAAGTAAATGATCTAAATTCATATTTGAATCTTAAATTGGATATCATTGTTGTTGTCTTTCAAGCAGATTCTCCAGAAGTTTGTAGATATCTACAAAAAAAGACCCTTTAAGAGTTGTATCAATGTTTGTAGATGGCATGTACATTTTCAAATAGATCTATTTAGTGATTTAGAGATAAATTTCATGGTATTTAGAGATCACTTAAATCATAATTTTAATATCCAATATCTCAATTTTTACATTGAACTCTAGTTTTGTCTGTTGTGACTCATATTATTAGATTTTATTTTTACATGTTTTTCTAGTATGCAATAATAATTAATTTGATGCATTTTGATCTTCATTATTTCTAAGCTGTTTTAGAGAGAAGGGGTCTACAACATTTTAGATAGGAGAAATTAACGTTGGAAATAAGTAAACATAAATATACTTGGTAGAGAAAGATTTAATGAATTTTCATATAATGATTGCTTATTTAAATTAAAAATAAAAATAAAAATAAATAAAATAAAAATTAAGTATGTGTAAGATATATAATGTCGAATTTTTTCCATATTAAATTTTATAGGATCAAATTCTTTTAGTATCGAATCTAATTTGAATTCAAATTCGAATTAACTATGCATTGAACCTCTATGATGCAACTCATACCAAACAAAAGTAACGAGGACGAACCTGTACCTAAAGTCTTTAGCTCCAAGGTATTTCTGAAGAACCAATTCACGAAATATAATGAATCTTTTATGCATATACATATCAACTATATGCGGGTACTGAATAACATTTTCAATTTTTTTTGGCAAGCTCAGAAGATTATTTCGGTGGAGAGCGATACAAACAATCCATTGTTTAATGTCTTTATCATTACAAATAAAGAACGCTCGTAATTTCTTGTGAACATGCTCTCTGATAAACAATTTGATTACTGAATCCGATATTCGTTTTACAAAGTTCAATTGTTTTTAATGGTTTATTCGGGACATGAGGTGCGAAAGAAAGCTAAATCAACCATGTTAAAGCATTATGTTCATTAGATTAAGGAACCACTAAAGGGAGTAGAAAACATGGAACCAAAAGATTATTTTGGTCAAGAACGATAGAAAGAATCAGTTGTTTAATGCTTATTGTGATAAAAGAATTCACAAAAAAAATTCAATATTATAGAGTTCTGTTTTCTCTTACTTAGCACAACACAGACTGCCCCGAGCTTACACACTGAAATGAAAGCAACACCAACATACACCGACACACCCGAACAATGAGAAAGATGCGAGCAAGACATAATCGAAGCCAGATGATCAAAACCATATAGCTTGTGTTTTCAAAACCAACATGTTCAAGCTGATTCAATACGCCTACAATCACGAATGATTGCTTTTTCCATTGCCTCTACTGCCACATTACCATTGCCAAGAAAGATCAAGCAACCATTTCCACTCTACTTGCACTTTACATAAGCTTCTTTGCACTCCCTTTGATCTCACCGTAGATTAACTTTTCAGATGACAAATATTCGATACACAATCCATCATGGCCCTTCATTAAAATATATATATAATTCCGCTTACCCTCATCCACTCGAGGTTGACGTTGAGATAGATACTCCTATCAGCCAAATATAGTTTTTTTATTTTTTATTTTAAACTATTAAACTGAAATAATTTTAGTGATATAATTGTGTTCTGAATCCTATTATTAAATTAAAAATTATTATATTGATTATGTTGAGAAATATTATATGAACTATAAGATTGTACCTATAAACTATTATGTGTATGATGAAATTCTAAATTCAAATGCTAGAGTAAGATTTACCGGCCAAAAATATTATCTAAATGCTACATAAACAATTATATTAAAATAACAAAAATAAATATAAATAATTGGTTAGCTCTAATTAAAATAATTATAAAAAATCAATAATGTCACTCTGCTTGGTTTGTCATTGATTTCCAGGTAGGAAAGAAAGATGATGAAATAAAAATATATAACTAACACTTCTCCAGAAAACAATTCTTTGCACGGTGATCGTATTCTAGCCGGCGAGCTTGGCCATGTACTCTCACAGATCTACACTCCTTTGTTGTATATATTCTGTCTCGACATGCCTGACACGTAGAATGATGCCAATATCAACATATTTACTTTTATTCTCGAGTCGTGATGCTTGAACGAGCATTCGACAAAGCACTAGTCAATAGAAGCATGACCTCGGGTGATGAAAATGGAAAGGAAGGCGTGAAATTTTTTTATACTCAGCAGAACAATTATTTCCACATGCAGTCATACACAAAACATAAAACAAACATCATTCTATTCTAATTCTATGCATATGTACAGAGGATTAGTTCTTCATATTACTTCCATTTTTCTGGGCCTTCCCGTGAGGGAGTTAGCCCATACATGATCGGATATGAAATAGTTGGTGCAAAAATTACTCACAAATCAATTCGTAAATAACCAACAAACTAATGTCACCTATATACTATTGCAAGAATTATTCCAAATTTATTTTTAATAAAGGTAATAATAGTAGATGCATAATTAATTCAAAATTTAATAAAAAATAATATGTAACATTTAAATCTCTGATGCGGGTGTTTTCAATGGTTGATGCGATGGTGGAGATACGGGCCGGCAAGTGGCGTAGCCACATGGCCACCCGTAATCCCACACACCGCACCATAAAAATGTCTTACAGCCCTTCATAAATGCACTTCAATGTTGCACTCACACCAATTTACCACCACCATCCCGCCTCCGCTCTTCATTATGGAGACCTCAAGCACTCTTCGGCCTGCATCCTCGTCTGTTTATGCTCCTCTGCCTCTGAAATGTAACTGCCCCCTGGCTATCGTGGAGCCAAGCACTCGCACGACAACAGGCAGGAGATGCCAAATTCTCTATTGTACAGAGTTCGGGAAGGGAAACCACTATTCGCAGAGCCTGTTATGTAACTTGACCCTCGCTTCTAAGCCTTCCACCTCTGATAACGCCACCCTAAATGACCATTTCTACTCCGTGCCTACTCCTCACAGTCAGTCCCTTTCTCCCTATGAAATTATGCCTCGGCTGCGTCAGCGAATGCGTTGCAGGAGGGGCAGCAGCAGAGGCAAAATGCTCCATTCTTCGCCCTCAACATCTCTAACTCCTCCTCCCCCTCGTCAAATCATTTCTCAGCTCGTTATCCTGATACATGCAGTGGCAGGGGTCGCACTCGCGTTGTTAGCTCCCAGCCTTCACAAACCTATCCATCAGCGACTGCTCTCCCTTCCAGCTCTCAGCATTCCAGTTATACAGCTCACTTCACATACCAATGCTCTCTGGATCGACCTCTTATCAAGGCCACCATAACAGTTACGTTTCAGGAGGAGCCTTCCATCGCTGAAGGACGTCCCACTAGCGCAATGGAGAAGAACGACACTGCTTAGGGCGAGCCTTCTGCTCTCAATTCTGATAGCAGCAGAGTAGAATCGAGAAAATCTGGACCACCCCACGGTCGGCAAGAGTGAGAAGGAAGACACGGGTGAACTGCAAAAAGAAGAGGATGACCTCGATGCCTATAGGTGCCTAATTCTTGAAGAACACCCATCGACACAAAATGATAACTAAACCAACACATTTCTTCAGGTTTCAGGTTCCCGGCACCCAGTCCTATGGGTTTATTTCTGCATTTTTAAGCAAAATAGTTAGTTTTGAAGTTGTTTTCAAAAGAATATCACACTATGTTCACATGCTCGTTTCCCCTATGAGGGTAGCAAATCTATTTTGGACTAGATTGGTTTGCCTCTTCTGGGCAGTCTTCATTTTGTTTTGGTTGCAATATGCTACGAACTTTGGCTAAGAACTGCAGAGGCCAGTGCCTCCATGTATCATTTTGTTATAGTAATAGATTTTAGACATATTTAGAAAAAAAAAAAATGTAACATATAAAAATTAAAACTACTTATTTAAAAATCTAATACTAATCATAAATTAAATATCTTTATAGGAAAAAATATTTTATATTTAAAATATATTGATAGAAAAAAAAATTAATATGGATAATGTGATTAATAAATAAAAAATTTCAATGTAATATATATGTGTGTGTGTGTGTGGTTAATATGAGGGAGACATAGGGTTATGCACCTTTCTTTTATGGAGCTTCAAAGTCATTTTTTTTATGCTTCAAGGATTTTGAGCTTTAGGTGTTGGGGATAATCTCACACATCTAATTTTTTCATTTGTTTTATCTTTCTTGGATGATTTCTCTTCTGAACTCAGAGATTTGGTTGGATTCTATTAAAGGGTTTTGGATTTTTGGGTTCACATCTTCTGCCTAGGGACACTTTTCTATGTAAGCCCTCTTTCATGGTGATGCTTGTCACCTCTAACAACCACTCCGTTATTAGTGAGATGATTATCAATATAGTGGATTACAGTAGTGATATTCCATGTTAGGATAGTATTTTTCTAACATATGATGAGTTATTTAATGCAAATCCTAAGCCATTGGATCATTATATATCACTAGGAGGTGCAGATCACAAAATTTGTGCAATCAGGAATGGAAATGGCCCTAAATAACCATCAAAACATGCTCTCATTGAATATTCTGCTTTCTTAAGGTCATATATTCATGTTCCTAGTAGTCGGGAGGGTGTTGAGTCTTTGCCAAAGTGCATATAGAAGAAAATTATCAATGATCATAAGGTAGTTAACATGGTGGCAGGAGGGGAAATTAGCCTTAAGTATATCCCAAAAAATCTCTAGAAAGCAATGATTGGGGAGATTGCCCAAAAAAATTACCATGTTGACTTTTCTCAAGGGATGGAGTAATGAGTTTTAGAAACCTTTCCTCAATTATTTTCCTAATTCTCATTTGTTTTTTGCAAGGATGGTTATGTGCCTTTTTTGGTAAGGAATCTAATGTTGATAAGATTTGGCAAAAGAGTGGGAGTGGGGGAAGTCTAGCCTGTCACTACAAAAGTGGAGAATCAATTTAGACCCTTATAGAAAACAAATCTATTTCTAGAATTTATGGGTTATTTTGTGAGGCTTGCCACTAGTTTTTTAGTCCTCATATTAACTAAAAGTCGTAGCCAATTGCATGGGTTATTTCATTAGTCTCTATCATGATTGTTTCACAAAGGAATATCATCATTGTGTGTGGATTGAAGTTGAGGTGCAGATTAGAGAAGGTTTGCAAGAGGAAATTGAGCTATATTTTCATGGAAAAATAAGACACAATTAATAAGTTATCAGTTATTTCTATTCAGATTTTTTACATTCTATTGGGTTGGTCATTTGCTTGAACTATAAGATAGGAGTTTTCAAGGGAATTAAAGAGTTGACGAATATTTTGGTGAAGAAATTTGAATTTAGGAGGGCATCAAAGTATGCAAAATATTATCTTGAGGATATGGTCCAACCATCTACTAAAGCTAGTATGGTAAATATTGTCATGACTATAGCACCTAGAGGTACGAACTTAGTTCCACCAGCTCTATGTCCACTTCAAATCTTGATTGTAATTTTAATGAGGTTTCTCCTTTTCCTCTCAGCCCTACTATTTCTTTTGTGTTTGTCAATTTCAAAGCTATGGCATCGTTAGGTTTAGATAAGCATCTATCTCTAATCCCTCCTCCCTCAACCCTTGAGTCTTGTCCACTAGTCCATTATTCAGAATTGTTATTAGAAGAAGCTAATTATTTTGATTTATACCATGAAATGATAACAATGTTAAGGTTTATCAACCGAGAAATTAGGGTGAGGAGAGAATTCCTTATGACCCCAGGTCAAGATTTTTCCCTTCGTCTCATGCAATTTAAAGAGGGAGTTTAGCAAAGGATAGAATGGGTTCAATTGAAACCCATAAAAATTCAAATCTCTCCAAAGCTCAGATCAAAGCTAGAGAGAATATTAAATGTGAAAGAATGTCCATTATTGCAAGGGTACCTGGAGCCAGAAAAACCCCATCCAAAGTTTTTAAATGAAGATCCTATACATTAACCTAAGGTGTTTTGGAGGCACCCTGAATAACGAGCTCTCTGTTGTTTCTTAATTTTGCATAATATGGACATAGTACTTTTCCAAAAGACAACATTATCAAATGAAAGGGCCAAAACAATTATGGAACGTTACTTAAAATTTAGAATTTTAGTGCTATTGTTGATTAAGGACTCTTACGTGGAATCCTTTTTCATGGAATCCCTCCCTTAAGGCCCTATTTCCAAAATCTGATTAAGGTTTTCCTCAAGAGGAAGTAAGAATTTTGAAATTTTAAGGTCTATATATGGATAGGAAAGAGGTTGTACATGTTTCAATAGTGAGATTCGAGATCCATAGATTCATCGAATGATAGTCCCAAGATGATTGTACTAAGATTGAAGTATATTTTGAAAAATAATGTGGAAAAAGGTATACAGATACATCATTTATTTTCAAGAAGCAGTCTAAGATATACCGTTTACGTCCTCACAACGTATATTTCTCACAAAAATATAAAGCAGTTTTCTACGTAAAAGAATATGTTATATAAAGTAATTAAAAGAATATTTTTTCATGGTTAAATCATTTTAAGTAGTCTTGTTATTTTACATTTTACCTTTTATTTAGGTATATTTTTATTTTTATTTTTAGGCAATGATTTGTTGTAGTTGCAAGATTAAACTCTGTAATTTGTAAAATTCAAGTGTCCAAAGAGACTTTCAAAGAATTGAATCTTGGTATTGCACTAAGAAGAAAAATCCACACAACAATATGAGTGGGGTGTGTAAATCATTTGTCCCTTTTAAACTAAAAATAAAATATTATCTAAAAATAAAAAAAATGTAAACTATGGTAAAAAATAAAAATGAATATTATAAAAAATCAATAATCTCACTCTCATTGTTCACTTTTTTGTTCATATGACAATCCAATAGAAAAGATTTGTAGCATAAATATTTCAGTCACTCTTAACCATAAATAAAACATTTCAATGTCCATGTGAGGCCATATTACTTTATTTCATCTTTAGAGAGAGACAAAATAGTGAAATGAAATATATATATATATATAGAGAGAGAGAGAGATAAAGAGAGTAAAAAAGAATATGTATAATTCTTGTAATGTAAGAAAGTACGAAAGTATGTATGTCTACATTTTTATTATCTTGTTAAAATTATAATATTCTTAATATAATAGTTTAAAATTTAATAGTTTTTTATGGTTAATCTAATTTAACATGCATATTGTTTATTATAATATATTATTTATAAGAGCATAGTAGCATTAAAGCATTTTGAAACACCAAAACAACCCTACTAATATTTTTATTAATATATTATTTTATAATTTATAACTACCGTTAATACAATTTAATATTTATAATATTTTTTAATATCATTTTTATCTATTGGTTACGGTTAAAGCACAGGAAAGTGGTAATATTTTCTTTAATATAATATTTTATAATTTGCAATTATATTAGGGTTAATCTCATTTAATATATAAAATATTTATTGTAATATATAATTTATACCTATAAATTAAGCTTAAAGTAATATAGATTAGGTTTAAAGCATCAAAACAAGTTAGATATAGAAACAATACACTTAGTCATCCTAGAAAGGACATATAGAATGGACAGAGTTTGCAGGTAGCTAGAAGGAAAAGATTATGCAAGAAAATGTTTGATAGTGATGAAACTTTTTTTTATTCATCGTGTTTTTACTGTCTTTTTGGACGTCTTCTCCCATATCTTTGGGCATACTTGGATCAGTTTTTGGCATATTTGTGGAATGATGTTTAGGTTTTAGTTTTTGTGTAGTGACCACTTTACCCAATATATCAACTTCAATGATTCATTATAAGAAATGACTAATAAATGAAGAAAATCTAATGCTAAATTTTTTTATTCTTTTATATGGTTTTATAATTTTTGCATTGTAATCTACAACAACTTTATAAATTTAAATATAAGATTCAAGGGTAAGAAATTTATTTTTTAATTATTAATATATATAATATTTTATCATATTATTATGTTTAGGTTATTAATTTATTTAAAGAATTTTATAGATATTAATAGAACAAGTGAATTTAAAAATATAAGCTCTTTAACATTATTTCACCTTTTCACTATGTTTTTTTAATCTATTTTTAAACTTCTTCTCCCAGATTCTTGGGCATATATAAAATGTTGGGTGTGGAGCTCAATTTTCTTCTTTATTCAAATGTATCACTGCATTGGACCCCAGTTCGTATTATGGCTGCAAAGCCGCCCGTAATATTTGCACTGCAAGGGGGATTCGCGGGGGGGGGGGGGGGGAGCGACTGCGATCTTTGGAAGCCCCTACCTAGCGGGGAATTGGGGGCAGCGCCCCTGAAGATAAAAATAGATGTAAAATTTCCTTGTAAAATGTTGTAATTCGTAGTCAATCTGGGTCATTCATTATCCAGAGATTTGATGGTAGAAGTTATGTTTAATTTAGGTTTTTTTCCCTAGAAGGAAACAACTCACTATATATGATGGAATTGTATTGCGTCTATGTAGATCTATATCCTGAGTGAGGAAGAGAGAGGAGATTGTGTGAGAGCGAAGAGGGAACTACAGTGGATTTGTTGTAGGTGGTATCTCTTCAGTTTGCTGGATAATATAAAAGGAAGGGCTGGCTATTTCTCTGTGGACGTAGCCCAAATTGGGTGAACCACATATATCTGTGTCTCTCTTTTTTTATGTGTTTTCTATGTTTATACTTCTGCAATATATTTTATGTGTTCCATTTCTCTGTAATATATAATTTTCTAACAACTCATATTGAAGTCGAAGGTCTATTTGGCTGATAAACTTGCAGGAGAGAGGGGTTCATTGTTCGAGTGGGAGCAATGGTGGAAGATGGTAGGTTTAGGGTTGAAAAATTTAACGGCCAAAACTACCAGCTGTGGAAGATGCAGATGGAAAATTATTTCTACCAGAAAGATCTATACCAACCATTTAGCAGAAAGGCGAAGAAGTCGACAAGCATGATAGACACAGAATGGGATATTCTCGATAGAAAGGCACTTGGAAAAATAAGGTTGCGCCTAGCGGTGTCAGTAGTGTTTAATCTTTCAAAGGAAATGACAACAGAGGGTTTAATGAAGGCATTGGCCAAACTATACGAAAAACCCTTGGCTTCAAATAAGGTATTTCTTATGAAGCGTTTATTTAATATGAAAATGTCAAAAGGTGGATTTGTTGTTGATCATTTAAATGAATTTAATACAGTTACTAGTCAGTTAAGTTCTGTAGGGGTAACTTTTGATGATGAAGTTAGGGCTATGTTACTTTTATGCTCATTGCCAAAAAGTTGGAATGGTTTAGTTATGGCCATTAGTAACTCTATCTCTGGATCTAGTACTTTAAAGTTTGATGATGTTGTCGGTGCAATCCTTAGAAAGGAAATGTGACGGAAAAGCTCCAGTGAGACTAGGGGAAGAAAAATGGAAAGAGGAAAGAGCCCAAGATATCGTAGTAAGTCAAGGAAAGGTAGATGAAAGTCCAAATCGGGTATAGTATGCTGGAAATACGGGAAGAAATGACACCTTAACAAAGACTGTAAGTCTTGAAAGGGAAAAGGAGGAGACGCGGAATAAGAAAACAATCATGAAGCGAATGTGACAGGTGATGCGTTGCAAGATGCTTTGATTCTTTCATTAGAAAATATTATGGATGTCTGGGTGGTAGATTCAAGGGCCTCATTCCATTCCACACCTGATAGGAAACATTTTCATGATTATGTTCAAGGATATTTTGGACAGGTTTGATTGGGTGATGATAAACCTTGTAAAATCATTGGAATGGGTACAATTTTAATTAAACTACAAAACAGAAATCAATGGCTACTGAAGGAGGTAAGGCATGTTCCAGAGTTGAAGAAAAATCTGATTTCAACAGGGCAGTTGGGAGGTGAAGGTTGTGTGACTACTTTTATAGATAAAACCTGAAAGGTCATTAAAGGAACCCTTGTAATAGCAAAAGAAGAAAAGGTTGGTACATTGTATTTATGCAATGGTATTTCTAATTTTGTTAATGCTTTAACCTCTACAGGAGGAGATACAACATTGTGGCATCATACGCTCAGGCACATGAGTGAGAAGGTGAGAAGGGGATGCAGATTCTTCATTCAAGAAATTTGTTTCCAGGTTTAAAACATGTTGATTTAAAATTCTGTGAGAATTTTGTTTATAGAGAATAGAAGAGAGTCAAATTCCTGAAAGTTGGGAAAGAAGAGAAGAGCAAAAACTTAGAGCTTCTCCATACAAATGTATAGGGACCTCCTCAGGTATCATCTCTCGGTGGCTCTCATTATAATGTTACATTTATTAATGATGCAACTAGAAAAACCTGGATTTATTGTATTCGAAATAAATATGATGTTTTTGATACTTTCAAGAAATGGAAAGCTTTGGTTGAAAATGAGACAAGAAAAAGGTTAAAGTGTCTCAGATCAGACAATGGAGGTGAATATTGCAGCAAAGGGTTTTATAGGTATTGTTCAGAGAATGGAATTCGTAGAGAGAAGATAGTTCCAGGGACACCACAAGGAAATGGTGTGTTAGAAGGGATGAATAAGACAATCATGGAGCGTGTAAGGTGCATGAGATTGCATGCAGGATTTCCTTTACAATTTTGGGCAGATGTGTTAGAGAATTATATACTATAGAGCAATGGAACGCATAAAATATATTACAGAAATATAAACACAGAAAACACTTAAAACAAGAGAGACACAAATATACGTGGTTCACCCAATTTGGGCTACGTCCATAGGAAACAACTAGTCCTTCCTTTTATATTATCCAAGAAACTGAAGAGATACAACCTACAGCAGATCTGTTGTAATTCCCTCTTTGCTCTCACAAAATCTCCTCTCTCTTTCTCACACATAGTACAGATCTACATAGACGCAATACAATTCCCTCATATATAGCGAGGTGTTGCCTTCTAGGGCAAAAAACCCTAAATTAAACATAACTTCTACTGTCAGATCTCCACCTAATGAACAACCCAGTTTGACTACGAAATTACAACATTTTACAAGGAAATTTTACATCTATTTTAAGCTTCGGGGGCATTGCCCCCGATCCCCTACCAAGTAGGGGCTCCCAAAGATTGCATCCATCCCCCTTGGACCCCCCTTGCAGCGCAAATATTACGGGTGGCGTTGCCACCACATTATGAACTGGGGTCTAATGCGGTGATACCTCTAAATAAAGAAGATAATCAGGCTCCACACCCAACAAGATGTTATAGATACTACTATTTATCTAATAAATAGAGGGCCTTCAAGTTCCTTGGATGGTGGTATTCCAGAGGAGGCATGGACAGGTGAAAAGGTAAACTACTCATTTTTAAAGACTTTTGGTTGTGAAGCCTTTATCCACATTAATAAAGAAAATAGAACAAAGCTTGAGGCAAAAAAAAAGAGGGTACATTTATTGGATATGGTGTTAATGATTTTTGTTATTACTTTTATGATTATGAAAAACACAAAATCATTAGAAGGAGAGATGTCATATTCAATGGAAAGGTTTCGTATAAGGATCAACTGTAAGAAAAGAAAAAGGAAAAAGAAAACCGAGAATGCACAATGTTTGATGAGATCACAGAAAAAGTGAAGGTGCTTGAAAATCATAATGATTAACAGTCAAAACAACAACAACAAGCACCTCAAATGCCTGAAAGTGGCGTTAGAAGATCTACCAGGATAAGTAGACCCCATGAACGATACTCTCCCTCATGATATTATGTATTGTTGATTCATTCTAGTGAACCAAAATGTTATGAAGAAGCATTGCAGGTAGAAACTACGAAGAAGTGGGTGCAAGCCATGAAAGAAGAGATGGAGTCCTTAGCACATAACCAGACTTGGGACTTAGTCAAGTTTCCTATAGGTAAAACAACATTGCAGAATAAATGGTTTTATAGGTTGAAGGAAGAAGATGGAGGTAGAAAAAGGTATAAAGCTAGACTTGTGGTAAAGGGGTTTGCACAGAAAAAGGGTATAGACTTTGATGAGATATTTTCTCCCGTTGTTAAAATTACTTCAATCAGAACTATTTTAAGTCTAGTAGAAGCTAAAGATTTCCATCTTTAGCAATTAGATGTAAACACAACTTTTCTCCATGGGGATTTGGAGGAAGAGATATATATGAAGCAACCACAAGGATATGAGGTAAAAGGGAAGGAGAAACTAGTGTGCAATTTGAAGAAGAGCTTTTATGGCTTAAAACAAGCACCAAGGCAGTGGTATCTAAAATTTGAGAGGTTTATGTCTGAACAAGGTTATACTATATGTCACTCTGATCATGTGTTTATCTCAAAGGGAAAAATGATGGAAGCTATATTACATTGTTATTTTTTGTAGATGACATGCTTGTTGTAGGTTCTAACATGCAAGAAATAAATGTTCTCAAAAGAAAATTGGCAAACTCATTTGCGATGAAGGATTTAGGTACTGTAAAACAAATCCTTGGTATGAGAATGACTAGAGACAGGAAGAATAAAAAATTAACACTGTCTCAGAATGAGTACATAGAAAAGGTGTTGAAAATATTTAATATGCAGAATGCAAAACCAGTTAATATACCTTTGGCTAGCCATTTCAAACTAAGTAAGGAGGTGTGTCACAAGACTCATAAAGAAAATACTGATATGTCTAAAGGTCCATATGCATTAGTAGTTGGAAGCTTAATGTATGCAATGGTTTGCACAAGGCCTGATATTGCACATGCAGTCGGAGTTGTAAGCAGGTACATGAAAAATCTAGGAAAAGATAATTGGATGGCGGTGAAGTGGATTCTTAGGTATTTAAGAGGTACCATAAATCAAGCATTATGCTTTGGTGGTTCAAACATTGCTCTAGAGGGATATGTTGATGTAGATATGCTGGGTGATAGAGGTAACAGGAGGAGCACCATAGGGTATGTGTTTATTGTAGGTGGAACTGCTATCAGTTGGGTTTGAAAACTGCAAAGTGTTGTTGCACTCTCAACAACAGAAGCATAGTATGTTGCTGCTGCAGAGGCTAGTAATGAAATGATTTGGTTACAAAGGTTTCTAGATGAATTGGGTAAGAAGCATGAGTTGGGTAGGTTATACAGTGACAACCAGAGTGTCATACATCTTGCAAAGAACTCTGCATTTCATTCCAAGACAAAACATATATAGGTCAAGTATCATTTCATACGGTCAGTGTTGGAAGATGGACGATTGAAGCTGGAAAAGATACACACTAGCTAGAATCTTGCAGATATGTTAACAAAAGTTGTAACGAGGGAGAAACTAAGATATTGATCAGTTTCAATTGGTCTTCATGTATGATGATGAAGATGAGGAACAACCAGGTCCAAAGTGGATTCATTTTGTAGAAAATAAAGCAGTGGTGGAGTTGCTATAATCAGTCTACAAGTGGGAAGATTGTTGGGTGTGGAGCCTGATTATATTCTTTATTTAGAGGAATCATTGTATTGGACACCAGTTCCTAATGTGGCAGCAATGCCACCCGTAACATTTGTTCTACAAGCTGGGTCCAGGGGGGCGGTTGCGATCTTTGGGAGCCCCTCCCTGGCGGACAATCGAGGGCATTGCCCCTGAAGCTAAAAATAGATGTAAAATTGCCTTGTAAAATGCTGTAATTTCATAGTCAATCTGGGCCATTCATTAGGTGGAGATCTGACAATATAACTTATGTTTGATTTAGGGTTTTTTTCGTAGAAGGCAACCCCTCGCTATATATGAGGGAATTGTATTTCGTCTATATAGATCTGTATTCTAAGTGAGGAAGAGAGAGGAGATTGTGTGAGAGTGAAGAGAGAATTACATCGGATCTGTTGTAGGTTGTATCTCTTTAGTTTGCTAGATAATATAAAAGGAAGGGTTGGTTGTTTCTCCATGGATGAAGCCCAAATTGGTTGAACCACGTATATCTCTGTCTCTCTTGTTTTTATGTGTTTATATTTCTGCAATATATTTTGTGTGTTCCATTACTCTATAATATATAATTTTCTAACATAAAATTGGATTTAGGGTTTAATTTTAGAAATAATTATGGAATGGTTTTCCCATTTCATTTCACTTTACCCAAAAATAAGATAGAATGACTTCAGTAATGCATCATAAGTAATGATTATTTAATTTATTAGGACGACATATCTAAGTTCACAATGAGGCTTTCAATCAATCATTACTATGTTTGCATTAAAAGTGATAACTATAGTGTTACTGGTATATGGAAAATGTTACCAATAAGCGAAGAAAATTTTAAGATAAACACTTTTTTATTTTAATATGATTTTATAATTGAGTCAATTTACCTGTAACTTGCAAAAATATTATAAATTTAAATATAAAATTCAAGAGTAGTTATTAATGTAAATAATATCTTACATTATTATTATGTTTAGGTTATTAATGTTTCCAACGAATTTTATAGATACTTATAGAGCCTTTAAAATTTAAAACATAAAGTCTTTACCACATTGTTTCACTTTTTCGCCATATTTTATATTCTCCTTTCAAACTGCTTCCCCCCATAGTTTTGAGAATATTTGGAATAAGATTTAAGGTTTTATTTCAAGAGTATTTGTGGAATGCATCATAAATAATGGCTATTTAAGTTTTGTTTTGAATCAATGGTTACTATGTTTTCATTCAAAATAACAATGATTAATTTTTTGGGTTTCTAATATATGAAGAATGTTACCAATATATAAAAAAAAAATTTAAGGTTAAACATTTTTGTATGTTTTTATAATTGACTCATTTTTATTGACTTCACTATAACCTAAAAAATAATTATAGATTAAAAAAATCATATATTCAAATATAAAATTCAAGAGTGATATTGCTTCTAATTATTAATGTAAATAATATTTTATAATAGTATTTTTTAGGTTATTAATGCTTTCAAAGAGTTTTATAGATATTAATAAATACATTAAATTTAAAATATACTCTTTACCACATTTTTATACTTTTACTACAATACACTATTATATTAAGTTTACAATTTTTTATTGATTTAAAAAAAATATTATATATAGGTTTATAATATATCTTATAAAAATAAAATATATGAATGAGAATAAAACATTCACATAGTGTAATTTATAATTAAAAATTAATGAATTTAAAAGAAATATTGGATGAAGTGAGTAGTAGAATATTTTTCTTTAATTTATAATTATAAAAGAGATAAACTAGAATATAGTAATAATATAGAATATATAAAGGTCATAATGTTTCCAAATTGTTAAAATAAGAGAAATATGCCACTACATGATGGCAAGTTTAGACATATTAAAAGATAAAAAATGCAGTGTATGAATTATTTTCCTCATTTTGAAGTTGGTATTTGAAACATAAGAGATGTGTAATTGAAATTTAGCTAGTCTACATTTATCTTAATTCAGGATCTATCAACCCCCAAGAGTGATCAAATTTCTCGAGGTAAAAATCTTTGTCTAATTTTTGCACTCGAAAAAGAGGTTTTCACCTCAAAATATTTGATCCCTCTCAATACTTCATAGATACACAGTTAAGATGTATCCCTCTCCATGCCTCATACCTACAGAGTTAAGATAAATCCCTCTTGATGCTTGATAGATCCATACTTAAGATGTATCTAGGATAGTACTTTAATTATTGTACTTTTAGTAGTATTTCAATATATTTTATGGAATGAAAAAAGTTTGTTCTTCAATTTAGATACTCCAGAAGGCTTGGAATATAAAGATATCCATGAGGATAATGTATGAATAAGAATGATGTTACAAATGAGAGTGAAAGACCTTCTTATATACTTGGTAGGTGCCTCTTCATGGAGAGTCATGTCTCATTAGACATGACTCTTCAGTATTAATTACTAATTAGCTAATCATTATTACATTTATCCTCATTATTTATATTTATATTATTTATACATATTTATTTGTAACATTGTCTTCCTCCTCAAAAAATATGTCCTTAAAGCTTGTTGATGCAAAAGGCTTGATCCCTTTTTCAGTTTCGAATATCTTCGCATCTCGACATTGTCATCTTTGTTGATAACAATTGATATGATCTTCTAACTAACAAACAAAACTGTCGCATTCAGGAGAGATTAGACCATCCTAGATTAATCTTATGTGGAGTATTCTGATCATTGGAATTTTGTAATGAATCGTCATCATGGGACTAGATTGAGGTTATACCAATATTCTTTGGAACATCAATTAGTTGTTTTTGTTTTAAATAGTCCTGATATGTAGCTTGTTTGAGTTGTCTACTCTCATGATTCAGGTGTCCATAGGGATATTTTATGGTTTGACTTTTACTTATTACGTGTGTCGAATTTTTTTGATTTACTTCAAGTGATGATGTCATTGAGTTGGTTGTAGAACTTTCACTTGGGATGTTTATCATCTGAACTGCAACATCTAAGTGTGTATTTTCTTCAACTGACTTCTCTTATTCTTGAGTTGTCATATTCACTGGGTTGATGTTCATTTTTTCTTCAACTTCAACTATTACGACTGGGGATTTCGATACTTATTGTTGAGTAAGTGATCCAAAATGGATCTTGGATAAACCTCTCAGTCTAAAAGACTTCATAAAAGTGGTAAAGAGTGCTAAATGGTGCAAATCACATGTAATTCGAGTTGGATAAAGAAAAGGGTCAAAGGCCGAGTTGTATATAAACATTGCATCAGAAAAGGTTCAAAGGGAGGACTTAAGCAAAGGCGGAAGGACTCCCCAATAGTGATCTCCGATATATTGCAATCGGAGGAAGGCCTTCATGCGATATTGGAACCCCGGGTTGTTACGATTGCAATATGTGATACGTCGATTCAGCGATCAGGATTGCAACCATACAAAATGTCGTTGACATATGCGATATTGCGATGAGCGATGATGTGATCACATCTGGACTGTTGGATCGTGAGTTTGATTGGACGATGGAGGATACATGATGCATATCACATCATTGTTGTGTTAAGTCCATGGATCAGGGCTCCTGCCTGTTGCGATTGCGATATGCAATTAGAGCACGGACCTGATGGGATTATAAACGCGATTAAATAAATTTTGAAATCCGAATTTTTAGATTTTCTGTGTATTTTCTGTGTGTTGGGTTTTTTGGCCATACGCCTGTGCGATTGCGATTTGCGATGACAGGTCAGACCCAAGAGGTTTATAAATGTGGATTTATGTTATTTGAGTTTTGAGGTAAATGGTAATTCAGGCAGGCTTCAGGCGGTAAGCAGTATTGGAGAGGCTTCGCCCAATTCCACACACTGAGCAACACGTAGCATGCCACAGAAGAGAGAAAACCGCTTTTTCGGGTGGGTTATCTCCGTGGAAGTGGGCCGCCCGAAATGATCGTCAACCATTGATTATCGATCACTGATCGGACGGTGGACAATGAATGAGTTGTTTTATGAACCCAAAAGGATTATAGGAGCGATTGCATATATCCTGAGTTCCAGCTCACGGCTAATGAACGTGTTTTCGTGCATTTTCCTGTGTATTTCCATTATATTGCTATTTTGAGATTAATGGCAGGAGGAAGGCCAAACAACCGGGTTGCCCGTGCACTGTGGTTCATTTCAATGGAAAACTGCTTCTTGTAATGAAACAGACGGTCTTTGATGATGGAGGTGGACTGTAACTGATGTGTTACAAAAAGCACAGAGAACACAGTTAAGAGGGGATTCATAGAGGCTGAGAGATAACACAGAGAGCTCGAGAAAGCCAGAGAAGCCACCAGAGGTTGGGGGTGATGGAAAAGGGGTGATTCCTCAGAGAGCTTGAGCGCAGCAGAGTTGCAGAGCCAGAGAGCCTGAGCGCAGCAGAGTTGCAGAGCCAGAAAGCCAGAGAGCTTCAGAGCCAGAAGGTTGATAGAGGCAGAGCCACCAGAGGTTGGGAGGCAGAGCCGCAGTCCAAAAGGAGCCACCAGAGGTTGGAGGCTTGATAGAGGCAGAACCACCAGAGGTTGGAGGTAGAGCCCCAAAGCCAGAAAGCTCCAATAGGCTTCTAAAGAGCCATGAGGCCGCAGTGAAGTTGCAACACAACAAGAGATCAAATGATCGAGCTATGGCTGGTGTTTGAGGTGTGTTGAAAACAGGAGAAGGAGTTCCAGAGACAAATGCATAATTCTGAGGGAGTCAGAGAAGCTAGAAGCTCAAGAATCTCAGAGCACTAACTGAAGGAGTCAAGTCCAGAGAAGCCTAGACCTATCTGCAGAACAAGGACAACCAGGGGTAAGATGGCATTCTAAGCCCATTGGTTCAATTGTAAACCAATGGAGTTAAGTGTAGCACTTGTAAAAGAATTGAAGCCATAATCCCAAAGAGCCTAATCTACTTGATTAGATCTCAAGGAGATGTAGCCCAGGATATTAGGGTGAACTCCTAATTAAACTTGTTGTCTTTATGTGTTTGTTTATTTGGTGCACTTATTGTTATGTGTGTTTACATATCTATTTAAGCAAACAAACTTAAGGGAATTAAGCAGTTAAAGGCAAATAAAGACATACACCTACTTCAAGTTCTTTTATTTCTGTAAATTATCAATCATAAGCAAGATCTTGGGAATATATAAGCTTTGGAGTGGGAGAGGTTCTTGTAAGTTGACAAGAAGCCTTTAGGACCCCATTTCAGATTAGTAAGTTGCTCTAAATTGTGCTTTAGCGACCTTTTCTCACTTTTAAGCTTTTTTATCTACGTAATAAGGTTTTGATTATAATTCCTTAGACGCAGATGTTCATGTTTTTCTGAATTGTTGACTTTAGCCTTAATATCCTTCTTTTCATCTTTTGAACTTTTGATTTGTTCTAATAATTTTTTATTAAGGTTCTTTAAGCATAAATTTTCCTCTTCTTATTTGGATAGGTGGTTCTTGAGTTCCTTCTTTGTAACCTTAGTCTTCTTGACTTTTTCAATTGATTTTTCAACGTGGTCCTTGAGACGAGAAGGTTATTCATCCTTTTCCATTACTTTTTTGTAATGATATTTGTAGGGTCTTCATATTCCTGTTGTAACGATTTCTTGTTTTGCCGAAGTTTGGTTATTTTCTCTTTCTCTTGATATTCCAACAACACTTTCTCGGTACACTGGATTACATCATTTTGTTGGAGTGGTGATGGGCATTCAACTTACAATTTGGATTCCATTTGCTTTGTTTTCTCATTAAAATCTACATGTTGTCGCTTAAATATTTTCATTAATTATTCTATATCTCTTGCGATTGATTGTTTTTGTTCATCACTTAGAAATTCGACTAAGGTAAAATTTTTGTAACATTTTGTGCAAACCACATTTTGATTTCGGAATGACTCTTGACAATTAGAATATCCTTTTGAACCAAATGAACATTTTGAAAAAAAAACCATTGCTTCTTGTGGACACCAATTGTTTGTTTTTTCTTTACTTATTTTATCTCCTTCATTATTTACTTATATATATACACTTTATAAAAATCCTTAATATATATTACCCATTTCTTTTTTTAATGAACTTTGAAAATATAAAAATATATTCTATTTTTAATTATCTTCCACTCTCTAATGATATTTTAGTAGAATTTCAAAGAGTAACTCTTTTATATTCCACTCACTTTAAGGTATTTTGTGAACGTGTTTTTAAATTGAAAAATTATATATATATATATCTTCAGGTTTGTATTTTAGTGAGTTTTTGGCCACATAAATTTTTAGTCACTCTAATAATAACCCTTCAAAACTTTAATAATAATTCTTTTTATAACTTTTTATGATTTTTTTATTTTTTATTTTTGGCAAAATACCCCTGAAATTATAGTATATTTATTTTTAACCCTTTGATAATTTTTAATTAAAGTGTACTTCTTTTTATTTTAGTCTTATAATAGTTCTTTGGAATTTATTACCTCACTTAAAATTTATAATTTAAAATATAACTCTAGTTATACTTATCAAAAGAATATCTAATTACGAGATGGAATATGTTAATGTAACACCAACCCCAAGTTTCCAAATTGACCTTAGTTACGACCTCCGCTTCTTCAGATTTGATAAAGATATGCCAACTTGGAATTTTAAATCTCAACACCACATAATGACCGACACATAATGACCGATGGAAAATAATCGATTCAATTAGGCGGAAGTTGTATGGACGGGACCGTACAAATAAAGCTCACAAATTGGGAGTGGTATAACAAGGAAATGTAGGCGGCTTTAATGATAATGATTTGTACAAGGATAAAAATTAATGGTTGTGAAGCAATCAGAAAATATAATTCAGCCGTTGTGGGCATGTAGGAATTAATGGAAATGTACAATTGTATTTTTGAAGCACCGGTAGCAGAAGCCATAAGCAGACAGGGTTGGCGCAGTGAGAGAACGCTACTGGAAAATCTAGCACAACAAAAGAATTAGGTTGCACGTGGTCTGGCTGTTACAAATGAGAAATTGACAGTAATAGTTGAGGCTGATAGAGCGTCGACAATTGGTTTCTCTCTGGCTCGATAACTACAATGGTGGTGGCCTATGGGAACAAGTGCAGCGGTGGTCGGTTTTCAACTGTCACGGTGGGTTGTGCCTTCTTGGTGTTTTTTGTTCTATAATTTTTTTTTAATAATATTTCAATATATGAATTTTTGTTTTTATTTGATATTCTATTTTTATATATAATTTTTTTTATCAAATATGACTTTTTTTTTTTTTTTTTATATAAGTTTTTTTTTAATATTTTTTATATATATTTTAATTATTGTTTTTCTATAATTATTATTTATGGCCAAAAGCAAATTGGTGAATTGGAAACCTTTCATAGGTTGTAGCGAAACCTTCAACGAAATTGACGTTGACAAATTTGATGGCCAAAGACCTTGATCATAGAAAGTGGCTTTGTTCAGCAGTGAAGCAACCTAGAGGATTGAACTACTGTGACACCAAATGGAACGAACAAAGTTCGTTCTAGAGTTTAAATACTCCAAAAAACTTGGAATATAAATATATCTATGATGATACAAATATTATATATTAAATGTATGAATAAGAATGATTGTGAAGCTTGCTTATATACTAGGGAGATGCCTCTTCATGGAGTGTCATGTATCATTAGACATGCCTATTAGAATTATCCTCATTATTTATATTTATATTATTTATATATATTTATTGGTAACAATGTAAACAACCTATTTGAATATCCAAATTACCTAATTTATTTAAAAAAAATTTATTTTAATAATAATCATAATCAAATAACTTAATGCATAAAGAAGATAAATAATTGAAAACAAAATTTTGGATTATCAAGGGAGATACATAATTCATTCAATCATTAATATAAAATTAATATAATGACATTAATATGAATAATAATTAAAAAAATTCATGTGAGTGATAAATTAAATATTTTAATAGGAAAATTTAAGTAATATTGATATATAATTTTTGTTTGTAGCATTCGCCGACTACGTCTTCATCATGTCCCATATATCACCCCGATCGATTGAACCAGTGTCCTAACATCAAGGAGTGACTTAACACACCTGATGACGATCTATCCAAGACCCCGTGGACAATATTGATATGTATTTGAAATATATTGACAACAAAAAAAGAACAATTGAATATCAATAAAGTAGTTTATAAATAAAATATTTCAATTTCAACTATTTGTGTATTATAAAATAAAACTATATATACGTTATATATAAAATAGTTGAAAAAAAATATTCTTATGGGTAAAACATTTCAAGTAGTTCTACTATTTTACATTTTCTATTAATTTTATCTTTATTAAATATTCGTTAGAATTGCTAGTTTAAACTCTATGGTCTATACAATCCATTCGATATTTCTTTTAAATCTAGTAATTGAATCTCTTTATTATTTATCTGAATTACATTGCATTATATATATATATATATATATATAATGCGAATTTTATTATACACACAAATATAGATAGGAATATTTAACTACATATCTATCAAGTAGTACAAGGAATCAAATTCCTTCCGTGCATACCTTTTTCCAAATTTTGTAGTCTTAAAAACGTTTGCAATTCAAAAAATTTAGTCCCTCTAAATGCTCGTTAAATGAGTAGTTAAGATAGCTAAATGGGTAATTAAGATAGATATATAGACACATTTCCTTTGTTATATATTATTTAAAAAAATATAATATTTATATTAAATAATAATTATACGATAAAATACTATTAAATAATAAATAATAGATACAATCAACTTAAAACTATATACTATAAATATTTATTATAAAACAGTATATTAATTAAATACTCATAAAAATATACTATAAATATTTATTATAAAACAATATATTAATTAAATACTTGTAAAACTATATACTATAAATATTTATTATAAAACAATATATTAATTAAATACTCATACAATGTAATTATATATAATAAATTTTGTTTTAAATATAAATATATTATATAATATAATATATAGAGATCTAAATGGATATGACTATTATAATTATTTTTGGATATTTTATTTCAGGAATTGGTAAAAAATTGTAAATATATAAATAGAGGAAAATGAACACTTAGAATAGGAAGCAAGCAATCTTGGAATATGAATTTTAAAAGTGAGAGCTTTTCTTGTTTTATAATGATATTTACTTCAATGTAAAGTATGAAATTTTTAGGGAGTTACATTCATAGCCTCACATGGCATTAGATCAAGAATTCACCCCAAAGAAATTATTGTTGAGCAAAGAGGTGGAACAATCTATTGTCATACTCATATTTGAAAACGTTCATTGTGGTTCATTTTCATTGTTTGTTCATGAGTCTATAATGCAATGATTAGTCTAAGACATCTGACCTTGTGGAGCAAGAGAGTGATCTACATGAAGATCTGAAAATGGTCCAAAAAATCAAATATATAATGTTGTAGATACAAAAGAAAAGAATAGCTTAGAAGTTTAAGAAAAAAATACTAGGGGTTGTTTTATGAGGTAGTCATGACAATTTTATAAGAAATGTAAACATTCTCTGTATTAATTAATTATAAAATATATTGTATAAAAATCAGATTCTTTAATACATAAACCGAATGCTTCAAGATGTTTATTTTTTATTAGTTTTAGAGGTTCCTTTCCTTTTAGGTCTTGGATGTTGTCAAGAGAGTGCACTTTTCCTTGGCTTTCCAATCAATTAAATGTTTTTTCTTTGTGTATCTTTCTTGATTTTCAAATTTCTCCCCAACCCAATTCCTCCCTATTTATAGGGGGAAGCATCTGTGCTTAGTTCACCAAATAAGTAAAGTACACTAGAATGTTCCTGTAGACCTAATCAATGACTTATTTTGGGGACTCCTACCAGCATACTTCTCAGGAAAAGGCTTTCCTCATAAACGTATGTTGGTGAAGGTAGTTTTCAGTTTAAATCTTTTCTCCATATGTATATATCCCATTCATCCAACATCGTACTCATTTCTTTATTATTTGCAAGCGATATGCACAAGCCTTCACTTACCTCAAGTAATACTCACTGTAAGAAACTCGTCCATTTTTTAGAAATGGTGATAGGGTATTATGGATTAAGAAATTTGGAAGATGGTATGTTAAGAGTTTCATATTAATCATAGGTTTTCAAATTCATCAAGCAACTCATCATGCGCAAACATTCTTGATCCAAAATGGGACTCCAAATGACTGAGTAAACTCTTATCTTGGGACCTTTCGGACGCTTTCTCTGTCGACATGTTAAATAAGTCAACGTAAACAAAAAATTACCCAAAGGCCATAACCTAGGATCTCCCCTCATTTTGATTTGATAATGTTCGAAATTAGAATCACTAAATTTGTGAACGACCATCTTAAAGTGTGCATTATTACGGGATGGATATGGAAATTTACAAAAGTTATAATAGAATCTAAAACTCGCTGATTTTATTTTTTATCATTTCTTGTAACTTTGAATTTGCATGTTTGGTAGGATGTGATTGTATAAACTATACAATTTTTTCTGAATTTTTAGCCGTTGCCTTAACAACTCCACTTCCAAACCAATCAATGCAGTAGAGACACATCATAGTGCCAACACTTCTAATAAGAGATTTTTTTTGCTATTGTTCACTTGAGTTATTATCTCTACATATTTCACATAGCCTTTGTCCAAGCTCACATGAAGTTTCATGGATGGTTGTCGGTGGCACTTCCTCCTGCACTATCTTTAGATGTGTCTAACACCCTCTCAGCTTGTAATCTGAGCCAAAAGTCCCTCCAAAATATCTCCCTGCACCTTAACATTCTATTTTCTCCTCGTCACTAAGATATCAGTAATTTCATTCATGGATTTACCTATTGCATTCGTAGTTCCTTCTTCAAAAAGTGATTCACATGCAACAAAACAAGATTTCACTAATATCCTTGTTGAAAATAACCAGACATTATATTTTGAAAGCCATAATTTTTGACATAATAAAAGTATATGAGATGTTGAAATTATTCCTTCTCCTAGTTCTATTATAGTTTTTACCACCGAATAATCTTGAAGTGGTCGCTGCCCATGATCCCCCAAAATAGGAGTAATTAATTCCATTTCTATGCACATATGATTCCTTTGAAGAAAATGATTGAAATCTTTTCATTTTCTTGCATCCTCATCACTTAATGTCTCTTTCAACATCCTACCAAGGGAACAAACACAAATAGCTATATAGATATTTTTGGCATATCCTCTACCTTCATGACCAAGATAAGTAAAAAGAGATCTTGAATCCTTCAATGCAACCGCTAAGGTACCCTTTCCAGTTGACACCATTTCAATCAACTTTGTTTTGATATCTACCATGAAACCTCCCACAACATGCCCTTCAGTGGCTACCCTTCTTTAGATGTCTTATTGTTGTTCAATATAGTGTCCCGACTCTACTGAAAAGTTGCTCGCAATGGTTTTTCGCCAACTTATGAAACAATATTACTACTCGAAATTGACCTTCCACTCATCTGTTGGCATTATGACACAGGTGTTGTCCTTGATGGCAACTCTCTCAGATGAAAGATCACAGTATAGTAGGTAATCAACAAAGAATGAAGAAAGAAAGGTATACGCAAGTTCACCATTGACCAAGCCGCATATACACGTAGGTTCACTGTACAAAAAGTTGCATTACAAACAAGGTATACGCAGGTTCACCAATGACCAAGTCGAGTATACACACAGGTTCACTATATACAAAGTTGCGTATACGTACACAAGCACTTTCACAAGAGGAAAAGCACGTATACCTTAGAAAACTAAGTTTTTGGTTCGAAGCATTTGATCCATGGTATTGGTCCAAGGTATCGAGTCCAAGGTATTGGATCCAAGGTATTGATCCTAAGTGGTTTTGGTCCATGGTATTGAGCAAGGCCTAAGACTATAAAAGGAGGAGAATATCATTAGGCCAAGGCACGCAAGTGATGAATATCTGATGAAGTGTGAGATCTAGTATGCGGGTTATGGGTATGTAATGCTTTGCTAGGGATGCACCTATGTGGCGAATGAAGGTTGATGGACTGGGATCATGAAGACTAAAATGCATTATCATTATATGGTATGATCATGATTAGTTTAGATCTCAATACTGACGCTTAACTTATCCTTTATATCTCATGATCTGGGTATATCTGAAGTAGTAAATTGCAGCGAAGGTATAAGTAATTATTTGCAGATCTGTACACTGGTTACCTTTGGTGAAAGCGCGTATACATGCTGGTTTGACACAACCAAGCAGCGTATACATTATGAGATTTGATATTTGAGGTTGCTATTGGTTCAAGTGGTTGTTACAGAGTTCTGGGTTCTGCTTTGTGTTTTGGTGACTGTGTTTTGATAACAAGGTTTCAGTGATTCAGTTGTTGGGTGATTCAGAGATTGATGATGAAGATATAGTTGATGGTTGTATTGCAGTGGTGATTGATTTTGTGCTTTGACGCTATTGATGGATCCAGTCCGAAAATTTATGAAACGTGATCCCTGGAAGAAAAGAGAAGGTTGTAGCCTTCTGTAGGCTGGTGCCTACATACTAGTAAATATATCGGCTAGTACAAGAGCCAGGGGGTTGTAGCTCCCTTCGAGTAGTAGCTGGAGAATGAGAGAAGGTTGTAGCCTTTTGCAGGTGGGTGCCTGCGTACTGGTATGAGTCTGAACCAATACAAGATTGTAAATAGGTTTTTCTTATATTAAAGGAAGACGAAAGAAGGTGGTTTTTGTCCCGCATTGGGTTTCCACCTTACATCAGGGTGTTCATGTGTGTTTCTTATGTGTGATGACCTATTTTGTTTTACTGCACCTGTTTAATGTTTATATGGTTAATGAAGTTCTGATGCACTTAAAGATCAACATATGATGGATTAACTGAATCATAAGATTATTGGATATACGCTAGTTGCATTAATTACAGTTGTGTGTACACACGGGTTCCCTTAACTGAAGTAGCATATATGAATCAGAGTATGAAATGAGAAGTTGTATTGATTTGATAATACTGATTCACCCCTCCCCCTCTTAGTATTATTTCCAACAACTGGAATCAGAGAAGGTCCTTCAGAAGAATCTTGATCACTTGAAGGAAGATCCTTCATTGTGAGTAATCAAGAAAGAGAGGGATTAATCAGACCGCCAATCTTCGATGGGAGCAATTTTGTTTACTGGAAGATAAGAACCACAACTTATCTACAATCGCTTGTGACAGATGTTTGGGAAATAGTGGAAGGGGGATATACATTTCCATCATCAATTCCTATAGATACGGTAGGTAGAAAGCAATATGAAACCAATGCCAAAGCTATTACTATTTTATTGGGAAGTTTTTCAAAATCAGAGTTTGTCAAGGTCATGCAGCTCAAATCATCCAAATAAATATGGGACAAAATCGTTTTCTGCTATGAAGGAGACTCTCAAGTAAAACGTGCTAAGCTTCAAACTCTCAGAATTTAGTATGAAACTCTTAAGATGCATAGTGATGAAAGCATAGCTAGGTAGTTTCTATGTATAGATGAGGTTGTCAATTGTATGAAGAATCTAGGTGAAGAGATAAAGGAAGTTACCTTAGTTGAAAAAGTTTTAAGATCCTTATCTGCTATATTTGAACCCAAAGTGTCTTCCACAGAAGAAAAATAGGATTTGCAAAATATCACTATGACGTAGCTTCACGAAATCCTAACTGCTTTTGAGATGAGAAAAGAAGGATCATCAGATATGAGAGAAGCCACATTTAAAGCATCAACAAAGGGAAAAGAAAAAATCAATGAATCAAGATACATTTCAGAAAATGAATATGAAATAAATTTTGTCAAGAAGCTTCAACAGGGTTCTAGAAGGTTCAAAGGTAAGCTACCTTTCAAATGTTTTTCCTGTGGTAGAGTTGGTCATTACGCTGTTAGATGCCCTCATAACAAAGGAAAGATATCTGAAGAAAGTAATAGAAGTTATTATACTCATGATGATAATGATAGCTTGTCCAACAGTGATGAATATAATCAAGAAATTAAACTTCTCATGGCATATGAAAATAATGATGTAGAAGAAGAAGAAGTTACCAAACTGAAAATTCAGCTGGAGGGAGTAACCAGAGTAAGAGATCAGTTGTAGGATGTAGTGATATCATTAAGAAATGAAATAAATAATCAGAGTATAACAATCCAGAGACTTGAATCTAGGATCCTCTATCTAGAAGAAGATCTTGAAGAACAAGAACATGAAGTTCTCGAATTAAGGAAACAAGTGGAAGAAGGAAGAAAGGCTACAGAAATTTTGAAGAAACAACATCTGGAAAAGGAAGAGAAATATTAGGTCAAGGTAAATATCTTAAAAGGTAATTTAGAAGAAAAGGATAAACTGTTACGGTTTCAAGACAGTACTAAGATTTTGGATGATATTCTTAGTAGTCAAAGATCCCCTGCTATCAAGACTGGTCAAGGTTTTCATGAATCTATTGAAGGCGAATCTAGCTCTCAGGGTGAGGCAAGGAACTCTAATTCTAAACCTGAAATGCTCAACAAGGAGATAAGAGGTCAAACGCATCAACAACCAAGGAAAGAAATCCGTCAAAGAAAATCTTTTACTCTAAACTATGGAAGTGATAGTCGGTTGTGTTCTCAGATGAATAATGTTGAGTGTTATGTATGTCATAACTTTGGACATTTTGCAGCAAGATGCAAAAGTAGAATGGTTCAAGGCCGTCACACGGAAAGATTGTCAGTTTCCAGGTACTTTAAGTGATATTGTTTTTCTTGCAATATGTTTGGTCACAAAGCTGTTGATTGCAATAAAAGGAATATGAAACATGTAAGATGTTATGCGTGTAACAAGTTTGGACATAAAGTAAAGGAGTGCAGGAGAAAAATTCAGACACCAAACCAAAAGTAGCATACATCATCTCAATCCCAAGGATTGAAGAAGATAGAATTATTATCAGAAAGATGTGGCATAGCTTAGTTTTCAGACATGACAGATCCAGGGGAAGCTAAAAGTGTAAAACTTCAGTATTCCAATTTTCATACACAGCTGTTATGAAGTGAAGTCACATATATACGCGAGTTAGACGCTGCACAGTCGCTTATATGGTGTTCTGAGGAAAAAGCAACGGTACAGACTATGGAAAAGGAGTCTAATATGGTTGAGTCACTTATATGCTCTATTTGATGATGGTATGGCACAAGTTCAAGGGGAGCATATGCTTCGAATAATGCATTGTTAGCATTATGGTTATAAGTCTTTGGTTGTGATGGTTATATGGCCGAATGATACATCTTACTACTTATTATTGATTGGTCAAGAGAATGGTATTTCAGGTTACAAGTCTGGATGCTGGTAACAGGCGGTTATGGTGGAGATTATATATGGTGTATGATAGTAGTTGATGACTATCACGGTCTTCTTTAGGTATTTGGTCTAAATGTCATATATATCTTTTAGAAGACCCATGAGTCATATGATGTAATAATTTCTATCCCCACTTGGTTGGGTGGATGAGTCAAAATGGTGTATCCCCACTTGGTTGGGAGATTGATGTATGTATGAGTCATTGGTGATAGGAAGGTCATACTCACTTAGTTGAGTTATGTTATTCTTTTGAAAAATATTTTTGCAAACTCTGCATGTGCTTAGGGGGAGCATCGACGGATTGGTACATCTTAGCATCAGATATTTCAACATGTACTCAGGGGGAGTATGGATAGCACAATGTATATCAAAGGGAGAGAATATCTTGGTCTGCCCTTTGTCCTTGATGTCAAAGGGGGAGAGTGACTTGGTGTTGTTTTTGCCATCAAGTCCAAAGGGGGATATTGTTGGCATAATGACACAGGTGTTGTCATTGATGGAAACTCTCTCAGATGAAAGATCACAGTATAGCAGGTAATTAGCAAAGAATGAAGAAAGATAGGTATGCGCAGGTTCACCATTGACCAAGCTGTGTATACACGTAGGTTCACTGTATACAAATTCGCGTATACAAACAAGGTATACGCAGGTTCACCATTGACCAAGTCGTGTATACACGCAGGTTCACTATATACAAAGTTGCATATACATACACACACACTTTCACAAGAGGAAAAGTGCATATACCTTGGAAATCTAAGTTTTTGATCTGAAGTATTTGATCCATGGTATTGGTCCAAGGTATCGGGTCCGAGGTATTGACCCCAAGTATTGGATCCAAGGTATTGATCCTAAGTGGTTTTGGTCCATGTTTTTGAGCAAGGCCTAAGAATATAGAAGGAGGAGAAGATCATTAGGCCAAGGAATGCAAGTGATGAATATCTGATGAAGTGTGAGATCTAGTATGCAAGTTATGGGTATGTGATGCTTTGCTAAGGATGCACCTATGTGGCGAATGAAGGTTGATGGACCGGGATCATGAAGACTAAAATGCATTATCATTATATGGTATGATCATGATTAGTTCAGATCTGAATACTGACACTTATCTTATCCTTTATATCTCATGATCTCGGTATATCTGAAGTAGTAAATTACAACGAAGGTATAAGTAATTATTTTCAGATCTGTACACTGCTTCCCTTTGGTGAAAGAGCGTATACAAGATGGTTTGACACAACCAAGTAGCATATACATTATGAGATTTGATATTTGAGGTTGTTGTTGGTTCAAGTGGTTGTTGCAGAGTTCTGGGTTCTGCTCTGTGTTCTGGTGACTATGTTTTGATAACAGGGTTTTAGTGATTTAGTTGGGTGATTTAGAGATTGATGATGCAGATATAGTTGATGGTTGTATTGCAGTGGTGATTGATTTTGTGCTTTGATGTTATTGATGGATCTAGTCTCAAAATTTATGAAACGTGGTCCCTGGAAGAAAACAGAAGGTTGTAGCCTTCTATAGGTTGGCGCCTACGTACTAGTAAATATATGGGCTAGTACAAGAGCTAGGAGGTTGTAGCTACCTTCGAGTAGTAGCTGGATAACGAGAGAAGGTTGCAGCCTTCTACAGGTGGGTGCCTGCATACTCGTATGAGTATGCACCAGTACAAGATTGTAAACAGGTTTTTATTATATTAAAGGAAGACGGAAGCAGGTTGTTCTTGTTCCGCATTGGGTTTCCACCTTACATCATGGTGCTCATGTGTGTTTCTTATTTGTGATGATATATTCTATTTTACTACACCTATTTACTGTTTATATGGTTAATGAAGTTCTTATGCACTAATTAAAGATCAACATATGATGGATTAACTGAATCATAAGTTTACTGGATATACGCTAGTTGCATTAATTACAGTTGCGTGTACACAGGGGTTCCCTTAACTGAAGTAACATATATGAATCATAGTATGAAATGAAAAGTTGTATTGATTTGATAATACTGATTCACCGCCCCCCCCTCTCAGTATTATTTCCAACATCATCATTATTATTGATGGTTTCCTTGATCCCCATTTTTACCGCTACTGTAGCTTCTACATCCCTTTGCGAGCCAGATAGTTTTCTATCTAATTTGACCTTTTGCAACAACAAGTTTCCGTTATGAATGAGGTTCAATAGATGATTTCAAGTGAGGTTAAAATATGGGGCATTGGGTAATGAAGTAACTGGAATAAGATTGGTTTTACGTTCAATAGAGCATGTGCGAGGTATCCCCATGGATTGAGTGAATATACCCACAAATTATTAGAGGAGTGGAGCCATGGAAGAGGGTACCAGGTGTTAAAATAAGATAATTACTCCTACATGAGGAGTTGGCTAAAATTAGAGAGTCAGTTAACTGAGTGATTGAGTGACTGAGTATTTGAGTGTTGAGTCAAGTCAAGTTAAGTGATAGATGACTTTTAGTGTGTGGTTACATGTCGATGCATGTCAAGATATTTTGGGCGAGTCGCTAGTTGGAAAAGGAGAAATACCCTTCACTGGGTTCATTGTAATCATCAAGTTTTGTGTGATCAATAGAAGAGCTGCAACTCATATTTTATGTGTGAATTCATGCTTTGTCTCCTCCGCATTTCCAACAAATTGGTATCAGAGCGAGGTTACATAAAGGGATGGAGAACGGATTTGCGGTAGTCCGTGTAAGAGGAGAGAAATTAACACTTTCTCGTGGTTAGTGCTATAACCCACCTTGTAGGTTATCTAGAGGGCATTATAATGTTGGCGAGCTTAGAAGAGAGCCGCATTAACATTGGTTAACTTATACCATTTTGCAATCACGTGAGCCAAGCTTCTTTCCGTGGTGTTAGCAGACTAATGCTAGAGTTAATTATCGTGGCATGTGTGAGTTGCATACCCTCATAATGAGAAACGCGTTAGCATGGACAAATTCAACCATTCATAAAAGATTTGAAAGTTGTTTTTTGGTGGAGTGACATATTTTACGAGGGAGTTAAAATAAATAAAAGAAGTTTGACTTGTAAAAAAAAATTATGTTAAGGAGTCATGTACAGAGAGGTTTGTTAAGTTTTTAATTGATAAAGGGTGCATTATAAAGGTTTTTGTTTTTAATATATAATTTTTTTATTTAGATTTTTTTTCTATATAAAAAATAATTGAGAGATTTTCAAAAAGAGTTTTTGTCAAAGTTTTCTTTAAGTTTCTTTCATAAAGTAAAAAACTAAGGGTTTTATTGGAAGGGGTATTTTTGAAAAACTTTATAAAAGGAGAAATTTAGGGTTTTTTTAAAGAGAAATCTTTGGAGTTGGCTTTCTCAAATTTCCAGTCTCTGTGCCCACCATTTACAGGGAAGGATTATGATGTGTGGGCCATTAAGATGGCGACCATTTTGCAGGCACATGATGTTTGGGATTATGTCCAGCTTGGGTTTTCAGAACCTAAGAATGAAACAGACGAATAAGTTCTAAGTAATACAAAGAGGGAACAATGGAAGAAAGACAAGAAGAAGAATGCACAAGCGTTGCAACTTATCCAACAGGGAGTGGACTGAGTAGCGTTCTAGAATATTATGATCACGTCTTCAACAAAAGTAGCATGGGATACTTCAGCAACAAACTATACAGGTATGGCCAAAGTCAATATTGTTAAGTTGCAGAATATTAGGAGAGATTTTGAAAGTTTGCAGATGAAGGAGACAGAGGACATCATTTCTTTCATGAATTGGGTCATAACTATCATAAATCAGTTAAATATTTATGGTGAAGATATAAAAGATCAAACAATGGTTGAGAAGGTCCTCAGATATTTGTCTGCCAAACTTGATGTTGTGGTAACAGCCATAGAAGAAGCCAAGGATTTGACATCATTGATAGTTGATGATTTGATGGGATCATTTCTATCACATGAGACAAGGATAGATAGAAATAAGGATTCCACTTTAGAGACCGCTTTCAAACGTCAAATTTATATTTCAAGAGATGGAGGTCGAGGTGTGATTTCATGGGAATCTAATAAGAAGCCCATTTGACACTTTCATCAACAGAAGAAGAATATCTAGCAATAACATCAACAACATGTCAAGCAGTCTGGTTAAGAAGAATATTTGATGAACTCAAGCAGAAACAACAAGGATCAGTAATAATATATTATGAAAATACCTCAACAATTGCACTATCCAAGAATAGCGTGTTTCATCAAAAGTGCAAGCATATTGATACTAGATATGACTTTATTAGAGAACTTGTGAGCAGTGGAGAAGTTCACTTGAAGCCTTGTAAATCTAGTGATCAACTGGCTGATATATTTACTAAGTCATTAGCAAAATATGTGTTTGAGTTTCATAGAGGAAACTTGGGTGTTGTAAGCCTAGCTAAGACATGGACCAACATACATGTTTGAGTTGTCATGATTCAAGTTTTAGTTTGGCAGCCGTAATTAAGGGGGAGTGTTAAAATAAGATAATTACTCCTACATGAGGATTTGGTTGAACTTAGAGAGTCAGTTAACAGAGTGATTGAGTGTATGAGTGTTGATTCAAGTTAAGTGATAGATGACTTTTAGTGTGTGGGTGCATGTGGATGCATGTCAAGATGTTTTAGGCAAGTCGCTAGTTGGAAAAGGATAAATACCCTTCACTGGGTTCATTGTAATCATCAAGTTTTGTGTGATCAATAGAAGAGCCGCAACTTGTGTTTTATGTGTGAATTCATGCTTTGTATCCTTCGCCTTTCCAACACCAGGTTCGTAAGGTTGTTTGGCTGGACAAGGTGAAATGAATACCGAGGTTATCGTAAACGATTTCCACCCACGAAAACGAAGAGGAAGGAAGAGGTTTCAGGATAAATAGATCACAATGAGATAAAACATAAATGAAATGACACACACATATCTCCACTTGCACAATCGTTTGGAATTTTCAATTAATTTGATTTTTCTGTAACGCAGAAAGGGCATGGCGCAAACTGAACCCTCCATCTGCTATTGAGAGGAATGATATTCTAGGTTTATTCACCCGGATTGAGTCGTATTTTTCAAATTAAATTAAAAAAAAAAGAAATTGCGATCTTTCCACATGGGGTTGATATAGAGACGCCTAAGGCTAATTAAAAGGCAAGAAATGAAATACATTATCATTTTTCAATTTTAAGGTTACGGCTAATCCAGACACCAAATTGGTGTATGAGACCCCTTGTTTGTGAGACAAGGGACCCACCTCAAGGCAATAAATGAAATACATTGTCATCTTCCAATTTTAAGCTTACGGCCAAGCCAAACACCACATTGGTGTATGAAACCCCTCGTAGGGATTTGACTGCTAAGTCTAGCAAGGCTTACATACTCTACCACCCTCTAGTTTTGAATGTGTGACTTCGTAGGAAGACATGCATGACCTTCACCATTAAGCCCACTCAAGTTGTATTAAAATGTAGTAAATGAATTTCATATTTCATTTTTATATGTAAGACCCACAATTATTTATTTATATATGTATATATATATATATATATATATATATATATATATATATATATATATATATATATATATATATAGATAATTTAAAATAACAATTTTATAATTTATTAGTTATCAAAAATTAATTTTTAATTTACGATTTTGAAATTATATTAATTATTAAAACAATTTAATATATTCTCTTAAAACTAAATATATAGAAAGATAATAATTTTGCATATTACTATAAAATATGTTAAAGAACAAGAGTTACATAGTAGCTAGTACCTCTCGCTTAGCTTAAATATAGCTTAATTGAAGTAAAAAGCAATGAAGACATAAATATTTATCTATGTAAAATATTGTTATTATTGAATTGAGGCTTCTGTGGTCCATAGCCCATTTTTGAGAGAGTTTTTCAGTGATAATCACATCAAAATTCATTTGTCGATGCGTTTTGAACCAACAAGTGTGGTTCATCGTCGGGACAAGATGAAGAACTAGATCCAAGGATAGGTTTAATAGAAAGAGATCATTCAAATGGTTAGAAAGAAACAACTATATTTGACCACAGGGAGAGGGAAAAAATTATATTTGACTAGTCCAAGAGTTAGTTAATTCATTAATTAATTTGTTAGATATAATCATTTTTAATTCATATCAACCTAAATAAATCTAATTTAACAATATTTTGATTACCCTCATTATCTTTACTAATAAAAATAATTAACTCATAATAATATAGTATAATATGTTTATTCTAATTAGTTAATTCTATTACTCAACTTCTTTTTATATAACGAAATATGAATATCTTTTATTAAAAATCTATAAACTCATAATAATTCCAACCTATGAGGTATTATGAAATTAACTAGAATAAATTTATAAATAAAGGATTATTAATTATTAAAAAAATTGGTTAACTCTTTTCGTCGAATTATTAATTGAAAGAAAAAAATATTAAGGCAACAATAAGGTTTAAATCTAAATGATAATTAATTAATTAGTTGATTCGCTATCTAAAATACATGATTATAATTTTAAACTTATTTATTTATATACCAAATTACTAAGTAAAAGTATGCGAAATTTTTAGAATTTAAACTCAAATATTCAATAAATAATAAGAGAGGTTTTTTTTACTATCCAGTTATAAATGAAAATAAGTAATTTAATATGAAAAAATAAAAATTAAGGTCATGAAAAACCAAAAACCAACAAAAAAATAGAAAGGGAAATCCACACAATCAAGAAGACGGGGGAAAAGGGCAGAAAGGAAACAAAAGGATGAAAAGGGGTAAAAAAGGGGGGAGGTGGGGTTAAGAGGAAAGGGTGTGGATCCAACAGCTGCTAATCTTGCAGCCATCGTCCCTATTGAGATTGATTGGCCTCATTTCGATTTCTATGGCCTCGCTAAACTTCCAATGATGAAAGTGAGCAATCTTAGCAATAACATTAGCCTCCTCAATACATATATGATGCTTAGTCTTCTTTGCGTGCTCAGCCAAGGCTGAAGTTTGGGTCCTCCCATCCCTGATGTCAGTTGCATGCTCATGAATCCTTTGATTAATGGAGCACTTGATTTCACCAACATTGGGGGTCCCACACAAATATGGAATAACATAGACACCTTTCATTTCCTTGGGGTCAACCAGGTATTTAATAGATCTAAGGGAGCTACGAATGGTGTTGATGGGTCTGAAGGTAGAGGGAACTTTAGGCTTCCTAAGGATTTTTGCAATCCTGTCAGTGGTCCCCTAAATGAAAGGGAGATGTACCCCTGAGGCTCAATCTATGCGGTCTTTATTAACCATGGGGCATTTTCCAGCTTTGAGGAAGGCTTTCAGGCCTTGGTGCCTATTATAACCATTACTAACAAAAACAATAAGAAGATGGTCTTTCTCTTTATCAAGGTTCTCTTCATCAGAGATTCTTAGCACATGAGTAGCAAGCGTGTTAAGAAAACCACATTTTTTAGAATGGAAATGATGAGAGTTTGCACGAAGATACTACTGAGTATGAGTTTTCTTCCGAAATACTTTGTGGGAGAAAGAACCATCATCCTTCTTCGAAATGAGAACATCAAGAAAAGGTAGGCATTCACCAACTTCCTGCTCCATAGTAAATTTTATGGAGGAAGGCTGATTGCTGAGATGTTGAAAAAATAGATCTAACTCATCATGTCCATGAGGCAAGATGACACTAGTATCATCCACAAATATTTTCCATAGGTTGGGCAGGATTTGGAATTCTTTAAGAGATGTAGATATTCCTCTGTCATTTCGGTTCTTTCCTAAATTAATCATCACTTGAATATTCTCAGGAACGAGCGTGTCTTTCTGAAGGCCAGTTTAGCTTTATTGAGGTCTGAGATTTGCAGGGTTAGAAGAGTTATAGATCGACTTTCTCGGCAACTTCTTTCTTTACATCAAGAACTTTTTGGCATAATGTCAACACCCCTGTGGTCAAGGGTTGATGCTTGTTCAGCTCTTAAATCTCAGCGGATGGAAGATATTTGGAGGTAGAAGCAGTGTTCCAAGTTTCTCAGGTTGTCTAAGAGCCCAATTGGGGATTTTTCTTTCTCTATGGTTCAGTTGTCTTCTAGCTGGGTTTCTATCAGTCAAGTCGCTGCTCTTCGATCATGGGTTAATGACAGTCCTCCTTTAGACTGTCCACTTGCGAATGTGTGTATTTCATCAAGTTCTAGAGAGGACGCTGGCTCACCGAAGTTCTTTCATCCGATATTTGGCCTTTCACTTTCTTTTCCACCTCTTCCCAGCATGGAATGTGGTCCTTTGTTTTAAGCATCCCATTCATTAATGTGATTGTTGTTGCCGAGCCTAGTTCTAATCTAATGGTGGATACCCATCCCCGTGACGACAAAGCCAAACCTTGCAGTTCTGCTCCTTCATATTCCCTTCCCTTCAGAGGCAAATCTGGTCCTTGTACATCCGCTTCTTTGGTTGTCCCTCTCATTTCTGAAGTTCCTGCACCATCATCTTCTTCTCTTTTCTGCCCTTCGGATCAGTACTCTACTGATAGGTCTCCAACCCTTCATTCAACTCGTGATCCTTGCGCTGACAGTGGTATCGAATATGGTCTATCTCCCCTGAGCGTGGATTGCAAGCGGATCTATTCTTTGAATGATAACCTTGGTGATCTTGCATTGCCTATCAATAACCATAACATTTATTTAAATAAGTTAAGGACCGTAGCTAATGACGATCGTAATATGAATATCAATTTGTTATGCAATGATTCGATTGTAATAATAGGAAGTTCCATAGAAATCATAATAATTTTATTACATACAACAACACTAATAAGAGTGATAAAAATAAGACTATTATGTATTTGGATAGTATGAACAACAATAATAATAATATTAATTTAAAAATGAGTGATAATTCTAATAGTAATAATAATAAATATAATAATATTAATGACAAGATTATTAGTAATCAGAATGTAGATAATAATAATAATAATAATAAGGTTGTCAATATCTCTAAATTTTATTTTCCTGATTCCATTTACAGACTTCTTGAGAAGGGATTAAACTTTGCCATCGTGCCTAGAAAAATCCGTGTGGAAGACATTAGTGTGATGTGGAGTTTGGAATTCGAGGCTTGCCTAATAACATCAAGCACACTATTAGGGAAGACTATGTTGTCATCCTGAGGAAGGTGAAGCCCCCTAATAACAATGTTATTAAGGATGAATTTGATGCCCTTAGATTCTTGAACCAGAACAAGGACATAGTCATTCTAAAAGCTGATGAAGGTGGGGCTTATGTTATACTTGACAAAGAGGATTATCATAGGAATATCTTGGATCATCTTTGTAATAGTGGAAGCTATAATAAGCTTAGTAAGAATCCCCTAAAAAGGATATCCAGGGTCGTTGCTCTAGCTATTTAGTCTAGCAACACTGTGGGTTCCTTTGGTCACAAACTTATTGAGAGTAGCCCCATCACTCCTAAGATTTATGGGCTTCCAAAGATCCACAAGGACGGGGCCCTGTCATGCGGAAAGAGTCAATTTTGCGGACAAAACCGACCTCCCTAGAAGCTAAGGCTTTCTAGTGACAAACAAGACAAATAAACACTACCTTTCTCTAAACATGCATTTAGAATACAAGTAATCAGGTGATTATAACATACCTTTAGCCCAACGCTTTGTAGTAGTCCAGCCTCTCTGATCCGGATGAGCTCCTCCTTCTCTTCGAAACCTGCATTCACTAACAAGCCAAAAGATTAAATAGCACCTGATAAACTTATAAAATAACACATATTCATCATATAGACCAAGGAGTATATGAAACAAATCATGAATAACAATCTGTTGAGAAAAATGAGTTTATTTGCATTAAGTGGAAACAAAAGAAACCATTACAACCTGAGCCTTGGTGTTGTGCAGGTCCCTCCTAGGGTCCAGCAAGAGTTTTCATTTACTTTGATCAGCTCACCCACTTCCAAATAAGGCTAGGAAAGGATGGGAATCTCTCCTCTCAAGCTCTATAAGGGAGTCCTAATTCCAGCAGCATCTACCCTTAGGAATGTTCAGCTTTCAACCTCTCCTCCCTCTGGCCCAATGCCTGTATTTATAGTGCTCTAGAGGAAGTTAATCAGGTTCACCATCAATGGGATAATCCCCTCTTTGGATGGGATAGCTCCCCTCTTGATGGGATATGTTCCTCTTTCATAGGGATACATGAACCATCTGGAGGCGCTCAATACACGTCAAAGAAGCTTCTAGAATGCTCTAGAAATGACTACAAGTAACTTTTTTGGAGAGAAACTTGCGCCTTTTGACCTTTATAGGAGTACGCACCCTCCCCTTTAGAGACAGAGCGTACAAGTACGCAGGTATTGTGAACTTGGGGTGCGTACACGCAGATAAGGCTAAGAGAAACTGCGTACCCAGAGATATATAGATTTTTAAAGACTTTCTCTCTTTCTTGGAGTTTGACATGAAGAGCAGAGGTATGAGACTTGCGAAGGAGGATACATGGTGACAAATTTTAGTGTAACAGATTGCCCCCTAAAGTGCGAAGCCTGTAGTAGATAAGGGTTTCATATCATCTAGGAAGGGTGAAGTACTTTATCATTTCAAGGATTATCTTGTGGAGAGCCCAGTCGGAACCTACAAGTATTCAACACAAAATAAATATATAAGATCATATCATCACTGAGGTAGGCATTCCCATACTCAGATTGAAAACTTTAACTAACAAACTAACTACTGCTCTGATACAGGAACGATTTCGCAGTACATCATAATCATAGACTTTTGTAGACACAGTATGGACGTAGCCATCTGTTTATGATTAGTCTACTGTATAATGAATACAAAACTCCTCGCAGCCTGGATGGTGGAAACTAGATCCAGGGTCTTCATTTCTACTTCCCGAAGAGGTACGATTCTATCCATGCGAATATATGAGTTGATGTCGAACATGGTAGAAACCACTTGATTACCAGTAAATGATGTAAACTGTTAACAAGTGTGAGAGAGACCACCAGTGATTTCAATGGTTCTCAAAGTACCCAGTACAATCCATGAGATGTGAATGAATGAGTTGATGTCAAACATTTCACGGAATCCTTCAATCGAAAGTCAATGATATAAACCGTCGTCAAAGGCGAGAAACCTGCCATTGATGCATGCAGATTTCAAGGTACTGACGATTTCTAGGTCACCTTTCTAGATAATTTGCTGATGTCGATAGAAAGCGACCTGTTCCAGGCAAGCCCACAACACGAAATCTTAGATCAAGTTGAAGAAATGTAGTTGTAAAGACTGACTCAGGGATGGTCGAGATGGATGACGGGTATTTTGCAGATGAATGGTTTATTTGCAGAGACCTCTTGAACACATAATGACACAACAGATGGCTTGGTGACATTTGACCCAAAGTTAATACCCGGCTGAAGACTTTCAATGTTGTTTGATCAAATGTGAGGCAAAGGATTTCCCAACCCAGGTGAATGAAAAGTGTCGTGTTCAAGAGTGGTGATAAGGCTTCTTCTGAGACAAAGGATAACAAATATGCTCATTTTTCTCTCTTTTCCCCCACCATTTTTGGCAAGTATCTCTTTATTTTTTACAAGCTTGAGGAGGATAACATATGCTTGATTATAAGCTCATCCTTCGGATGAGTCCAACTTAGTTTTGATTCGAACCCTAAGAAGGAGTTGTCCGTTCCTGTTTGTAATCGAACAGGTCCTTTACTGTGAAATTTTAATGAGTCCAGTATAGGAGAAACTCGGCGTTTTTCAATTTTAGAGAGTCTGAAAAAACTTAAGAAGACTCCATGTTGAACTTTTTCGTAAATTTGTGTCTCCCAAGCCCGAAAAAGTATAAAATAATACTTGAGAGAACCGCTTGATCTTGCGACGAAGGAGTACTTTCATGATTAGTGTCTTTGACCTGAAAAGTAAAAAGCGATCAAGGACACATCGTTTTATTTCCAGTATCGAATTTGAAACGACAAAAATCCGGCAATCTTTTCCTTTTTTTACGGTCAGAAAAGGGCTATAAGGGGACCATCTTTTAATTCCGTTTTAACAAGTGTAAAAGAAATGCTCGGCAATATTTTCATGTTTTAGGAGTCAGGAAAGGGCTTAAAAGATGACTCTGATGTTTTTGTTTGTGAAAAATGACATTTTCCCTGAAAATCCTTTTATCCTGCGTAAACACCAACACATTACTCATACCTGTTTAAAGATAGATAAAAATACTTGAAAAATACATTTTCATGGTGGAAAATAAACAAATTTGACATTCATTTACTCAAAAAACGTATAAAAAGGGCTTTTATCATTTCATTTTTACCATTTTACCGTTGAGGAGAGAAAAAAGGGCTTTTGGCAAGAAACTTCCCGTGGACATTGCGGAGAATCCAACCGTCGAAACCGAACGCCATCTCATCAGGTATTCTACAACATCCTCCCTTGCATTTCCATCCATTTAGAATTTGTTTTTAAGCTTTAGTTTCATTTTTTGGAGGCCTTGGGGGTTTCAAGGTCCGCTTTTCGAGGTACGTAGGTGCCCCATGGGTGACCTGCGTACCCCGACATTTTCTCAGTTGGGAAAATGTCGGGCGTACGCAGCTTGCCTTAAGAGAACCTACGTACATACGCCCTGTCTCTAAAGGCGGGCTGCGTACACTGCGGAGTGGATTTTTAAACTCCAATTTCTCCAAAATGAACCAAAAACTTTTAATTTTATGGACTCTAACAGATGTTTTATGGTGTGTAGATTGCCCACCATGCTTGATTGGCGCGAGAGAGAACACGAAGATGTTGATTTGGCCGCGATTAATCACCAACCCTCCATTGATGCTTTGAAGGCATGCGGTCTTTACAAATACTGGGCCATACCTGGCATGAGGGCCCAGGTGCGCTTTCTAGAGTGGATGGTTGAAAGGTGGAACGTTTAGGATCAGTGCTTTTACATTGGAGGGCACCAGCTCGAGATAGAGCCCTAAGATATTTACTTTCTCACTGGTCTGCCCAAAAGGGGCGAACAATTGACTCTGTCCGGGACTAGGCCGGGTGGCCAGTCCATTGCTAGCGCCCGGCTAGAGTGGTGCAATAATCAAAACCAGGATAAGGGGATAGAAATCAAAAAGATATCCCGACCTGAACTTATGGTAATTGCCTTTACAGTTACCAGACTTTGCGGGGTTGCCGCTTTGCACATTGCCACTAGATCCCAGATGCGGATGGCGATTGATTGCTATCGGGGATCCATTTTCAACTGGTGCGATGCTGTGATGGCCAACTTAAAGGGCCAACTGACTAGGACCAAAAACGGACAGCTGAAGACTTTTGGCTATGGGCCTTTAGTTGTGAGTTTTGCCCTAGAGAGGGTTCCGATGCTGATCCCACAGCAGCTCACTGTTGAGGTTAGGCCTCCCCGAGAGCCTAAGTTGATGCGATGGGTTGCGGTGATGGCCCATCATCCTGACGAGGGCACGGAGGTTGTCCGACTTAGACCGGAGTATTTTCACTGGTTAGAGAACCAGGTCTTCTCGATACAGGATTTTCCGTATTCCGGAGTTGATTTTCGTGGAGATTCGGACATGATTCTTCCACCGGGAGAACAGTGGGATGACACAGGTACTTCATTTTTCACAAGTTTTTAAATTATTTACTTTTTTTTGTTTTTATATCGTCTCAAAACTGACAGTGACAATTTTCAAAATGCAGATGTAGGCCCACAGCATCCGGTCAATCTCCGGCCTTTCGAGAGAAGAGTACCAGTTGCACCAGCACCGGCCCCACAGGACGGGGCCACAGAGACCTTAGCTGAGTTGGAACAAGACCTAGAGCGTCTTACGGCAGACATACCAGAGACGACTATAGATGATATTCCTATCAGACTTCAGCGCTATGTGGTCGCAGTCCCAGGACCTTTTAGGAGGTTCTTGTGTAGGGTAGCCCGTGCAGTGGTGTCATATAGAGAGAACCACCAGTGATTGGATGGTCACTTTTGTAGATACATGTGACATTTTGGTTTTTTGTACTTATCATTTTTGCCGATCATAAGGTGTTTTTCAACCTATGATCGAAGACAATGTATTTTTTGACACACTCCTATCTATATATATCATTATTACCAACTTATTTTGTTAAACATGTGTGATGAAATTTTTTTTAATTTACATGTATGATTATCGCAAATGTCTGTCTAACATTCGAGAAGCAATTGCATCTGCTAATGTATTTAAAAACCTTGGAATATGCTGATATTCAATGTAATCAAATTCACGTTCCAAGAGACGCACTCTTAAAAATAAGCTTAATAACAATGGATTTCTAATGGCATACACTCTATTAAGCTGTAATACAACGAGTTCAGAATCTAACCTCACTATCAAACTCTGAATCCCAAACGAAATAGATTCAGACAATAACTCAATCACTGCACTGTATTCTGCAATGTTGTTTTTTGTTTGACTGAGGCTCACCCCATGCATAGAAACTAACTCGTCAGAGGGCGAATAGATAACCCAAGATGCGGAAGAGATATTCCGTGTACTATGACAAGCACCATTAGCGAATCCAATGTACGTTTGGAGAGGCATCGACATCTGCAAATTCAAGAGTAAAACCAAGATAAGCCAGAATAACGACGAAAAACACACTTTCTAAGCTAAGCACACTGTCTATACTAACAAACACACCTGCTAGAAAGAAAAATCTAACCTAACTAAATCTCCATACCCATCATTTAAGCATAATACCTCTTTAGGTAAAGTCCATTTCTGGGTTTACCCAAAGAGTCCCCATCAAAATCTACCAGCTCATAGGCCCCTTTTGCTAGCTTTCACTTGACAATGTAGGGCCCATGCCACATAGGAACGAATTTTCCAGCACCTAATTTATCGTTAGCTTGATCATATAATAGCACTAGGTCTCCTTCAGAAAAATTGCGAGGGGTCACATTACGATCATACTGAGCTTTCATCCGTTTTGCGTGAGTCTCGATTACCAATGCAACGTCACGTCGAGTCTCATCTAATTGAGCTAAGTATAATAGACGCTTCTCCTCTCCGGAAGTAGCTGGAAGTAATTCGACAGCCATTTGAAGTGACGGGATTTCACATTCAATGGGCAGCACTACTTCCAAACCATAAACTATTTGGAAAGGAGTGAACCCTGTTGATGTTTTCACTGAGGTTCGGTACGCCCAAAGCACGGAAAATAACATGTTGTGCCAATTTAACCGATGAATACCAATGATTCGTTGGATCATGATAACTAAAACTTTGTTGATGGACTCAACCAGGCCATTAGCTTGTGGATAATAAGGAGTTGAGCTATCGTGACGCAAACCAAGCTGGCCTGTAAGTTCTGTCATCATAACGTTTCAAAAATGGTGCCCATGGTCAGTGATTATCACTTGTGGGACACCAAACCTAGCAATAATGTGATTGAATACAAAAATTGCAGCTGTCTTGCCGTCTGCCTCGAATGTAGGCATTGCCTCGGCCCACTTAGTAAAATAATCAACCGCAAGGATGATATACGCATGCCCCCCGGCCGAGTGAGAGTTACATGTAACAAAATCGATGCCCCATTTAGCAAAAGGACCAACGACAATTATAGGGTGGAGAGGAGCAGGTGGTGCGTGCATCTTGTGATCAAACACTTGACAGTTGTGGCATTTCCGGACCGCAATAATACAGTCTTTAAACAAGGACGGCTAGAAATAGCCAGCGCATAATATCTTTTGGGTTGTGGCATACCTAGACATATGACCGCCACACGCTCCAGAGTGATAGTCATTCAAAACCCTTTCAGCTTCCTCATGAGTTAAGCAACGACGAAAAACCAAGTCCGCCCCACGGCGATAAAGAGTATCTCCAATAATTTTGTACTGTTGGGACTGGAATCGAATTTTCCGACGTTCCGACTTTGAAACTTCGGGCCGAAAGGATTGGGTTTAGAGATAGACAATTATATCTCCATACCATGGATCTAAAGTGTTGATGAGAAACAAAGATTCGTCCGAAATGGGTTCCTCTGCCACAGTTTCTGTGTCAGCACGCGGGAAATCACACATCAACTCTACAAAAACTAAAGATTTCTTAGACTTAGATTTTTCAAATTCCAATTCGAACTCCTGTAGGATAATGATCCATTTAGAGTACTTGCCCCCTAGCAATTGTTTAGTCAAAATGTAGATCATAGGGTTGCAATCTGAAATGGCTGTAGTTTTACGGAGAAGAATGTAGTGACGAAAACGTTGGACAGCTTGAACGGCTGCTAAGGCCAATTTCTCCACATGTGAATATTTGAGCTCAGTGGGATTTAACGTCCGACTAAGGTAATAGATCACATGTTCCGTTCCGAATTCATCTTCCTGTACTAAGACCATTCCAATGGTGGAATGAGCGGCGGCGAGGTACAAAAAGTAATCCTGGTTGTAGTTGGGAGGATGCAGCAACGGTGCATGGGTTAATGTGTGCTTAAGCGCATCAAAAGATTTCTGATCTATCTCATCCCAAGAAAATTGAGCGTTTTGTTTCAACAACTGGGTAAAACCCTTGGTAATCTCGGCATAGTTAGGAATGAATCGGAGTAAAAAGTTTGCTTTCCCCTGCAAACTTTGGAGTTGGCGAAGACTTGAAGGAGGAGGAAATTTGATGATAGCCTCTACCTTCGAGGGATCGACGCGGATGCCGGCTTTTGAAACTACAAATCCCAGCAATCGTCCCACTTCTATGCAGAAGACACATTTGTGTGGGTTCAACCGTATACAATAATGCCTACACCTCATAAAAATTGCTCGTAAATGGACAAGGTGATCAGCTCGATGTAAGGAGTGAGCGGGCAAATCATCGAGATACGGTTGTACAATGTGTTTGATGTCATGAAACGCATAAGACATCGCCCTTTGAAAAGTGGCTCCGGCATTCTTAAGCCCAAAAGGTAAGTTGCAATAAGCAAATGTCCCCCATGGACAAATGAAAGCCGTTTTTGGTTGATCGGCAGGTAGAATATTGATTTGATTATAACCGGAAAAACTGTCCATAAAGCAAAATATTTCACTGTCGGCACAATCATCAATTATTTGATCGATATAGGGTGTTGGATAGTTGTCCTTGGGACAAGCACGATTGATATCCCTATAGTCGATACATATTCTTATTGTTCCCTGTTTTTTGTTAACCAAAACAATATTCGATACCCAATCCGTTAACGGGATCGGATAAATGAAACCTGCTTTCAACAGCTTCTCAACTTCTGCTTTAATTGTAGCTGCTTTTCATGGGTGAATTTGACGCAAACGTTGCCGAACGGGTTTAGCATTCGGGTAAGTCTTGATCTCATGGACAACAATTACTGGATCAATTCCTGGCATTTCCTCGTAAGACCAGGCAAACACGTCGCGGAATTCTTGAAATAGCGCCTTGTATGTCTGAATTTCGTCATCTGAACACGAGGCACCTATATGAATGTGCTCAACAATTCCGGGCTTGACTGAAATGTCAATGGGAATAGTGCGAGAAATGTTTCCCAAATTCAGCTCTGAGTCAGGATGCTTCATTGGACTCTGAGATTCTTTGACATATTCAGCTGTAAAGATTGATGAGAAATTGTTTTCAAAACGATCATCCTCAGGTAAAAACGAAGATCTATGATGGAGATCTTCCCATGGTAAATCGTCTATGCACAGGACTTCACAAAGTTGTTTGTCAGATGACACAACTTCAGGAAACGTTATGAACTCCGAGGTTGACGCGAAAAGGGATTCCTCACGGACCACATTCATTTGGTTGAACTCAGGTCAGTAAAAGACTGCACGGCCTCATAGGCAATTTCATATGGACTCAAAGGCATTGTGTCACCAAATGAGTCTATCTCAGATTCAGAAGGAACGATCCAAGGATCGTCGTAAACAATAGTGTCTGAAGTAATCATATGAATAGATGCAAACGAAGACACGGCGTTGATTGGAGGAAAAGGAAAAGTTCCCAGTAAACCGGCATCTTTAACTAATCCTACGCCAACATCCTTATAAGGGATAGTCGTTTTACCGACATGCTGGATACTCTCTAAAGAGGCTGGGTCGGATGAAAAGTAAGCCAGCTGGTCTATGGTTACGATCTTGCCATTGTGTGGAAAATTTATTACTCTAAAGACCGATGCAATGACTGTTGTCATAGCGTAAGACCAACTTCGACCAAAGAGAAGGTTGTAGTCTAGAGGGGCATCAACCACCTCCACATCTAGACTAATGGTTTTTCCTTCAACCCCTATAGGCAAATCCTGTAGAATGCCAAAGGGATGGAACCCACGGCCATCAAAGGCCTTAAGAATTGTCGGGGATTGATTTAGTGAAGGACAACCAAGCGATCTCCAACACTGTATCGACATAATACATGTGGAAGTTCCCTCATCAATTACAGTCCGATGAATAGGCCTGTTTTTTACTATCACTGGGATCTGGAAAGCCATCTGATGAGGCAAACGCGGTGTACTATTTTCTAGATCAAAGATTATTAGGTTCGGGTCCTGAACATCAACAGCTCCTATAGCTGACAAAAGTAATTTTCGGTGTGCTGGGCATGACTGCAGCACTTCTAAAGCCGACATTGCTCAGGGTGAAACAGCTAAATCCTCAACAATGTTGTAATTCTGGGCCGCTCTCGCATGTGGATTGAAAGAAGACCTTCGAAGTACACCCTTGGCGGGCGGTTTGATTGCTAAGTCAGGGTTAGGTTTCTCGATCTGTAGTGGATCAGAACCGGGAGCTGAGGTTGATGGATTTGAATGAGAAGATTCTGCTTCTTTCGATCTATCAACAGGACTTTTACTACCATAATCTTGCGATCGAGTCGTAATCCTTACATGAGACATCATCAATATGGGTTCTTCACTGGCACTCGAGGAAGAACCTATCATCTTACTCTCCTGCTTTGGAAATGGATCTTTCAAAATAGCAGGAGTTGAGGAACCCTTGACGATTTTCACAACCTCGGCCCGATGAGGGCAATCTCTTGTAAAATGATCCTCTTCACAAATAAGACAAGGATATTGAGGTTTGCGCTTTTCGTCATTGGTTTCTGACTTTTCTGTTTTCTCCTTTGGAGTCTTGTCTGCTTTATTTTTCTTCTTACCTTTCTTCTTCCCACCGTTTTTTGATTTAGCCGTAGATGACTCTACAGCGTGAATATCAGCGGAAATTTCTGGAGAAGATTCTCCTGTAGGGGAATCTGGTAAGGTTATAATGGGCGAAGAATTCTTTGAAGACTTCTTCTTGCTTTTAGTATTTACCGTACCGATCATGCTATCAGCAACATGAGATCCTGAAGGAGCAGCAGCAATTTGATTTGACTTTGGAAGATCTGGGATCTTTTCGTGTAATGTACCCGACTGCGTGTAAACTAAGTCAAGGTACTGTGCTTGAGTAATCAATTGCTCCTCAGTAACTACTCCGGCCTTAGCTACATCTTCAGTAATCTTCGGTAACAATGATTTAACAAACCATTCAGCTAACATTTGGTCCGGGATAAAAACTTTCACTAATCGACTTCGACGTCTCCATTCATGTATATTATCGGAAATATAAGTGGACGTCGATTGTTTTAATGAAGTTAGTAGCTCCGTGCCATTATCATATCTGACCGGCAACTAAAAATGAGTTAGGAACGAGGTAGCTAACTGACTAAAATTGTAAAAAGAGGCCCGTGGTAACTCAATGTACCACTTGGCCACAAGACCAATGAGCGTACGCTGGAAAAGACGTAAGCGGATCAAATCATCCGAGATGGAATTTGAAGCACACCAGAGGTGGTAAGTCATCACATGATTTGATGGATCCTCTCCAGACTTACCCTCAAACTTGGGAATGTCACTGGGCAACTTATTTGGCATTGGCGGCCAAAACGGAAGATAATTGATTGGATCGTTCGTTAGGCGTGACAAGTCCGGTAAATCCAAAGTTGCGATAAACGGTAATTGCCGATTAGGATCCCTAAAACTCTGGGTCACAAGACCAGTCCTAGGAGGAGGATATCCAGGATAACTTTGAATAGGTATCGCATTCGGGATATTGTATCCTCCTGGAAAACCAGGATTAACCGGACCGTACTGGGGTTGTTGATAAGTGTACCCAGGATACGGTTGATACTGGTAAATTGGCTGTTGGACAGTGGGCCCGTATTGGTACTGTCCCTGGTACGGTTGATAAACAAATTGTGGTTGACTAGTGACAACCGTACTTAAACCAGGCTGTCCTACAGGCATCTGAACCGTAGTTTGAATCGTGGATCCAGACAAGGGTAAAGATGTCTGAGGAGTAGTTGCAGAGATAGTAGAAACCGGAGCTGTCGATACTCCAAAAGTAAGTGTGGTGGAAGGAACAGATGTTGCGGTAGTTGCAGCAGTCGTTTGAGATGGAGTACTAGGTGCAATGGGCGACTGAGTAACTACCGAAGCTACAGAAGTTTGAACATTAGACTGGACTGGTTGCTGGGGTGAACCAGAAACTAAAGGTTGTCCAGCTTGAGATGACAACTGTACGCTTGGCTGCAACACCTGTTGAACTTGTGATGGATCCCACACTATGTTCATTCCGGGGTATTGACCCATGACAGGTTGAGGATATTGAGATCCATAACCGGATTGAGGGTAGGATTGATAATTGAAAGGTACATTTCCTGTACCTTGAACATAAGATTGACCTTGGGGTGGTTGATAACCTTGACTCGAGTACTGACCTTGAGGTAGATACCCTCGAGGTAAATACCGATACTGGGGTTGACCTTGAGCTATGAATTGATACTGAGGTTGACCTTGGGGTACATATTGAGGCTGGGGTTGACCTTGAGGAATGTATTGTACTATGGGTACATACTGTCCTTGAGGTTGCCCCCCAGATGCAATTTGTGTACCTTGAGGTTTCCCCTAGGCGTTATTTGAGGCTGCCCCCCAGGCAGTAACTGGCCACCTTGAGGTTGAGAACCGGGAACTGAACCTGACATCATGTAAATGTCTCCTACACCCAACGGTTTATTACCATTGTTTCTAGCTAATAACCCATGTTCAATGGGTTGAGGAGATGCTCCCGCAAAAGTACCAGAAAATGACTGATACCCAGAGGGAATAGAAGGACCACCGTACAAGAAAGATTCAGGAGATTGAGTGAACACGGACGACTGACCAGACATACTTACAAGAGTATAAATACCTCCAGGTGGAAAAGGAGTACGAGGTGGAGAAAAACTTGACCCTGAGTTGTCTAAATAATTGGTTAATGGAAGGTACCAAGTAGTGCTTCTAGGAGGACTGTAAAAGATGGATTCACGCTCCCTTAGATCAATAGTAGGTTGATCTTCAAGGATAGAGACGCCAAATTCTTCTTCTGGAGCAAGTTCTTCAATAGCTATTAAACCAGCAGGAAGATTTTCGGTGATGACTCTTTCTACCCTAGGTGAATCAGGAGCACTAGAAGTTGGAGTAACAGGTTTAGATATTTCAGGTTCTTTGCCTATATCACTAGTAGATGAAAAACTACCAGCAAGCTCGGAAACTGCAACAACTTCGGGATTATAACCTGTTTCTAGACCTTGGTAATCTGGATGGACTACCAACGACGACTCTCCTTCTTCAGGTGAACCTACTTTACTGCCACTAGGAGTTACAAGGACTTTCAAACCTTCGTAATGACTCGGGACATCTTCAGGAGGTTCACCCCGCAGTCTACGGGACTTCCTGGACAAATCGGCCACGGTAACAATCTCAGGAGACTTGCCCCGAAGTCTACAGGACTGTCTCGGTAATTCAGCCACAGTTAAAAACTTTTAACTACTGCACACGCAAACAAAGTAAAATCTCAAAGCAAACCGACTAAAGTCTCTAAAGAACCAAATAAAATTGAATCACACGCCTAAATAATCTAGGGCATCAAACCATACACAAACAGTAGCCTTCAGGACCGAAAACACTAGTTGGAGATGAAACCCAACATCGCCGAATTCAGTACAGAAGTGGTGGGTGGAACAGTTACCCCGGCAACCTGCTTAATGAATAGACCGGCACAAGTTCCTCCATTTTAACCGTCTCGAGTGAAGTGAACCCCCCGGAAAATCCAAGTGAGTCTAGCCGACGTCTGCTCCAGGTATAGTGGGATCTTCCCTCCACCGTCACCTCGGTAGAATCCTAAAGATAATGGTCACTAAGGTTACCAACAACAAAAAATATACCTGGGGGAACAGTCTATGACCTGATAGCACGCAAGGGCAGAGTAACAAGATCAATCCCCTTGCCGGCTCCTTGACAATAATCCAAGGTTTACCAGCAAGTGACCCCAGGCTCCTCGACAATAATCCGAGGTTTACCGTTTGTAGTACGTGCGTATCTGGCGTCTTTCCCAATGAAGGAGGATTGATCCCCTCACTGGTTCGGACACGGTCTCGTGCTTCTCCTTTAAGAGGAGCTTTCCCAGAGTACAAATGAAACAATTGGATTTATCCTACCACAAGATGAGCTACTTGTTTGGTTTTACTGTCTTGGAGAGTTAATTACTCTCCTACTCCAAGACACTAGCCTGATCTATATTGGTGTTTCAGAGCCCTAGTAAATAAAAAGTTACTAAGTTGATTTTACTTTAAGCGTTAATTTTTATGGCTTTTCTTTAAGACAAAAGGTAGTGGAGATGAAACTGATGGTGTGTAGACTCGACTCAAATCCACTAAAAAGATGCACTTAGGATGATTTATGCTAATTTTTCTTTTTCAATGAATTCCCTAGCTAAGAGAGTTGGAGAATGCAAAATTGATATAAAGACAACTTTCTTGGCAATGAAAATAAAAGAAACGAACTCTTTATCTTTTCCAAAACATACAACACATGACCACTAATCACTTCACAAAAATTCCTTTTCTTTTCAAAGACTCAAATGCTACTAAAGCAAACTTTTCTTCAAAAGAGTTTTTTTTTGTATTTTTCCCTATATTAACAAAGCATGTAAAACTTACTTTAACAGGAATCAAAGTTAAAAAATCTATGGCAATCAAATCAAATCAATTTCACACAAAAGCAAATTCAAGAGAAATGCACCTAAAAGTAAATCTAATGAGGCAAAAGCCTACCAAGTATGATTCCAGGATGTTTTACTCAGTCAAAATTTAACTAAGGACTAGTTAATGCAAAATCAAAAACCAGTCAAAAACAAAAATCAAAATCTTTTGTTCTTTTTCTTAAGAATAAAATTCAAAGTTCAATCAACAAACTTTTTCGAGATTCGGCAAAGAAACAACACAAAGGTAGGTTTCTCACGAGGGTGGATTCTATGACAGGTCTGACTCCTAAGAAGACTGAAAAGACCAAGGAGATCCAAGGTTTTACAACTTCTAAAGCCAAAGTCACTACAGGACCAATGCAAAAATCAAACCCTAGGGCAAAATCTCTATGAATTTCACTAAAACTCTTGACACTGATGAAACAAGCTTAGGTGAAGATTTATGGCAGATAACCAGTGGATCTGGGCAGAAAAAACAAATTAAAAACAAAATCTAAGAGGAAAAAAAGAAGAAAATTGAAATTTTCTCAATTTTGACAGGGTACGCAGGCAACCTGTTTGCACAGGTGCGTGTACGCTCTGTGCACAAAGTTGCAGTGCGTACAAGTACGCACTGTGCTCAACACAGAGGCTGCGTACTTCTAGCAAAACTAAGAAAAACTAAAATCTAATTTAACCGTAAGCTAGCCCACCCAAATACACAGTCAAACAGCCAAAAAACAGAAAACAAACGACTTTTCTCAGATCAAAGTTTCACACAAAGGAAAAATCATTCACATCAATGGATTCCCCAGTGGAGTCACCATTTTGTCATGCGGAAAGAGTCAATTTTGCGGACAAAACTGACCTCCCTAGAAGCTAAGGCTTTCTAGTGACAAACAAGACAAATAAACACTACCTTTCTCTAAACATGCATTTAGAATACAAGTAATCAGGTGATTATAACATACCTTTAGTCCAACGCTTTGTAGTAGTCCAGCCTCGCTGATCCAGATGAGCTCCTCCTTCTCTTCGAAACCTGCATTCACTAACAAGCCAAAAGATTAAATAGCACCTGATAAACTTATAAAATATGACATATTCATCATATAGACCAAGGAGTATATGAAACAAATCATGAATAACAATCTGTTGAGAAAAATGAGTTTATTTGCATTAAGTGGAAATAAAAGAAACCATTACAACCTGAGCCTTGGTGTTGTGCAGGTCCCTTCTAGGGTCTAGCAAGAGTTTTCCTTTACTTTGATCAGCTCACCCACTTCCAAATAAGGCTAGGAAAGGATGGGAATCTCTCCTCTCAAGCTCTATAAGGGAGTCCTAATTCCAGCAGCATCTACCCTTAGGAATGTTCAGCTTTCAACCTCTCCTCCCTCTGGCCCAATTCCTGTATTTATAGTGCTCTAGAGGAAGTTAATCAGGTCCACCATAAATGGGATAAGCCCCTCTTTGGATGGGATAGCTCCCCTCTTGATGGGATAAGTTCCTCTTTCATAGGGATACATGAACCATCTGGAGGCACTCAATACATGTCAAACAAGCTTCTAGAATGCTCTAGAAATGACTACAAGTAACTTTTTTGGAGTGAAACTTGCGCCTTTTGACCTTTACAGGAGTACACACCCTCCCCTTTACAGACAGAGCATACAAGTATGCAGGTATTGTGAACTTGGGGTGCGTACACGCAGATAAGGCTAAGAGAAACTGCGTACCCCGAGATATATAGATTTTTAAAGACTTTCTCTCTTTCTTGGAGTTTGACATGAAGAGCAGAGGTATGAGACTTGCCAAGGAGGATACATGGTGACAAATTTTAGTGTAACAGGCCCCCCTGGGACCTATTGTCAACACCATAGGAGGAACCACCTACCTCTTAGCAAAATATCTTTCCTTGAAGCTTGAACCCCTTGTTGGGCTTATAATATTTCGTCAAAGACTGTTCTTCATTCGTCAATGAGTTAAAGGGCATAAAGTGTGATCCTGGGGAAATTCTTATTAGTTTCGATGTGGTTTCTCTTTACACTTGCATTTCTATAAAGGAGACCATTGAGGTCATCAGTCATGTCACTGACCCTAATACCGCTCATTTAGTAGAGATTTGTCTTACCTCTACTTTATTCTGCTTTAAATGGGAATTCTCTGAGCAGACATGCGAGGTGGCCATGGGCTCCCCCTTGTTCCTTGTGGCGAGGTGGCATTAGCTCGTCTCCTGACTAAGCTATGGAAAATATTTGTGGATGATATTGGTGTCATCTGCCCTCATGGCCATGATGAGTTAGATCTATTTTTTCAACATCTCAACAATCAATCTTCCTCCATAAAATTTACTACGGAGCAGGAAGTTGATGGGTGCTTACCTTTCCTTGATGTTATCATTACAAAGAAGGATGATGGTTCTTTCTCCCACCAATTATTTCAGAAGAAAACTCATACTGAGCAATTTCTTCATGCAAACTCTCATTATTTTCATGCTAAAAAATCGGGTGTTCTCAACACGCTTGCTACTTGTGCGGTGAGAATATCTCATGAAGAGAACCTTGATTAAGAGAAAGCTCATCTTCTTAACGTTTTTGTTGATAATAGTTATAGTAGGCACCAAGGTCTCAAAGCCTTCCTCAAAGTTGGAAAAGATCCCAAGGTTAATAAAGACCCCATAGATCAAGCCTCAGGGGTGCATCTCCCTTTCATTTAGGGGACCACTGACAAGATTGCAAGAATCCTCAGGAAGCATAAAGATCCCTCTACCTTCAGACCCCTCAACACCATTCGTAGCTCCTTTAGATCTGTTAAACAACCAGTTGACCCCAAGGACATGAAAGGTGTTTATGTTATTCCCTATTCTTGTGGTACGCCCTATGTTGGTGAAACCGGGCGCTCTATTACTGAGAAGATTCATGAGCACGCAGCTGACATCAAGCATGGGATGACCTAAACTTCAGCCTTAGCTGAGCACGCGGAGAATATTAAGCATCATATATGTATTGAGGAGGCTAAGGCTATTGCTAAGATTGTTCACTTTGGTCATTGGAAGTTTAGGGAGGCCATAGAAATCGAAAGGAGTCCTAGCAATCTCAATAGCGATGACGGTTGGAAGATTAACAGCTTTTGGATCCCTGCCCTTTCCTCTTAGCCCCTCCTGCGTCCCCCCTCCTCCTATTTTACCACTTTTCATCCTTTTGTTTCCTTTCTTCCTTTTTCCCTTGTCTTCTTGATTTTGTGGATTTCCCTTTCTATTGTTTTGTTGTTTTTTTGGTTTCTTGTGACCCTTTTTTTCATATTAATTTACTTATTTTCATTTATAAGTGGATAATAAAAAAAGCCTCCCTTATTATTTATTGAATGTTTGAATTTAAGTTCTAAACTTTTAGTATATTTTTACTTAGTAATTTGATATATAAATGAATAAGTTTAAAATTATAGTCATGTATTTTAGATAGGGAATCAACTAATTAATTGATTGTCATTTAGGATTAAGCCTTATTGTTCCCTTAAAATATTTTTCTTTCAATTAATAATTTGACTAAAAGAGTTAACCAATTTATTTAATAATTAATAATTTTTTATTTATAAATTTATTCTAGTTAATTCCATAATACCTCATAAGTTGGAATTATTACGAGTTTATAGATTTTTAATAAAAATTATTCATATTTGGTTATATAAAAATAAGTTGAATAATAAGATTAACTAATTAGAATAAACGTATTATACTATATTATTATGAGTTATTTAATTATTTTTATTAGTAAAGATAATGAGGGTAATCAAAATATTTTTAAATTGGATTTATTTAGGTTCATATGAAGTAAAAATTATTATATCTAACAAATTAATAAATATTATGACTATAGTTCCTAGGTTAAAAGATATTTTTAAATTAGATTTATTTAGGTTGATATGAATTAAAAATGATTATATCTAACAAATTAATTAATGAATTAACTAACTCTTGGACCAATCAAATATAGTTGTTGCCCTGTCCCTGTGGTCAATTATAGATGTTTCTTTCTAATCGTTTTAATGATCTCTCTCTATTTAACCTATGCTTCAATCCAGTTATTCATCTTGTCCTGATTATAGATGTTTTTTTCTAACCATTTGATTGATCTCTCTCTATTTAACCTATGCCACGATCCAGTTCTTCATCTTGTCCTGACGATGAACCACACTTCTTTGTTAGAAACCCATCAACAAATGAATTTTGATGTGATTATGGTCGCAAACCTCTCTAAAATTTTTTGTTATTATTAATATAAAATCTTGCACTAATTTACAAAAAAACAAAGACAAAGACTTGATCACAAAAATAAAACAACTAATAAAATATTATATTGTTGAATGTCATTACCAAAAATTAAGAAATATGATTTACTAATATTGTTTATATTAACAAATTTACACTTTAAATATATTATTTTAATATATATTTATATGTTTTATTTTTTATTAATATATATATTTTTTATTATTAAATTTATTAAAATATATTTTTAATATGATAATAACTCTTTTTAAATTGAAAATATGGAGAAAAACACTAAAAGTCATGAGAACTAAAAACCAAAAAGGAATAACTATTAGAAACAGAAGTTACTAAACAATTCATAATAAGATCTCAACCAATCATCTTACAAATAAATAAATTTAAATAATAATAATAATAAATAACAAAAATTAAATTATCAATATTAAACTATAGATAAACAACATATATTTTTAGTCAAAGGCAAACTAATAAGTATTCAAAAACAAAACTAAATAAGTAATACCATACCTAAACATTAAACATTTATAATAATAACATCATTACCTGCATTCCTTTACCTACATATGTCAAAATCACCTACTATCTTTCTCTTAATATTATTAACTTTTTATTGTCATCACTTAGTATCTCTCTCTCGATATTATTAACACTTTATTGTCAATGAATTTTTATAACAATGAAGATTTTCGTTACTCTTGACAACGATATTTAATCCTACTGAAATGTGCATATGTCTCATCAAGATTTTCCTTGTCCTGTTGTAGGAGATTGCCAGCAAATTTACAGTGCCGAGCATGGCTGATTTCCTGACATTCAAATTATGAAATCGACATCATTGAATGAGGCTAAAATATTGACATTTACCTACAATTCTTCGCCTACAGTCCTCCAGGACTAGATTCAAATTATTCAAACGTGCATATGTGTGATTCAAGGTTTTCCCCGTCGGGTTGTGGATGATTGACTATAAAAGCATCATGTACGAATGTTAATTGACATCTCTCTCCCACATTGGAGATGACTACTATTGTTGCGGCACGAGGCGCCTGGCTGAATGCCATGAATAAGTGAGTTCATTACAGATTTGAGTGTCAATCCGTAAATTCCAAATTGTAATGACCAAATTTACAACGTAATCTCTGGTTTCTAATCACTTCTTCTTATTCTTTAGAATCTCCTTCAGAAACTTGTGGCTTCAATTTCTTAAATTCCCTTTGCAGTTCTTCTACCTTGTTCCTTTTTGCTGAAAATCTTTGCTCATTTTGTTCACTATTTTCTGATGATTGAATGCCAACAGTATTTCTTCCCATTTTAGTTGATGATTCATTTCCCAGATCGAGTGATTCCTCTCTTTCTAAATCTTCTCTATGTTGTTCTAGAATATTTTCTTCGCTGTTATAGTTTTGCCCGTTATTTTTTAGTTCTATTTTATCATTAGCAATGTTGCATTTATCCTTTGTTGTTCTTCCTACATTTTATGTTGCTCTAACTGCATCCTAGTAGGAGTTCACTATTAGTTTTTTACTTTTCTCTTTTCATTTGCGTGCTTTTCATATTTTCTAACAAGGATGATTGAATAGATTGGACATCTTGAATCGTAGAGTTTGGTATTTTGATATGCTATTTCACATTTTCATAAGGTTTACTTATCTCCTCCCTAACCATGGACATTTCTTTGTTTGTTGCGTACAGGAGCACCTCTCTTTTCCTTTCTTATAATTTTAAGGGGAGGCAGAATAGATGGGAAGGACAACTAATCGCTTGTCCAAGTCTGCCACGAGGGGACTCCTATATCTCTGATCCCTTATTTTTCCTCCATAGCTGAGGGATTCCACCAAGATGACAATGTTTCTTAATTAACACTCTAATGAAGCTAATTCCATGAAGTAACGGAAAGGGATATTATAAGAAGCCCTCTTACTTTCTCCGTCAATAGAAGACTGCGTAGTCTTCTTTCGCAATGCTTCAAGCCTGTGTTATTCTTTCTTAGGGAGTATTGAAGGAAGATTGAGTGGGTCATAGAATTTAGAATAGTTCCCCTTTAATATTATATGGGGGTTTCCTATTATGTAAGGGGTAAATCATTTTCTTGATTTTGTATATTCTACTTAACCCTTCCTATCCACCATTACCACGATATTACTCTTGTGAATATCCACCATTACCACGATATTACTCTCGTGAATAGTTATTTAGAGATTAACTAGTATATTAGAGAGCTTTAACACTTATCCCTATTATATTTAGCCTTAGGAACCCATAAACAATAAAATTGCTATGCAGTTCTTAGGTGGAATATTAACCTTATTTATAATCATTCTAATTATTGACATTTAGGCTTGCAAGATGTTCAATTTTATCTTACAGTAACATTCTCAACAATATATTCAAAATCCCTTACATGAAACATCGACAATAATGAACCAATATTTCTTTTGAACTAGTATGCGATCCCATATATCTTTTGTGAAACATCATTTGTAATGAATTACACCACTCCTAAAATACAGGAATTAATTATTAGATCAACCCGCAAGCAGTCAAGTGATACAGGTTAATGAGAGATGTTACAGCCATTCGTAGTTTACCACTAAGAAAAATCTCTTAACCCAGACACCCCTAAGGATTAGTTGTGATTTTATAAAAGTTTCTTTCTCATGCCTACCTATTATTAGTTCTACAAATTTCTATTTTAGGTGATTCATGGTGGAATCCAAAGATACAGCCTCAGCCTAGCACATCTAGATATGGTCTTGTAGCTTGAGACTCCCTTCATTTTTCCTAAGGTTCTTTTGCACTCAATCTTGACCCATAACAGTGTCATTTTTGACCCATATCAGTGTCAAAGCTTGTAGAAAACCTCCCCATAATAGCTATTTAATTCATTCATAGCAGTGTCATAGCTTGCAGAAAACCTCCACATAATAGCTATTTATTTCCTTGGAATTGTTCCACCATCAGGTTGTATCCCCTCTATGTTAGGTGGCCCTTTTAATTTACAATATGTCCCCCATTCAATGTTCACTTTAGAGAATCAAAGTTCTTGGAGTTGCCATTTTCCTTTCACAAATTGTCATCAATCAGGAAGAATCACCTTCTTTAAAATCACAATCCATATTAATGTTACTCATCAACTTGAATCTATTTATTTATTATTACTAAATTCAAACTATCTACAGTACTTATTACAATGTTTTCCACCAATATAGGTTCCTTAAGTTAAGTAATAGTGCATAGTATTTTTGAAAATTAAAATTTCACGGCATTCCATTTAAAGTTCGGTAAGGAGGTCTATGGTGACGGTTTCAAATTTTCATTTAGGTATGGGTAATGGTTGCAACAAATTTGTGGGATTTCGATGTTCAAATTTAACTAATTGGAACTACATGCATCGGGCTATATATTATGCTATCCCATTTTTCAACTTTGTCTAGTAATGCTCCCTTGTCACTGTTGTGAGCATTTTTTGGTGGCCTTAGTTTCTAGAGTATAGGCTCTTATGAGACACATCCAATAAAGTTGTATTTAAATATGCTAAATATGGTACCAATTTTTGTTTTGTATGTTATCAATTTGGTGTTGTTACATTCCTAGCATTTAATCAACATTCATGCTTTGTTGTTTGTACATTTTTCCTTAATTCCTATTTGGTTTGATCATTTCCATATGTTTTTTAAATTTTCCCTAGAAGATTTGTTTCATACTAACTTTCAGTTGTCACATAAAATAGGTTTATTTTTATACTAAGAGTGTCTGCATCTTTATTTTCCTTGCAGTTTATATGCTTGATTTCAAAATATTACTCGCCAATAGAGGCTAACCACCTATCATGTCTAGCAATTAAGCTATTTTTGTCAAACATATATGTTAGTATAAGATTGTTATTCATTAATAGAAATTGTCCTCGAATAGGGTAGTGTGACCACTTTTTGAGGGTGTGGATAATTTCTACCAACTTTAGATAATGGGTGGCATAATTTTTCTCATATTCCTTTAATTCCTAGACTTGTAGAAAATTGCATGTCCTTCCTCTAACAAAACACCCCCAACCCATCCTTAGATGCATCAATGAAGACCATGAAATATTGATATGGGTGTGTATTTTTTAAGTCAGGGTAGTGATAAGTAAGTGTTTAAGTGTCTTGAAAATCTCCTAACATTTAGGGGTTTAGTTCTAACGGCAACCATTTTTTTGTAGTAAAGCTATAGGAGATGTGATTTTTTTAGAATCCTTATATAAATATCATGTAGTACTTGGTTATCTCCATGAAGGACCTAATGTCCGCTATGTCTTTAGGAGCAGACTATTCTACGATGGCTTTCACTTTCTAAGAATTCCTGTTATTCTCTCTTCTAAAAAAATGTACCCTAGATATTTTATTTTCTACTAAAAGAACTCACACTTACTCAATTTTTCATATAATTGAGGCTCCCTTAAGGTGTAAAAAGATATCCTTAATTGATCCTCTTGTTCATTTTTTTCCTTTGAGTCAATCAAGATATCATTTAGAAAAACAAGGACCAAATTATATAAGTATTTGTTGAAAATTTTATTCATCAAGCACATGAAGGTGGTTGGTGCATTTGTCAACTTGAATGGGATGACTAAGAAATTTAAGGGTCCATATTGATATTAGAATGTAGTTTTATGAATATCTTCCTATTTAATCCAGATTTGGTGGTAACGTGGTTTCAAGTTTACCTTAGAGAAAACCCTTACACCCTAGACTTGGTCAAATAAGTTGTCAATCCTTTGTAACATGTGTCTTTTTTGATATCAATTTTTTTTAGTTGTCTTTAATCAATGTATAATCTTAGCACTCTATCATCTTTCCTTACAAATAATCCTAGCACTCGACATGGTAATACATTGGGTCTTATACAATTCTTTTCCAACAAATTCTTGTTCTAATTTCAATAATGTAAGTTCTCATATACCCATTCTGTGGGAGGCCTTGGAGACATGTTGCAACCTTGTTATCATATCTAGCATGAAATGGATATCTCATTTAGATGGTAGTCCTAGAACATGGGGGCTTCACGGGGGAGAAAACCATACTGCATGCATTCACATTGGAGGATATATATGAAGGAAAAATGACATAATATATTGAGCATATAATAGGGTGTGAAGGGTTTTTATATGTTGTGTATAAAAATTGGAGCTCAATGTTAATGAAAACATATAAAGGGGTATAAAAAATGTTAACGAAAAAATGGATACCTATGATATCTAGTGAAAGTAAGGGTTTTTTAGTTGGGAATTTGTATTGGGTTCATATTGGTAGGGGGTTAAATAAAGCGATTTTTAGGGGTATTTTCTAATATGTAGTCAAACTACGGGCATTGTTTAGTTTGTCATGAATGTATGTGCTATGTCATAAGTTCATTGGATGAAGCCCCCATGTCCTGGAACTTCTTGTGGAAACACATATCTAAACTCCTTGAGGATGGAAATGTCCTTAAGTTTGTGTTTTTCATTTCCTATTGTTCTATCAATCAACTAAAAAACATAAATTTTACAACCCTTCTTCATTTCTATAGTAGAAATATATCCTAAAATTATGGGTCTGTTTATTCCCTTCCTTATTCATATATTCTCCTAATCATATATCTAGTCAAAGGTCTTATCTAAGTAGTTTAGAATCACCTTATGTTTCTCCAACCAATCCATGCCGATCAACACATGATATGATCCGAAGGGCAAGACATTCAAATTTAAAACAATTTATGATCAATCCATTTCTACGACACATTCTGGGATGAATTTTGTGACCTTCCTTTTTATCCCATTGGCCAGATGCATCATCCATGTTTATTTATGCCTTTTTATTTTCTTAGTTGAAAATTTTCTATTACCTTAGATGACACATAACCCTAACTGGAACCTAGGTCTATAAGGACTATGACAAGATTAGTATTTATATTATTTCTTATTTTGACCAATGAGGGTTGATGTTCTTCTTGATGGTCATATAGGGATGAGTTCATCCTTAGAATGGCTCAGGCGACTTCATTAACCATGGATGCTTCTTAGATATGTTGTATGGATAATCTATCATCCCTTTTCTATGTGGCTATTTTATGGGCAAATGGTTTCTCCACACTCCCAACATTTTAGGAGTTCCCTACTAAAATTTCCCTTCCTAATTTCTAAAGCCTTTTGACTATGTGGACTCTAGAACCTATTTAGAAGGGGTACTTTAATTTCTACTATAACTACTCCCTTGAAAAAATTTTGTCCTAGTGTGAAATTGTGACAGTTTGAAGCCCTTTCCTCTGAAATTTGATCTCATGTTTTTATTAGCAAGCCATGGTTTATATTGTTTTTCCTTCTAACTAAATTATCAGTGGCAATTTTTTCCTTTCTTATAACTTTATCCATTGTTTCTAGGTTGTTTAATTCAATTTAGTTTCAGTATGATGAGAGTAAGTATCTCAAGTAGCTCTGTAATTTTTCCTTTTTTCCTAGAATATAGGGTACATACCTCAATAACCTTAAAATATGGTGGTGAATTAATTTATATTCATACATTCCAATTTTAAATCATGAAACTCCTTGCCTATTTCACCAAAATAACTTTCAGGTAAGTAATATTTCATAAAAACTTCCTTAAACAATATCCATGTCATCTCATTTTCCTTGATTATGTTAGCAATTTTGGTAATTTTCCACCAAATAGTGCCTTCATTGTTTTAAGTGATAAGCAGTTAGCCTAGTTTTTAGGTTGCTAGGATATTGATAAACTTCAAAATATTTTCTCATATTCATCAAACACACTTCTTCTTTTTCTTTAGAATCTACTTTAGAAACTTATGGCTTTGGTTTGTTAAATTACCCTTATAGTTCTTCTACCTTTTTCCTTTCCACTAAATCGTTTTCTCATTTTCTTCACTATTGTTTGATGATTTAGTGCTAACATTAGCTTTGCCCATTTCATTTCATGATTCATTTCCCAGATCAAGTGGTTCCTCTCTTTTTAAATATTCTTTGTGTTTTTATAGAATCTTTTCATTAGTATTTTAGTTCTTCCCATTATTTTTTAGTTCTATTTTATCATGAAGTATTTTTAGAAATGTTGCATATATCCTTTATTTTTCATTCTACATTTTTTGTTGCACTAGCTGCATCCTTAGTATGAGTTCATTATTAGTTCTATACTTTTCTATATCAAACATGCTTTTCATATTTCTAACAAAGATGGCTGGATATCCTGGATATCTTGATTCCCAGAGTTCGATATTTTGACATATATCCCTTCCCTCAATTATGTTTCTCCCTGATATTCACTCCCTTCATGGCTTCCCTATGGAATCTCTCCTACTCCATCAACCATTTATCATGTAAGAGTGGTAATGAAACTTATAATTTATTATGATTTTTTTTGCTTGCTAATATTCTTGTAAGTCACGGTGTTGTAAACGTTAACTTTGATATCATTTTGTAACACCTCTATAAACACTCTTTTTTTCTTTAATTCAAGTTATAACTTGTTTATGAGTGTCCCTTTTGAATTTTTTAATGACTTGGGTTGAATCTCATTTCACCATGAAGGTGAACAGGACATGCAGTCAGTTGAGTTAATTCGACTCATGGAGCCACGTCGGGGAAGGTTGTCTGTTGACCCCACTCTCACATGGTTTGTCTTTGCCCTCATTTTTTTCCAACTTTTTTTATGTTTTGTTAGGGCTATGCGTTTGTTGGACATCATATGGCATGATGCTTGGGTCAATCTTCTCCTTACCTTATACTAAGATCACCTACCCAATTGTTTATGCATATTATTGGATCACAAATTGACGGTGATCCATACCTTGTCCTAAACATGGTCTTTTCAAAATTCTCTTATTTTTTTTTCTTGAGATATGATACTTATAGTGTATAAGCATAGACTTGTGATCAATTGTTATCTACATAATTTTCTCAAATGCATTTGCTCATATTAGAAGTCATTACCTTAACTAGTTATTCAAACAAATGATATTTATTTCTCAACAGCCCATCAAATATTTGAGACTTTCATAAATCAATTTGAATTTGATTACAGAAATACAATTTTTATTCATGAATTTATGGAGTAGGAGCTGCACTAGGCCTTTGTCATAGTTTGTAGCTAGGGTTTTGAGAAGAAGAAAGAATTCCAGCCTTTTGTCACACTTTTGTCACTTAAACAAGGTCAAGATGGATCACGTTCCCTTTCTCACACTTTTTTTTTTCAAATTTGAGTGAGAATGATATTTGGGAGAATAAGAAAGAGCATAATTCATTTCTAATACTTTCTCATACTTTCTAGTTTTTCACGTTATTAGGTAACGACCTTGTTACAGAATTTAAATTAATGTTGCCAAAATAAAACATTTAAAAATAACACATCATTTGTTGGAAATTTAAAACTTAATTATTGGAAACTGATATTCATAATGAATATATTACGGGTAGGTATAGTAGACAATCTTCTAGTAATATGTTAATAACCATCTCCAAGGTTTAGGTAACAAAATTAGGCAATTCAAAACACATAAAGTGTGGGTCGCATAAACATTGTTGGAATCGAAGAATATTTTACATGTGGGTATATTTCTCATTTCATGATTGATATTTGGAAATGCGAGCGAGTGGAAAAAGAGGAATTGTAATTGCTCCATTATTAATTCATTCATTATATTTATAATAAACTCCATAAGCATTGTTTGGAGTAACAAATTCATTCATTAGAAAGAATAAACTCCATAAGCATGGTTTGCAGTAACAAAAATTTCGATGGTGATCAAATAGAATGCTACTCTTACGTAGTCCTCCTTTCAAATAAATGCATACTATATAACTACAATAAGTAATCTATAGAAGTATATCTAATATTTAAAAAATTGACGTAAATTTTGTACTTATAAATAAAATTATAGATTCGTATTGTAAATTAAAACTTATAAAATATTTTTAGAACATTTCTTTTATAAATATCTCAAATATAGTAATTTTAATATATGGTAAATATTGCAAATATAATAATTTTTATATTTGATAATATTATAATGAATATCCATCACTTTTTTTCCAAGAAAATATCATACTTTTCTATGTCAATGAAAATTAAAATGCCATTTTAAAATTAGTGTGTCTATTCAAAATAAATTCCTATTTCATTTCCAAATTGTATACCCCATATATATTTAAATTAAGTTTATTCAAATTACATTTGATAAAATGTGCTTAACAATGCCAAAAAAATAAAATGAATACCAATACTTATAAATAAAGTTTTTTAGTTGTATAATTTATCATTAACAAATATGATATTATGAGAGAGGCTCCTTCTAATTTTAAATAAAATATTTTAACCAAATAAAAATTAGAATAAGTTGTTCTATTTCAAGCACAAGCAAATGCCAAAGTGTGAAATAATATTAAAGTAGTTTTTGCAATGCAAGAGAGAAAAGATAATAAAATTCCTAAGAAAATTGGCTAAATAATCAAACGAACATTTCAAATTACTCATAACACTCTAATATGGTATTATTTTTAAGAATAACTAAAAAAATCTCTCTATGAGAGAAAAAATGAAACTAAATTGGGCTTTCCTCATGCATGCTCTCAGTTAATTGTTTACAATTCACTGAATACCAAGTAAGTTAGAAATAAATATGGTTATGATAAATTAGAAAAATATCTAAAAATATGATTAGATAAGAGAGGACACAAAAATTATTTATGACGCATGTATTAACCCTCACATGCAATAACTTCCCTTTAAAACACCAAAAGTAAGATTAGAAGTCAACAAACAAGGTTGGTAGGAGAGAGTCTAAGTTGGTTATATAGGTTATATTTAGAAATAAGAGAGGAAATTCGTAATGAAACTTACATGAGAAAATTAAAAATAATGTAGACAGGATAACCATACAACTCTAACCTTATAATGAAATGGAATTCTCTGCTCCAGTTGTTTCCTTTGTTTATTTATTTTTGATGTATCTAATCTTTCATTTTGCAACCATCCTTGGTGACACCATTTCTAAAAGTATAAAATGCTAAAAATAGGTAATTATTTCCAAAATGGTAAGGAAGGTATAGTATTGAAGGAAAAGTGTTCATATGTAGCCCTAATGATGTATGGAATGACGAAATATGATGGTCTAAGTTAGGTCCCGATGATGTCCTAATGAACTCTTATGTGCTATGTACTTCAATAGTGACCTTTTAGCACAACTGAAGAGTATGCTAGTAAATGAGTCTCGACAATTTTTAACCATGTTAGTTACTCATATAAAAAAATTATGTTCTTAATTAATGAGTCCCGATAATTTTTAACCATGTTAAGTACTCATGGAATAACTTACCAAGGACCAAATATGAGAGATAAAATAGGTAAAGAGTGAAAACATAGTGTGAAGAACACCCCAAAAAAAAAGATGCATACTATGTCCATTGTGTAGTTTCTATAAAAACGATGGTTTTGTTGATTAGTATCATGAATATGTCTTATACCATCATATGGATTTATAATTGGTTGAGGCTTATATTTGTTAGAAATAGTAGTGATAACTCATGGAGTACCAAAAAACAAAAAGTTAGTTCTTTGTGAATCGTTCGATTCTCCGATAGATTACTAGCTCCCTGTAAAATATGACGTGCCCTCCAGAGCTTGTGATATATATTTAAAATGGTATTTTTACGGACTTCTAAATAAGATCCTAAATTTTAATAGAAATATTATCTGAAGAGAATGCCAAATCACCTTGAATATCTCCTTCAAGAAAATGTTTTATAGAAGTTGTTGTAGAGGGAATAATGAAAATTACTAAAGAATTGATGCATTCATATGATTAATGAAACATGTGTATAAAAGCCATTTATTAGATGTTAAAGGAATAAAAGTGAAACCATGACCCTTATATTGATGCTTTGGTGAGTTATATTTAAAGTTCTTCTTGACATTTTATTGGATCCTCTACATTACGCTCTTGAAATAGTTTACCCATAAGATCAATTGTCTTAAACATACAATAACTCTTCAAATGAAATCCCTTATTAAAATAGTTTCACTTTGTTCTCTTCTTCTTAAATATTCATCCCTTGTGGACCATAATATCCATAATAGTTTTAGTTCTTTCTATGTCTACATCATCAATATCCCTTGTTTTCTTATTCTCTTTATTGGTATTATCCCTCATTAAGAGCACATGGATTTTGGAAGGATTAAGAAATCCAATTTGTATACATCTAGTATTATCATGTATTCTGAACTAAATAAAACCATCTAGATATGGAATCTTCCATTTTTTACTTCCATAGAGTTTAGTGGTATCTGAAAAAAGAGACAGAGACATAATATTTAGGCCCTAGTTTGGAAAATATAGAGAGGAATTGTACCTCCATCCTATATATTCCAAAAGATTTTAATAGTGCCATCAGAGCCTTGAATGTTGGAAATAAATAATGTGGTGTCTCAAAATTGTTTGGATCTATATAAATGAACTCATTCTCTAGGTGATTCCCTTTCAATTTATCTTTCTTTCCAAACAATCCATTTGATTTGGTCCAAACTACATGAAGAATTTTACAACCCTATACATAAAATAACAAATCAAGAGTTATAGACAATCCCATAGTGTCCATCCATTATTCTGAAGTACTTTTATTTCTCTATGGATAATTTAGACTCAATTTATGTCCCCACTGTGATCGTATAAAGTACACATCTATGCAACAATAGTTGGATATTTAGCTTTCTAGTCAAATTAATTGAAAGGATTGAAGATCACATTAAGTTGGTCCATTATCTTTGGGTTTCTCTAATTTTTTCAAAAATAAAATAAATTATCATTATTATTCACAAAATCATTTATGCTCTAATTCCATGTTAGATTATAGGCACAAGGATAGGGTCTAAGTGTGACAATACTAGACTAGTTACCACAAAACAAGAAACAAAAGAGAACACAATTGCTGATCAATTTCACTAACCAAAGAGACAATTCAAACCAATCATAAAACTATAGTATGATACATGAATACAGTAAATACCCTCTCTAGGAGAAAAAAACAATTTAAACTAGGTTGGTGTTCCACTATGGATGCACTTAGTTTACTAGCTAGCATTTGTGTAATAGATAGTAAGTAAAAAATGGAGCAAGAAACCCAAGAAATCAAATAAAATATTTAACGATAGAGTTAACTAAAATAAATTGAAGCTAAATAATTGTAAAAACTAATTTAATAACCCTCATATGCAATAGTTACACATGCAAACTCCAAAAAACAAGACTAAAAATGAATAGATAAATACTCATGCAAACTCTAAAAATAAGAGTAAAGGTGAATAAAATTTTTTCTAAAATGTTTTATGATTTTATTTTTTTTAAATATAAATAATTATATTATTAAAATAAAAATATTTAATATTTTTTTTCTGTGATTACATTAGTAATGATAAAAAAAAATTATTTAAAAAATAAATAAATTAAACTTTAGGGGTGTTAAGTGCAAGGGGAGCGTTATTATTTTTTAGAGGAATTTTGGAGTTATTTTATTAATAGCGTTTAGATAATGTTTCCATAATTATGATAGAGTCTTATGCCCTCTTTAAGGAGATTTTTCAATCAATTTCATTTGATATCCAAAAATTGGTGAAGGTAGGGTTGTACAAGGTCATAAATTTGTCATCTTCATTTTGGCTCTTCCTTTACTCGACCTTAGACTTAATCCCACGTTTAAAAGGCATAGAGCTCATTTCAGTTCTATGATTAATTTTAGTGTAGTTCATGTTATTAGAATTCATAATCTAGAGGTTGACTTACCAGGAAGTAGTGTGATGCCATATGAAATTTGAATCATTGTTATTAATGACTTGGGGACCCATCACTTGATTCTATGATATGTGGGTAAGTGAAAATATACATCTCTACTGGCTAGGGGTAGTGGGCATTATGTTCATTCTCCCTCGATTAGTTGAAGTGCTAGGACTTATGCATTTCATTACGAAACATATCAAAAGGTTCTATCATTTCATGATTGAAGATAGGACCTGATACATTACTACGGGAAGGTTTTTATGGAAGGATGAGATGGATTTGACATATAGGATGGGTCACATGCTACAAGCAATGGATTTAAACCTAATAGAAGTAATATATAAGTGTTTGGTTGAGATAGTTTAGCTTCCTAATATTGTATGAATTGATATGGTAGTTGTCGATCGTTGATGTCTTTCCTTGTGTGGAGAAAATGGTTTGTAGGTTCAACATTGTTTGGTGTGCTAGTGTGAGGTCATTCTTTGGATTCCCTTGTGGTCTCCTTTTGATGATATTAGTTGTTGGATTCTTCTACATGTGTGGCTTGATAGTGTTGATTGGGTCACTTTTGTTTGCATGCATGACTTACATCTTGTACCACTTTGATGATTCTTAACATTTCTTGACATTGATTTTGAGCTCTAGTTGCTTGGTCTGTGGTAGATCCCTAGGTGTGCCTTATTTTGTGGGTACCATGCAATGAGGGATTCACTCAATGAACTTTTGATATATCACATTTTTCATGACATACTAAAAAAATACCCTTAACTTGGCTACATAATGGAAAATACCTCTAAAAATCACATTATTTGACACTGTAAATACACCTTCACAATTAAAAAAACCCATTCTTTGACACGATATTATAGGTATCTATTTTTCCTTAACATTTTTTATACCCCTTTATATTTTTTCATTAACATTGAGTTCTATTTTTTATACCCGCTAATACAAAAGCCCTTTACCCCATATTATATGCTCAGTATATTATGCCATTTTTTCCTGAATATATATCCCCAATATAAATGAAAGTGGAATGGTATTGCTCCCCCAGTGAAGCCCTAATGTACTTGGGTGGGTGGCTTTCATAGTCATTATGATAAGAATGAACAACTCTTCCCTTTTGGCATAAGAAATTGAGGACATTCATGGGGCTATCATATAATTTCAGATTCGATATAATAAATTAGTGTCTGAAATTATATCTACCGTGGACATCTTAGTTGAAAAAAGAATACTGGTATAGAGGGTTGGAGACAATACCAACAATGAGAAATTGTAGCAAGTCAATGCTAAGGGTATCCTAATCCTTCATTTCTATATCTAATTAGGTTATTGTTTATGACTTTCTCATCGCTCATTTGAATATAGTTGGTTCAATTATGGATCCTATGTACTCTCGCAGTGAAGAACATCATCCAAATCATGTTTAAGTTTGCATGGAGGTTCAAATTTGTATGTTGCTAGGACTTTATTGTCAATTTTGTACTTTTGATACTTACAGTGTAGTTATTTTGTTGTGAAAATTTTGTTATAAATTCATGATTCTAAAAAATTTGATGGTGATAAATTACACTCTAAACCTCATATACCACTAAAATAAAAATAATAATACATACATTTAGGTAAAAAAATTATTAACATAATATTTTCAATCAGAAATAGTTAAAAAAAAAATTATTATAAAAAAGCGACTCAAACATAAAAGTTCATGAAAATTATAAAATCACTAGTAAATGGTTATAATAGCTATATAACCTTTTGGTTGTTCTTCCATATTATGGGAAATGACGAATACATTTGAAATAAATAAATAAAAGAAATTTTAATTGAATTTCTAGAAGGTCAAATGATCGACTTCTGTGATTCTATATTTTTTTCAATAACACGTGCGGGATTACATGAACAAGGAACCACTCTTATTAAGATTTCCTTTATACAAGTGTGTTACTTATAAAACAAAATTCTGGCCTTACCAAAACAACGAAACACTGTTATCAAGATTACTGTTGAACTGTTGAGTTGTTGATAAGACAAAGATGTGGCCAAAACAAGGAAGCACTGATGTTAAGATTACCACCGAACAAACGAATAGATTTGACAGATTCAAAAACGTTCTGAATTGACAAAGATGGTAACACTGTTATTAAGATTACAATTGAACATGTGAGTGGTTGATTTAAAACCTTAGGGAGGAAAATTATTCAACAGAGTGATTTGGCAAAAAAGCTAGGATAAGTAAGCCAACCAGTTTCCCGCATTGATATTACTTCCGCACATGAGATTGGCACGAAGCTATTGAAGGTCAAAGTTCGTGACATCATTATGATATAAAATTACTGAGCCGCAAGAACGCCAGTGAAATCCAATTACCATCGTTCTCATATTATCGTTTTGCTTGCAACCTCTCACAACGAGAAGCGGGGGGCAACCTGAAAGAGACATGCGCACTTTTGAAAAAGTCGAATCAGGGAGGCGGGGGACCTAAAAGAGAGATGCGCACGTTTGAACAATTAGAATCTGCTGCCGGAGGAGCAAATCAAGTGATCGGTGGAAAAAATGTGGCTATAGTATATAACAATATTTAAGCAGCTGTACAAAAAAACAAATGCCATTTTGAATTATTTTATGAGGTTTTGCTACAGCCTTGCTAATAAAATGATAATGATTTATTTCATTAGGGTCAGGATTACAGATGTCGATTGAAAGATTGATCAGAGTATAACGCAGCGTACATAACTCAAAACGCAACTTATGTTGCTAACAAAAACTACTCATAACATTGAAACAGTAAACGGCAGCTACAGCTGCATACTAGTACTTGGAGTGTGCATCCGGACTATCTATTCTTCCATCCTAGGTGAACTGTATTTATACAAAACTATTAAGTGGGTTAAGGTCTTTTCAGGCTGGAAGGGTCATGGCGGTGAGTATGGAGGTGGTGTCTCTTCGATGCAGAACAAGTCATGGCGGTGAGGCTGTGAGGCCGTGTTCGGTGATTAATAGGTTAGGCAGCGTAATTATTTCCAACACTTCCAGGACTGATAACTTAACCTTGAATCAACATAACTTAAACATGCCTCCTCGTCTTAAGTCTTAACCTTGACTCAACATAACTTAAACATGGCTCCTGGTCTTAAGTTTTAGCTAGATTTACAACGATTCAAAACTTTGACATAGACTTTTTTGCTCGATTTCTTTTTCCATTTCTTCGAGATCCTATTCAACTTTGTATTTTTGGTGTAGGTTCCAAATTTCAGTTTTTTCATTTGTTGTTGCAGTTGTACCATCGTTATATCTTTATTTATCATAAAAACGTAAAAAGTCATTTGAGGCTGTCTATGGATGTCTTCTACGTCTTCAAAAATGTGTTTGTATGTGGACTACTGCCACATGTCATCTTCTATAGTTTTCTCTACATCATCAATCTTGTGATTACCAATTTGCTGAGACATAAGTTAATAATAGAATTTTATCACTTCAGGGCTCCAATACATGGAAATTTCATTTTCATTTTCAATACCATCTACACCGTCTTCAATACTCATCCCTTCAACTTCTATGTAGACATCATCAATACATGGTTTTTCAAGCCCTGCTTCAAGAAACTTTAATTCTTCTTCATGTTTTGTTGCTTCATCTCGGTTGCTTTTAGCATCTGCATACACAAAATCATTTTTAAGTTTATATGAAAAAACATTTTGAGAACCATATTGGTTCTGCTCATTCTGCTCTTGACTCGGAGCTTTCTCCTCTTCTTCCTTCTTTAACTTTGTGGATGCTTCGCAATCTTGAGTCTCCACCTTTGCTTCTACAAATAGGTTTTCTTCCACTTGGTTTTCAGAGATAAGTGGGTTTCTCTCACCAAATAATAGTCTATCAATAAGATGTTTATCTTGCATCATCTTCAACCACTCTTCACGAGTTAATTGTTCTTCATCAAATTTAATATTAGCAATTTCAGTCGTTGGATCCACTAAACCAGATGCTTCTCCATTGGCAACATTATCTATGCCAAATTTAGCCTCTGCTGATAACACACCATCAACATTGTGATCCACTTTCAAGTGAGATTCACAAAATCTTTCTACAAATCCATCTTCATTTGCATCTTCAAGCACTCCTACAATAGGCTGAACAAGACTACTGTCTTCCACTTGTTTACTCCCTCGTGCACCAAATTGTGCTTCGAGGATCTTCCATGTTTCATTGGAAGTTGTAGCTTCAGTAAACATAGGTGGTGGTAGAGCTACACCAATCACCTTCGATTTCTTCTTTGTCTTCAGCTAGACTTCCTGGCTCCTCGGTTCCACCTTGAATTTCTCTACACATGACAACGATCTTTTCCTTTTCTTTTCGATTCATTTTCTTGTCTGGCTCAGTCATGCTTTGTGACCCATGAGTGTTGTCTTTTCTCTATGTTATAGCTGCTTTCATGATTGAATAAGGATATCTTCCATATCACCTCAAGGAAAAAAAATATTTTTAATATCCCAGAAAAAAAATATGATTTTTAATATGCTTGCAATCTTCATCCAAAATCCAAAACACAGAAAATGAACTTTTGAAAACCAAGTTATTTCCAATAAAACCCTTTATTTTATTTTTTATATATATTCTTTTAATATAATAAAAACCAACTCAACCTCCCGGAAAAAAAACTTATATTTGAATCCTTTTATTATGAACTCTAAAACCATGAAACATACTTCCTATCTTATGTTACCAATGAGACTTTAATAAGCAATCTTGCCCACGTGACTTTAATATTATTAACCCTTTAACAAAATTCCTTTCCAAATATATGCATGAATAAATACCTTTGAGACTTTTAGCATGCCTTTTTGTAATTTATGGCGGACTCACGTTTCCCTGCTTTTTGACTTCTGACTTCTTTCTGGGAACTTTCACGGGACTTTTGACACTGAATTTACGCCTCCCCTTAATTTACACCAAACATACGTTGTTTATTTTAACGAAATAAAAACTTCCATTGATACGCTGACTCTTCAACGGTAACAGCGACGTAGACATTCAACCACACAAAAACTGCAGCTGCCCTTTTCGGCTCAATCCACGACACCTCAATATGGCGAGCGGCTCTGCAATCCGGTGTGGAATTTACATATTCAGCGACGGTTCCATTTACGCTTTTCCTTCTTCTTCCAACGGTGCTAGTTGTAGAGTGAGGGACAATAATATCTTGAAGAATATGAGGTCGACGGAGAATATAAATATTCGATGGATTCTATTAAGAAATCGATACAAATCGTAGGCGCCTCCAGATTTGGAGCAGTCCTCCCCACACAAAGCAGTTATACGTGACCCTCACACAGGGCCATGCTACACAGAATTTACTTTTGAAATGCTGCAGAGCATAGTCAGTTATGCCATGATTTGCAAAAATCACACAACACGTTCTCCAAAAATTAGAGCATCAGCTTCATGCAAATTGCACTCATAACCAAACCTCCTTTCACCAAACCGGCTACTACAAACTTCACTAGTTTTTCAAACGAGTGATGGGGACAGTATGAGCTTCTATAGTTTCTTTTCATAACATGGCAGCTTCAGCTCTAATCAATCGATGGACTGTTATATACTCCACGTACAGAAATTACCAATTGCTGGTACCTCAGCCGCTTCACACCACAATACTTTATGGCGTTCTCACACAATCACTGCAACTCAGACCCACTGGAAACTGACCTCAGTGGTCACTGTATCAGGCGTTGACTCGCACACACATGTAGCTCATTCCTTAGTTGCTACTTCACGCTAGCGTTCACTCCAACCACACCAAGACTTCACGACAACTCTACTGCGACTAAGTAGGGGCGGCTTTATCTTCAGAAAATCTTCCCTTCACCATAAGAACGGGGCTGCGAACTTAATGTGGCTGGTCGTTGTTCACATAGCAACGACCATCCCTCTCTGCAAATGATTCCTTCAACAATTCCTTGCTCATCTGCCTCTGATATCAATTGAAGGATTGGCCAGAGCACACAACGCTCTAATACCAATTGAAGGATTGGGCAGAGCACACAACGCTCTGATACGAATTGAAAGGACTGGACACCAGGCAGTGGTAACTTCAATTACTTCTGCCTTTGATACTAATTGAAAGATTGATCAGTGTATAACACAGCGTACATAACTCAAAGACGCAATTTCGGTTGCTAACAAAAGTTACTGTTAACTTTGAAACAGTAAACCGGCAGGTACAGCTGCATACTAGTACTTGGACTGTGCGTCCGGACTATCTATTATTCTAAAAGTTAACAGTAAACCGGCAGGTACAGCTGCATAGTAGTACTTGGACTGTGCGTCCGGACTATCTATTATACTATCATAGCTCACTTGTATTTATACAAAACTATTAAGTCTGCTAAGGCCTCTTCAGGTTATAAGGGTCATTGCGGTGAGCATGGAGGTGGTGCCTCTTCCATGCAGAAGAAGTGATGGCGGTTCCGCGGTGTTCGGTAATTAATATGTCACGCGGCGTAATTATTTCCAACAGAGGTGCCTTGGGACTAACGAGCTGACTCTTTCAGAATCAAAAGCAATTCGATTGGATACCAAAAAAAATTTGATTGCTTACGTTAAGAATCAAAAGCAATTCGATTGGATACCAAAAAAATTGATTTCTTACGATCCAATATGGAAAAGCTCGGGAGTAGACATCTTACACATATTTAAATAGATAAACAATGTTATATAAGCAATTATAATATCGAAAATCTCAAAAAAAAAAATGTTTGTATATATGTAAATAAATGGTATAATTTTACATTAAAATAGTAAGTTGTGAAATTTTCTAATACACAATATACACTGAACCTTCATTCAAATTTTACATTAGAATGAACGATATAGATTCCACATTAATGATGGAGTTTTAACAGGTACCTATATGCAATTTAATGGACGCGAAAGGGTTTACGAAGAGTAGATGGACTACATGAAATCGATAATTCTGAATGGAAAATTGTTGTGAAACAGAGAAACTCCACAGAAATCCACTTAAATATTACTAATAAACTAAATATGCCTTGCCCATAAAGTACTAATCCACAAACCAAATCGAGATTAAACAACGTCTTTCATGGAATTATACTCTTTAACACTAACGTTTTAGAAAAAACAATTCATTATTAAAAAGTAATAGTTTATTAATAAAAATATTATATATATAAATATATATAAATATATATATATATATATATATATATAATATTAAAATGTTTAAAAACTAAATATATTATAGTATCTACACCAATATATTTTATTATTTAACAAATTATAATGAATATTACTGGGAATGTTGTTATTTAAGAATGTGTATTAATGTTGAAAGACAATGAAGTGAGATTGCATATAAATTTATTTTCTAATTGTTATTGATATTGAAAAACATATATATTATATTCATGAAGATATATGAAATATATTTAATATAATGGAATAAACCAATTAAATATATATAAAATTTAGTTTGACAATTAATAATCAATTACAATTTTATTTATGAAACACTTAAAATATGCATATTCATATAAAAATATTTCATAAGTTTAGTATTGATATCACTAAAACATATATGAAACAAATTTAATATAATTGCAATTTTATTAAAATATGCATATTCATATGAAGAAATTTCATAACTAGTATATAAAAACAAAATATTATTTAAATTTATGTTTTTCAATTTGAAGTCTTAATGTTAACTTTTTAAAGTATTAAAAGAAAGTGTTCATCAAAGAAATAGATCAAAATTGCTATAGAAAATTAATATATAGAAATGAATTACAAATGTAAATTCCATAATATTACAGTAATGAATAAAGATGAGTAAGATTGAAATTTTTGGCTTTTTAAAAAATAAGTATCTAAATTTACAATGCAGATGTTATGATCTTGCAAATAATATGTTATATTAAGTTAAAATTATAAATGTCTAAAACTTAAGAGTTGGATATAAGAAATTAAATCCATAATAAATATGCCATAAAGATGTATCAAAATAAAAAAGAAAATTAAGCTACATAAAATCATTAATGCATATAGAAATCTTTTCAAATAATATATTTAATCATAGGTGTCGGTGATTCTTAAGTCAAAAGAAGTGAATCCTTCTTGTTGCATCCATCTAAATAATAACTAATAACGCATGTATTTCACATTTATAAGTATAAAATAAATATTAGTTTTACTTAACAAACACATAAATTTATAACACAATATAACAAAAATCAATAAATATGTGTTTATAAAATCTTTAAAAAATATGTAATTTGATAACTCCTACATATAAGAAAGTTTGTTTGTTTGTTTGTTTGTTTGTTTTTTTCTTTTCTTTTTTTACGTTGTGCTAAAAATCATGAACTCATTGGTACTTTCCCTCTTATATGTGAGGAATTATTAACATACACATAAAAATCAACTATATTAATTGCTAATTTTGTTCAATGTACATTTTTTTATCAAATTTTGTTTAGAAAATCCTTGATCACATAAAACAATACTTGTAATCTAATTATATATTTTATTTTTTTTAAAAACAATCCTTGACATGTAAATGGTGCTTTATGATGGTATGCTTTATCGTTCTAATTTTAACATATTTTGATACAATATGCATTTTCATGGAGAGTATTTCTCCAATTAGATGAAGCATATTAATAAATTCACCTAAGTCTTCTTTGCAATGTGTTATATATATGCACGTGTTTAAGATTCCATATCTAATTTGCATCGTTTAGCCTGCTGCAAGTCCATTCTATGCATTTGTAGAATCTCATAACTTGATTTAATATTTAAGGATCAATATGTTCACTACTCTAAGTGGCTTTCTTACAAACCTTGATTTTCCTAATGTAGGGTCTTTATGAGTGGGAAATTTTAATTGGGAGAATGAGGATTTCTAGTTTTTATAACAATGGGGAAGCCAATTGTTAGATTTTGGGTGGCTTGAAAGGTATTTCCGAGAAGCATACTGAAAAAAAATGGTTGGTTAGGAAATTTACCCAAAGAGGGGTTTTGGACGCAAGGATATGGGTTGAGGTCCTTAAAGAAAATATTTATTTACTCTAAAGGGTTGAAAAGTGAAACCCCTAAGGCCTGAGGTATCTGAAGTGACTTAAGAGAAAAGAGAAATAGAGAAGAGTCTAGGAAGAGGTTCAATGTATGCAAGAGAGATGTGACTTCTCTTGCACTAATGGTGCCTTAGGAAGGTTGAGCTCTACTCATGGAGGTTGAGATGTACTCTTGGAAGAAGACCTCAACAAGGTTATGATCTATGCTATGAGGCCAAGTCAAAGGTTAGAGGATCAGAAAGGTAGCCGAGATCCTAGAGGGATGAAGAGAAACATACAATTTGATTTAGGGCCTAATCTAGGTAAATGAAGAAGATTCATCGATGTTGTTACAACCTTTGAAGGAGTCTTAATGCCTCAACTAGTGTGAATAGAAATGATGAGGAAGGATTGAAGGAAAACTAGAGGGTTTCATTGAGTGTGAGCATAATTTAAATATAAAACCATTCTTGTGTGAGAACATGCCAATAAAAAGAGGCCATGGATCTAAAGAAGGAAAAATTCTATCTTCTGAAGGACGTTGAGTAGCCTCCAATTCTAGTTTGTTAATGGTATTGGTATGTGCTAGAAGGAGTAGTGGATTAGTTGTTTGTTGTTGGAATCTTGTTGAATGCATGAAGGCATGTTGTCGAATCTTGTTGAATATTTTTGAAGGCATGTTGCAAACAAAATATTTCATAAGAAAATGTGTATGTTAAACAACATAGGTTGCTGAAGAAACCAGAATAGTCGAACTACGATAACAACATATGTGTGAAAACATGTTGGTTCATTTATATTATTATTAAGTAAAAGTTCCATCTATATATATATATACCATTGATAACCACTAGCCCTAATAGTGGAACATTGTAGTCAACACTGCCTACTCCTCCAAAGAAATGTACTCGCTCTATGCTATGGAGAAGCCAAGGCTTATCACAATAATCATAAGCCTTCTCTAAGCCTAAGCCTAGCCGAAAGATTGGCTCAGAAAATCTTGTTCTATGAGTTATGAGGTTCTATTTATAAGAAAGGTCGCAGTGACCCTTGAAATTTCCCTTTGACTCTTTACTACCATCATGACTCTTCAAATCCTTTACAAATAACTCTTTACCTTACATAGTGACTGCTCACATTCCACTAATGACACTTGGAATTTCTCTTACAATATATTCAAAAATTATATACAATTTCCACATACAGCCATGTGGGATAAAATTGGCTAGATTCAGCCTAACAAGACAAACACTATGACTAAGAAGCTTGGGGAAAGACCCACTCAGCAACATCCTCTTAATGATATTCAATGATGAATTGATACCAAGCTTGGTACTACACTAAGTTTTCTCCAACCTGTTTGGTGATGTCTTTCTGGAAGAAGACTCTTGCCTCCATGGCTTCTAGGTATAAGGTTCTAGAACCTTTTTCCAACTCATATTGAAGCATGCACAACATTTTTTTGAGTACGACTGGGCCAAAAATGTTATTTTGCAAGTTTTATGTGCTCAACTGCAAGTCATCTTTGATGGCCTCTCACATTAACTGCTCCATGTACCTGTTGACCTCTAGCTGTACTTGGTTCTTTTCAATGGCTTGGCTGAGGGAATCGATTGAATGGATCATGTGTGTCCTCACTATGACATCCATAATTGAACAACCTTTCATAGGAAGCCTGTATTTTACTAATGAATGGAGGGACCTACTCTTAGTTCAAGATGAACATCTATATCCATGCTTTTTCTAGTTCAGCCTGCAGCTTTATTATCTTATGCAAGTAAAGTAGGGTTCCCTTGTATCTCATTATCCATTATTGTATGTCTGCAATAGAAGCACATATTTATGTGAGAGTTTGGACAATCCTTATGGCTCGCTATTGAAAACCATATAGATGGACAACTGCCTTATGCATGGTGACAAACACATCATAAAGTTTCTGCATGGTGGTCTCAAGAGTTGATGCTTTAGCAAGTATCACTTTCCTCATCTTTGTCATTGTTAGTGTCAGTGTCTTCACACTCCCATCAGTGATCAGAATCTACTCTTTTGCATTCCATAGTAGGAGTCTCATTCTGATGAGGTTGCATTCCATTAGGTCATGGATACATTGATGGTAGGGTTTACTTCAGTTTTTCCCTCATGATATGTACTTTTTGATCTTCTTTCATACTTTTAAATCATGTTTCATGTTCATTTTGCAGTTCATTTCATCAAATCCTAGGGTTTGGTCTCATTAGGTCTTAGGGTTTCCTCCATGGTCAAATTCAATGATTATATGTTAAAAATGGTCAGCAAGCACATGAAGAGGCCAATAATGATGTTAAAGTCATATTTGTTATTTCAGAGTATTATGGTCTTTTATCTTTCTTCATGATGTAATTTTATTGTTTCTATATGTAATATCTGTTCCCAAGCTCCTCCTAAAGCTTGTGATGTTTCCAAGTACCTACCACTACAAAAATCAAGTGATTTTGAGCATCATTTCACTTGCCAAGCAAAAGAAAACAAGCATGGAAAAATAGAGCATTGTAAAAGACAAATAAACATTATAAAAGTGGCTTTTCACAAACAAAAAATCAAAAGGTGAAACTATATAAAGTCATCCTCCTATTTTTCATCCCATTGTGTCATTATTGAAGATTAAAGAACCATGAAGAGAGCAAAGGTCAATTTTCAAGTGTTATTGAGCAAACAGAGCAAAGCGTTGTGTTTTTGGAGTTTTGGAGCAGTGCTACGCTTCTAAAAGGTGGCGTTGTGCTTTCAACTAGGCATTGTGCTTCTAGCAAGTTTTCATAGTGTAAAACTACCAGGGCACTATGCTTTCAGGCTGGCGCTATGCTCCTGTAGGTGGTGCTGTGTTTTGCCCATCAGAGCCCCAAATCACCTCAAAACGCCAATTTCACCTCAAACTACCAAGTTTTCCTCTTTTACAAGTAAGTACATCAAAATCTCTTATGGTTTACGGTTTTTACATCAAGTTTTTGTGATTTTTCACCCCCAAAATCAAAGCTCTAGTTTTCCTACAAATTGTCTCATGAATTGAAATCCTCACTCTACTATTGTTTTCTTACGTTATCCATTTTTTATTTTTCCCTAAACTCCACTCATACATTCTCCCTAAACCTTATTCACACACACATTTTCCCAAACCCCCTCATCCATAAACTCTTCCCATTCCATTCCTCCACATCAATTATCCACAACTATTCACATATAACCATATTGTTCAAAACCAATGGAAAACAATGGAAAGAGACAGTGATTATGAGTATGAGGAAGAGACACTTAGTGACAGCTCCATGGAGAGACATAGATAAAAGAGGAAGCCCCATAAAGGAGGAAGAATCATCAGAGAGGACCCCACTAGCTTGAGGGAATTACAGGCCTGCCCACTTGCAATTTCTTGTTTTAGGCACAGGCCTGCCCACTTGCAGTTTCTTGTTTTAGGCATCAAGCATGTTTTGAATTTAGTGAAATGGTGGAGATAGTTCAGTTTCACCATGAGTTGGCCAGACTTTTTGTGACTCATTTACATAACAATGACGTGACGCTTTCCACAGTAACCTTCACAATCTCATCAGCTGTCATTTCAGAGGCCACTAGAAACCAGGTGAAGAGGCTTTTCCCCTTTAAATTTTTGGAGAACAGGTATGTCCCTTTGATGAGGATTATCATCAAGTGTTTCACTTGTGAAGGTAGGCTCTCCTGGTTGTATACCTATCATATTAGACTCCTCATGCATTTCACAAGAGTAAAGATGCTAAATCTCCCTTACTTCATGTTTAGAAACATTGCAAAAATGGCACATATTGTACAGAGGAAATCATACCCCCAATAGTTGAACAACATCTATCATTACTTTTTGATCAAAATCATTGTTCTTCACTAGCTCAGTCTTCGGAACATTCCTTGGGAAACTTTCATTGCTCATGAGATGTTCAAAGGCCCACAAATCTTCTCACAAGTGCATCATGAAGATGGTGGACCTTCTAGCCATGGAGAAATAAGGGAAGAGGCCAAGGAAACCAAAACTATTGAGGTGCCAGTGTATTTAATGTATTAGAGAGGCACAAGGATACTTTTTGCAGTTTCTAGGCAAGTGTTTGCTCTGCAAGGCGTGGAAGGGGCCTTGCCTTCATCATCAGTCTAGGGGCAAATGTTTGCTCCACAAGGTGTGGAAGGGGCTTTGCCTTCGTCATTGACAAAACAGTTACAGGTTGGGTGGTTGAGCAAGACAAGGAAAAAGTGCAGGAGGAATATCTTGGTGATGAGGAGGAAAGAGATTTTGATGTCATTGAGCATAAGCAGCCACAACAACACTTTACTCATCATGGAGTTGACGTCACTGACTTGGAAGCTCAAGATGAAGAAACTGTCAAGGACATCATCATTCAAGAGAGGGAAGCTCAAATAAAAGCTTTGGCAAACAATTTGGAGAGATCCAAGTTCATCATCAAATATTTAGAACAGGAAAACAAACAATTGAGTGACAAGAAAGTTCCTCATGGAGCTGCAAATGATCAAAGCAAACAGGGAAATGGCCAAAGAGGCTCATGTCCCATTGACTCCTATTGAGCAGGAGATTGAGAATGATAGGGAAACATGGCTTGAGAGGGTCAACATACATCTTGAAGGGCTGATTGAGAATGCCAATAGGGATAAGAAGATGCTCCACCACATGGCCTACCATTACATGACCCGCAACAAAATCTGTAACATGAGGATTAGAAAATTGAAGGTAAGGCTAAGGAGAGCTCTGGAAGGCAAAAGAAGCAAGATAAATTGAGAATGTTGGTTGAAGCCTCCCTAGTCCATCAAAGCAATTGATGGTGGTGTCCCATGCCTAATCTGGGAAATTTTTGAAGAGTTTTTGGATTTTTGCAATTTTCAAATTTTTAACACAGGAAATTTGCTCAGAGACACAATGCCATCGGCGCTACACTTTTTCCTGGGGCATAATATGGAGAAAAGGTTGCCATTTTTGGATTCATCATGATGAGGACATACACCCTGGAAAGTTTCAGAAGTTTTGGAGCAGATCTGGTCCACCAAAAGGTCCAAAAACTACTAGAAAATGACCTCTCTACCTCTTTTTGGACACACAGAAGTAGTCTTGGCAGATTCAAGTTTGGAGGGGGAAAATCACCTCAAACTTAAACATTTAGAAGTGTTCTAGAAACTAAACTTGAAGGCCTTTGCAATGAGCTATCATGGGCTCAATTTGCCTAAGGGGAAGTCCTCCAAAAGCAGGTGGAAAGTGGCATTGCGCTTTTGACAAATGGTGATGCGCTTATGACCAGTTTGCCCAGAAAATCAAAATTTCGCCTATTTTGACTATAAATTTGTTTTCTCTCTCCTCATGGATGATTTCACTGATGTAATTGATGACATGGCATGTAAATGTAATGGTAAAATAGTGTTATAGGGTAGATTCATTAGTTAGAGGTGGTTTTGAGGTAAATCAATTAGTTTCCCCTTTTTTAGAGGCAAGTTGTTTGACTGCCTATATTCCAGTTCTCTGTTTGGAAATGGTTGAAGCAACCACTCTTCTCATGGATTCAACCCCAGAAGGTTAGGATGAGTAGGTTAGATGTCTATATTATGTGTTTTCTTGGTCATTTGGTGAGGTTGGATACTGTTGGATGCTCTAAACTATATTGTACATCATTGTAAGCAGTTTGGCAAGGAAATTAATAGGAGTTGCAACTATTTTTATGGGATAATTGTGGTATGTGTTTTTGCATAGTTTATTCTTTGTTATCAGTTTCTTTACATGTTTTATGTATGCCATAATCTACTTCATTGCTTATGACTGAATGATATCAAGATAGATAGGTAGAATTCATTGTTTACAGTGCTCTTCCTTGGGAAACCTTTTAGTATTTTATGTTTTCTACTGTTTGAGAAGGATACAAGATTGCTCCATGCCCTAATCAACTCCTCACCAGTCTTAGACATATCATCTCACTTAATTTACAGTGCTAAAGACTATACCTACCTTTCCCCATAGAACACCCTGCATTCTGACCTAATTTCCTAGACCCAAATTGCTTAGTTCCTTCTGATCCAACAAAAAACCAATAAAATCAATCAAGACCCTAGAGCTAATTTACCTAGTATAAAATATTGTTCATGATCCAGTGATTTTGACTGAGATTCATAAGAAGAGAGTCCTCTCTTGACCGGGTAGGGCTAGTTATTAGGTTAAGCTTGGTTTGTGGCTAACCTAGAATTGCCTTCCTTCAGCCTGAGGTCAATCTGGGCTCTAACATAGTGGCGACCATACAGGGGAATGTAGTTTTATGTTCCTCAGCAAAATGTATCAAGTTTAGATATAATTTTTGATGGTGGACAATGATCAAACACTAGAAGGCCGAAATCATTCACCCAGCAACTCTAAATCAGTTTTGAGATTAGATCCAAGGACTCCACTGGAGGATGAACCTGACCAGCAAAAACATGAAATGACAATATGGAAAGATCAGGTATTCAAGTTGGAATTTCATTGAAGACATTATGTTCTTTGTTATAAATTATTTATTCTCTTTTCCCGAGAATGTCAAGAAGGCTTTACAAAGTATATTGTTTTCGAGAAACGATCCTATACCTGCATTTGACTCTTTCCCTTTGAAGATTGTGAATACAAAATGTTTGCATGCCTTTGATCTTGATCAAGACCCTCCTTCTGAATCTTATGATGACCGTCTTTAAAATGATGAGCCTTAACAGACGAAGACTGATTCTACAACTTTTGTATATACCCCTATACCTTGTAAAATTCCAAATAGATACAAGCATCTAATTTTACCTCTTATCCCATGCTTTCCCTAAAAGTCATTACCTATATCTACGAAGATTTGATGGTGACTATGACAACATCACTGCTGAGAGACATGTATTGAATTTTGAGTCTTTTCTTGACCTTTTTGAAGTTGATGAAGAAGATGTTAGTATTAGGATTTTTTCTCTTTCTTTGCAAGGAAAAGTCAAGAGTTGGTTCAAAACCTTGCCTGATGTAAGTATCTCAGATTTCCAGCAGTTCGTCAAAGTTTTCCTCAACAAGTGGGTGGTCAAACGTAACCCTTTCTTGATTTTAGAAGACTATAACCAACTAAAAAGACAGCCAGGAGAGACAGTGCATAGTTTTCTACCATGTTTAACCAAGTCTATTTTTCGATGCCTACTAATCTAAGGCCTCCTCTTAGATCCGCTCTCTTACACTACCCGGAAGCCTTTGATCTGGAAATGGAGTTTCAGCTGAGGGAAAGGAACCTTGCAACACTTGAAGAGATGCAAAAGAGTGCAGTAGATGTAGAGGCTAATTTGTTGAAGAGAAGGGCAAAGTTGAAGGAAGAAAGGATGAAGAACATAGATCCAGAGGAATCGACATCTTTAGAGGTAAAGCTTGATATTTTGGTATGTGTAGTGGAAGAGATGATGCAAAAGATCACCACAAGGAATAAGTATGATGTTCAAGACCATGGCTTGTTGATTGAAGAAGAACAAGTGGATGATCCAAAACATTTTCTTTCTTATCCTAGTTGTCATAGATCTGATAATGATTGTTTTATAGATCATCTTGGAGAAGAGAGATCTATTGATATCACATGTATTCTTGATGATGTGTTTTATACTGATGATTTCCCTAAGTTTGATCAATATGATGATGATTATGTTCTCCAAACATAAGCTAGTCTTGCAAATAAATCAACAACTGGTTTGTGGAAGGAGGAAGTTCACTTTTAGCAGCTCAAATACAGTGATCAACCGTTACATATCATCTATGGAAATGAGGAGGAAAGTGCAACAAATGTTGAAGTAAGTGAAGGATCTTTTACTTTTTGTTTTACTTTGTTTCAATTCATTAGAGACAACTTTCATGCAATCAGAAATCAACCATCGATAAGTTTTGATTTAGACCATATTGAGGGCAATGAAATCCTTGTTCAAGACCTCTCATATCCAGATTTGTAGCCTCTAAATGCCATTGAATGTCAGGTTGTAGATGAAGACTTGGAAGCTGGAACATATGATCAAATGATGCAATATGATTCTGTACCATTCTGTTTTGAATCATTTCAGTTTTTGAACGGAATTTCGCATAGTATATCTTCAAATGAGAAGCTTGTAGAAAATCATGCAATCTCATTGGAACCAATAGAAAATGGGTTGCAACAGTCTTTTAAAGTTTTTTATGATCCAATAGCTGATGTGTTGCATGATGTCTGTAGTCAAAGTCCTTCTCCATTAGCTAACTTTGAGGTTGAAAAAAGTATTGATACAAACTTGATCTGGCAGCCGGTTTCTTTGTCATTTTTAGTAGGAGTCTCGTCACAAAGCTTAGATGAAAGTTTGCATTCATGGTACGAGGAGAAGAAAAGTAATCCATTGAATGAGCTAAGTCCCAGTGCACATAAATTTCAAGATCCTTATGCAGTGTTTTTGGAGTCGGATAGAGAATCTATATTATTCAACGGATCTGTTTACAGGTTTTCATGGGAGTTGCATTTTAGTGGTTCTCCCTTCTTGCTCATAAACAAGCACTTGAGGAGAGTTCAAACAACAACCAGAATGCTTACCTGGTTACATTGGTTGGTTCATTTCACTTGATCAGGTGATGAATGAAACAATTAAAGTAGGTTTTATTGAATCATCTCCATTTTGAGCATCTTTTCCAGTTTATCATTTGTGTTTTAGTATCAAGTCAGTTTTTAGTTGAGTAAAGGTCAGTTTGTGTCTTTGAGTCATCAACATTCAATCATGCATTTTAGTTTGCGTTTTTGACTCTATGCCCAATGGATAATGCTATTAGGTCTACAGTGTTCTTGGCATCTCCAAGCAGCTACCATCCCCAATGGAGCCAATGTTAGTGTCAATGTCTTCATACTACCATCAGTGATTAAAATTTTCTCTTTTACATTTCATAGTAGGAATCTCATTCTGATGAGCTTGCATTCCACTAGGTCATGGATACACTGATGGTAGGGTTTACTTCAGCTTTTCCCTCATGATATGTACTTACTGATATTCTTTCATACTTTTCAGTCATGATTCATGTTCATTTTACAGTTCATTTCATTAAATCTTAGGGTTTGGTATCATTAGGTCTTAGGGTTTCCTCCATGGTCAAATTCAGTGATTATATGTTAATAATGGTTAGAAATCACATGAGGAGGCCAATAATGATGGGTAAAGTCATAATTAGTTATTTTGAAAGCTAAATGTAGTTCTCACCTCAAAACTTGTTTTGACGTGAAAACAGAGTATTATGTCTTTTATCTTTCTTCATGATGTAATTTTATTGTTTCTATATGTAATATATATTCCCAAGCTCCTCCTAAAGCTTGTGATGTTTCCAAGTACCTGCCATTGCAAAAATCAAGTGATTTTGAGCATTAATTCACTTACCAAGCAAAAGAAAACAAGCATGAAAAAATAGAGCATTGTAAAAGACAAATAGACATTATAAAAGTGGGTTTTCACAAACAAAAAATCAAGAGGTGAAACTATATAAACCCATCCTCCTATTTCTCATCCCATTGTGTCATTATTGAAGATTAAAGAGCCAAGAAGAGAGCTAAGGTCAATTTTCAAGTGTTATTGAGCAAATAGAGCAAAGCACTGTGTTTTTGGAGTTTTGGAGTGGCGTTGCACTTCTTAGAGGTGGCGCAGTGCTTTCAGCCAGGCGCTGAGCTTCTATCAAGTTTTGGCAGTGTAAAAATACAAGGGTGTTGCACTTTCAGGCCGACGCTATGCTTGTGTAGGTGGTGCTGCACTTTGCCCAAGAGAGCCCAAAATCACCTCAAAATGCCAATTTCACCTCAAAATTCCAATTTCACATCAAATTTCCAAGTTTTCCTCTTTTACAAGTAAGTACATAAAAATCTCTTGTGGTTTAGGGTTTTTACATCAAAACCCTAGTTTTCCTACAAATTGTCTCATGAATTGAAATCCTCACTCTACTATTATTTTCTTACTCTATCCATTTTCTATTTTTCCCTAAACTCCACTCATACATTCTCCCTAAACCTTATTCACACACACATTTTTCCAAACCCCCTCATCCATACACTCTGCCCATTCCATTCCTCCACATCAATTATCCAAAACTATTCATATATAACCATATTTTTCAAAGCCAAAGGAAAATAATGGAGAGAGACAATGATTATGAGTATGAGGAAGAGACACTTAGTGACAGCTCCATGGAGAGACATAGACAACAAAGGAAGCCCCATAAAGGAGGAAGAATCATCAGAGAGGAGCCCGCTAGCTTGAGGGAATTACAGGCCTGCCCACTTGTAGTTTCTTGTTTTAGGCATCAAGCACATTTTGAATTTTGTGAAATGGTGGAGAGATTTCAGTTTCACCATGAGTTGGCCAAACTTTTTGTGACTTGTTTGCATAATAATGAGTTGACACTTGCCAGAGTAACCTTCACAATATCATCAGTTGTCATTTCAGAGGCCACCAGAATCCCTAATGCTGGTGAAAAATGGTACAAGGGTCATGATCTTGATGAGGATTACTATGAAACTGATCAGGATTACTATGAACCTTACATCAAGCCTCAATACAGAAACCAGGTGAAGAGGCTTTTCCCCTTTAAATTTTTGGAGAACAGGTATGTTCCTTTGATGAGGATTATCATCAAGTATTTCACTTGTGAAGGTAGGTTCTCCTAGCTGTATGCCTATCATATTAGACTAGTCATGCATTTCACTAGAGTAAAGATGTTGAATCTCCCTTACTTCATGTTTAGAAACATTGAGAAAATGGCACATATTGTACAAATGAAATCATACCCCCAGCAGTTGAACAACATCTATCATTACTCTTTGATCAAAATCATTGTTCTTCACCAGCTCAGTCTTCTTAACATTCATTGGGAGACTTTCATTGCTCATGAGATGTTCAAAGGCCCACAAATATTCTCGCAAGTGCATATCAAGAAGATGGACCTTCTAGCCATGGAGAAATAAGGGAAGAGGCCAAGGAAACCTAAACTACTAAGGTGCCAGTGTATTTAACATATCAGAGAGGCACAAGGAGACTTTTTGCAATTGCTAGGCAAGTGTTTGCTCTGCAAGGTGTGGAAGGGGCCTTGCCTTCATCATCAGTTGACAAGGAAATGTTTGACAAGGTGTGGAAGGGGCTTTGCCTTCATCATCAACAAAATAGGTACAGGTTGAATAGTTGAGCAGAGACAAGGAAAAAGTGTAGGAGGAAGATCTTGGTGATGAGGAGGAAAGATATTTTTATCTCACTGAGCATGAGGAGACAGAACAACACTTTACTCATCATGGAGTTGACATCATTGACTTGGAAGCTTAGGATCAAGAAGCTGTCAAGGACATCATCATTCAAGAGAGGGAAGCTCAAATAAAAGATTTGGCGGACAATTTGAAGAGAGCCAAGTTCATCATTAAATATCTAGAACAGCGAAACAAACAATTAAGTGACAAGCAAGTCCTCATGGAGCTGCAAATGATCAAAGCATACAGGCAAATGGCCAAAGAAGCTCATGTCCAATTGACTCCTATTCAGCAGGAGATTGAGAATGATAGGGAAACATGGCTTAAGAGGGTCAACGTACATCTTGAATGGTTGATTCAGAAGGCCAATAGGGATAAGAGGATGCTCTACCACATCGCCTACCATTGCATGACCCACAAAAAAATCTATAACATGAGAATTAGAAAATTGAAGGCAAGGCTAAGGAGAGCTTTGGAAGGCAAAAGAAGCAAGATAAATTGAGAATGTTGGTTGAAGCTTCCCTAGTCTATCAAAGCAGTTGATGGTGGTGTTCCATGCCAAATTTGGGAAAATTTTGAAGAGTTCTTGCATTTTTGCAATTTTGAAATTTTTAACATAGGAAATTTACCGAGAAGTGCAGCACCACCGATGCTTTTTTTTCCCTGGGGCATCAGATGGAGAGAAGGTTGCAATTTTCGGATTCATCATGATGAGGAAATACACCCTGGAAAGTTTTAGAATTTTTGGAGCAGATCTGGTCCACCAAAAGGTCCAAAAACTACTAAAAAATGACCTCTCTGCCTCTTTTTGGACACACAGAAGTAGTCTTGGGAGATTCAAGTTTGGAGGGGCAAATGACCTCCAAATTAAAAAATTCTAAGTGTTCCGGAAACCAAACTTGAAGACCTTTCCAATGAGCTATCATGGGCTCAATTGGGCTTAGGGGAAGGCCTCTAAAAGCAGGTGGGAAGTGCAGCTACGCTTTTGACCAGTGGCACTGTGCATTTGATCAGTTTGCCCAGAAAATCAAAATTTTGCCTGTTTTGATTCTAAATTTGTTTTCTCTCTCCTCATGGGTGATTTCACTGATGTAATTGATGACATGGCATGTATATGTAATGGTAAAATAATTTTATAGGGTAGATTCATTAGTTAGAGGTGGTTTTGAGGTAAATGAATCAGTTTCCCTTTTTTTAGAGGCAAGTTGTTTGACTACCTATATTCTAGTTCTCTGTTTGGAAATGGTTCAAACAACCCCTCTTCTCATGGATTCGACCCTTGAAGGTCAAAATGAGTATGTTAGATGTCTATATTATGTGTTTTCTTGGTCATCTGGTGAGATTGGATACCCTTGGATGCCCTGAAATATATTGTACATCATTGTAAGCAGTTCGGCAAGGAAATTAATAGGAGTTACAACCATTTTTATGGGATACCTATGGTATGGTGTTTTTGCATAGTTTCTTCTTCATTATGAGTTTGTCTACATGTTTTATATATGCCACCATCTACTTCATTGTTTCTAACTGAATGATATCAAGATAGATAGGTAGAATTCATTGTTTACAGTGCTCTACCTTGGGAAATCTATCAATATTTTATGTTTTCTGCTATTTGAGAAGGATACATGATTACTCCATGCCCTCCTCAGCTCCTCACTTGTCTTAGTTATCTAATCTCACTTAATTTCCAGTGCTAAAGCCTATACCTACCTTGCCCCATAGAACACCCTGCATTCTGACCTAATTTCCCAGACCCAAACTGCTCAGTTCCATCTGATCGAGCAAAAGACCAAAAAAATCAATCAAAATACTAGAGCTACCATACCTAGCATAAAATCTTGTTCATGATCCAGTCATTTTGACTGAGATTCATAAGGAGAGAGACCTCCCCTGACCTGGTAGGGCTAGCTACCAGGTTAAGCTTGGTTTGTGGTTACCTTAGAATCTCCTTCCTTTAGCTTGAGGTCAAGCTAGGCTCTAATAGCCATAGTGGATCCTACAGATTGTTCTTCCCTCTTCCTGACCGCTTGTAAATTCTTTGCCATATATCATTCTCTACTAATAAGAACTTGAAATTTGAGCTTGCGGCTTCTGCATAAGATTTAGTGGCATCGACCATGGTAGTTGAATTCTAGGTGATGCGTGATCATCTGAGAAATTCTTTCTTCATGCCTCTATAATCTTTTGCTACAACTCATCAAAGGATATATTATACACATCCATCACTGGATCATCATTATGAAAAGCAACCTCTCATTGCTTGCTCGGGATTGGTTCTCATACTGAAGGTGGTGGAGACTGCAGGGAAACCTCAGATGCTCTTCACATGAGGTCGATATCTTGTTCCTATATCTCCTATGCCAACTTCATGTCCATCTCTTCAAAAATTTGCTCAATGTGTTGAGTAAGTTCCGATCATCCAACTTATCAACCTATTCTTCATCTGTTGTTTGTTCTAACTCTTCGGCCTGTATTGGTGTAGTTTTCTTCATAATCGTTCCTTTCCCTTCTTCTTGTTCATGTTTCTACTGCTCATTCCTCTCTCTCCTTCTTAGCTCCTTCTCTTCTTTCAACTTCTTCTCTGTTTCCTACAACTTTCTTTCTTCTTCCTCCAACCTTTTCTTTCTCTCTTCCTTCGCTCTACTCTCTTTATGTGTTGTTGCCTCTTCACCTCCACTGTCAAGGATGATTTTGCAAAGAGAGGATCTTCTTTAAACTTTTAGCTTTTCTCAACCTCTAGGTTCTCGATAATCTTCCTCTTGCCTTTGTCCTATGCCAGTTTTGTGCTTATTGTTGCCATTTTTGTTGCTTCCTATGGTGTTGTTTCCTACATAGCAGCTTTCCATTCTACAAACTTGTTGACCAGTTCATTGAGCTTGGAGGATTTGTGACAGTACCTCGAAGGATATTCTTCTTCTCAATGAAATGTCCCTTGGATCCATGGATAATACACCTTCGCACAATGGTTCTTTCATATGCAGTGGGGATCATACAGATTATAGTCTTTGATGTTGAACTGAAAGTTTTCTATGTCCTTGGCCTCAGCATCCACATCCTTCAAACTCTTTATATTTTAAAATCCAATCTGCAAAGGAAGAACAATCCATGGTTCCTTCTTCCTCCTGTGCAGCCATGCTGGTAATCATGTGGAGATGTGTTATGCAATCTTTTGCTTGACCAACTTATCCATGGAAAACCTTTATAGCACAAGCAGAAGCTTCAATCCGCCAAATATATTGATGAAGGTGCCACGAGGTGAGGCATACCATTATGAAATGTTAAGTAATGCCTCCATCACTTCTTGGGACATGCAAGGTGGATCCTACTCAAAGATAAACTAGTAAACCAAGATTATGAAATGGTCAGATACCCTCACCATGACTCCTCAATAGCTATACTCCAAAATCATCTTGCAATTAATATTCATAGTAGTCTCTATTGGTTTCCATATCCAACCCATGCCAGGAAACAGATTCTGGGCACATATTACATCAAGTAGGTAAGCAGACATATAGAATCTCACTTTCTCATCCTTGGGTGAATTCCTAGCATTAGTCACATGCACTTTTGGCTGAAGAGGCAATAGATCTAACTAGTTGAATGGCCTTCAATCATTTTTCCAGCTGGTCCAACACAACCACCCAATTATGCAAATATGACCAATAGTTGGTATGAATTTGTAAGTGACTTAGTCTTGTAAAAATTATTGGGTGTCGATTTGAACTTTGACGAATATTTCTCCCAATGCTTTATGATGTATCTAGTGTTCGTGCATTGTTATGGGTTGCATAGAAAAGTGTATCCATGTAGTTCACTAGTTGTGCTAAGCCATACATTTGATGATAGTTTTCAATCCTGAAGTTATCAAGTTGTGTTCCACTCGAACGCCTCAATGTAATTGCCTCAAGATCTATATTTGAGATAATCCATGAATTGTGTTCGCACATGGGAAGGTGGGGTACCTACATGCAACCTTATGTAAGCCTAGCTAGTGGATGTTCACATAAAGTTGCTAATATTGTAGATATTCCTTGAATTTTTGTGCAAAGTTATCCTTGATTTATTGCCATTTTATCTTCATGCCCCTCCCTATGAACAACTAGGTGTCTGCATAGACTTGCAATTTCATTGACACTTGTTCAACTGCTTCTCCAGTGCTACTCTACACAGTATCCTTTAATGCAACTTTATTAGAAGCCATGTTACGTGTACTGTTGGAGAGGTGCCCAACAACTCTTGTACCTGGAGACAAAGAGGACACTCATGGAATGCAAATGTTAACTTGATATCAAAATAACTTCAAAAGAATACCAGGCAAAAAATTGGGCATTTGTTCAGATGGATTATGTAATTCTGGCTCTCATAGGTGACAGACTACCAACTGGATTTGTGCATTACGCATTCCGAGCTATCAATGGGGAGGGGATGCTGACTGGAACTGTGCAACCCCAGTAGCCAAGGCTTTAGGACTCGCTCTTGGAACTATGTAGTGTGCAGTTGGAGCCAAGCCTTCGCAGCCTCTTCAAAATTCCTGGAGCTAAGGCAGAGCCTTAAAATCAAGAAATCCACAGTGCATGTTGGGAGGAGCAAGATCCAAGACAAGGAAGGCTAGATCTTCCCAAGGGCAATAGGAAAATTAGAAGATATGACAGTATGAGTGATGCTTAGTGCATATGTGAGTGAATGAAGATGAATGCAATCAAAACAAGTGTAGGGATTCATCGAACTGAAGAAAAATGAAGCTTGTGGAGAGAGTCTCCATAACAACGACTGTTGTTGCAAAAACTGGGTAATGCATGTGACAGTTAAGAAAGGAAATCAAGAACTTAAAACAACACTTCTACAATCTAAGAAAAATAAAAATGCCGGTGGTCGATCAATAAAATGGGTAAAACAACACTCTCAAAATCGAAGGAAACAAAAGAGATAGAAAACGAAGCAAAAGACTTGAAAAGCAAGACTTACCTAGGAAAGTTGCGATGACTGTGCCGAAGGTTCCTAGATATACTCAGGAATTCCAAATCTCCAAAAACAAATTTGAAATTGAGCTCTAACAGTGTCCATTAAATAGATTTGGTCAATTTATGGTTTATGACATGAAGTCCAAAAATCTAGGACAAAGTGACACATGGCGATAGTTTCCAAAAATAACTCGAGTGTAACTCTGACTGCTAAAAATAGATCCCTATTTTTTAGGGATGATTTTTCACTTGTTTTCTTTTTCGAGAAAATGTTGACATGCATGCACGGAGATATTGCATAGGTCCTAGGGAAACTTGACAACTCACTGGCTCATGCATAGGGCACCTACTGAGAGAATGATTCTACACAATTCCTGGGCTGAGTGGCTCTAGATGCCTCTCTTACTATGTGCAGTTTCTTAGCTGAAAGCAGGCTTCCAGCTATGTCTGCACAATTCTAGAGCTGAAGCTCACTGTTGGCTTCAACTACACATTTCTGCAGAGCAAGAATGGTTTCCCTCTAGGATTGTGTAGATAACTAATGTAAGGCTTGGACCGGATTGCAACCAAGTCAAGAGGTTAGCTTGCAGTTAGAAAGGAAAGAAAGTAAAAAAACACAAGCTATAAAGAAAAAGACAAAACTCAATGAAAGTAAAAGTACGTGGGTCAGTGTAAGATGAGTTGTTGTGATTTGAGGAGGGAGGCTCCAAAATGAAGCATAGGCAATATTTTATATGGTGGTTGTAGCCGCTATAACATTATTCTTTTTGTACTAGCAATTGAGGGCCATGATCCCTAGTCTGGGAGTCCCATGATTTTTTTATTAATGGACTAGTAAAATAATCATGCTTTGGGTTCAAATCCCTATGTACATAATTTATTTTATTGTTGAAGATTTTTGTTGTGCAAAGTGCTTGTAAGTTGTGGGTTCCTAGTGTTTTTGTTTGTGTGATTAGATTTAGATGATATCTAGGACCTAAGGAAAATTCAACATGGTATTCAAGTTGATGGTATCAAATCTACTTTGAAGAACACATGGACTAGAGTGTGCATAGGAAGCAAAGTGAGCCAGTGGAGGTTGTGTAGGCTCAGAGGGTGTCTAGGTTTCGATGGAGACTATGAAGCATTATTAGCTTCCCTATGGAAGTTTGAATCGTTAGTTTCTAACAAGATAGAAGTGTTTTCAACCCATGCAAGGATATTCTTAAATCATAGAAGAACATTCATGGTGGTCCAAGGAAAAGTCATGTTGCATGCAAGGACATTCATGCACCATGCAGGACAAGGCTAGGCCTAGTACAAAGAATACATGGGACGTATGATGATAGGTATGGCTATGCAAGAAAATTCATGACCCATGTGAGGATGTTCATGGGTATGAAACAGAATTCATGGAGCTAGAAGCATGAATGAAATACCTTGTTCACTAAGGGGGAGTGTTATATTTTGTTTAGCTCAGAAGGTATTTCCAAGAAGGATACACACCAATAGTGGTTGGTTAGGAAATTTACCCAAAGAGGGGTTTTGGACCTAAAGATGTTGGTTTAGGACATAAAAGATTTATTTATTTTTCTAAAGGGCTGAGAGGTGAAAAACCTAACTCTCGAGGTTTCCTAAGTGACCCAAGAGAAATGATAAATAATGGAGAGCCTAGGAAGAGTTTCAATGAGTGAAAGAGAGATGTGACTTCTCTTGTTCTAACCGCGCCCTAAGAGAGTTAGGTTCTACTCATGGAGGCTGAGATATTCTCTTGGAAGAAAATTGTAGCAAGTTTATAATCTATTCTATGAGGCTGAATGAAATTGTTAGAGGAGAAACAATGTAGCTAAGAGATTGGAAGCTCAAGAGTAAGACTGAGTTTGATTTAGGGCCTGATCTAGGCCAATGTGGAAGACCCGTCCATGTTGTTAAATCCTTTGAAGGAGGCCAACTGCCTTAGCTAGTGTGAACATAAATGCCAAGGAAGGATCAAGGGAAAACTAGAGGGATTCTATGTGTGTGAACAAAACCTAAATAGTAAAATCCAAGAGGAAGAGGTCATTGATTTAAAGGTGGAAGAACTATGGGTCTATATTAGAAGGAGTAATGGATCGATTGTCTATTGCCTAGGTTATGTTTTGTCTTTGTGTTGGAGATGGCTGAATCCCTAGTTTTTATTATAGGGAGTGATGAAAGGCCTATGTAATGTATGGAAAGGGCCGAAAGGCATCATATTCAAATGCTAGAAGGTCATAAACCATTTGAGGATGCTCGCATACCAACTAAGGATGTCAAAGCTAGCAATTTGAGGGTTGAAAAGCCTTGGAAATATTTTGGCATAAGCCCGAGTAGCCATAGGGTTAAGTGCAGGACAATAAAGTAAGAAATGGGGATGTATTCTTCAATGTAGATGGTTTCTAACCACTATCTTTGAAGTCTATCTAGAAAATGAGATTGATAAAATAATGTATAAGGCTAGGTTATACAGTGTTGTTGAAAGAAAAAGACCTCTATGTGTTCCTGATAATTTGGAGTTGATACATATAAGAAGTTTGCATGATTTGACTTATTGTAAGCAACAATGTATGATAAAGATATGAGAGGAGTCAGATTACTATGTGTTGATGGAAAATGATAGTAAGATTTTAAGGGAAAATGACGACAGAAGGGATATTGCTAAAAAGGTTGTATTAACATGTAAGTGGTGTGTATTGATTCCTGTCTCTTTTGGTAGATTGTAGATTTGAGGAAGCATATCGCAAGATCTAGTTTTATGTAATATGTATACTAGATGTACTAGTGATCGAGGGCCATGATCCTTGGTACATGAGCCCCATGATTATTTCATTTATTAACTAATAAAATAGTAAATATTTCGGCTCAAATATCTATGTAATTAATTTAATTTACTATTGAATATTTTTGTGGTGCAAAGTGCTTGTAAGATGTGGGTTCCCAATGTGTTTGTGTGTGTCATTATCCTTAGACCAAATCTAGGGCATAAGGAAAATTCAGCACCAATATAACTATGAAATATACATGATTTTCTAGTGTTTTCTATATCATTGTTAACTTATTTATTTCAAATTATAAGTTGAATTTCAACTTTTTTCTACAAATTCTAGGGTTTGTATTGCATAACCATCTATGGCGCTTTTCCCCCTTATTTAGCAAGATTTTTTTGGGAGTTCATAATGAGTCTAGATCCACTAGTTTCCCTGTCCATCTCCTAATCTTCAACATCACTTTCATAGAGTAGCTAGATGAAGTGGGGTTTTTGGTTTTGCAGGAAACCCTCCACTTAGTGCACCATGGCAAGATATAAATCTAGGGTATTCCCTACAAAAAGTAGTGCAAGATCCAAAATACATGGTTAAATCTTGTAAGATAGGAGAATAGATCCAATATATGGAGGATCACACTTTGATTTTCATATTATTATATTATGGCCCTCTAAAAAGGCAACTTTATTAGGTGGGTCTCAAATAAATGGAACCCCCACTATAAAAACGAATTAGAGTTATGGGCCAATGGTCTTTTAATGGTTATTTTCTCTAGCCTTAAAGATAGATTGTGGGATTTTGGAGGAGGGCCATATTTTTCAACAATGGAGAGCTCTTCATATGATTTTGGAAGGAACAAAATAATCCAAAGAAGGAGGATTTCCTTGCAGCTCCAATGTGGATTTTTTTATTCTATCTTCCCAAGGAGCATTTCTAGGAGGAAAACTTTGAAGGTATTAGCCATGATATCAACAACTTTATCAAATTATTGGATGTTACCAAGAGAGGGAGGTACAATTTTTATGCATGGATCTATTTTTACATGAATGTCTCCTACCCTCTTCACACCTCCATATATATTCATTGTCAGGAAAATGTTTAGAGGGAGTCTCTAGATTACGAACAAGTCCCCTTTTAGATGTAGACTCTGCCATGAATATGGGCATCCTTTCACGGACCATCCAATGAGTACAAAGGATCCATTTCAAGAAAATTATTCCCAAAAGGTTCCATTTGATATGGGAAAAGTCTCCCAAAGAAGAAGAAATATGATCCCAAGAGTACCTCAAATCTTGACTAGATATTTAAATATGAAAATAGGATCAAGCCTCTCTCTTCTCTATCAAATGCTCTGAAACAAGCCAAAATTCAATCAAGAATGCAATAAGGATAAGGTGAATCCTATGACCATATAAATGATGTGAAGATGTCTCTTGAAGAGCCCATACAAAATCCATTACCACAGGAAATGATTAGCACTCCTTTGGAGGAAGCTTAAGCGGAAGCCCCACTAGAAGATATGGATCTGGATGACCCATGACATATTTCCCTTCCAGAAAAATGTCATGTAAAATATGTTAAGGAAATTCTAGATCATGAGGCTATAATTTTGTATAAAGCCTATCATCGAAGAAATGAATTCAAATTGAGTTCGTCATAGTCCGGCCTTGGGGTTCAAACGATGGATTTCAAGGTGGTCTCTAGGAAAGAGAAAGAAGCCAAAAAATTAGGTCGCAAGAGTAACAAGGCACAAACTAGGAAGATGACGAACGATTAGTGAACTTGTGAAAATTTGTGCAAATGTTTGAGGCATTTTCCCCCTAAAAATCTATATTTCTCTAAAGAGTTTTCTATGTTGTTATCATTAGTGTAATTATTTTTACAATGACTATGACTAATAGCTATCATGTTACTCCCAAATATTTCCTGGATTTTAGTTCATTTTTGGGAATTCAAGCTATATGTAACTTTTCCTAATTAATGAAAGGATCCATTTATCCCTCCACAAAAAGAAAGATATAGCTTAAGTTTTTAAATTTATATTTATTATTTAAAATTAAAACTTGATGTATTCATTTCTAAATTATTTATAACTCTTGCCTATTTATTATAATTAACCTATTCACTTACATGTTCATATTAAATCAAATTGCAAAATAATGTATAATATTTTTTTAAATCATAAAATATTATAGTGAAAAAAAAAACAACTTCAACAATTATCCATTCTTTTTCCATGTGTACAAAATTACTAAAATAACAAATTTATCATTACATAGTAATTAAAAAAAAATTAATACAAATAAATAATTAGAAATTTAACATTCTTCACAAAAGTTACCATGTACCACAAGCTTAAAGTTCATTTGGTTTGTTATGTACAACTTTCCATTGAGGGGTATTTCAAAACAAGTGTGGCATGCAACCAATAGTCCCTGATGTAATGTTTGTTTGTTTCTTTCACATAAGCTACTACCCTGCCTCTGCCTAAACATATATCTCGAACGTAGACACATGCCTATTCCCCCACGTTAAGCGAGCAGACCCACCCCATTCTGCTCAGACCGATATCATTCCATAAGGAAGTTAACATCAATGATTAGAGAAATTTATTCTTAAATCCTCGAGTCAATTAAATAAAAAATAGAGTGATGGACCTGAGATGAAATCATTATATCTATTTATGTCATTCAAAATGTTTCTCAGTTTAAAGATAAGATTGAAAGATGTTTGCTGACAATGCATTTGAATAGTTGAGAAGTCATATTGCCCTCAGACAACAATATAAATGTGAAATGTTGTCTGATTAACGGTTCAAATACAACATTATCGTTAGAAGGTAAATCACAAGCACAATAATTACGAGGAAATAAATGACTATTAGCGAGTTAATTTAAAACCAGTGCAACTGGACCTTCCATTCAGTTTCTTAACAATGAAATTTGTCCCATTTAAGAGAATCCATTCATAAAATTTGCCAAAATCATTACAATGCAATGCTAGCAATACCATTCCGGAATTCGAACATGGCCCTCTCTCAAATAAATGGCTCAAGGGAAAAGGTTATGTAAGCTTAATCTGTAATCAAACCAATGGATCAAGGTAAAAACAATATCTTAGTTTAATCACAAATCACTGGGAAAAATACTCTCATAGAATCTCAAACAAATAATAAATGTATTTGTAGAAGCAGAAGCATACAAGTCTCTTACAATCCATCACTCTCAAGAATGAGAAATTCAATTTTTTTAGCATCGACCTCTTCCTGAACAACGATGTATCTTTGAAATCGTTGAAAGCAAACGATCTATCTAAATCTTTTATGATGACGGAATATATATATATATATATATTGAAAACAGAATTGTTGACATAGAATTATTTAACTATATATATATATATATTAGTCAAATTTTCCCCTCCACTGCTCAAATGTAGGTCGGAAAAGTTTGTTGCACTAATTTCCTTGTGGAAACACGGAAATGTAGACCATTGATTCCATTACAGTTAATTCTTTATAGTTTTTATCTCGATTAGATTAAATGGAATTATGAATTGATACATGTACTCCACATGCATATTTGTGAGTGTCACTTGTTTCAATTTTTTTTGGCAAGTTGTCACCTCGTTTGTTCAGTTTTGTTGCTTTGTTCAACACGTTGGCTTAGAGAACTACACAAACATTTCCAAAGAACATTTTGAATAAAATTATAAAGTCTATGGGCTTGGGATCTGGATATTGTTAGTTATTGGAATTAAGTATTAATGAATGAATAGAAGTTTTGTATATGATTGACCATGTTAAATATATTTATAATTATAATATTGTCACATGCAATAACAAGGCAAGGAAAAAAAGATGACAAGGAAAGGCCATCAGTCACAACTGCCATCATCTCCCATGATAGAAAAATTGATGTCTTACCCAAACATCTGATTTTTGTCAACATCAACACATAGAGGGTTTTCATTTGTGCCATGCTATCCAAATCCTTTGGTTCGGTTATGGAATGCTAACCTTCAAGGCTGAGAAAAAATTATTAATGTGAGCCAACACGGAGGAGATGAAAGTTGGTAAAATGCCCATTGTTTGTGCAGAAATTCATTACTTCAATTCATTTTCCCACCTGGGAAGTCTTCTTGTAAGTGGTACTTGTATATTGCAAGAAAATTTGGTGATGGAAGTAATGACATACATTTTGGTGGTTAACAGTCTTTGACTAATTTCTTATAGAGTTTAAAGAAGGTGCATAAGAAGAAGAATACTAGAAATGTCGACCTACAAGGCCATAATACCACCGTGCTTCCTTCTGTTGGTCATGACATTTGCTTTGTTGGTATTCAAAGGATTTCATAAGATCAAAGATGAGTATTTGTCAAATGACATAACCAATGAGAAAAATGCAACAATTGAGAGACTGCAGGAACAATTAGAAGTGCCCAAATCCTTTCAAATTTTTATTTTCCCTCTTAAATTGAGTGTATTTCAGTATTGTCCTCAATAATATAGTCATTCATAATATTTCAAACACCATTAAGTATTCAAAGATTCACTTTAACACATACCTTGGAAATTTCCTCTCTTGTCGTGTGGATAATTTTAAATATGAAATATTTCCACAAATATAACGTGTTTAATTTTCTTGGGGTGTCTATACACAACAAAGAATTATTATGATTAATAGTTAAGGATTAGTTTAAAAAAGTGGAAACCAAAGTTCAAATTCCATCTAAATATCCCTACTGGCCATAAGCGGTCAGGCTCACTTGGGTAATAAAGGCCCTCGGAGGTAAACCATTGACATAAGAAATTTAGCTGAGGTAAGTTGTTGTGACACAGTATTTTGTTTGTCTATGATCAATAATCTGTAGTTCTTAGTGAATTTTTAGATGGAATAATATACATATTATAGAACTTGTATACCGAAATTTCAGAAGAAACCTCAATAAAGCATGAATATTTGAATAGTTTACATGGTTGGTTAAATTTGTCCTCTAAATAACTAGGTAGTTATAGGTAAGGCATTTTAAAACATCAAAGCAAGTGCGATCCTCTAGTGTAGAAGTGAGAGGCCAGTAAATATAGAGATAAGCCTATTCTAACCCTCGACACATAAATAGAAAATAATTGCATCATAAATTAGGAAGTGGAGGTATATTTTAGCACAAAACCTACAACCAGATGCTACTAAAAAGTTTCGAGGATGATCAGTCTCCATAATGATATTTATAGGTCTCAAATTGAAAACTGTAACTGGAAAAATCTACTCTTTCTTTTGAAATATGAATAGATGATGCAAGGATTGTTTACTAATATTAACCTTTCGAATATGAATAGAATATGTATGGATTGTTTGGTGATATTTACCTATTATGTGATGCAGATTAAGAATCATGAAATCTTCAAAAATAATCATGACATGTTTCATTTGTAGAACCATTGTTGGCTTCTTCTTCTAAAAATATCACTCTGCAAGTGCCTAGAAGGCATGGTTGTCAAAATCACTCCATAAATTTCTGGAGGGCATGCAAATTATTTGTGCTATGGAGCTATAAGTTGAGATAAGAGAGTAGATTCATTGTATTGATTGTAAGCTCAACTATTGCAGATAACATGAGTAGGTTAAGATGACGTTCGATAAATCCTTAGATTAGGTTGAAGAACCAACACCATCATACGACCAATTTAAATAACAATTTGTTTTCGATGTACAGAAGAGGGGCAAGAGGAATGAAGAAGAGGCGGGAGGATATTGCATGGATGAATAGGGAACAAGAGATAAAGGAGGTTACATGTGGTGAGAAGAAGGAAACGGTGGTTTGTCACTAGGAGTGGAGGCTTTGGCTTTGGATATTTAATGGGATAATAAGTTCTTAGTCTTAAAAACTTTGCATAAAATAACTTACTTGTCCCAACTTTCTTAGTTTGTGTAAAATAACTTTCTCTAACATTTTTTTTGAAAGGCTTAACACTAAATAGCTTGCCCTCACTAAAGTAACATCAAGGCACATGATGCTTGTGATAATAGGGCGAATTCGAAAGTTTGGTTAAAAGTTTCTTGGACCGAAATTTCTAGCAATAAACTTTATTTGAAACGTAAAAATTTACGATGAGTGGATGATTTAATAGATCATCAACGGTTGAGTGAACGTTATAGTCCTTGCACTTTCATAGGAAGACACTAATAAGGGGAGTGTTTCAACATAAGGGTTTGAATTATATAATGGATGTTGTTATTCACTTTCCATACCCTCTACAAGAAAATAATGCCTAAGGGTTTATTGATGGGTATTTCAAAATAAAAGAGGGTGTTTGAACATAAAAGTTTTGATTATAAAGTGGAAGTTGTTGTTATTCATTTTCCATACTTTTGGAAAACAAAGATAATTTTGTATGGTTTAGATATCCTTTTATATCATTGTTATAATTTTCACAATTATATGAAAGTAATGACTATATTTAAATATATATTTAAACTCACTAAAAATTAATTTCTCATTGATTAGATAATTATATTGTTAATAAAACATAAACCTTATTTACATATTAAACTCTTCCATGTTTACATAGAATTAAAATTTTATTTATATTCTACATAAATGATTGAAGTTCACCTTGTGAAATAGTATAAATAATATTTCACGCTTGTATGAGATTATATAGTGATTGTTCAAGCTGCTAGAAATTTTAGAGAGAGTAAAGAGAGATTGTGCACACAACAAATTACACACTGTATATTTATTTATCACATAAAGCAACTACATCAATAAGAATTAGATCACTAACTTCTAGATGATAATATCTAAAGAAGGTGGATCTATGAATCATAGACAACTCACACACATAGGGAAATAACTACTTCTAGAATCACACCAAGGTACTCACAATGACAACTCACAACAAAAAATGGAAGCATTGCTTCCAATAAGCTCCCTTAATGCTTACATGGAAAACATTGAAAATTCATATTACAAGAACAATTATAATCTATTTCTGACTGGTCTTCATCAACACTCACATCCACTATGGAATCTCGCAAGAACCATGTCACACATCCACATGTTAATCATAGCATATATAAAAAATGTTTTAACCATGCTTTCCAAATCATTGCCTCTTTCTATTTCTTGGAAATTTTATATATGTGATTGTCATTATAAAAATAATAACAAAGTCTCTTGCTAAAATATTAAATGAAAAAGACAGACAATACTTCAATGTATATCCAAATGTATGATTTATGAATGTCGGCGAAATCGTTTATACATGTATTTAGATTTTACTTATGGAATTTAAATGAATTACATTTGTATTCCCAGTACTATGTCAGATTGATACTTAAATGAAAACTTGTAAATGAAAATTTGGCTCTAGCCTCATAAACCGACCACTCGAGTTATGTACATTTAATGGCTTTGGCTTTTTTGGCCTAGGTGGTGGTTCAACGTGTTCCTTGTTATCCACTTCCTGCGTGACCCTCAAGATTCGTCTTCCCCATCGACGACTCTTGGTTGTTTGCTATATCAAATGGTGCTAGTGAAGACAGTCCTTCATTTCCCGGGTGTATTGGCTATGTCCGGTCCTTGTGTCAATCCAAAGCAGGATTAACTCCAACTCTATCCAAGGTCTTTTGGTTTGGCTCCATTTCTCTTGGTTACTTTGTTCATAGTCGTGGTCTACTTGCATACCATTTTCGGCCTTTGATATTATGGCTTTGTTATAACTTTTCTGACATATTACAATCGATTTATTTGGTGCTTTGTATGCCAACTTCCGTGATAGGGTCTTCACAATGCTTTCCGATGGTAATCTTTAGAGAATTCTTTCGTGTTTCATTCTTGAGTATTTTACAGTTTTGTTTAAGACTAAGTTCTAATGTTGTCTCCTCATCTCTCTTGTTGGAATATTTTAACAGGTTCAGAGGTTTTAAGCGGTGTTGTGGGGAAATCCTCATACCAACTTCAATTTATCAAGAGGTCGAACCTAACTTGCACCAGGTACTTAACTTGTTTTTCTTTCCTTCTATTGAAAGGTCTCGTGGCCAGAGAGTCGGGGTTTCTAAATTTTAGTTATTAATTTCTTGTAGGGTTCTCAACTATCTGGAGTTATGATCATACTATCTAGTTTTTATGCACCTATTTGCTATAAATGTTTGATGTGGCTTCGACCCATTACATTATAAAATTTGGGTGTTTTAATGCCACTACTTTAGGGATTAGGGTTATTCATAAATGGCACAGTTTTGGACTTTATGTAAATATAAATATATTGGTTCTAGTTAACTGCTACAGTCTATATCTATTTCTAAATAGTAAATATTTACTCAGTATTTATCTATCAAGACATGGTGAACATTTGAAGGGTTCAATTTTTTAATGTCATCGAATCTCACTAATGTTTTTTTAATATTTATTTGTGTTGTCAATCCAGAATCTTCGAGCCCTTTCAGTTCAAATTTTCTCAGTTTTGATATTTGGCAAATATGAATATTATCGTTCTTCTCTATTCTGGCACAGAGTCTAGTTCTTGATTTTGTTTGCTAAATATTGTAGCCTACTAGCAACCTCTAGATGTCGCAATTATTTTCATTGCATTTTTGCTCATAGTATTATGCTTTCCTTTCTAAATCTTTATATGGGTCTTGGTACTATTTGTGGTTGTTTTATAATTTCCAGAGTGTAATAGCATGAATTAGTCAACTAGGGTTTTACGACTAAAATTTTATATATGGGAAAAATTATTATAGGATTTTGATTTATAATGGGTTAAGTTATGCAGACACATAGTTATAAACAATTTCAGTTTTTCTTCCATTAATTGAAGCTTTTCTTCTTTGCAGTAATTGTTTTACCTAAAATTGATTAAGTTCCTGCATACTGATGATTATTGTGGTTCTTTCTAGTAAATTTATTAATTATGGTATAAAACTCTGTCTGAGATTTAAATGTACTTTCTATTGATCTTATATTCGTTTTCATTTTTTCTTCCTAGTACTGTATTTAAATACTCGCTATCTTTTCTTAGTATTTGCACTGCAATTTCATTTTTGAGTATAGAGATAGTTCCTTTTAGCTTTATGTTAATCATTCTACTCGTAAACTCATTATTCATGGAATACTTAAGGAAAGAAATCCATTTCTTAAATATACAAAAATAACCTACTGATACTTCTCTTAAATTAACCAGTCTATGATGATTAATTTATTCAATAAACTCAGAATATAGGCTTATTTATCTAAATAACTTCTACGCTTAACACAAGAAGATTTTCACTTATCTGAATATGTTGTTCCATAATTTGGTCTACTATTACACTCACACTTATTTTTCCTCCCTATCGTGAGATCATTGTTCTAGTAAATCTCCCCCGTGCTATTCTTGATTCTAGGAAAATTCTTCTCTCCCCAGAGGCCTTGTTTTTCTAGGTATCTGGTATTAACCAGACGTAGCTATTAAGGATTGCTTGACCTCTCAGCACAACTCTCTCCCTGTTCCTCTTACTGATCTCGGATACCCTTATCCTCTTGATCTCTTAAGTAAAAATACTCCAGAATTTAGTTTTGGGATAGATAATTGTCTCTCATAAGTAATTGACCAGTAAAAAAAAATAACAATATTTACTAATAACTACAAAACTCATATTTCCATAACTAATTTCAAGAATAGTTTATAATTTAAAATAGTAACAGTTTGTTTGGTTGCATTAAAATGAATATTTACATTAATGGGGGATATCACATCTTCCCCCCTAAAATGGAACATCGTCCCAATGTTCTTCTTCTACAAATAGACTCGGAAATTTTTCTTTCATAACCTGTTCATCTTCCCAGGTGGCCTCTTCTGGCTCATAGTGCTGCCACTGCACTTTAACCTGGGTCATAACTCATTTTCGCAGCATCACTTCTCTCCAATCTAGTATAACCAAAGGTTCGACCAAGAACTCACCTTTTGGTTCGACCTGAATGTCTTGTCATTTTATTATGTGATTAACATCATAAACATATTTCTTGAGTAGAGAAACATGAAAGACATTATGTACATGAATGTGACTGGGTAAGGCAAGTTGGTAAGCCACTAGTGTAGGAATTTACAGGGTAAGTTCCTCAGAAAGAACACCAAAAGGACACCGCTCACAACTAGATCACAGATCAATACACCAGTATTTTTGACGTGGTTAAAACCCTCAAAGAGGGAAACAGTCCACGGCCTGAGCCAACGCGGCCACTTCAGGCAATTTATTAATCAAAGAATGAAAATTTACATAAGCTTCTCTCATGCACGAATTACCCTACAAATGACCCTCCATGCGCTTTAAATAGAATTCTTGGACCAATCGGGTGTCAAGCCACGGATCAAGTGTCGGTAATACCGAGGAGAGAATGAACCGTCAGATCACTACATATCGTGACCGTCGGGTTGTAAGTTACAAAATGTACAATGGTAAAGAAACACACTTTACCTAACTCTATACCTAACTCTATACTAGACCAAGTTGTACTTAACTATTTCCTATGTGTCGAAATATCCTAACATCCCCCCTCAAGAACAACTTGGGATAGGATTGAAGGATTTACAAATATGACACAATAGGAGAAGGAAGGAGGCACTAGAGCCTATCCTCCCTTAGTGACAACTTCCTGAGCTCCAACCATAAATCGAAGTTTAGTGAACTTCGCCTCTGTGAGAGCCTTTGTGAAGATGTCTGCAACTTGATCATCTGTTGAACAATATTGCACTTCAAGAACATGGTCGTGAATGAGCTTTCTGATAAAGTGCATGTGTAGTTCAATGTGTTTGTTGCGCTGATGTTGAACTGGATCTTTTCATAGCTGAATGGCACTTTGATTATCACACCAAAGTGTAGTTGGATGCTGCTGCTGAAAGCCAAATTCTAATAGGATCTGACGAAGCCACAAGGCTTCCTTACTAGCTTCTACGGCACCACGATACTCTGCTTCTGCTGATGAAAGAGAAATGGCACCCTGTTTCTTGCAAGCCCATGTAATAGGTCCTGAACCAAGAGTGAACACATAACCGGCAGTAGAATTCCGATCATTAGGGTCACCAGCCCAATCGGAATCAATGAAACCAACCAATAGAGGAGCTGCTTCATCACTGTAATGAATCCCAAACTGAACTGTACCTCGAACATAACGAAGTATTCTTTTAGCTACTTTCCAATGACTTTCACGGGGGTTTTGCATGAACCGAGCAACAAGGCCAACAACAAAGGAAAGGTCAGGACGAGTATGGGTTAAATACAAGAGTTTTCCTACAAGTTGACGGTATAATGTAGCATCAACTTCAGGAGAAGTACAAGTGACTGAAAGTTTGACTCCAGACTGAAAGGGAGAAGGGGCTGGCTTATAGTCTTCCATGTGAAAATGACGTAGAATATCACAAGCATACTTGCACTGGGAAAGGGAAATACCCTCCTTGGATTGCAAGACTTGAAGACCGAGAAAATAGTGTAAGTGTCCTAAGTCTGTCATTTCAAATTTCCTTTTGAGGCTAGACTTCACATGGTTTATAAGGTTGGGATCACTACCAGTAAGGATAAGATCATCAACATAAAGGACAAGGATGATAAGAGAGTTTCCCACTTTCTTGGTGTAGACAGTATTGTCAGAATGACACCTAGAAAAGCTAGATTCTAAAAGAAAGCTATCCATTTTGGCATACCAAGCCCGAGCAACTTGCTTGAGACCATAAAGGGATTTCTTAAGTCGAAAAACAAGGCTGGAGTCTATTTGTATGAAGCCAATGGGTTGTTCCATATAGATTTCTTCATGCAAGTCCCCATGCAAGAAGGCAGATTTAACATCCATCTGATGGACTTCCCATTTGAAAGAGGCAGCAAGGGAAAGAACAAGGCGGATAGAGTTCATTTTGGCAACAGGGGAGAAGGTTTCAATGTAGTCAATGCCTTCAACCTGTGAAAAGCCCTTAGCAACAAGACGAGCTTTATGTTTATCAACTTTCCCATCTGGTCCATACTTGGTTCTGTAAACCCATTTGCATCTAACAAGTTTTCGTCCCTTTGGTAAAGGAACAAGATCCCATGTATCATTTGCCAATAATGAATGATATTCTTCATTCATAGCTGCTTCCCAATCTGGATGGCCTGAAGCTTCTGCAAAGGTGTAAGGATCATAATTTACGGGAGATTGAGCCAGTAAAGAAGAGGCTCTCTCGAACTGAGAACGTGTGCGTCGCTGATCTGTAGGATCACCGACAAGATCACCTGCTGCATCTCGAGTAGCACGAACCCATTTCGGAAGCTCAGGAGCTGAAGGAGGATCCTGAGATGGTGGGGGAGGATTGTCATCCTCACTTTCATCATCTGAAGAAGAAATTTTTTCAAAGGTAGAAGAGGTAGGAAGAGGTGGCACATCTGCCAGACTAGGCTCGCAGGCCGATATATTTTCATCAAATTTTACATCTCTTCTAATGATAACATTTTTGTACTTAAATGGAATAAGTCTATAGCCTTTGACATCTTCAGAATATCCAACAAAAGTACATTTTTCACTCTTAGGTTCTAAAGCTTTATGCTTTTCATCTGGAATATCGCCCCACGCTTCACTTCCAAAAACACGAAAGTGACTTACATCTAGTTTGATTGATCTCCATGCTTCTTCTGGAGTGATATTCTTTAAAGCCTTAGTAGGAGTGCGACTTATTATGTAATTTGCACAGTTAATTTCTTCTGCCCAAGAACTAAGACCAAGTCCTTTAGATTGTAGCATACAATTAGCCATTTCCTTTAAGGTGCGATTCTTCCTTTCAGCTACACCATTTTGTTGTGGAGTATATGGAACAATATGTTGCATTTGAATTCCATTCTTAGTGCAATAGTTGATGAATGCGTTTTTAACATATTCTCCACCATTATCAGATCTTAACTTAAGAATTTGATGTCCAGATTGTTTTTCAACAAAGGCCTTGAAGGCCAAAAAGGTGTTAAATACTTCACTCTTGAGTTTTAAGAAGTATACCCAAGTGCATGTGGAGAAATCATCAATGAAAGTTAAGAAGTACTTGCAACCAGAGAATGACACAACTGGAAGTGGACCACATAAATCGCTATGCACAAGCTGTAAAGGGGCTGAGGCATGCCAAGAGGCACGTTTTTCAAAAATGTTTTCCGAGTACACATCCGGAACAAACACCATCTCTGCAAGATACCATAGGAAGACCTGTCACCATATTTTCTTTACATAGATGCTGAAGGGAGTGATAGTTTAAGTGACCAAATCGCTCATGCCAAAGTTTGCTTACTTCATCGTTATGAGCAACAAATACTGAGAGAAGATTTGATGACCCAAAGTTGTGAAACTTATACAACCTTGTAGAATCATCAACAATGCCAGTAGCCAAAATTTGTTTAGGATCTTTTAAGTCCTTGATTACAACATCATGAGGTGAAAATTCAACGATTTTACCTTCACCTGAATGAGTTATCTGATATACAGATAGAAGGTTGTAGGATAAGGTTGGAACACATAATACATCATTAAACTGACCATTGTCTAGATGAACAGTTCTAGTCCCTACAACATTAAGAGATCTATCATCACCAACATATATATTTTTGGTGTTACAATCATTTAAAGAAGAAAACATGGCTTTGTTTTTTGCCATGTGATAAGAAGCTCCAGAATCAATGAGCCACTCATGAGAATGAGAAGAAGAAGATACATTTAATGCATAGCCAGACCGAGATGCTTGACAACCACATGCAGAAAGTGCCATTCCTGAAGGTGAAGTTGAAGTTGAAGATTGCCCCAAATGGATGTTATGCTTCTTCATTGCTGCTTCCAAGGGTTCCATCTTTTTAAAGCATTTTGATTCTAAGTGGCCATCTCGATTACAAAAATTGCAATGTATATCAGTCTTCTTCCCTTTGTTTTTATTTATCTTATCATTTTGTTGAAATGATTTTTCATTTTGGGGTTGAAATTGCTTAGGACCCTTGTTTGGTTTAGGACCATTCTTTTTAGGATATGACTTCTTAGGATTCTTTGAATTTGGTTGCTGCTAGGCGGCTAACGCTTTCTTGGAAGAGTTTCCAAGATTAAAAAGACCAAGGTGTAAGAGTTTTTCTTGTTCTCTTATTAAAGAATCACAAAAAGAGTCAAAGGAAGGGGGCTTGTAGTCTTTTCCTTGAGAAATGAAGGTTTCTCTTATAGAATGGAAGGTGGAAACAAATACAGAGTAGGCTGGTCCCAACTTAGTAAGGATGGAATAAATAAGGTTACTATCTTCTTTCTTAACCTTAACACCTTCCAAAAGATATCTAAGGGTCTTGAACTTAGACAAGAAATCTTCAATGCAAGAAAAATTATTAGGGTCCAATGTAAGCAACTCATTTTCAAGTCGATGGGCTGTAATTTCATTTTTAATCCCAAAAACTTTATTGATTTGTTCCATTGCTTCATGAGGAGTTTCAAGTTCTGCAATATGGAATCTAAGATCTGGAGAAATAGACATCCCTATCAAACCACGTGCTTGATCTTGTCTATTTTCCCATTTAGCAGCCTTGTCTTCATCTTTCGGTTTCTTTTCTTGGCATGTGGCTATTCGGTAGAGACCTTTACTTCTAAGTAAATCCTCCATGTAGGACAACCATTGGAAGTAGTTGGTGTTGTCAAGGGTAACTTGGTATTGACTCTCCATTTCAACAGAAACTGAAGCTGAAGATGCTGAAAGTAAGTGTTCCAATGGATAGATCTCGAAAAATTAGGTTGGTTTAAAAAAAACGGCTTTAAAAAAGGCTTCCGGATGAAGAAGTTATGGCTTTTTGAAACAAAGTTGTTGAAGTTGCCGACGAAGTGTGGGAATGTGGGGAAATGAAAAAGTCCGCCCCCACAAAATGGAGACTTCAACCCAAGACCTCTACTCTCTTAAAATAGCTTTGAACCAATTGATCTATACAAAAAAATTGAGAGAGAGAGAGAGAGAGAGAGAGAGAGAGAGGGGGGGGCTTTGGGTTGCGTGCTTGCTTTGGGTTGTGTGCTTGCTTTGAGAAAGCTCTTTTTCCCTACAAAACAAAAAACACCTAACCCAACATGGACATGCAAAGAAAACGAACCTTACGGCTCAAAGTTAGCTTTACCCAAAAAACTAAATATTTTCAAAAATTGAACCTTGTGGCTCAAAGTTAGCTTTAGCCGAAAAACTAAATATTTTTCTCAATGTTTCTGATTTTCCGAGATCACACTAAGGTGCAGGGAAAAGAGCATACGAATGACAAAAATCCTTCCTTTCTGTTTCTGATTTGCCCAGATCGCACAGAGTCGCAGGGCAAAGAGCATACGTAGAAATGAAAGGTATAGATCTGGTTAAAAAAAAGCTAAATAAACTGAAACTGAAATAAGCAGAGAGAAAATAACAGTAAACTGCAAATAAACACTGTATACCTCCAGATCTTAAAAATGACGCAGCTAGGGCTATCAGAAACCTTTTCGTGTGAAACGAAAGGGGTTCCTCACTGGAACAGATGCTCCGAACACAACAGAGCAGTCCTCTTGGCCTGAAAGCAGTCAGAAACAACAGATCTAGGAAACGGCAGTCGGATGCAGTTCTACCGGCTTCAGATTTGGATCACCAACGGACGCGGCCCTCAAATAGCTTTGATACCATGTAGGAATTTACAAGGTAAGTTCCTTAGAAAGAACACCAAAAGGACACCACTCATAACCAGATCACATATCAATACCCCAGTATTTTTGACGTGGTTAAAACCCTCAAAGAGGGAAACAGTCGACGGCCTGATCCAACGCGGCCACTTCAGGCAATTTATTAATCAAAGAATGAAAATTTACATAAGCTTCTCTCATGCACGGATTACCCTACAAATGACCCTCCATGCGCTTTAAATAGAATTCATGGACCAATCGGGTGTCAAGCCACGGATCAAGTGTCGGTAATACCGAGGAGAGAATGAACCCTCGAATCACTACATATCGTGACCGTCGGATTGTAAGTTACCAAATGTACAATGGTAAAGAAACACGCTTTACCTAACTCTATACCTAACTCTATATTAGACCAAGTTGTACTTAACTATTTCCTATGTGTCGGAATATCCTAACAACTAGTTCGATTCGAGCCAGGATTTGGAAAAGCCTGCAAAATCGAGGTGTTAATTTATCACATCTGGACCATTGCAAGGTGCTTTTCTTGGCTCGTACTCTAATGTAAACATGATCCCCTACTTGGAATTCTCGAAAGCTCCTCTTCCGATCAGCAAAGTTCTTTTGCCGGTCCTGAGCAGCTTTTAAATTGACTCGTACCTTTTTCACCATCTCTTCCATTTCTTCTAACATGTCTAGCCCTAGCATCAGCTTATCCTCTAGTCCACTCCAACTCAAAGGTGTCCTGCACTTGCGCCCATATAATACCTCAAAGGGACTCATCTGTAAGGATGCATGGTATCCGTTGTTATAGGAAAACTCTACCAAGTGTAGATAGTCCTCCCACTTAGTGGGCTGCTGCATTACATAAGTTCGCAACATGTCTTCAACAACTTGATTTACTCGCTCAGTTTTTCCATCCGTTTGAGGATGATATGCAATACTGAAGTGCAGTTGTGTGCCCAATCCCTCAAAAAGGGCCTTCCAGAAGGCTAATGTAAATTTTACATCTCGGTCGGAAATGATCATCTTGGGGATTCCATGTAATTTAAAAATGTTTTGCATAAAAATGTTAGCAATTTGTACCACTTTATAAGTTGACTGGACACGTATAAAATGAGAAGACTTGCTCGATTTCTCCACCACCACCATGATGGAGTCATTTTGCTTTCTTGATTTAGGCAGTCTGTTAATGAAATCGATGGCTATAGTTTCCCATTTCCATTTTGGGATAGGAAGAGGCTGAAGTAATCCCGCTAAGTGTTGGTGCTTAGCTTCCACTTGTTGGCACTCCAAACACTTGGCTAAATATTCTACCACCTCATTCTTCATACCATGCCATAAAAATTCCTTCCACAGGGAAAAAATCACTTTCTGGTATTCGGGGTGGCCTGCATAAGGAATCTTATGATATCCATCTAAAATTAATTTTTTAATATGTTTCTAGTTAGGCACATGTATCCTCTTCCTATAAATCAACAAATTTTCTACATTTATTTCATAACCCAATTGTTTTTCATGGTTGTTTGGAATTTTTTCTTGTTGCCATAAATGTTTATATGTTAGATCTTGCATGGCTGATTCATGAATCTGCTCAAAAAAGGTAGTTCATGATTCACTAAAAGAAATTTCATATAAAAAATTTACCTTCCGACTTAAAGCATCTGCCACCCGATTTTCTTTTCCCTTCAAATGTTTGATTTTGAAATCAAATTCACTTAGGAAATCTGCCCAATGAGCTTGCCTAGCATTTAAAGTGGGTTGTTTGAAGTAGTTAATCAAACTATGGTGATCAGTCATCAACATAAATTTCTTACCCAATAGGTAATGCCGCCACATTTTTAAGGCATGAATCACCATTGTCAGCTCCAAGTCATATGTTGAATACTTTTGCTCATACTCTTTAAGCTTTCTTGACTCGTAGGCAACCACTCTGCCTTCTTGCATTAATATGCCACCTACACCTTCCTTGCTAGCATCCGTACAAACCACATATTCTTTGTTGGGATCAGCAATGCTCAAAATGGGTGTTGTGGTAAGTAGATGTTTGAGCTGATCGAAGCTCCTTTGACAGTCGGGGGTCCATTTGAAGGTTTTTCCTTTCTTTTGTAGAGAGGTAATAGGATATGCCACTCTAGAAAAACCTTCCACAAATCTCTGATAGTATCCTGCTAGACCCATGAATGATCTTATGTCAGCTACATCCTTTGGTACCAGCCATTCCATAATAGTTCTTATCTTTTCTGGATCTACTACAATTCCATCCTTGGTGATGACATGTCCCAAGTATTGGATTTTCTCCTTAAAGAAATCACATTTACTGTACTTGGCATATAGTTGGTGTTCTCTTAGGACTTGCAGAAAAATATGGAGATGCTCCTTATGTTCTATGTTTCAAGAGTAGATAAGTATGTCATCAATAAATACTAATACAATTTTGTCTAAGAACTGATGGAATATGTTGTTCATGAGGTAGATGAAGGTTGCTAGGGCATTAGTTAGCCCAAGCAGCAAAACCAAAAATTCATAATGTCCATATCGAGTCGTGAATGCAGTTTTTGTAATATCTTCCTCCTTTATTTTGATCTGATGATAACCAGAGCAGAGATCGATCTTTGAGAATATGGTTGCACATTTCACCTGGTCAAATAACTCATATATACGGGGGAAGGGGTATCTGTTTTTAATGGTAAGCTTATTTTGCTAGCAGTAATCCATGCACATTCGCAAGGTTTCATCCTTATTTTTAACAAATAATACCGAAGCTCCCCAAGTGGACACACTGGGATAGATATACTTTTTATCAAGCAACTCTTGAAGCTACATTTTTAATTATGTTAGCTTGAGTATGATCATTCAGTAAGGTGCTCAGGAAATTGGGGCAGCTCCTGGAATTAACTCAATGGTAAAATCTACGCCTCTTTGGGGGTAGGCCTGATATTTCCTCAGGAAATACATCTGGAAAAATTTGTATCATAGGTATATTCTCTAGTGACACAGTTTTATCTTTAGATTCAAGATACCCTACTTGTATTGCATAAACTTGGCAACCTTTTGTGATGCATTTTGCTAATTGGGACACCGTTACAGATCTTAACTGCATAGGTTTTTGAACACCTTGAATTTCGTGTCTCTCCGCTACCTCATCCCAGTAGCCAATAGTTTTGGTTTTACAATTTATGAGGGACCAATGTTTCTCCAACCAGTCCATGCCTATAAGAATGTTGTATGACCCCAGGGGTAACACATTCAAATCAGCTATGATAGGTTGACTAGCTAATTTTAAATGACAGTTACTTACTTTAGACAAAACTCTCATTTTTGCTCCTGTGGCTAGCTCTACGAACCACAGATTTTTAAATTTAACAACTTGCAATTTACATTGTTCCACTATCTTGGGACTAAAGTAACTTAATGTGGCCTTGGGATCTATTAAAATAGAACAGGTTTGGTAAAAAATAGTACCTTCAAATTCAACCATGGTTGGTTGAAATTCTGCGTGATGATCTTCAAGGGCTGCATTAATTTTAGGAATGCTCCTTGCCACTTCTCCCACAGTAGATGCCTCTTGTATTTGTGAGATTTGATCCTCTCCCTTGTGGTGAGGACAATTTTTGACATAATGTGGGCCTCCACATCCCCAACACTGTACAAGTGGTTTGTTAGTTAATTTTGCTTCATTTCTGCCAGCTTGCTCATTTGTCCTGGTTTCACCTGGTACTTTAAATCTGGGCTGATTCCTATTCACATTTTGGTTATTTTGACCTTTATATAATTCTTTGCTACTCATGCCCTTGTTCCCCTTGTGGTTGGGAATACATTTACTTTCCTTTTTGTCAGCCCACCTCTTGCTCATATCTCCCTTTGGTTTATTTTGTTGGTAGCAGATCTGTGCTTTATGAATAACTTCATCCATGGTTTTTGGATTATCGAATTCCAGTCGTTCTTTCATGAACAATGGAAGACTGTTGATAAACCGCTATAATTTTCCTTTTTTTTAGGAATATATTGGACGTATGACAATAATGATGTAAACTTTGTTATAAATTCATCCATGGTCATTTGGCCCAGGCGGAGATCATGAAATTCTTTTGCTTTCTCATCATAAAATATTTTTGTTAGATATTTTTCTTTAAAATATTTCTGAAATTTCTCCCAAGTTATGTTTTGCTCATTGACTCCGTGGACTGTTTTTACTTCCTCCCACCACAATGTGGCTTTCCCTTGAAGCTAGAAAATGGCCAGACAGGCCTTCAAATTATAGTCATACTCCTATAGCTAGAAATACATGTTCATATTAGTTAGCCATGCTTCAGCCACCTCTTCTTGTTCACCATTGAAGAGAGGAGGCCTGATTTTTCGAAACTCCCCTTTTAGTTCAATGCTCTGCCTCTTCTAATTGTTATGATCAAACACATTACCTGATTCTTCTTCGTGGTTTTCTTCACCACCTTTTGTATCCACATTCTCAGTTTGAAACTGTTGTCCCCCTATCGTATTGCCATGCTCAGGGCTGGGAACTAGTGGCCCATGATTCTATCTATCCGATAGACTTTTCAGGATATTTTCCTATTCCTACATCAATCTTTCATTGTCTTCCCAGAGTCAGGCCATTTCTACATTAAATTCATGTATAGTCGCCTGGATATCTATATTGGGATTTTGCAGCTCATCGTCCAGTTGCACCCAAACCTCAGGATTTCCTTCCTGAAATGATGTTGGTCCTCTTCCCATTATGGAACCGTGTGGTAGATTCCCAGTTCACCTCATGCTGTCTCCTCCCTGCCTCCTACATACACATCACCGAGTTTGTTATTCCTTATTCCAAAGGCCTCAATTTTGGAAACCTGAGTGCTCTGATACCATATGTCACACATCCATATGTTGATCATAGCATATATATAAAAAAAATTACCATGTGGTCCAAAGTGTTGTCTCTTTGTATTTCTTAGCAATATTATCTCTATGATTATCATTAGAAAAATAATAACAAAGTCTATCGTTAAAATATTAAACGAAAAAGACATAAAATACTTTAATGTATATCTAAATATTTGATTTATGAATGTTGGCAAAATCATTTATACGTGAATTTAGATTTTACTTATGGAATTTAAATTAATTACATTTATATTCACAATACTATGCCAGACTGGTACTTAAATGAAAACTCGGCTCTCGCCTCGTAAACTAGCCATTTGGCTTATGTATATTTAACAACTCTGGCTTTTTCGGCCTAGGTGGTGGTCCAATGTGTTCCTTGTTGTCCACTTCCTACACGACCCTTAGATTTCGTCTTCCCCATTGATGGCTCTTGGCTTTTTGCTAGATCGAACAATGCTCGTGAAGACAACCCTTCATTTCCTGGGTGTCTTGGCTCTGTTTGGTCATTGTGTCAATCTAGAGCAAGATTAACTCTCGCTCTATCCAGGCTCTAATGGTTTTGCTTTGTTTCTCTTGGTTACCTTGCTCATAGTCATGGTCCGCTTGCATACCATCTTTGGCCTCTGACATTATGGCTTTATTCTAACTTTTCTGACATATTTCAATCGATTTCTTTGGTGCTTCAGATTTTGATCTTCCATGATAGGGTCTTAGCATTTTTTTCGATGGTAAGCTATACATAATTCTTCTGTGTTTCATTCTTGAGTATTTTACACTTTTGTTTAAGACTAAGTCCTAATGATGTCTCCCCATTCGTCTTGGTGGAAGACTTTTACAGTTCAGAGGTTTTAAGCAGTGCTGTGGGGAAGCCCTCATACCAGCTTTGATTTATCAAGAGGCCAAACCTACCTTGCACTGGATACTTAACTCCTTTTTGTTTTTTTCATTCTATTGAAAGGTCTCGCAGCCAGAGTGTCAGTGTTTTTAAATTTCAGTTATTAATTTCCTGTATGGTTCTTAGCTATCTGGAGCTATGATCTTACTATCTAGGTTTTATGCACCTATTCGTTATAAATGTCTGATGCAGCTTCGGCCCATTACATTATAAAATTTGGTTATTTTCATGCCACTACTCTGAGTATCAGTGGTATTTGTAGATGGAATAGTTTTGGACTTTATGTAAATATAAATGTATTGGTTCTGGCTAACTGCTACAGTCTATCTCTATTTCTAGATATTACGTATTTACTCAATCTTTATCCATCAAGACATGGTGAACATTTGAAGGGTTCAATTGTTTAATGTCATTGAATCTTAGTCAATGTGTTTTTAATATTTATTGGTGTTGTCAATATGGAATCTTTGAGCCCTCGTAGTTCGTATTTTCTCGGTTTTTCTATTTGGCAAATATGAATATTATCATTCTTCTCCATAGGATTCTAATTTTTAATGGGTTTAGTTATGCGGAGACGTAGCTATAAAAAGTTTTGTTTTTTCTTCCTTTCATTGAAGCTTTTCTTCTTTGCGGTAATTGTTTTACCTGAAATTTTGGATTAAGTGCCTGTAGAATGATGATTATTGTGGTTCTTTCTAGTTAATTTATTAACTATGTTATAAAACTCTATCTGAGATTTAACTGTACTTGCTATTGATATTCTATTCATTTTCAATTTTTCTTCCTAGTACTATATTTAAATACTCGCTATCTTTCTTAGTATTTTCACTGCAATTTCATTTTTGAGTATAGATATAATTCCTTTTAGCTTTCTATTAATAATTCTACTCATATACTCATTATTCTTGGAATACTTTAGAAAATAAATCCATTTCTTAAATATACAAAAATAACCTACTGATACTTGTCTTAAGTTAACCAGTCTATGATGATTAATTTATTCAATAAACTAAGAATATAAGCCTATTTATCTAAATGACTTCTACACCTAACACAAGAAGATTGTTCACTTACCTGAATATTTTGTTCTAGAATTTGGTCTACTATTAGACCTACATTTATTTTTACTCCCTACTATGAGACCACTGTTCTAGTAAATCTCCCCTTGTGCTATTCCTCATTCTAGCAAAATTATTCTCCCTAGAGAGACCTTGTTTTTCCAGCTATTTGGTCTTAACTAGACATAGCTATCACAGGCTATCTGACCTCTCAACACAACTCTCTCTCCATTCCTCTTACATATCTCAGATACCCTTATCCTCTTGATCTCTTCAGTAAAAATACTCCAGAATTTACTTTTGGGACAGATAACTGTCTCTCATAACTAATTGACCAGTAAAACAATATTTACTAATAACTGCAAAATTCATCTTTCCATAACTAATTTCAAGAATAGTTTATAATTTAAAATAGTAACAATTTGTTTGGTTGCAGTAAAATGAATATTTACATTAACGAGGGATATTACAAACAACTCTTTCACCACTACATCTTTGAGCTATCACTCGACCTCCATTTAAAACGTAACTGCCTCTAACCATCATTGACGAAATACGTAAGATCAACAATAATGACACTTTAGCTCGTCAGGGCTTCCGCGATAAGAGCCATCAAGTAATGTACCATCCTATGGACCAACAACCATTTGTCAAATATTCCGCTTTCGACTATCTGTCAGTTGCCAGGATGGAGGTCTAGATGCTGAATATGTTCAAAGGTTGATCAAACAACTTGATCTTACCAACACACTAGAATTCATGTTTCAAACACCGAGGCTTCGAGTTTTAGAACCACCATGATGCAGGAGCATTCAGGCCTAGTTAGCAATATCATGGTATGATCACATGTTGTGACTAACGTAGGGTTGGAAGACATGAGATTAGTTAATTCTACTTATTTAAATGTGTGTGAGTGTTTTATTTATTGTAAAATATGAGAAAAAGGGTATAATGGTTGATTGATCCTCCCTGTGTGGAGATCAGTCCAAGTAGTTAGATAAATTGGTTTGAATAAGATATGAGGGATTTCAAAGCTTAAATTAGCATTTATTTTAGATAAGATTGGAGCTAAAAATATTCTTTAGGATAGTGAGGGATTTCTGGATTTGAACCAGAATTGGTTCATGGATCCACTTTTGTATAAATTGTGATCTTTTTGTATAATTCAAAGGTTGGATAGGTTAGCTAGAGGTTAGTGAAAGAGAGGTTAGATAGGTGGAGTCGAGTAAGAGAGAGCAAGGATTCCAAGATAGAAACAGGGTCTTTTATTGTTGTAATCGAGCCAGAGGGCCGAGACTCTATAACTCATTGTATTGAATAAAATATTAGTGTGTGTGAATGTGTTGTTTCTATTTAAAATCGCCCGCTTTCTCTGCATATTTTCTTGTGGAACAAATTAGGCATTTCTTCTCTGTTTTTATGCATTTAGTATAAATCACAGCGTTCAAAGCCTTATTACAGTCCATAGTGTAAATAACAACGTTTGAGCTACTTTAAAACCCAGTCGTCGATCCAAGATATCATGGATTGCTAGATATGGAGTTGTAGTTGTGAAAACAGAGTAAACAGAGGAACCATTGAAGAAACAATGGAAAAACCTAAAGTAAAGAGGTGGACGAAAGGATAAAGAGAAGGCACGGTGGTCGTTGGATCTATAAGATCAATGGACTAGATCTAATTGTGGAAGCAGAAACACTTTATTGCATCGGCAAAGTTCATATGTATGCGGTAGACTTTATGCTTTAAGCCTATGCGATGAGCGATTACCGATATATCGCATCAGCGGAAGTCTGGGTGAACGGATGGGATCCTAACCCTTTGCTAACATCGATTGGGATAATGCGATGAAGCGCGGACCGTTGGATCATATAGTTGATCAATGGCGAAGAACTAATCGCTGATTGCATATTGGGTAAGTCAAGTGACAACGGGAAAAGGAATGTTGATAGTGATATGCGATAGCGATGGCCAATTGCATATGCCAATAGCAATGGAGCTCCAATCGGAGGTCAAAGATCGAAGGAGTAGTGCTGCGGAAAGGGGTTTGAAATACACGGACCTGATAAAGTTATAGTTGCAGGTTTATAATATTTGAGGTCCGGCCTTAAGCTTCTGGTCGGGTTTTTCATGTGTTTCAGTGTATTTCCGTGTGTTGCAATAACATAAGTTGTCTCGGGGTTTTAAAATGAATAATGCATATGAAAAAGGTGGAACTGACAATTTATGAATGCGGTTGAATTCTTTTTGAGTTCCGTCCTTATACTTTCGACTGTGGATTTCTCGGGTTTTCCCGTGTATTCCTTTGTATTCCAAATAATTTGTATGGCCAAGGTTTTTAATGTAGAAGAACACATAAACGCTTCCGATAGACGATTGTGGGCATAACCATAGGTCCACATGGGAGATATGAAAGGATGTTAGTCAGATGGCATCATTTTGGTATCAGAGCTAGCTCAACAGTCTTTAAAGAATGGTTTGGAAATTGAATTGTAACCTCAACATATGTATAATTGCACTGAATTGAATTCGATACATATGGGGATTAGACTATAGAGAACACTGATATCAGAATGGGGAAAGTAGTGAATCTCTGATGGAGGTCTGGTAAGAATGTTTATTTTGATGATTTTGGAGAGATTTGTTTTGAATGTCTGAAGAACAACAAAGGATTGAAATTTCAAAGAAGAAGATGTTTTCCTTTTAGGAAAATGAGATTCCCATGTAAGTTGATTGAATGATTGGTTTGATTAAAAAGAAAATTGAAGTAGAAGGTTTGAAATTTAAAGCTAAATAGAAGAGTGGTTTGCTATGGCATTGAAGTCATTTAAATGATTTGAAGAATTTTGTGAAAAATGAGAATGATTGAGGATTGCTTAAAGTGTTGTTGAAGGCAATGATATTGATGATTGAAAGAACAAAGATTGGTTTTAATAGGACTGAAAAAGGAACCATTACAAGGAATGAATTTGGGAATTTATAGAAGCAAGATAGGATTTGCTTACAAACAGGTTATCAGAAGGAATTGGTAGTGTCTGTCATGAATTGGTAAATATAATTTTAATTCAGATCTAATCTTAATTGAACTTGAAAGGTGAAGAGTCCATTATGAAAAGTAAAATGGGAAATAGTTGTTTGTTGTATGGAGTCTTTTGAATGGAATGTCTAAATGAGATAGTGAATAGATGAATATTTTGGCAAAGATTTAACTGATGGAATGGGAATTAGTCTCATGAAATATTTGAAGGAAAAGTTACAGGTTTAAAAGGTTACTTTGATGTTTGAGATAAGATTCTGAAGGTCAGTGGAAGCAATGGAATCACTAAAATATAGAATGAGTTGTACTAGCATCATAGCATATGAGTTATGTTAAAGAAGATAGAGCAAGAAGAACTCTCAGATGAATAAAGATGATAATACCAGACAATAAATGAAATTATTGAATGAAGAAGGAAGTGAGCAATTGAATATGAAGAGCCTAAAGCAAGGAGTGTTTGAGAGAAGATGAGAACGACTTCCAACTGTGGTTGGGTAGAAGTTGTTGAGGCAGCTCCACAATTGTGATTGTGGATAGGATATAACAATTCCAGCAAGAGAAGCACTGAGTAGAATTGTTAGTTAGTGAAAGGTTCAAGGAAAGAACCAATAGATGCCAAAAGGATAAACTCAAGAAAGTTTGGTGAGGCATGAAGGAGACTTGTTAGAGGTGAAATGAAAAAGGCTAATTGTAGCTCACTAGTGAACAAGGAAAGTTCACCAGAGGAGGAAATGGAATTGACTATTGATAGTCATGACAGGGGTACAAAGGAATGTCACAGGTAGAGGGAAAAGAGTGTTGAAGCAGTTGGACTCAAAGGAATGAGTAAAGAAGAAAGAAACATAGAGTTGGTTGAGATGAAGGCAGAACTCAGTCGTTTGGAGAAGCTGGTATTAAAAAGAATTAGAGAAAAATGGAATGAGGATTTTATGTGGGAAGAAGTGTTAAATGGCCTATCATAGAATTGTTTGCTAAGAAATTAATACTTCAAATAGTTGAGAATGAGAGGAATGTGCTGGTAGCATCCTCACAGGCAAGAGGATCTCATATTTTTGGGATTAACTATTTTTATGAATGTAAAATTGCAGGTATGCAGCCTAATGAATTTGAACATGTGTATAAAAAGGTGAAGGAGGCAGAGGCAAGACAAACACAAAAGGAGATGCATAGAGGCTTTCAAGAGTTCAATTGGTGGAGGAAATTAAAAGGTATGGATGAATGGTTGTGTCTTTTCTTAGTGAAAACTTATTGGATCATGTTAGAAGGAATTTTACCATGGATAGAAGACCAATGGGAAATGGAAAAAGGAAAGGAAAAAAATGCATTACAGGTTTGTGAAGTGAAGAGAAGGAAAGCTGACACATGGAACTTAGCTGAAGAAGTTAAGTCAAGGAAATCTTTGAAATATCAATGTCTTATCATAGAAGAGGAGACATTGTTGTCTTATTTGGATGAACTGAGTCTTGGAGGAAGTTGTGTAGAGCAGAAAGGTATTCTACAAACCTACGATGAAGTTGCCAAGCATAGTCAATAAGTTGCAGTCCCAGAAGTTTTCTTTAATGAGAAAGAAGTCAGAGATGTTGAGGAAGAATTTCTCAATAACTTGGTGAACTATCAGAATAGTTCAGAGAAGCATGAGGAGATGATCACTATGGCTTCAAATGAAGAGCCTTTTATTTTTGAAACTGACGTGTTGTGTATGTTTTTAGGTTTGACAGGTGATGAACATCAATTGGACAATGTGCTTATGCATTTTGATGAAGAAGTGAGATTACTGGAAGAAATGGTTGAAACAGAAAGATATTTTGAGAATGTATTTAATAATTTTGAGGATGATGGTATTGACAGGGAAATTTTCATGATTAAATAAGCTGAAGATAAGAAAATGAAAGTTTGCGATGATAATCAAAATGAAAGTATTATAGGAATTCTGAAGGAATATATGATGTTGTTGATAGATGTAGAAGTTCAGGAATTTTGTGATTTTAAAGTGGATTATTTTTATGAATCTGTAAGCCATGAAGAAGCTTTAGAAAACTAGAATTTTGTTTTTGTCGTAGGAGAAGATAAAACAACATCATTTTGTTGCAATGGTATAAGTATAGAGGATGAAAGGATACTTCACAATGATATGCTCCAAGAAATCCGAGCTATTGAATTGATGAATGCTAGTCTTATGTTAGAACAAGGAACACTGTATAGTGCAGAGGAAAGTATGGAAATGAAAATTGATGACAATTTCATAACTTATGCAGAAGGATAGTATAAATATTTGATGGCAAAATTACCTATCAATATTGAAAACCATAGTTATTTTGACTCTGACAATTGTGATGGAAATTTTGTTTTATACAGGAAGGAGGAGTCGTATGCAAATGACATGCTCATTGAATGTGAAGGAATTTGTATTTTGCTGGAAAAGATATTAGATGAACCTGATAACATAGAGGAAAGGATTATCTTTAATGATAACAAAAGGGAATTTGTAGGGAACAAACAATAGTTTGTAAATGGCAGAGGCAAAGAAGATTTGGACATAAATTTTATAATTTATATGGTAAAGGAAAATGTACAGCAGGCAAATGTCAATGGAGTTCAATAAAGAATAAATTGTAAAGAGGAAGTTGAGAAATTGTGGAAGATAAAGTCAGTGAAGAAGAGGGACAACAAGGAAGAGAAATTAACAAAAGGAATTTGTATCAGTAAGGAAAGAGGACGACAACAAAATAAGATTTGGAAATCTGGAGGAATAGAAGTGACAGTGGAAGAAGAATTGAATCAGCAGCATGATGAAAATGATGACCAGTTACAAAGTAAAGTTTGTGATACTAGATGGGCAACAGAAGGAACACATGACCAGGAGGTCATGAAAACTTTCAACTTTGGGAGTCTGATGCAGGAGCATTCAAGCCTAGTTAGCAATGTGATGGTATGATAACATGTTGTGACTAACAGAGGGTTGGAAGACATGAGATTAGTTAATTCTATTTATTTAAATGTGTGAAATGTTTTATTTATTGTAAAATATGAGAACAAGTGTATAATGGCTGATTGATCCTCCGTGTGTGGAGATCAGGCCAAGTAGTTAGATAAATTGGTTTGAATAGGATATGAGGGATTTCAAAGCTTAAATTAGCATTTGTTTTAGATAAGAGTGGAGCTGAAGAGATTCTTTAGGAGAGTGAGGGATTTCTGGATTTGAACCAAAATTGGTTGATGAATCAACTTTTGTATAAATTGTGATCTTTTGTATAATTCAGAGGCTGGATAGGTTAGCTAGAGGTTAGCGAAAGAGAGATTAGATAGGTGGAGTCAAGTAAGAGAGAGAGAGGATTCCAAGATAGAAACATGCTATTTTATTATTGTGATCGAGCCAGAGGGCCGAGACTCTGTAACTCATTGTATTGAATAAAATATCAGTGTGTGTGAATGTGTTGTTTCTATTTAAAATCCCCCACTTTCTCTGCATATTTGCTTGTGGAACAAATTAGGCATTTCTTCTCTATTATTATGCCTTTAGTATAAATCACGGCGGTCAAAGCCATATTACAGTCCATAGTGTAAATAACAGTGTTTGAGCCGCTTTAAAACCTATTCATTGATCTAAGATATCATGGATTGCTAGATATGGAGTTGTAGTTATGAAAACAGACTAAATAGAGAAACCATTGAAGAAACAATGGAAAAACATAAATTAAAGAGGTGAACAAAAGGATAAAGATAAGGCATGGTGGTTGTTGGATCTATAAGATCAACAGACCAGTTCTAATCGAGAAAGTAGAGCCACTTTATCACATCGGCAAAGTTCATATGTATGTGGCAGACTTTATGCTTTAAGTCTAAGTGATGAGCAATCACTGATATATCGCATCGGCGGAAGTCTAGGTGGATGGATGGGACCCTAACACTTTGACAACGCTGATTGGGATAATGCGATGAAGCGCAAACCGTTGGATCATATAGTTGATCAACGACAGAGAACTAATCGCTGATCACATATTGGGTAAGTCAAGTGACAGTGGGAAAAGGAATGCCAATAGTGATATGCAATAGCGATGGCCGATTGCATATGCTGATTGCGACGGAGCACCAATCGGAGGTCGGAGATCACAGGAGTAGCACTACGGAAAGAGGTTTGAAATACATAGACTCGATAAAGTTATAGTTGTGGGTTTATAATATCTGACGTCTAGCCTTAAGCTTCCAGTTGGGTTTTTCATGTGTTTCAGTGTATTTCCGTGTGTTGCAACAACATAAGTTGTCCCAGGGTTTAAAAAGGAACAAGGCATATGAAAAAGGTTAGATCGATGATTTATGAATGCAGTTGAATTATTTTTGAGTTTCATCCTTACACTTTCAACTGTGGATTTCTCGGGTTTTCCCATGCATTCCTTTGTATTCTGAATAAGTTGTATGGCCAGTGTTTTCAATGTAAAAGCACACATAAACACTTCCGATAGATGATTGTGGGCATAACCATATGTCCACATTGGGGATATGAAAGGATGTCACTCAATGGGCATCACACCAACACTTTTTATAACCAATAAAAACACAAACACTAACATGATCTCTCACACTTTTTTTAAATACAACTTCATTATAACATATACAAAATAATAATAATTTTGCATACTGGTATTTTCCATCAAATCTGCGACGTTTGGATCTCTATCTCTAGATAAACAATACCACAATATTTTATTAATTCATATCTATAATGATAAATTTCAACATTCCACCTACTTGTCGCAGTTGTACATCTTGCACCATCTGATAATCTCAAGAACCACCATTTAAAACATGTAGACATTGCTCTCAATTGTAGATCCGCACTATATCAAACCAACTCTATGTTGATCCACCTTCTTCACAAGTAGATCTCCTCTTCTTTTACAATTTTTTGTCAACAATTGAACTTCACACAACAGTAGCAACAATGTATCTTCGCAATTCTCCTTTGCATGCAACTATCCAAAATCCACACACAAATCAAATATTCACACAAAAGACTCACAGAAGAAATAGATCAACACTATATTCAAATAATCTGTGTACAAAGGAGTATCATGGCTAAAATTGCATGATCTCAACCTCTCTCGTGAGAGAGTTAGGGTTGAACCATCTCTGACACCATGTTAAAAATTTCAGAGAGAGCGGAGAGAGATTGTGCACACAACAAGTTACACACTCTATGTTTATTTATCACATAAATCAGTTACATATATAAAAATTAGATCACTGACTTCTAGATTATAAGATCCGAAGAAGGTGGATCTATGACTCATAGAAAACTCACACACATAGGGAAATAACTACTTCTAAAATCACACCGAAGTACTCACAACAACACATGAAAACATTACTTTTAAAACAAGCAAAAATTCATCTTTATCAAAATTACCTTATCATATTAAATAATGTTTTAATAGGTTTTCTATATAAATAATAGAAAAGAAATAATAGGTGACTAAACAGAAACACAAACCAATAATTTTGAATTATGCTAATATGAAAATAGATATCATTTCCGAGACTCATTGAATTATTCTTTCTATATGTTAAAAGTGGTGGGTACGAGTGGACTCTTTACCTTTTATTTTCCATACATAAAATTTGAAATTAGTTGTGCTTTATATTTCATAATTGCATAGGTGGATAAAAATTAAGAAGAATAAATTTGTATTCTTTAAATTATGAATGATAATATAAAAGTAGAATGAAGGATAATGTTTGCATAGGTTTTACACGTAAGAAATAGAAAAAGGTAGTGGTGACCATAGTTACCAAATTTGTCTGTATTGACCTAAAAAGTACAAAAATTCGTCGAGCCGATTCAGTAAGATTGATAATTCGGCAAATTCGAATTCGGTACACACCAAAAATTTTATATTGAAATTTTTTTATAAAATATTCCTCCCTCTCAAACGACATATTTATGTGTTTCAAGTCATCGACAACATTGTTATCTAGCAGAGAGATCGAATCTGGAACTTTGAATCGCTGGTATTAGATTTCACCACTAAAGACCTATACTTTCCAAAATACTCATTATTCCCGAACTACCTTCCTCTGTAAGAGCTGATGCTTAAAAGTGTATAGGAGTTGATCGAGCTGATGCTTAAAGTGTACAGGAGTTGATCGAATCTGGAACTTTGATTCGCCGGTATTAGATTTCACCATTAAAGACCTATACTTTCCAAAATGCTCATTATTCCGGCACTACCTTGGTCTATAAGAGCTGATGCTTAAAATGTAGGTAGGTTGCTTACTTCGGAACTACCTCCGTCTATACAATCTTATGTTTGAAATGTAGGTAGCTTGAATATCTGACACTCTTTACATGCTTATATAATTCTTAGCTTAAATATCCAACACTCAGTCACAATCTTTACATGCTTATATACTTCTTTCAAGATATTGCACTGTAGTTGTAAATTGTAAATATAAGTTTGTATTTGTGAATAGAATAATATTAAAAATAATAACTTCTATATTGAAAAAATATTATACAATAGCAAACTGCCACAGAAAAGGTAAGTTGATTTATGTAAATTTACATGTTATTTCTATATTGAAAATTAGTTATAAAATAGCAAATTATGATGGCAAATCATAAAGATAAGTTTGATGGAAATAGAATAATAAGTAAATTTATATGTTATTTCTATATTCAAAAGAAATTACAAAATAGCAACCTGCACTTGCTAAAGATTTATGAATGGAATAATAAGTAAATTTACATGTTAAATTTTATATATAATTTTTTTAAAAATAAGATGTTGTAATATTTATATTGTAGAAGAATGGAATAATAAGTAAATTTACATATTAAATTTGATATATAATCTTTCGAATTTGATAACTATGGTAGTGACCGAAAACATAATTAATTTAGAATTAAGGTAATAGAAAAATAGAGATCACTGCCAAGGCTAAGTAAGCTATTTTTTTATTTGTTAAAAAATGGTGAGGTATGAGTGGTTTTTTTGCTTTTTATTCTCTATCCATAAAAATTGAAATTAGTTGTGCTTTGTATTATTTTAGTTGTGCTTTGTATTAATTCATAATTATATAAAAAGGAAAAATTAAAAATACTAAATAAATAATGATGAGAGAAACTATTTTAATTATATTCATAAATGTGTTTATTTTTTAACTAGGATTTTAAAAATAACTTAAAATTTGATATTAAGTGAGAATATATTTTTAAATTAAATTTCACTATAAAATAAATATGTCTTTTTAAATATATATGTTATATATTAACTAATTTTATAATAATAATAATAAGAATAGAATTTAATCAACTATTTTAATTTATTGTTGTAAATTTAGTATGGTAAAATATATAATGAGATAAGTGTTTAATACTTATTATTGCGATCACATTGGATATGTTTATTGATTTCGAATTAATCCCGGATTGACTAACAATAAAACAACAATTACGTATTTAATATTATAAACCAATCTAATTTATTTTTGAAGTATTGTTGTTTTGTCTTTTTGTTGCTTTTTTTTTTCCAAAAGAAAAAAACATCATAGCTTTATATTAAGGATATATAAAGGTCTTGGATACATAAATTCCGAAAGACTGATACGGCTTGGATGCCTAGACCTCATTCATATTGATGCATGACAATTCCATACCGGCAAACTAATGCCTACCATCATTTTCAAAAAGACCCCGATCAGGAGAGCGACAGAAGAGCATATGAGAAGACACTAAAACTTCTCCCGGATTGATAGAATTGTGACCCAAAACTTTACAAACTATACCAAAAAAGATAATCCATCAAGTACAATAGGATGAGAGCAGTTGCGCCCAGCCTACTGTAAGAGGAACCATGTTCAAAAAGAGCAAGTGACATTCAGGGACAGAGTCCGCTTGCAGATCAAAAATCACGACATCAAAAGAAAAACATATTTTTGCAGAAAATTGTTAATGGTAAGACTCATGACAGCCCAGAATACACTGGAAGATAGCCTGGATAAATTCCTTAGAGTCTTAGAAAGTGTGCCCATTCCTCCACTTTGATTGGTTTATGTTTAAGTTTTTTTTATGCATGTCGGTGTACCAAAGATCCTGAGTTCATAAATGACGGTACGGTATGATACGTATTCAAAAATTTCAACCCAGTTAATCCAAAGTAACAATATAAATGTCAGATAGATTATGTGTAAATGTGCTACCTTATTCATCGTAATCTCTTAGATCCACTAATTATCACTTACAATACTAATATGTGTTGTATTCTTTCTTTAAATTTATTTATTGCGAATTTACAGGTTTCTTTAGTATTTTTATAATTATTAATTTGAAATTTTTATTCTATTAATATGTTTATTTTTATAGATTATCCTTATTAATAATTGATTTGAAATGGTTTTTAATTGTACAAAATATATTTATCTCATATTATATAATAATTTAATTTAATTTATATAATTAATATCATATTCTTATTAGATTGGAAAAGTCTTGTTTATTTTTTTATATTGAAAATATTGTAATTTTGACGACTTTATTACCGGGAAGTGGCGAAAATAAATTATAAAAATGATAAAGGAATAATTGTTTTTTAAAAACAATTTTTTATTACTATCAAATACAAATATAATACATGACTGTAATATGTCTTAGAATTGATTTTTTATTATTTTATTGTCATTTACACATTATAATACATAAGTGTAATTGTAAAATATGATATATAAGTGTAATGGTAAATCTAATATATTGTTGATGAATAAATTATGAATAATTTATTATTTAATTTTTTAAATATATAAATGTTTTAATGATGATGGTGATGGTTAATGATATATATATCGTTAATAATAGTATCTATAATTATGGGTTATAGAAAGATTGTACTACATAAGTAATGAGTAATTTTATAAAACAATTCAATGGCGATAAATTCAGCTAACCAATAAAAGCATTTAATGTAAAAAGCATGGGATAGAATTAGGCGAGAATTAATCACCTAGCCACACCATTAATCCTGCTTTATCTACATCTATGATATAGTCCACTGCACCACACATTCTCTAACAAGATGGGCCAATTTCATACCATAATAGTCAATCTACCAAGTCCACCTATACTCAATAGATTGAATGGTACAGACAACTACATGCTCTAGGTAAAATGCATCAATTTTATATAAAATAATTAATAGATTTGTCCCATTATATTTTTATTTTCTTTTCCTTTAATTTAACTATATTTAAAAAACACCACTTATAACCTTTCTCGTTTTTTTACTTTAATTATATCCTTATATCTTTATGAGTTATTTTATATAATTACATCAAATATATTTCAAAATAAAATATAATTCATAGCGTGTTTTAGTTGCTCTCCACGCTACTACAATATCTGAGCATCCTAGTATTTGTATCTCTTGAGTATCTGTGCAAAATTCAACAAATCCAATCCACACAGATAGCTCTATCGACCTCCCGGGTGCATCACTTTTTGCATGCAAATACTTGGTTACTTCATATCTGGCACTACAGGAATGACGAGGCTTGCGGGGTAGCAAGTCCCTGCCTTGAGCGCCTTATTGATTTAGTTTTATGGAGGATAAGCATGATCCACCATTATCAAAGTAAACAACAGTTGATTTATTTACAAAACAAAAACTGAAGCCTTTTACATACACATAAACGGGAGTTACGATTGAAGAATATGTTGTTGCATATAAAGATTAATACCTAGAAAAGAGAGCAACATACCATCCAATCCCTCACGCCCAACTTCGCGATTTCTTTCTCCCAACTTCGTTGAGTGATTTATTTCTTCAAGCCAGAAACAATAGGAATAGGCTAATTAAAGAAATTTTATGTAACCACTTAAGGCATGATGCCATTCTTTACAGACCACTAAAAGAAAAATCTGGAAATGAAATCTCTTTCTATGTGCTATGTTGTTGGTTCAACAACAATTAAATTCAACCAAGAGGAAAGAATGTAAACATCTGGTTGGTAAGGCTTCATAATTGAACTGAGGTCAGCTGAGTTTTTCGAGTGTTAATTCCCCTACTGGATAAGTTGTAGTTTCATTTAATCGATATCGAACCCCAGTTCCTCGGAATGTGCAAGTTTGATCCACAACGTTTATTTGAGAGTCGATAAAAGCAGTTGATGATCCCGCAGAGCCACATACAATAGTTTATATAGAGTAATTATCAGCGAATGATCCAACGACTCACCTTTTTTATGAATCCATTGTGATCTATATAAAGAACCCATTTAAGCATCTTATATAGATTCGTGCATAATAGTTTAAGTTGATCCACATAAGGGAATTATTCGCTTGCCTCCAAATCAGCCACATGGAATCCAAACACAAATCCTTGGACAGTATCATAGAAATGATGAACGAAGATAAAAAAATCATTTTGGTGGCGACTGATAGAAGCAGTGTCTCGACTCCAGTACAACTATTGCGTGCCACTTCACCGCAGATTCGGCAAAAGGCGACCCCGTTCATATGCTACCTTACAAAGCCTGAGAATTACGACCAGTTATTGGTATCAGAAGGGGCCCTTCTTCCCCCGGTGAAGTTGCTAGAATCTAGAATCCCCTTGCTAATAGAAAAGGCCATGCTAGCTCTTCAACGTTTGACATCTAGTGTGGAGACAGATTGATCCTTGATCCATCACAACTGGATTCCTGCCCTGATTGAGATAAGCCAGGTCGGTTACCTGTAACGCAAACGACAACAGAAGGGGCTTTGAGAAATCTATCGGTGGTGCCAGAAATTAGACAATGTTTCGCAGAAGAAGGCATTATTTATGTTTTTAAAATAATAATGAACCAATTTTTTTTAACCGTGAACAACATATCTTTATAGTCTCTTCGCCTAAGGAAGAGGCCAAGCCAAATAAGATGACAAAGATTCTTATTTGCGGTAAAAACCAATGCCTCTATTTGATAGGTTGATGAATTATATTCTATGATAGTTTAATAGCAAACATTAGGTTATTCGGCAAAAGATTAATGCATCCTTATTCAGCACCCTGCAACCACTACTAATAAGACTAGCATAGCACAACTACATCTAATAAGACTAGCACAATTACATCAATAAATGTGGTTGATATATGCTTTTTGCCTGAACTTAAGAAATGTTATATTATAAATCTAATATGCTAAATTAATATATTGATATTAATATTACACAATTAAAATTAATATATTAATACTAATATTAATATTAATATTAATATTAATATTATTATAAATTAATATATCAGATATTATTAATTATGTTTATTAATATTATAATTGTTAATTAATATAAATATTATTAATTATTTAAATAACAAATAATTCATTTAATTATTAAATAGTTAATTAATTCATTATTGATAATTATATAAATAAAGAATTTATTAATTATTAAAAATTAAACACTAAAATAATCATGGTTGACCTATTAGGATATTCTCACAGATTGGAAATAATTAAGTATAACTTGGTCTAGTGTATACTTAGGTAAAGTGTATTTCTTTAATATGTACTTTCTGTAACTTACAATTTGAAGGTCACGATATGTTTTAGACATGAAGTGATCTGACAGTTCATTCTCTCCTCGGTATTACCGACACTTGATCCATGGCTTAACACCCGATTGGTCCATGATCTCTATTTAAAGTGCATGGAGGGTGATTTGTTAAGTGACCATTTATGAGAGAAGCTTATGTAAATTTTCTTTATTTTACATTAATAAATTACCTGAACTGGCCGCATTGGCTCAGACCGTTGGCTGTTTTCCTCTTTGAGCATTTTAACCACGTTAAGAATACTGGTGTATTGATCTGTGATCTGTTTATGAGTGGTGTCCTTTGGTGTTCTATCTAAGGAATTTACCCTGTAAATTCCTACATGGTATCAGAGCTATTCAAGGACTGCATCCATTGGTGATCAAAATCCGAAGATGGTACAACTGCGTCCGACTATCATTTCCTAGATCTATTGTTTCTGACCGCATTCGGACCGAGAGGACTACTCTATTGTGTTAGGAGCATCTGTTCTAGTGAGAAACCCCTTTCGTTTCACCCGAAAATATTTCCGGTAGCCATAGTTATGTCATTCTTAAGATCTGGAGGTATACAATCTTTATTTGCAGGGATAATTATTTGTCCCTCTATTTATTTTGGTTTATAGTCCTCTATAAAAATAAATTGTTACCGTATATATACCTTTCATTTCTGCGTATGCTTTTTTCCGCATGACTTTGTTCGATCTGGGCAAACCAGAAAGAGAAAGAAAGGATTTTTCTCATGCTTATGCTCTTTTCCGCAGCACCTTAGTGTGATCTCAAAAAATAAAAAATATTGAGGAAAATATCTAGTTTCCAGCCAAATCTAACTTTAAACCGTAAGGCTCGAATATTTTTTCTTGTTCGTTTGGTTTGTGTGGTTGTCGTTTTTGTTTTGCAGGCAAAAAATGAGTTTTCAAGTAAGCACGCACGTGAAAACTTCACTGAGCTTAAAAAAAAAAAACCCTTTCTCTTTTCCAAAAATTACTAACCTTTTAAACTTGCTCACTTGGTCTAAAGTTACTTTATGAGAATGGAGGTATTCGGTTGAAGTCTTTCTTTTTGTTGAGTTACTTTTTCAAAAAGCACATGTATCTTATGTTTTAAAGTTACTTTATGTAAAAGTTTTCTCACCCATTATAAAATGTGAGTCACTTATAGTTCTAAAGTTGCTTTATCTTTTATTTAAGTTACAATTTAGTGGATAGTTCATAAAGTACTATTGTAAAATTGACTTTCACTTATTTACAAAAGGGGGGCACATAAAGTAATCTTTTTTTAAAGTGAGCTAATTAGATTAAGTTTGGAAGGGGAGGGGGGAGGATATTTTTTTTTAAATATAACATTATAATGAACTTCCCAACATTCACGTGGTTCCTTGGCATCTTCAACAACTTTTCTTCAAAATGCCATAACTTTTTCATCCAGAAGCCACTTTCAGAGTTGGTTTTTTTTAATTGACTTAACTTTTCGAGATCTTTCCATTGGAATACTTAGTTCCAGCATATACACCTTCAGTTTCTTTTAAAATGGAAAGTCTCTACCTATTTATTATTGACAACACCAACTACTTCCAATGGCTATCATACATGGTGGATTTACTTAGAAGTAAAGGTCTTTATAGAATACCCTCAAGCCAAGAGACTAAACCTCAAGATCAATATAAGCAAGCCAAATGGGAAAATAAGCAAGATCAAGCACGTTGGTTGATAGTGATATCTATTTCTCCAGAACTTACATTCCATATCGCATAAATAGATACCCTCGATGAAGCAATGAAAAAACTCAATAAAGTTTTTGGAATTAAAAATGAAACTAGAGCTCATCAACTCGAAAATGAGTTTCTTACACTAGGCCTCAATAAATTTTCTTCCATTGAATATTTCTTGTCCAATTTCAAGACCCTTAGACTTCTCTTGGAAGATGTTAAGGTTAAGAAATAATATGGTAGGCTTATCTATTCCATTCTTTCTAAGCTAGGACCAGTCTACTCTGTCTTTGTTTCCACCTTCCATTCTACTAGAGAAGCCTTTATTTCTCAAGGACAAGACTACAAGTCCCCCTCTTTTTATACCTTTTGTGATTCTTTAATAAGAGAGCAATAAAAACTCTTACATATTGGTCTTCTTAATACTAGAAACTCTTCTAAGAAAGGCTTAGTAGCCCAACAACAACCAAGTTCAAAGAATCATAAGAAGCAACATCCTAAAAGGAATGGTCCTAAACCAAACAACGAAAAGTCAACTCAACAAAATGATAAGGCAACTAAAATCAAAGGGAAGAAAACTAGTAGACATTGCAACTTTTGTAATTGTGATTGTCACTTAGAATCCAAATGCTTTAACAAGATGGAAGTGTTGGAAGTAGCAATGAAGAAGCATAACATCCATTTGGAGCACTCTTCAACTTCAACCTCATCTTCAGGAATAACACTTTCTACATGTGGTTGTCAAGAATCTCATTATGGTTATGCACTAAATGCATCTCCTTCTTCTCATTCTCATGAGTGGCTCATTGATTCTCGAGCTTCTTATCACATGGCTAAAAGCAAAGCCATGTTTTCTTATTTAAATGATTGTAACACCAAAAATATATATGCTGGTGATGATGGATATCTTAGTGTTGTAGGGACTGGAACTATTCATCTAGACAATGATCAATTTAATGATGTATTATGTGTTCCTACCTTATCCTGCAACCTTCTATCTATATACCAGATAACTCATTCAGGTGAAGGCAAAATTGTTGAATTTTCGCCTCATGATGTTGTAATTAAGGACCTAAGAGATCCTAGATAGATTTTAACTACTGGAATTGTTAATGATTCTAAAAGGTTGTATACGTTTAACAACTTTGGGTCGTCAACTCTTCCCTCGAAATTTGTTGCTCATAATGATGAAGTAGACAAACTTTACCATGAGCGATTTGGTCACTTAAACTATGGCTCCCTTCAAAATCTATGTAAATAAAATATGATGATCGGTTCTCCTATGCTATCTTGTAGAGATGGTGTTTGTTCTGGATGTGTACTTGAAAAACATCATCGATATAGTTTTTAAAAACATGCCTCTTGGCATGCCTCAGCCCCTTTACAGCTTGTGCATAATGATTTATGGTCCAATTCCATTTGTTTCATTCTTTGGCTACAAGTATGTATTAACTTTGATTGATGATTTCTCTAGATGCTCTTGAGTATACTTCTTAAAACTCAAGAGTGAAGTCTTTAACATGTTCTTGGACTTTAAGGATTTTGTTGAGAAACAATCTAGACATTAAATTCTTAAGCTAAGATCTGATAATGACAGAGAATATGTTAAGAAAAAATTCATCACATATTTTATTGAGCATGGAATTTAATAGCAACATATTGTTCAATATACTCCACAACAAAATGGTGTAGTTGACAGGAAGAATTGAACCTTAAAGGAAATGGCTAATTGTATGCTTCAATATAAAGGACTAGGTCTTATTTTTTGGGCAGAATCAATTAACTATACAAATTACATAGTAAGTCACACTCCTGCTAAGGTTTTAAAGAATATCACTCCAGAAGAAGCATGGACCTCAATTAAACTAGATGTAAGTCACTTTCGTGTTTTTTGAAGTGAAGTATGGGCCGATATTCTAGATGAGAAACATAAAGCCTTAGAACCTAAAAGTGAAAAATGTATTTTTGTTGGATATTCTAAAGGTGTCAAAGGCTATAGACTTCTTCAAACTAAATCCAAAAATGTTATGATTAGAAGAGATGTAAAGTTTGTTGAAAATATATCGGCGTACGAGCCTAGTTTGGCAGATGTGCCACCTCTCTCTATCCCTTCTACTTCTAAAAATATTCCTTCTTCAGATGATGAAAGCGAGGATGAAAATCCTCCCCTAGCCTCTCGAGATCATCCTTCAGCTCCTTAGCCTCGAAAATGGGTCCGTGCTACTGAGGATGTAGCAGGTTCTCTTGCATGTAATCCTACAGATCAACATCATACACATTCTCGGTTCGATAGACCCTCTTCTTTAATGGCTCAAGCTTTAGTGAATTATGTTCCTGACATCTTTGCATAAGCTTCAGGACATACATATTGGGATGCAACTATTAATGAAAAGTATCATTCACTTTTGGAAAATGATACATGGAACCTTGTTCCTCTTCCAAAGGGATGAAAACTTGTTAGATGCAAATGGATTTACTGGACCAAGTTTGGAGCAGATGGAAAAGTTGATAAAAATAAAGATCATCTTGTTGCTAAGGGTTTTTCACAAGTTGAAGGCATTGAATATAATCAAAACCTTCTCCCCTGTTTCTAAAATGAACTCCATCTACCTTGTTGTTTTACTTTCTTCCTCTTTCAAATGGGAAGTTCATCACATGGATGCTAAATCCACCTTCTTGCATGGGGACTTTCATGAATAAATATTTATGGAGCAACCTCCTGGCTTTATACAAATAGTCTCCACCCTTGTATGTTGGATTAAGAAATCCCTTTATGGTCTCAAGAAGGCCCCTCAGGCTTGGTATGCCAAACTGGATAGCTTTATTTTACATACTACCTTTTCTTGGTGTTATTCTGACAATACTGTCTACACCAAGAAATTGGGTAAGTATCTTATCATTATTGTTCTTTATGTTGTTGAACTTATCCTTACTGGTAGTGATCCCAAGCTTATAAACCATCTGAAGTCCAGCCTTAAAATGCAGTTTGAAATGACAGACTTAGAACACTTGTACTATTTTCTTGGTCTTCAAGTCTTTCAATCCAAAGATGGTATTTCCATTTCCCAGTCTAAGTATTCATGTGATCTTCTATGCAACTTTAAAATGGAAGATTGTATACCAACCCCTCCGCCCTTTCATTCTAGAGCCAAACTTTCAGTCACTTGTACTTCTCGTGAAGTTGATGTTACCTTATACCATTAGGTTTTTGGAAAAATTTTGTATCTGACTCATACCCATCTTGACCTTTCCTTTTTTTTGGCCTTGTTTCTCGGTTTATGCAAAACCCACATGAAATTCATTGTAAATCAGCTAAAAGAATACTTCATTATGTTGGAGGTACATTTTAGTTTGGGATTCATTAGAGTGTAGAAGGATCTCCTCTATTGGATGGTTTCACTAATTCTGATTGGGCTAGGGACCATGATGATCAAAAGTCTACTGCAGGTTATGAATTCAGTCGTGGTTTTGGACCTATTACATGGGCTTGTAGGAAACAAACTGCCATTTCTCTTTATTCAGTAGAAGCAGAGTATCGTGGCGCCATTGAAGCTAGTAAGGAGGCCCTATGGCTTTGTAAAATCCTATCAGAGTTTGGTTTTCAACACCAGCATCCAACTACACTTTGGTGTAATAATGAAAGTGGCATTCAACTATGCAAATGTCCAGTGAAACATCAGCACAAAAAACACATTGAACTACACTTGCACTTCATCAGAAAACTCATTCATTAACATGTTCTTGAAGTGCAATATTGTTCAATTGATTATCAAGTTGCAGACATGTTTACAAAGGCTCTCACAGAGACGAAGTTTACTAAAATTTGATTTATGGTTCGAGTTCAAGAAGTTGTCACTAAGGAGGGATAAGCTATAATTCCTCCTTCCTTATCCTATTGTGTCATCTTTGTACATCCTTCAATCCTATCGCAAGTTGTTCTTAAGGGGGGATGTTAGGATATTCTGACACATAGGAAATAATTAAGTATAACTTGGTCTAGTGTATGCTTAGGTAAAGTGTGTTTCTTTAGTATTTACTTTTTGTAACTTACAATCTGACGGTCATGATATGTTCTAGACATGAAGTGGTCTGACGGTTCATTCTCTCCTTGGTATTCATGATCTCTATTTAAAGAGCATGGAGGGTCATTTGTTAAGTGACCATTCATGAGAGAAGCTTATGTAAATTTTCTTTATTTTACATTAATAAATTTCCTAAAGTGGCCACATTGGCTCAGGTCATGGATTGTTTCCATCTTTGAGGGTTTTAACCACATCAAGAATACTGGTGTACTAATCTGTGATCTGTTTGTGAGGGGTGTCCTTTGGTGTTCTATCTAAGGAACTTACTCTGTAAATTTATACATGACCATGGTTGACCATTGTTGGCTATGATTGACCATGTTTGACCATAATTGGTATTATAAAAACAAGGAATTGTTATTATAAACCCAAGGGATTGGACCCTAGTTGACCATGGTTCACGATGGTTGAGTTTCATATTGAGACAATTTGTGAGAATGTGACGTTGGACCAAGTTTGACCATGGCTATCACAGTGTGGCGTTGGACCATGGGATAATCTTTTCACAATGTCACCATGGTTATTGACCATGCTTAACCATGGATGGTTTTCATATTAAGATAATCTTTGTCGAAATTCAACATTTGACCATGGTTGACGATGATTGACCATGGTTGGCTATGATTGACCGTCGTTGACCATGATAGATATTAGAAACCAAAGGGAATAATAAACCCAAGGGATTGATATTATAAACTGAAACAAATAATAAACCCAAGAGATTAATACTAAAACTCCAAGGGATTATGAACCCAAATGAATAATATTAAACCCAAGGGGCTAATATTATAAACCCAAGGTATATAAACCCTAAAATAAATATTGTAAACACTAAAATAACCATGGTTGACCATGATTCACCATGGTTGGCTATGATTTACCATGGTTTACCATGATTGATATTATAAACCCAAGGGATTGTTATTATGAAGGCAAGGGAATAATAAACCCAAGGAATTAATAATAAAACCCCAAGGGATTATGAATGCAAGTGAATATTATTAAACCCAATGGAGTAATATTATAAACCCAAGGTACTGTTGTGGTAAAAACACAACCCCCCTATTTTTGACTTCTTTACTTCAAATAATGGGGACCCTTTCTATAAAAATTTGGGCTAGGCACCTTTTTGGATTTTTATTTTAGTTAATTGCCCTACGCTTTTGTTAATTTTTAGTTTTCGTTGGATTCTTGTTTTGATTGCTTTGTTAGAATCGATTTTTTATACGCTTCTCATCGACGCTTGTTTCGCCTCATTTGGTCAACTGGTTTGAAAATGGCACTCCTTTGAAATCTCATCATTTATCTAGCCTGGGTTAAAAATGCATAAAATGTACAATATCGCATTTTGTAAATAAATTTGTCAATAACGCATTCAGTTTAAATATTAACTCGTAGAGGGTTTTACTAACATTTTTCATTATGCAGCCAAATAATTAAGCATCGGGACTTAAGAAATTCACTCCAATTTGCTAATCAAATCTTAATCTCGAAAAACCAAACATTCAAGTGGCTGTAGTTTATTTTTATTATTTTCTAAGTGGCTGTAGTGTTATTTTTAGTTATAGCTTAAAAACTTATGTTCATAAAAACAAAACAAAAAATGAAAATTTAAGTTTAAAATTAAATTTTAAATTAATTAAATTAATTAATATATTATATAATTAATTTAATTAAATTAAAATTTAAAACAAACAAAAATGAAAAATATAAAAAAAATAATAATAATAAAAATATCGCATCGGGAGTTTCTTATATGGCAAATCTAACAACTCCCGATACAACACCATATCCCCGATGCGATATCGGGTCGGAGGTTTTATTCGCACCAAATTTTAAAAGACCCCGATCAGCACATTCGCCACCCCCCGATGCGAAATGCCGATAAAGCATGAGGCACGGGACATTAACATAAAAGCATGTTTTAAGTTTATATTAGTTTGGATTTCCAAAACACTCATACGTATGAGTGAAATAAATAATAAATAGTGGTATAGGGTAGTATAAATCTTTAACATTAGTTTAAATAATATGTAATATTATATTATATTAATTAAATTAATATATAATATTTAATTAATTTGATTGATTTAGATTAGTATTAATTAGTTTTTTTAATTAGATTAAATTTGTTTATAAATAGTTTAATAAATAATTAGTTTAGTTTAACTTAACAATTAAATTAGAATTTATTATTAGATAATTAGAATGCTAATTTAGAATTAAAATTTTAATTCAAATCCTCATTTTTTAGCCCAGCAACAGAATTTCCAGATTTACATCAGATTTGACCCATCAACTTTGGAAGCTCATAAATTGAGTTCTACTTGGCCAAATGAGGCCCAGGATGGCTCATTGGAAAGAGAAAATCAAGGAGAACATTTTGAAGAAGGTTTCACCAACAGATTTGATCGTTTATTGGGCCAAAAATCAGGCAGAAGATCAGGCTCCGAATTTTGAAAACAAAATCAATTTTCTGAGTTATTGTTTTCAATTTCATTTGTCCAAAGCCTCTTCTAATTGCAGATCCATTGGCCAATGATATCCTTTGCCAATCAAATCATTCCAAGCATCAATACAGAGCTTATATTTATTTTCAATTATTTATTTAAATAGAATTTGATTGGGTTTGATTTAATTGCCAGAAATGATATTTTTATTGCATTTTAATTTATTTTGATTTCTTTTGCAGGAAAACAGTGGAAAAGATATGGAGAAAAGGATTTCAAGCAATGAGAATGCTCCAGCAATTGAAGAGCAGAATTAGGAGCAATTAAAATTATATTTGGCAGATTTCTCTTCAACAAACTATCCTCTCCAAAAATTCCTTGGCCAATATTATAAATAACAAATTGCAGAATGTAAAAAGGGCTGCTCTCCTCTGCAATTTTAGAGCTTCTAAAAGCACTATTGTAATTGGAATTTAGAGTTGTAGGAGGGAGGAGTGAAAAATCTCAGATCTGGGGATTATTGAGGATTTTCCCTTTGTATATTGAATTATGCATGAGGAACAAAGCTTGCACTATTGTGGCTCTAGTTTTCAAGGCAGAAGTTCAAGCAATATAAAGGGCTGTTGGAGACCAAGAACAGAGAAATGGATGCAATAAATTGGTATTTCTAATACTACTGTTTCAAATATCAGTTTTAATTTTATGGTGATATGAATGTGTCATTTTATTCATGTTTGTGCACTATTGTCAATATGGGTAATTTGTCTCAATCTTGTTATTATGTATCTCTGTTTTATGGATTAATTTCTCATTTTGGAGTAACTACTTACTCTGAAATCTGTCTTATGAAACTGATTTATTGAATAATAATGTGTGTGAACTATTTCTACATATCATTATTCAATTATTGGATTTATTGATTTGATAATCAATATCATTTTGAGAACTACTTCCTGAATGTTGTTGATTTATTATTTCAGTTTTAAGGTCTCAATAGAATGTGTTTTGGTAACAATAATATGAGTTAATTGAACTACTTCATTAACTTGATATTCATTATAAACAAGACATGTTTAAATCCTAATATTATAATTATCTTGCTCTTAGTTGGGTTAGATCTATATCTGCCTAATTAAGATAGGATTTAGATTAGTTTCTTTTGCTTGCATCATAGAATAAACTTGCATTTAGAGTAAATTATACACTCTGTTAAGTCCTCTACTCAAAGAGGCAAAACTTTAGTTATGGCTTGGCTGAGCCCAAATCAGCTTAAGGGTCATTCTCTTGCCTGATCAGCAAGGAGAAGTGATCTGATGTCCCTGTCTATTGGTAGTTAACGATACATTATAAACCAATAGCAATAGGGAAAAGGTAACTGGACCTAGATGAACAGTCGGAGCCACCACACCAAACGGAAAAAGGAGCTGCTTTTAAGGTCCGGACCGGGTGGTTATCCCCCAATGTTGTTGCAGCGATTTTCGAGGCATCAACATTTTTGGCGCTAGAAGGAGGGCCTGAAAAAATTTGTCTATTGGAGTCTTTCCAATTTTAATATTTTATTTATTGTGATGGCTCCTCTTAAACTTCCAATTTGGAGTTGTATCCATGGACGTGCATCCTCCAATACTCCACCCGAAGTGGTAAGACTCTTGTCCCAGGTAAAGTTTAATGGTAAGGGAAATTCTTCTGCTTTTAACCATGTCCTTCAATTTATTCAAAATGTTTCAAATTATGATTTTCAAGGAATTGATGAAGGCATTTTATGCAGAATTTTTACTCTCACATTTGCGGCAAAAGCCAGAAACTGGTGCAAAACTCTTCCAGTTGCCTCAATCCATAGCTGGGATCAATTTGTTACAATTTTCATTTGTAAATTTGATGGCTACGATTATGAACAGGTATGTCAAGAAATTGAATATCTACGAAGGTTTAAAAATGAATCTGTTAATGATTTTCATATTCGATTTCACTTGAATTGTTTAAGATTTAGCGACGAAGATAAACCTACGGAAGAAGAATCATTAGATTGGTTTAAATATATTTGTTCTCTTCCAACCATTCCCAATCCATATGAAATTGATTCAAGCTTTGTTCCATCCCCTCCCAATACAAATGAGAATCCCAATTTGGATGTGCAAATAAATGATGATGAAGTGGTTTCACAAAGCTTGGAAAATATTTCTAATCAAATGCAAGAAGACAACAACAGCAATTTTGGAGAAAAAGCTGCCTTGAAATCTGAAAGCTACTTCGAAGTAAATTCGGAAAATCAAATCGCAAATTAGCAAGTACAAGCAACAATCAAAGTAAATAAAATGCAAACTGCTGTACAAATTTATGAATTTCTCCATAATGAGCAAATGCCGAAATCACAGCAGCAAAGCAGCATTCTTCAAGAAAGCATATGCACGCAAAGGAATGATCTGCAATCTGAAATTTACAATGAGCATAATGCACAAGAGCTCTCAAACAGAGATAATTTTAAATGCATTGTTTCAGGTTCACATTTTTCCCTTTATCCTGATATTTTTAATGATAGTAATTTTTCTCCTCTTAGTATCAATGATATTTCAGAAATTAAAGAGGATGGTTTAAATGAATTACCATTAATTTTTTATCAAAATAAAGAAATAATAATCGATCATTCTTTTGCCATTAATGAACATGAAATGCTTGTTCCTCCTTGTTTGGATATATTGGATGAGATTGAAGGGAATTCTAGAGAATCTTGTGAGGTCATTTATGATGATTACTCTGATATTGAGGATGTTGATTTCAATTTTTCTCAAGAGAATCCTCTTAATAAAATTCAAATAACATCTGAGAATGAGGAAAGCTTCAATTTAGAAATTATCCCAACTAATCCTCATTTTAGAGCAGTAAATTATCTTCATGATTTCACCATTCAAGAAATCATTCCAATTTATGATTCATATGAGGATCAAACTCCCATTCCTATTCATAATCATAATTCGTTTTCTATTTCACAAGTTGGAATTCGAAATCACCCAAATTCCATAATTCTGGCCATTCCTTGTGAAAATGAAATCATTTCAAAACGATCCCAAATGTGCTGTAACATTAGTTGTACAAATAGTGACTTCATTTTAGTTTTTCTTTCACAGCTATTTTGTTTAAACTTAGATTTATTTTCTGATTTTATTTTGCAGAATTTTCACACTTTTCGCTGGCATATTGAACACCTTACTATCAAACACTCAATTGATGCCTTGCCCGATTGGGAAATTGAAGTTTCATATTATAATCATGAGCATCAAAAGATATCAATATTCCAACTTATATCAATGCTGATGTTTCATCAAAAGCTTCTATCTTTTCAAAGGCAATGTCAACAAGAGAATGTACTTTTGCAATCTGGCCAGCAATTCAATTCAATTAATAAATTGCCATTCTATTTGAAAGGCTTCCATCCATTTTTCATTGACTCATTTGAAAATTGTTTGGAAATTTTTCCTTCAAGTAAAATTGACAATGATTTAACATTTGTACATAACACTAACAATTTTTTTCAGGCCTTTGAATTTAAAAGATCATCTTCACAATCTGGCCTGTTATCTCTTCCTTTGAACATTTCTCAATCCTTAATGGAAATCCATCCAGATTTTTGCGATCTAATTGGTATCGAATTGGAAAGGAAATTTCATGAGAAAGAGATTTTAATTAAGTTGCTAACAATAACTGTACATTCTTATTTCAGATTTATTTTCCTTAGTTTAGTTAGATTTGTATTCTTATTGCTAACATTTGAACTATACATAAACGCGGGAATAAAAATGAGAAGATGGTTACATTGGAAATATGACTATACCTAGTCATTTTCATGTATATGGTTAGAATAGGAGTAGAATTAATTTAGTTAGCTTGTTTTATGTAGTTAATTTATTTGCAATAGTTCTGTAGATTAAAAAATAAAACAAAGCAATCAGCCTTCTCATACATGTTCAGTGGAAACATTTTTCCTTATCAGAAAATTTTAATTCTTGCTTTCTTTTTTGAAATTTCTTGTAGTGATTTCTCTACTCTGCCTATTTTGAATAATGTCTTGATCAAAGTCAATTAAAATTGCACTTGGCATCGATTGCCTCAAAGCCACTTTTCTTCATTTCGGGATTTCCTTCTAAGATTTTCTTTTGAAATTTATATGGTAAGGATTTGAGGATATAAAAGCTTCATGATCCCATTATCCCATGAGATGTCTGATTGACTATGATAAGCCTAATTATAATTCAATCATTATTAGTCAATCTAACCTGTCACGGTAATCATATGAAGTTCATATTATATTCCTCGGAATTTGCCAAAAGCTGATCTTAAGGATGCCCATTTTGCCAAGTGCACACATTTAAATCTGTTTTGACATTTTTCTACAATTAGTGGCTTAATCTCATTCTAATCTTTAGTTTATTATCTGATGCTGTAAAAAAGCATCATGTCTATTTACTAAAGGCATTATTAAAAAGTCACTATAACAATACAGATTTTTCTCAAGATTAATTCGGAATGAGCAGAGGTAATAAATTGTTACTTCACTTCGAAAGGGAAGCATAGTTTCATATTTATTTCTGGTAAATTTTATATTCCATGAACATGAATGATTGATTTCATTTAGGCTGATTGCACACTTAGATTTAAAATAAATAATGAGATGATTTTAATCAAAGGAAGAATTTGAAGATTTATCAGGTAAAATTTACAGACAAATTCTTTTCAGGTACGCATTTACAACTTTATTTTCATCCATTATTAGTTCTGTTTTTCTTAGCTTATTTTTGATTTATGTTCTGTTTTATTTGTAGGTTTTTATTTCTTTTCAAAATCTGAAGTAAGCAGCAAACTCATTTTAAATTTGCAAACAGGTTCAGGGAAATTCAATTCTGATTCATTAGAGTTTAAGCATTTTTTAGCTTTGCTTTCATTCATTAGAAAACCCAATTGAAATTTCAAGAAATATCATAAGACCATTCGCATCACAACGTTTCATCGGAAGTAGCTCTTAGCATTCCTTTTGATCACAAATTGTTCATTAAAGACCTCCGATGTATTATCATACTCGTATGCCATATTGCATTTCGCATATCGGAGCTTTCCAAGTGAAGTATGCTTCCATGAATATGAATCACCGATCTCCGATAATCGACTTTACCGATATTGCGATGACTACATAATTCCGGACCCGATATGAAACTCAAATCAAATTCATAAAATATCGCGTCCGTTCAATCGCAATAATGGTAGGAGTATAACTTTAAAGGAGGCCGATGTTTCGGATCCGATATGTTATCAAATTTTCAACATAAAATTATCGGGTCCATTCTTCATCACATATCAGCGTATTGAGAATTGTTAAATCGTGCGCATAACATTGCCGATCGCGATCGCCGATTAGCCACGTCATTCATCGCAGCAAACATATTGTGTTACATCGGGTGCTTAAGATTGCCGATCGCCGATTTACGTCATCCATCGCATCACCGATATCGCAATCGCTTCCTTGCAGTTTTATTTATGGCCGATACCTCGGATCCGATATGTTATTAAAATCCCATCATAAAAAGTTATTGGGTCCGCTCTTCATCGCATATCGGCATCGCAAAAAAATATATTGTGTTACATCGGGTACCCAAAATTTTCCGATTTCCGATTAGCTACGACTTCCATCGCATTGCCGAGATTGCAATCATTTCATCACATTCTTACGCTTACATCACCTCTCTGAATCTACAATGTGTATTTTGCAATATGGGAAGCACGATGCAATTTATTCTCTGATCCCCGATATAATATTTCTTTAATGATGCGATTGCTTCATTTCATTGCACATGTTCTATCGGCAATTTGCCATTGCAATCTCCGATGCAATAGCTTCCAATGCATGCCTATGAGCCATTAACATTTAAACGATATATGGCATAGCAATAAAGGTGAAGTTCTGCAGATTAAATTTGAAGCATGATGAAGAAACATGTTATGTGAATCATCCGATACGGCAATGTGTTATTTTAAAAGCGAGCTTGGTAACCACTATGGTAAGAAAGCAGTTAGTGACCAATTTGCAGCATATCCAAATTATTTCAATTTCTCATACATTTTAGTTTAAATATATAATTCCATAATTAAAAATGGAATTCAAGACCTCTCTATCTTCATATTTAAATTTTATTATCGTAGATTTGGTCTTGATTCCGAACTATTTATAAAATCATGGAATTTATATGAAACTTGTGATATTTTGAGAAACAGTCATTGCTGCAAATTCTCATTCTCATTTTTTATGCATTTGCTTTAATTTCAATTCCCTTGAGCACTAAGCACTCCATTTTTTACTGCTTGCTTTAGTTTAAATAAAATAAATAATGATTTTGGGGTTATATGATTTTGGTTAGTTTGACTTCTTCATGTTTTTAATATTAATTAAAATAAGAAGTCAACCACTTTGGAGAAACTGATATCTTTCAGGTAAGATCAAAAGCAATGATCCAATGGTAAGATTCATGTACCCACTTTCATTAATTTCCATTTCATCACTCTAGTTTCATTTTTGTTTTTAAATTATGCTGATATAAAACTATGTTTTGCAGCTCTTCACAAAATTTTTCAATCTTCTGCCGAATCATACTTTCAAAGTCCATACTCTTCTCCCGGCTTTATTTCAAGAAGCAGCGATAATCCTTATTGAAACAGCCACACCAGGAAGTTTCTGAACCTTTAATCTGTTTCTTTAAGCATTCCTTTTCTTTTAGAAAATGATTAAGATGATGCTTGGAAATAAGAAGATTCATATCAGACAGAAGGTATTCATTGTGGCTGAATTTTACAGTCGCTGCTATCCAAAAAAGCCAAAAAACACTTACAACCCTGCAAGGTATGATTTTTCTAAATCTCAACATAAGAAGGAATGATTACATGATTATTTTCTTTTTCTTCATATTGTTGAGACATTGGTATAAGCATTCTTGTTTGAATTTATCTTTTGAAACTTGGATTTTCTTTCATTTTTCACATTTCTTCATTTTTATTTTTGTTAGCTGATTTCTTTTCTCACTTTAGCATAAGACTTCTTTTCTTTTGGTTTTCAGTTTTGATTTTGGTGACTTTGCCGCGATTTATATGGAAGTTCTTCTTGTTACCTAACTATGGTCAGCATTCATGGAGAAAAAATTGTTAATACTACGTATTAGCTTTTGCTTAAATCTCTTAGTAAAGTTTGATTTTCTTATTATAAAAGTAGACATACTTAAGGAAGAGATTACCAATCAAGAGAAGTTGGCAAAGTATCATAAAATCTGAAAAATTTATTTTTCATCAAATTGTAATCATTTTGAGATTTCAAAATTTTATTAAGATTTTTCAGAGTTCTATTATCATTCAAGAAAAGTTATTTTTAACCAAGTAAAGACACTTTACAGCAAAGCACCTTTAACTCTGAAATTGTCATTCTTAACTCTTAAGGAGTCAATGATTCTCCCTGTCTCAAAGAGTCTTATTTTTCTAGAGAATAATCCAGAAATATATTTAAACTTAAAAGATAAGAGGTCTCATCGTGAGCCTGCTTACCATGATCATAGGGGAAAATAGGCTGACATTACCAACATTGCTAAACAAACCAGGGTAATGGCTTATGATTGCAAACAATTGTAAGACAAGGGGTCTCATCACGAGCCAGCTTGTTCAGTCCAATTTTAACCAGTGAATGGCATTGTCAACTATCTGGCTACCATACTAGGACAATGGCTTTTAAGATTTAATAAAAAAATAAAAAAATAAAATAAAAAGTAATACATATATAAATGGATTTATCTCTAGATCAATAATTCTTAAACAGATGGGATTCTGAATCATTTATGATTAAAAGGTAACCCTGTCGAAACTATAGACGTTTGCTGGCAACAGTGGCTCTACCTGTGACAAACGAGTATATTTTGAAAGCTAAGTTGTAAAGTGACCCCTGCTTTATCTCTTCAGCTAATTAATGACTGATATAGAGTTTCGAAATATTTTAATTTATGAGGAATTTTAAGAAAAATTACAGTTAGATGATTCTGGTTTTTGTTCAGACTAATAAACTTAGTCAAGCATTTCAAGCATAATTTTCTCTTCTTTAATTATTTTTACTTTAATTTTAGGAAAATCTCATTCATAACAAAAAGAGATAACTGGTTCTTCTCCCGTGTGTCGCCAATTGTTGTGGTAAAAACACAACCCCCCTATTTTTGACTTCTTCACTTCAAATAATGGGGACCCTTTCTATAAAAATTTGGGCTAGGCACCTTTTTGGATTTTTATTTTAGTTAATTGCCCTACGCTTTTGTTAATTTTTAGTTTTCGTTGGATTCTTGTTTTGATTGATTTGTTAGAATCGATTTTTTATAAGCTTCTCATCGACGCTTGTTTCGCCTCATTTGGTCAACTGATTTGAAAATGGCACTCCTTTGAAATCTCATCATTTATCTAGCCTGGGTTAAAAATGCATAAAATGTACAATATCGCATTTTGTAAATAAATTTTCCAATAACGCATTCAGTTTAAATATTAACTCGTAGAGGGTTTTACTAACATTTTTCATTATGCAGCCAAATAATTAAGCATCGGGACTTAAGAAATTCACTCCAATTTGCTAATCAAATCTTAATCTCGAAAAACCAAACATTCAAGTGGCTGTAGTTTATTTTTATTATTTTCTAAGTGGCTGTAGTGTTATTTTTAGCTATAGTTTAAAAACTTATGTTCATAAAAACAAAACAAAAAATGAAAATTTAAGTTTAAAATTAAATTTTAAATTAATTAAATTAATTAATATATTATATAATTAATTTAATTAAATTAAAATTTAAAACAAACAAAAATGAAACATATAAAAAAAATAATAATAATAAAAATATCGCATCGGGAGTTTCTTATATGGCAAATCTAACAACTCCCGATACAACACCATATCCCCGATGCGATATCTGGTCGGAGGTTTTATTCGCACCAAATTTTAAAAGACCCCGATCAGCACATTTGCCACCCCCCGATGCGAAATGCCGATAAAGCATGAGGCACGAGACATTAACATAAAAGCATGTTTTAAGTTTATATTAGTTTGGATTTCCAAAACACTCATACGTATGAGTGAAATAAATAATAAATAGTGGTATAGGGTAGTATAAATCTTTAACATTAGTTTAAATAATATGTAATATTATATTATATTAATTAAATTAATATATAATATTTAATTAATTTGATTGATTTAGATTAGTATTAATTAGTTTTTTTAATTAGATTAAATTTGTTTATAAATAGTTTAATAAATAATTAGTTTAGTTTAACTTAACAATTAAATTAGAATTTATTATTAGATAATTAGAATGCTAATTTAGAATTAAAATTTTAATTCAAATCCTCATTTTTTAGCCCAGCAACAGAATTTCCAGATTTACATCAGATTTGACCCATCAACTTTGGAAGCTCATAAATTGAGTTCTACTTGGCCAAATGAGGCCCAGGACGGCTCATTGGAAAGAGAAAATCAAGGAGAACATTTTGAAGGAGGTTTCACCAACAGATTTGATCGTTTATTGGGCCAAAAATCAGGCAGAAGATCAGGCTCAGAATTTTGAAAACAAAATCAATTTTCTGAGTTATTGTTTTCAATTTCATTTGTCCAAAGCCTCTTCTAATTGCAGATCCATTGGCCAATGATATCCTTTGCCAATCAAATCATTCCAAGCATCAATACAGAGCTTATATTTATTTTCAATTATTTATTTAAATAGAATTTGATTGGGTTTGATTTAATTGCCAGAAATGATATTTTTATTGCATTTTAATTTATTTTGATTTCTTTTGCAGGAAAACAGTGGAAAAGATATGGAGAAAAAGATTTCAAGCAATGAGAATGCTCCAGCAATTGAAGATCAGAATTAGGAGCAATTAAAATTATATTTGGCAGATTTCTCTTCAACAAACTCTCCTCTCCAAAAATTCCTTGGCCAATATTATAAATAACAAATTGCAGAATGTAAAAAGGGCTGCTCTCCTCTGCAATTTTAGAGCTTCTAAAAGCACTATTGTAATTGGAATTTAGAGTTGTAGGAGGGAGGAGTGAAAAATCTCAGATCTGGGGATTATTGAGGATTTTCCCTTTGTATATTGAATTATGCATGAGGAACAAAGCTTGCACTACTGTGGCTCTAGTTTTCAAGGCAGAAGTTCAAGCAATATAAAGGGCTGTTGGAGACCAAGAACATAGAAATGGATGCAATAAATTGGTATTTCTAATACTACTGTTTCAAATATCAGTTTTAATTTTATGGTGATATGAGTGTGTCATTTTATTCATGTTTGTGCACTATTGTCAATATGGGTAATTTGTCTCAATCTTGTTATTATGTATCTCTGTTTTATGGATTAATTTCTCATTTTGGAGTAACTACTTACTCTGAAATCTGTCTTATGAAACTGATTTATTGAATAATAATGTGTGTGAACTATTTCTACATATTATTATTCAATTATTGGATTTATTGATTTGATAATCAATATCATTTTGAGAACTACTTCCTGAATGTTGTTGATTTATTATTTCAGTTTTAAGGTCTCAATAGAATGTGTTTTGGTAACAATAATATGAGTTAATTGAACTACTTCATTAACTTGATATTCATTATAAACAAGACATGTTTAAATCCTAATATTATAATTATCTTGCTCTTAGTTGGGTTAGATCTATATCTGCCTAATTAAGATAGGATTTAGATTAGTTTCTTTTGCTTGCATCATAGAATAAACTTGCATTTAGAGTAAATTATACACTCTGTTAAGTCCTCTCCTCAAAGAGGCAAAACTTTAGTTATGGCTTGGCTGAGCCCAAATCAGCTTAAGGGTCATTCTCTTGCCTGATCAGCAAGGAGAAGTGATCTGATGTCCCTGTCTATTGGTAGTTAAAGATACATTATAAACCAATAGCAATAGGGAAAAGGTAACTGGACCTAGATGAACAGTTGGAGCCACCACACCAAACGGAAAAGGAGCTACTTTTAAGATCCGGACCGGGTGGTTATCCCCCATTGTTGGTGCAGTGATTTTCGAGGCATCAACAGGTACATAAAACCTAAGATAGATATTGTAAACACTAAAATAAACACGGTTGACCATGGCTTATTTTCATATAGAGATGATCCATTTGACAATTTGTCGCTGAACCCTGGTTGACCATGCTTATCCATAGTTGACCCAAGGGATTGATATTATGAGGGCAAGGGAATAATAAACCCAAGGAATTAATAATAAAACCCCAAGGAATTATGAACCCAAGTGAATATTATTAAACCCAATGGAGTAATATTATAAACCCAAGGTACATAAAACCTAAGATAGATATTGTAAACATTAAAATAAACATGGTTGACCATGGTTTATTTTCATATAGAGATGATCCTTTTGACAATTTGTTGCTGAACCCTAGTTGACCATGCTTAACCATGGTTGATTTTCATATCAAGACAATTTCTTTGACAATGTCACGTTCGACCATGGTTGAGCATGACTAACCATGGATGACCATGTTTCACTTTATAAAACATGGTTGACCATGCTTGACCAAGGTTGACCATGATGGACCATCGCTAACCACGATTATCATATTGAGACAATCTTTGTGATAATGTGACATTGGACCATGATTGAGACAATGATTGTTTTCATACTGAAGCAATCTTTGTCATAATGCGACGTTGGCCAATGGTTGACCCTGGTTAACCATGGTTGAGCACAATTGATTTTATAAAACATGGTTGACCTTCATTGAATAAAAATAAACCAGATAGACTAAGATTATAAAACTAAGGTATATGAAACCTAAGATGAATATTATAATCACTAAAATAAACATGGTTGACAATGGTTGATTTTCATATTGAGACAATCCTTGTCATAATCTGACGTTGGACAATGGTCGCCCATGATTAATTTTCAAATCGAGAGAATCTTTCTCAAAATGCGACATTGGACCCTGGTTGACCATGATTGACGATGGTTCATAGTGGTTGATTTTCATATTGAGGCAATCTGTGTCAAAATGCGACATTGGACCAAGGTTGACCATGGTTTTCATAATGTGACATTGGATGATAGAAACTAATATTATAAACCCAAGCTATATAAACCCTAAGATAAATATTATAAAAACTAAAATAAACATGGTTGACCATGTTTCACCATGGTTGGCTATGATTAACCATGGTTGACCATGATTAATATTATACATCCAAGGGAATAATAAACCCAAGGGATTAATACTAAAACCCCAAAGTATTATTAACCCAAGGGAATATTATTAAACCTAGGGGACTAAAATTATAAACCTAAGGTATATAAACCCTAAGTTAAATATTGTAAACACTAAAATAAAAATGGTTGACCATGGTTTCTTTTCATATAGAGACAATCCTTATCACAATGCGATGTTGGACCATGGTTGATGATGCTTAACCATGGTGGATTTTCATATTAAGACATTTTTTGTCACAATGCGATGCTCAACCATGGTTAAGCATGATTGGCCATGGATGACCATGTTTGACTTTACAAAACATGGTTGACCATGCTTGAACAAGGTCTATCATGATTGGCATCACTGAGCATAATTATCATATCGAGGAAATCTTTTTCATAATGTAACATTGGACCATGGTTGAGACAATGATTGATTTTCATATTGAAACAATTATTCTCACAATGCGACATTCACCAATTGTTGACCCTGATTAACCATGGTTGACCAAAATTATTTTTATAAAACATGGTTGAACTTCGTTGAATCATATTTAACCAAAGGGATTAATATTATAAATCGAAGGTATATAAACCCTATGATAAATATTATAAACACTAAAATAAACATGCTTGAGCATGGTTGATTTTCATATTGAGACAATCCTCATCATAATGTGGTTTTGTACCATGGTTTACCGTGCTTGACCATGATTGATTTCCAAATAGAGAGAATCTTTCTCACGATGTGATAGTGTACCCTCATTGACGATGGCTAATTATGGTTGATTTTCATATTGAGGCAATATGTGTTAGAGTGAAGCATTGGACGAAGGTTGACCATGGTTGTCACAATGTGACATTGGACCATGAGACAACCTTTCGCATATTGTGACCATGGTTATCAACCATGGTTGACAATGGTTGGCTATGATTGACCATGGTTGACCTTGATTGATATTCTAAAACAAAGGGAATAATAAACCCAAGGGATTAATATTATAAACCCAATGGAATAATTAACCGAAGGTATTAATACTAAAACCCCAAGGCATTATGAACCCAAGGCACTAATATTATAAACCCAAGGTATATAAACCCTAAGATAAATATTGTAAACACTGAAATAAACATGGTTTCCCATGATTGATGATGGTTTGCTATGATTGACCATGATATACCATGATTATTATTATAAACCTAACAGAATATTATAATTATAAAACCAAAGGAATAATAGTAAAACTCCAAGGGATTATGAACCCAAGGGAATAGTATTAAACCCAAGTTACTAATATTATAAACCCAAGGTATATATACCCTAAGATAAATATTGTAAACACTAAAATAAACATGGTTGATCATCGTTGATTTTCATATAGAGACAAGCCTTGTCATAGTGTGATGTTGGATCACTGTTGACCATGCCTAACCATGGTTGATTTTCATATCAAGACATATTTTGTCACAATTTGATGCTCGACCATGGTTGAGCATGATTGACCATGGATGTCCATGTTTAACTTTATAAAACATGTCTGACTATGGATGACCATGTTTTACTTTATAAAACATGGTTGGCCATGCTTGACCAAGGTTAACCATGATTGACCATAGCTGACCATGATTATCATATTGAAACAATATTTGTCATAATGCGATGTTGGACCATGGTTGAGACAATGATTGGTTTTCATATTTAAACAATATTTGTCACAATGTGACATTGGTGAGTGGTTGACCTTGATTAACCAAGGTTCAACACAATTGATTTTATAAAACATGGTTTACCTTCGTTGAATAATATTAAACCAAAAGGACTAATATTATAAAGAAAAGGTATATAAACCTTAAGATAAATATTATAAACACTAAAATAAACATGGTTGACCATGGTTGATTTTCATATTGGGACAATCCTTGCAACAATGTGATGTTTTTCCATGGTTGACCATGCTTGACCATAATTGATTTTCATATCGAGAGAATCTTTTCCACAATGCGACAATGGACTATAGTTGACCATGTTTGATTCTCATATTGAGAATATTTATCACAGTGCGTCATTGAACCATGGTTGACCATGATTTACCATGATTAAGCATGGTTGAGTATTGTTTACCATTGTTGATCATGATTGATAAGAAACCTAAATGAATAATATTAAACCCTAGGAATATGAACCCTTATATCAATAAAACCTAGGAATATGCAACATGGTTTACCATGATTGACGATGGTTCATGACAGTTGATTTTCATATTGAGACAATTTATGTCAGAATTCGACGTTGGACCAAGGTTGACCATGGTTGTCACAATGTGACGTTGAACCATAGGGACTAATATTATAAACCCAAGGTATATAAACCTTAAGATAAATATTGTAAACACTAAAATAAACATAGTTGACAATGGTTGTCTATGATTGACCATGGTTGACCATGATTAATATTATAAACCAAGGGATTTTTATTATAAAACCAAGGGATTGTTATTATAAACCCAAGGGAATAATAAACCCCAATGGATTAATACTAGAACCCCAAGGGATTATGAACCCAAGGCAATATTATCAAATCCAAGGGACTAATATTATAAACCCAAGGTATATAAACCCTAATATAAATTTTGTAAACACTAAAATAAACATGGTTGAACATGGTTGATTTTCATATAGAGACAATCCTTGTCGCAATGAAAAACTGGACCACGATTGACAATGTTTAAAGATGGTTGATTTTCATATCAATATAATTTTGGTCATAATGCGACATTCAACCATGGATGAGCATGATTGACCATGGATGACTGTGTCTGACTTTATAAAACATGGTTGACCATGCTTGACCATGATTGACCATCGTTGACCATGATTATCATATTGAGACAACCTTTATCATAATACAACGTTGGACCATGGTTGAGACAATGATTGATTTTCATGTTGAAACTATCTTTGTCACAATGTGACATTGGCCAATTGTTGACCCTGATTAACCATTGTTGAACACAATTGATTTTATAAGACATGGTTGATGTTCATTAAATAATATTAAACCAAAGGGAGTAATATTATAAATCCAAGGTATATAAACCCTATGATAAATACCGTACACACTAAAATAAACATCGTTGACCATGGTTGACCATCGTTGATTTTCATATTGAGACAATCCTTGTCACAATGTGACATTGGACCATGCTTGACCATGTTTGACTCTCATATTGAGACAATATTTGTCACAGTGCGACGTTGGACCATGGTTAACGATAATTAAATTTATAAAACATGGTAGACAATGGTTGGCCATGGTTGACTATGATTGACCATGATAAACCATGTTTGACTATGGTTTATCATAGTTGACCATGATTGATAATAAACTTAAAGGAATAATATTAAACCCTAGGAATATGAACCCTTATATCAATAAACCGTAGGAATATGTACCATTGTTTACCATGTTTGACGATTGTTCACAATGGTTGATTTTCATATTGAGACAATCTATGTTAGAATTCGATGTTGTACCAAGGTTGACCATGGTTGTCACAATGTGACGTTGGACCACATGGACTAATATTATAAACCCAAGGCATATAGACCCAAGATAGATATTGTAATCACTAAAATAAACATGGTTGACCATGATTGACCATGGTTGGCTATGATTGAGCTGGGTTGACCATGATTGACTGTTGTTGGCTATGATTGACCATGGCTGATATTATAAACCTAAAGGATTATTATTATAAACCCAAGGAAATAATAAACCCAAGAGATTAACACTAAAACCCCAATGGATTATCAACCAAAGGGAATATTATTAAACCCAAGCGACTAATATTATAAACACAAGGTAAATAAACACTAAAATAAATATTGTAAACACTAAAATAAACAAGGTTGACAATGGTTGATTTTCATATAGAGACAATCCTTGTGACAATGTTAGGCTGGACCATGGTTGATGCTAGACCATGGTTGACCATGTTGAAGAATCTAGGGAAAAGTAGTGTGGTGTGATTCTTCGTTACTTGATAGCAATTTGTGAAGTCTTTTTACTTTTCTTATAACTTATTCTTATTCTTCTTCTTATTAGTTCATATGTGTGTACTTCATCAAACTACTACCACAACATAAAAACAAGAACATAAGATGTTGGCTCTCTGCCAGGGCCAAAGCCTCTCTACTCTTGAGAGGAAAACCCTTTAGTGAATTTCTCTTATTGAAGCTTCCATTGATTAATGCCAAACCCTAGACCCCTGACAAAGAGATCCTCCAAGCACAAGTCATGTCTTCACTTCTTTCCGTATCATATACCGTGACACATCTTCCGACAGTTTGTTTCCCGACACTTTATCCTCCTCCTTCCAACCATTTGTTCTCTTACTATGAACCTTTTTCTTCTTCTTTGAGTCTTCTAGATGAGATGTTCTTCGTTGATCCATTGCTCAATTATACTTCAACTTTGACTGACTGAAATCCTTATTGAGTGGGTGATTGTTCTACTATTTTGTTGCGGTAGTTTCTAGCACATGTGTGAGGATCACTAGGTTCATATGCTTTTCTTCCCTCCACTTGAGAGTCCTCCTTAGATCCTAGAGTAGGAGGCATTTGTAGGCCTACTTATTAGCCCAAACCATAAGGAATATACCACTACAATTTCACTATTGATCTAGCCACAGACTATCCCTCATTCCTTCACACGTGTGACTGTGTATACCCTAGAAATATTTCTTCAGACTTCGTTAATCATCCTCCTCTCTTCCATGCCTAAGTGGACCCTTTTCCTTGTCTTCTTTAGACCTTCTTATCTCTCTATTTTCTTGCAGATTTCAGAGCTTGAGTAGTACGTTATGTTTGGATTGGACAACCTCTATAAATAGAGGATTGTCCCTCCACTTAGGCCGACTGGTAAGCCAACTTGACTAGCTGCTAGCATGCTAACTTGGATGGTTGTTTGTAGGCTAATTTGGAAGGAAGTTTGGTGGCTGATTTAATTAGTAGACTTCACACATCTTCCATGGTGGTGTAGCATTATTCAAGGAGCTTCTTGAAGGTGTCATTACATAGGACTAGACTTGAATTTACTTGGAAGTTTCCAATTGGCTTTAATATTGTTATAGACATTTTTGTGCCTTATAGCATGAAGCATGAAATGTCCATAATCTAAGGGATCCAAAGTCGCTAAACATGTTGTTCCTACCCCTATAGGAACAAGGTCAGCAAACCACAGCACTGAATAAAAGTTCCCCACCTGAAAACACTCAAAAACAAGGCAATTCTGGATCATGTCAACTGCTCCACTGAGCATCTGCGCTGAATGTCAAGTGCTCCACTATCTACCTGCGCTGAATGTCAACTGCAAAGAAGGCTACCTGCGTTGGGCGAGTTGGGACATGTGGCACAGCCATTTCTTAAGGTGTCAATGCCCAGGAAGCTTCCAAAATGACACTTGGATCAAGGAATTCGACTAGTGATGAGTAAGAGGGTCTAGATCTCCAAGTGGAAGCAAGAACCTCCAAGTGGACTCAAGAACTGAAGAATAACTGAAGTGAGAGAGGACACTAGTCAGCTTCATGCCAACCTCAAGCTGACTCATCCTTTCTCCAAAACTCCTATATAGAGATCTCTCTCATGAGGTCTAGGGGGGCTGGAATCTTGTGAATGTAACGAAGTGCTGTTGGTTTGAGTATAGAACTATTGGGTGATTTGCTTTGAAGGAGGTGAAGAGGAGATTTCTTTCTGCTGGGAAGGTGATGCTGGATTGGGCCTCTTATGGTTGTATCACTTCCTGAACTTTACTTCTTCCATTAATAAAGCATTTGAGGTTCTTCTATATGCATGTGTCTCAATGATGTATTGTTATACTTGTGTATTTGATTTATTCTAATCCTTGAATCAATTATGAATGTATGCTTCTTGTAGTTTCCCTCTTTTGCCATTTTGTAGGATCTTGGTGTAGCTGCGCCAGTGAAAGAGCAAGGAGCTGGGAGCAAGCAGCAAGGAGGGAAGATTGGATCAACCATTAGCGAAAGACATCGGTTAGTGGACTTCTTTTTCCCCTATTTTACTTTCATAAAGAAGAAATCTTAGATAGCTTTGCTTCGATTGTTGCTGAGGTACTATCACCCTTAGAGTGGGATAGGGTCATTCCGTATTGGATACTTTTCCCAACAACAAATTGGCGACTCCACTGGGGATCGTATCTTGTTGGTTGTTTGTGTTTTTTGGTATTCATTTCATAAACACAGGGAGTACCGAATCGAACTGCATTTGGATCTTTCAAATGCAAAGTAGAGGGCAGCTACTCTAGCTCAGTTTCTGGGCATGTTTATGATTTGAAGAGCTGATCCACAAGGACTCTGAACAGTTCTTAGTGATAGCTTTTCATCCTCCTTTTCATCCTTTAGTGTGTACTTGATTGATAGCTTTTGATTTGGCCAAAAACTGTTGATTTTTGAGCAATCTGTAACCCGGAAATTGAGAAAAACGAGAATTTCTCTCTTCATTGCAGGCACTGTGAAGGCAGTCTGCATTTCATCGCAGGTCCCGAAGGGGCTACCTGCGCTGAATGTCAAACTGACAGTGTACTACCTACGCTGAACCAGTTTTGCCTTGTGCAACTGGGGTTCCCTGCTGTTTATTGCCCTATTTTCATCCTTGTTTTTGCAGCCTGTTATCAGTCAATGTACCTATTTGAAACCACCTTTCCTTGCCACTATTCTGCCTCGGTTGTATAAAGAAACTGTATTTGTTCTTTGTGTATTTCTTATATCATTTGCAGTTTCCCATAACGAAAGTGAACTAGTCTTGCTGTGACCTCTTAGATCTAGACCTGTGATAAGTGTCGTTTTGATCTTAAGAGTTAGTTTGTTTGCTGTTCATAGCTGATTGAGCTTTTACTTTCGTCATATGGTTTGAATTTATGTATTTCTAGTGTTGAAACAAGTAAATCTTAAGGTGTCTTTTGATTTTGGACAAAAGCTTGTTTGCTTTCACTTGAAATTGAATTCAAGATTATACAACAGCTTTCTTTTTGTAATACATCAACATTAAGAAAGAGAAAAGAAATACCTGCATTGTGCATTTTGCATTTGATAAGTTTGCATGTTGATTTAGGAAAAAGTGCATTAGTGTGTTCTCTTTGATCTGTGTGAAAAGATGATGTCTTTCTTTTCCCTCAGTAGTTAAGATTTTCATAAGTCGAAAAGATTGAAAAAGCTTGCTTATCATCTTAGACTGCATTTAGGAATTTGTATCATACATCTCGTGGTGAACCTTGAAAGGCAAAATTTAAAAAGATCAACTTAAAATATATTGAATGAACCTAACAACGCTTTGAAACATAACACAAACACATAGAGGTCTAGGTAGAGACGTGTTCCGACGTCTTTAAACATAGTGACTGTCGATCTCGAAGAAGGTGGGTGATTCCTCCTGAGAGTCGGTGGCACTAATACGGATTGTGCTCCCACGTACCGTTGCGGATATATTGGGAGACCCCTATAGGAATAAAGCCTTTATCCATAGGAAGCCGTGTCGGCCGCCCTACTGATCGCAATGCAGTGAACACAGCATTCACGAAGATCGACCACCCGTACCGTAAAACGTATTCTGTGGTTTTGTGAAAAGTTTGGCACACCCTTTGCCTAGAACTCCAGAGTAGTTTCTTTTGGCCTTTTTCAAACTCTATAACTGAAAAAGTCCATCCGAGCATTTGTCACTTCAGGCTCGTTAAAACATCGAAGGAGACTAGAGTCATCTTTAGCTTTTTCTCGACTCTTTAAAAGTGAAAAAGCAAGTTGTGTCTAAGCGTCATTAAAATTTATTTTAAACGAGATAATTATCACCATTCCATCGTTGATCTTCGAAGTTAGTATTTTGGCATCGTAAGTTCTTGTAGAATCGCTAAGAAATCTTTTGGATAGACTGGATATGTCTGAACAATCGTCGACATCTAGGACTGTGTCGTCCGACACAGCAGCAGCAGAGCCTCCTGCTGCTACTGCAACGATGTTCGCTGGTATACCATCTGTCCTGGCAAATTGTCAACAACAAGCCGGAGTCCAATCAGGGACGACGACATGGTTAGTTCCTATTTCTTCATCCGGATTATCATCTGGTATTTCTTATTTTGAAACTCAACAAATTGATCCAATGTGTCTTCAAAGGCCAATTTACCCTTTGAGTACTGGATTTCCACCATATGGAGGGCAGTATGCTCTTTCATTGTTCCCTCACAGAGAACAACCATATGGGAGTTTACAACAAAGTTCAGGTCAAACTGGAATTACATCCAACGGTTGGGTACCAATACTGCCTCAACAACCAGGGGTTGTATATATGCAACTAGTACACCCTGTGTCGAATATTCCCACCATACCTGCTATGGTGAATGCGTCGCAAGTACAAGCGCTACCTGTTGTATGTCAACCCCAAGTTTCTCAGGTTGCAATACAACAGCCTCTTGTCTCGACGACTCAATCACAATCTCAGGTTAGTGCCTCCTTATCTGGAGCGACTCAGGCTCAAACAAGTACTGTGACTCCTCATCGTGGTCAATCATCCAGTATTGGTCAACAACAAATGGTCCAACAACCAGAGCTGGTTCAATCTCAACAACCGCCATTCCAGCAATCATATCAAGGACCTGAGCAACAAGTCTTTGTAAGTAATGGGCAACCATATTATAATGGTTATGCCCATCAACCTTGTCAAAGTTGCCAGCATTATGCTGGTCTACAAAGACCCATTGCTCAGGCGATACCATCTTATCCTGGATATGCTTCGCCTAACCTGAACCAACAGTTGCCCTTTGTAGCAACTCTAGAATTACCATATCTAAACCGGCTGACGAATGATCCAATTGCTTACGCCCCTTGGTGGCCAGCGATTCCGCATAAACTTCCGTCAGATATTCCTAAATTTAATGGAAATCCGGGTGAAGATCCGTCGAATCATGTGATGACATTCCATCTATGGTGTTCATCGAACACCCTGAATGATGATTCGATAAGACTTCGCCTCTTTCAGAGGACGTTAACGGGTCCAGCGGCAAAATGGTACATTGAATTGCCTAGAGCTTCGTTTGACAACTTCAGTACCTTAGCCACAACCTTTTTAACCCATTTTCAATTACCGATAAGGTATGAAACTTACCAACTTCAAACAGACGACTGCCACCCACATATCTGATCATATACATGAGTGGCGACGTCGTCGTAGGATGGTAAAAATGTACGTTCCCGATAAGCTATTCGCTGAATGGTTTATCAAGTCATTACTTCCTGCCATTACGGAAGATGTGGCAAAGGGGGGGGGTCGTAACGGAAGAGCAGGTTATCGCTCGTGTGCAATATCTGGACTTGGTCTATACTCAGTCCGGCACGCTCTACGACAAAATACCTGACGCCCCTAGACCGGAATTCTCAATTCCTCCTCCTCCTAAATCAAACAATGACTCTCACACCGGCGATGGCGTGATTGGCAAGCACAAAATTTATAGTCAAAATGCAAATGAAGAACTTCTTGCCTCAGAAGTAAATGCCATGTCGACCGACAAGGGCAAACAACTGAAGCAACCAGGGGGAAAGAACAAAAATAAAGGGAGAAAAAGGAAACCCCCAGCAGGGTGTCATATATGCGATGAGGATCATTGGACGAAAGATTGTCCACATATAGCTGAAGTTAAGAAACTCTTTAAGAGTTCAAAAACCCCAACAGTATTGACTGATCCGTTTCCCAACCCAAGTCAAAATCTGGTTGCTAATCAAAATGCTTCCCGATCCCAAGTGCTTATGTTGTCTGTCTCGAAGCAACAAAACGATGCTTTGACGAGGAATAAAGATTGCAGAAATCCAAAGCTGTCGAACAACAAGGCTAATGAACAACCTAGTAGTTCGACAACAACTTTGACCAAAGTTGTGCCACCCATCGTTCCTGAGCCAATGATAAAGTCGCAAAAGGGAGCAGTACACAGATCGACATTTAATCCTCGTGCCAAAGTAGCACAGAATTATAATATAGTAGAGGACCTGGCCCAATCGCCGTCCGCTATGTCGACACTTGAGGTACCGCAAAATTGCCTCTCCCAAGAGCAAGCTTTATTATCAGCAATAGGTGGGATTGGCCCAATAGATTCCAATCTTGTGGCCTTTGATCATAAAGGATATGACCCTCAATTACCAGCTCAACTAGCTTTCCTTATTCAAGTGAAAGTCCTCAACAAAACTGTTCACCAAACAGTTATTGATGAGGGGGCATCTACATGTCTTATGTCGATGAGTTGCTGGAAAGATTTAGGCTCACCACCCTTGTCGAAATCGTCAACGACGTTAAAAGCATTTGATGGACGATCATACACTCCATACAGGATTTTAAGTAACTTGCAAGTTGAATTGGGGGGCAAAACATTAGGAATTGATGTTGAAGTAATTGATGGAAACCTCGATTACAACATCCTACTAGGAAGGCCCTGGATCTATGCCATGGCCGCGGTTGTGTCGACCTACTTCAGGAAGATTGCATTTCCATTCCAAGGTGGAATTACAATCGTCGACCAACAAAATTTTCTCCCCAACAGTTCACAAGTTACGGGAAGCGTCCCAATGATCCATGGAAGCAATCATTCGCTCCAAAATATCGGAGTAGGTCTCCTAAAAGACCCTGCGTTAATGGGTACTTTTGCCCTACCGCCTCCGAGTAATCTGGCGGAAATGGCCACAGTGGAATATGAAACCTTCTATTTCTAATGGATCTAAAACTCCGAGGATGGTTCTTATCTCGTGTCAACCTCGTTAAAAAATGAAACAAGGAGTCATGAGGATAGTTCTTTTACTGTGTCAACCTCATTAAAAAATGAAACAAACCCCCTTTCCAAATCTCAAAGGTAAACCTTCATTCCAACCATCGAGTTGAATGCAATGAAGCTTGGGGGGCATGCACCTCGATTTGCGTTACTATGCTGGGGGCATGCAAACTTATCAATCGAGCAGTTTAGCATAAAGTTCATGCTCGTTAAAAAATAAACGCAAGATTGAGCAGTGTTTTGGCGCATTCAAGCTCTTTAAAAAATGAACCCAGTACCGGTAAATAACCATTTGAGATCGTAAATTTATCAGCCATAAAAAGCCTTGGTCGTGTTTTACACCTGCCACCTTCACTTTCATTTGGCCGATCGTTCACCTCCATATGATTGTTTACCCATTTTGAGGAACAGCTGTGAAGAGTGATTTCACCTAGCAATCCTTGTGACACTGCCGTGATTGGAAAATTCCAACCTGTACCTGGAATCTGCTGCTATCCCTGTCTATCACTCGTTCCTCAAAAGACGAGTCTTCTTTGAGCTCTTTTCATCTGACTTGTAAAATATGAAAAGTTTGCCGAGTTTTGGCCTTCCAGCTCGTTAAAGTGACCAGAAGAGCTATCCCTCCTCTAGATTTTAATCTTTTTGGACCTGAGGGATTATTGCACAAAAAGGTCGAGCGCTTGTTTTATTCGGCTCGTTAAAGTTATCGAAAATTCATCCCTTCTGTATTGTTTTATACTTTTTCGGACTTAAGGGATTAGATGACGAAAAAGGAATTTTGGAGTTAACTTTCTGTACCTTTTCAGACTCTCTAAAAATGAAAAGGACCGAGCTTTCCTTGTCGTTAGACACATTAAAATGATTAAATATCGACAAACTTGTCTTTAGACGAGAACGAGTTTCCCTATCGCTAGGCTCGTTAAAACATAGCGATGGGCTTGCCCGAAGGGCAGGTTATAGAACAAGCATATGTTATCCTCCTCAAGCTTGACAAAAATAAAGAGGTACTGGTCAGAAATGACTGGGGAAAAATTAGGAGAACCTCAAAGCTTTAATGGTAGCAAGTCGCTCTTGAACATGACACTTTTCCTCCATATCACATCGGTTTGGGTTGTTTCATTCACCGGTCTCATCACCATGGTCTCGCCAAACCATCCACATTTGGGGTAATGCTACCGATCCATCGCATCAGTGTCGTTATATGTTCAAGAGATGTTGTTCGGAAAGAGTCAACCGTGTCCCATCCACTGCCATACATTATCCTTCATCCATCCATGATCGCCACCCTGAATCATATGTCACATATTGTTTTCACCTCCATTAAAATCATTAGCTCCGTTCCGTGTCACTGATGTGGGATTCATTAAGGCGCTCCTTTGACGGATTGCTTCTTGTCGACTTCAGCTCATTATCCAAGAAGTTGATCTAGGAACAACCCCCTCAATACTTTGAAGCTTGCATGCCTCAATGGCAAGTTTCTCACTTCCGGCGACAGGTATACATCAATGACCTTCGACCAGAAGATTTTGCGTGGTGTTCGACGCCAAGTCCTATATTCACACCACGTGAATTGTACTGCAGTACCTTGAGGGTCATTATCATTATCGGTGATTCCTCTCGCGCTTGTTAACGGTTTACATCATTGACTGGTAATCAAGCGATGTCTTTCCATGTTCGACTTCAGCGCAATTCTCACATGGATCGACTTGTACTTAGAGTGAAGATCGAACGCGTTTGAAGACCCCGGATCTAGTTTCATCCATCCGGGCTGCGATAAATATTCAAGAAATATAAAGACATTTGACATGTACATCATTTCAGCAGATGATCATCCTACTCAAAGGATGATAATTTCAGCAGAGAATTATCAGTCTACCATCAGACGATCGTCTGTTCTATGTACCAAAATGAATTTATAAAGCTGGGCATGGGAATGCCCGCCTTAGCTAGATCATGAAAGCAGAATGAAAAATAATGTATTGTATTGTATTTTATTACAGGTCACCTCTCAGCGATTGAATGAAATTCAGATCCTCCTGATAAAGCATTTCACCCGATAAATGACCTCATACTTTAGGGGGCAACTATTATAGACATTTTTGTGCCTTACAGCATGAAGCATGAAATGTCCATAATCTAAGGGATCCAAAGTCCCTAAACATGTTGTTCCTACCCCTAGAGGAACAAGGTCAGCAAACCACAACACTGAATAAAAGTTCTCCACCTGAAAACACTCAAAAACAAGGCAATTCTGGATCATGTCAACTGCTCCACTGAGCATCTGCGCTGAATGTCAAGTGCTCCACTGTCTACCTGCGCTGAATGTCAACTGCAAAGAAGGCTACCTGCGCTGGGCGAGTTGGGACATGTGGCACAGTCATTCCTCAAGGTGTCAATGCCCAGGAAGCTTCCAAAATGACACTTGGATCAAGGAATTCGACTGGTGATGAGTAAGAGGGTCTAGATCTCCAAGTGGAAGCAAGAACCTCCAAGTGGACTCAAGAACTGAAGAATAACTGAAGTGAGAGAGGACACTAGTCAGCTTCATGCCAGCCTCAAGCTAACTCATCCTTTCTCCAAAACTCCTATATAGAGATCTCTCTCATGAGGTCTAGGGGGGCTGGAATCTTGTGAATGTAAGGAAGTGCTGTTGGTTTGAGTATAGAACTATTGGGTGATTTTCTTTGAAGGAGGTGAAGAGGAGATTTCTTTCTGCAGGGAAGGTGATGCTGGATTGGGCCTCTTATGGTTGTATCACTTCCTGAACTTTACTTCTTCCATTAATAAAGCATTTGAGGTTCTTCTATATGCATGTGTCTCAATGGTGTATTGTTATACTTGTTTATTTTATTTATTCTAATCCTTGAATCAATTATGAATGTATGCTTCTTGTAGTTTCCCTCTTTTTCCATTTTGCAGGATCTTGGTGTAGTTGGGCCAGTGAAAGAGCAAGGAGCTGGGAGCAAGCAGCAAGGAGGGAAGATTGGATCAACCATTAGCGAAAGACATCGGTTAGTGGACCTCTTTTTCCCCTATTTTACTTTCATAAAGAAGAAATCTTAGATAGCTTTGCTTCGATTGTTGCTGAGGTACTATCACCCTTAGAGTGGGATAGGGTCATTCCGTATTGGATACTTTTCCCAACAACAAATATATATTTATACATAGTGTAACATGCCCTTAAGGCCATGAATATTTTCTCTTGACTATTTGACTCACCTATAGCACTTTGACATGTGCTAGACCTACTTCAATGAGCAAGAAACTCATTGTCATATATTATAAAAATAATATTTCTTTTCTTGAATAAGTACAAATATCAAAAGTACATTTATAAAGACTAAACCTAGTTACACTTGCTTCGACACTCGCTCTTAACTATGGAGGAATTCATACAACATTACAAGGTGTTTGGATATTATCAATCTTGAAGAATTCACTTAAGATAAACTGGATTTCCAATCCATCTGTCATAGGATCATATTCATGAGCATTGTCATAGTGAAAGTCCTTGACTAATAGCTCCATCTCTTTACGAGACCATGAGCTACAATGCTGGTGAGACCAATTATTTATAGACACCTTCATCATTGTCTCTCAAGGTACATACCTACCCGGGTGTTCTCTGAGTATGACCTTCTAGGACTATTCTTACCTTGGGTTCCCAACCCTCAAAGAATATCAATCCTCTTTCCTACTCTTGTTTTGGATGAGCTACACCTCCTCAAGGAGTGTCATATGCCACATGATTACCTAATCCTCCCATTATTTCTTCCCAAGTGAAGACAAGAATGTTGTGTCTATCTTGTATCTACATTTCCATTCATGGTCTTCATCTAGACTTACGACTGTTAGTCCTCGTCTAGTGCATGACCATGAAATGAAAAACACAATTGTCACTCCTTTGTAATCAGGGGTGATCCAAAAACTTTGTCTTGATTAGGGACCTGTCAAAGCTCCCTCTTAACTAGGGACCTTTTCCTTCATCAACAACTTCTTCTTCATGGGTCCTTCAGCTTATTGATCTCCTTCCTTTCTTGATGTCATGAAGTCTTTGTTCGAACTTATTCTAGGTAGGGCACCATCCATCGATCACTTTACTTCTTGGTTTGTCATGTCATTGCTTTGTGGAAGGTGACTATCACATTTTTCTTGTCATCTTGGCTATTCCTTTGTGATCTTCTCCATGCTTCGGAATAATATTCTCATGGATGATTCATTGTACTTACTTGATTACTTCTTTTGACCCAACAGCTCATTATGACTTCATCCTGATATTGCTTCAACATTTCCTTTTCTTTTATCGGATGACTTCTCCATCTCGACATCTTTGTAGAGTAGAATCAATTATCTGCACATTTATATATCCAAGGCATTCATAGGAGTCAAGGGTCCTTTCTTCCTTTATAAGATGTGTCCTTCCTTATTTCGGGAGATATCTTTCAGGGGATTTTGTTAGATAGTGATTCTTGGTGATCATGGTGTTCTTCAAATGCTTGATCTCTTTCTTCATTTGCTTCTTCAAAGATAGATAGGTCAACCATATAATGCTTCTTGTGAGAGCATTCCTTCAGTGCTTTCCTTCTGGACTTGTCAGCCTTTCTTCTTGCTTCATAGTCAACAATATTATCCTCCTTATATGAGCATATTATTTTGTTTACCTTCATTACATTGTGGTACATGCTTTTGAGCATATTCTTGGTGAAATAGATTATTTCATGCTTGATCATGTTATAGAACTATACCCATGACTCAATAATATACAAATGATAACATGAATTAAACATTGATGCATACACACCTCATCTTGATTCTCCCTTGATCATCCTTTGGTATGGCCCTTCTTGCTCTATCTTAGCTTGCCTTCATATCGTTCTTTTCTTGAAACCCATGAATGGGATTCCCAATGATACATCTACTCTAGTCCATGAACCTTCTTTTGATGATTTCATCATAGGATCTTAAATATCCTTGCCTTGCAAATTTTTCCATTCTTTTGATGATGTAGGTCTTCTAAGATTCTCACCATGAACAATTTTCTTTAATCATGTATGATGTCCTATACTAGGTATTATTTTTCTACATGAATATATTGAGCTATATCTGTCATGATCCTATATTCTAGAAGGTATTTCTACTTATGGATTTTTGTTCTGATCATAAATGCTACATCTACATGAGTATCTAGAACTCCATGGACAACATGCTGCTAGATTCTAGAGGATGTTTCTAGTCATGAAACTTTTATTTATTCCTACATGCCCCTATCCTACTCAAAACTTTGAAATAAGCCTAGTAGTAAAGAGTTTGACCTAGTCATAGTAGAGATCCAGAGGATCTTTCTTCTTTTAATTCTTTCCTTCTTCTTTCATCTCTTGTGTTAGGTGAGCTTCTTACCTCTTCCTTTTTTTTACTGTTGTCCTTCTTAATATTAGGACAATCCATTTTTTAGTATCCACATTCTTGGCATCCAAAGCATTGGATCTTGCACATGTCTTTGTTGTTTTGTTATTCGTAGACCAAACTTGCCAAATTTACCCTTTCTTTTGGGCATGGTAGAAAATGCTTGCTCCTTTGATCCCACATCCTCTTTTTCATTAAGAATGGTTTCCTTTGTTCTGCATAGAGACGACATTTCACTGAGAGTGGTTGCTTCCTTATTGGCATATATTCTAGATGTGAAGTTTCCCCACTCCTCAGGTAGAGCATTGAGTACTGCAGTTGTCATCTCTCTATCAGACATGACTTCCCCAATCTCTTGAAGTTGATCTCTCATTTCATATATTTTCATGAAGTAGGGAGCTATTCCTTACTTTTTTATCTTCATCTTTTATAATTCATTCCTTAGATATATTACTTCTCTAGTTTTAGATACCTAGAACAATTCTACTAGCTTATCATAGACTTCTTTTGATGTCTTGAACTTGGAGACATAGGGAATGAGAGAGTCTTTGATTGATTCTATTAGAATCGTTTGAGCTCTTGTCTCATCCTTATTGTACCTGGCTAGCGCTTGAGTTTGCTCCTTAATAGGGATAGTGATATTCCCTTTGACATGATCTAGGAGTCCATTCTCCTTGAGTGGTAGATTAGTCCTCTTCTTCCATGCAAGAAACTTATTGGTACCAACCAATTTATTGTTTTCCTTGCAAAATGACATTTGTGTATATTCAAAAGGGGACATGTATGTACTTGATAGATTTTGAGACGTAATGGATTTTCTTACTCCTTGAAGGCTCGATGGCTTTTGTTCCCTAGATCTTGATGTTCTTCATGTTGCCTTCTCTAGGTGGACTTGCTTGGTGATGATTATTGCTTTAAGACTTGTAGCTTGATGTAGGTCTTGCTTCAATATGATCTTCTTTATAAATGCCTTTATGTAAGGCTCTTCTTCTAGCTTTGTAGACCTCTTTCATGGATCATGGATTGTAGACCCTTCTTGTCCTTGAAGTGGTTGAGACTTCTAGGGTTGATGCATCAACTTTGTAGATGCTTCTTCTTGATGAGTGTTCTTGAGTTTCGATTTCTTTGATGTGTAACCTTAGCTCTGATACCATGTTGAAGAATCTAGGGAAAAGTAGTGTAGTGTGATTCTTCGTTACTTGATAACAATTTGTGGAGTCCTTTTACTTTTCTTGTTAGATTATTCTTCTTTTTCTTCTTCTTAGTGCATATGTGTGTACTTCATCAAACTACTGCCAAAACATAAAAACAAGAACACAAGATGTTGGTTCTCTTCCAGGACTAAAACCTCTCTACTCCTGAGAGGAAAACCTTTTAGTGAATTTCTCTTATTGAAGATTCAATTGATCAATGACAAACCCTAGACCCTTGACAAAGAGAACCTCCAAGCACAAGTCAAGTCTTCACTTATTTCTACATCATATACCTCGACACTACTTTGGACACTTTGTTTCTCGACATTTTGTGCTCCTTCTTCTAACCCTTCATTCTTTGAGTATGAATCTTGTTCTTCTTCTTTGGGTCTTATAGATGAGATGTTATTCCTTGATCCCTTGCTCAAATATCCTTAAACTTTGACCAATTGAAATCCTTCTTGAGTGGGTGATTGTTCTGTTGTTATGTTTCCCTAGATTCTAGCATGTGTGTGAGGATCACTACGTTCATATGATTTTCTTCCCTTTGCTTGAGATTGTTCCTTCCACACTGGAGTAGGAGGCCTTTGTAGGCCTAGTTATTAGCCCAAACCATATGGAATATGCCACTGCAATTTCACTACTGATCTAGCTATAGATTGTCCCTCATTCCTTCACACATGTGACTATGTATACCTTAGAAATAGTCCTTCAGACTTCATTGTTCATCTTCCTCTCTTCCCTGCCTAAGTGGACCCTTTTCGTTGTCTTCGTTCGACCTTATTATCTCTCTGTTTTCTTGTGGTTTTCAGAGCTTGAGTAGTACGTTATGTTTGGGGTGGAAAACCTCTATAAATAGAGGACTATCCCTCCACTTAGGATGACTTGTAAGCCCACTAGACTCGGTGCTAGTAGGCTGACTTGGAGGGTTGTTTGTAAGCTGATTTGGAGGGTAGTTTGGTGGCTGATTTTCTGAGTAGACTTCACACATTTTCCATTGTGGTGTACCATGATTTAAGGAGCTTCTTGAAGGTGTCATTACATAGGATTAAACTTCACTTTGCTTAGAGGTTTCCCTTTGACATTAATATATATTTATACATAGTGTAACATGCCCTTAAGGCCTTCAATATTTTCTCTTGACTATTTCACTCACCTATAACACTTTGACATGTTATAGACCTACTTCAATGAGAAAAAACTCATTTTCATATATTATAAAAATAATATTTCTTTTCTTGAATAAGTACAAATATGAAAAGTACATTTACGAAGATTAAACCTAGTTACACTTCCATAAATAGACCATAGCAAATAATATTATAAACCCAAGGTATTTAAACCCTACGATAAATATTGTAAACACTATAACAAACATGGTTGATGATTATTGACCATGGTTGGCTATGATTGACCATGGTTTACCATGATTGACATTATAAAAACACGAGATTTTTATTTTAAACCCAAGGGAATAATAAAACCAAGGGATTAATACTAAAACCCCAAGGCATTATGAACCTAAGGGAATATTATTAAACCCAAGGGGTTAATAAGATAAACCCAAGGTATATAAACACTAAGATAAATATTGTGAATACTAAAACAAACATGGTTGCCTATGATTAACGATGGTTGGCTATGATTGACCATGGTTGACCATGGTTGACCATGATTGATATTATAAACCTAAAGGATTCTCTTTATAAACTCAAGCGAATAATAAACCCAACAAATTAATACTAAAACCCCAAGGGATTATGAACTCAAGGGAATACTATTAAACACAAGGGACTAATATTATAAACCCAAGGTATATAAACCCTAACATAAATATTGTAAACACTAAAATAAACATGGATGACCATAGTTGATTTTCATATATAGACAATCCTTATCACAATGTGACACTAGACCACAATTGACCATGCTTAACCATGGTTGATTTTCATATGAAGACAATTTTTGTCACAATGGGACGTTCGACCATGGTTGAGTATGATTGACCATGGATGACCATGTTTGATTTTAAAAAAACATGGTTGACAATTCTTGACCAATGTTGACCATGATTGACCATAAATGACCATGATTATCATATTGAGACAATATTTGTCAGAATGCGATGTTGGACCAAGTTTGAGACAATGATTAATTTTCATATTAAAACAATCTTTATCACACTGCGACACTGGCCAATGATTGACCTTGATTAACTAATGTTCAACACAATTGATTTTATAGAACATGGTTGACCTTCGTTGAATAATGTTAAACCAAAGGGACTAATATTATAATGCCAAGGTATATAAACCCTAACATAAATATTATAAACTTTAAAATAAACATGGTTGGCAATGTTTATTTTAGTGGTTAACAATCACAATGTGGTTGTCACAATGCGATGTTGGAATAGGGTTGACAATGGTTGATTTTCATATTGCGACAATCCTTTTCAGAATGAGAGATTGGACCATGGTAGAAAATGATTGATTTTAATGTCGAGACAAATTTTGTTATAATGTGGAGCTGGATGATGGTTGACCATGGTTGCTTTTCATATAGAGACAATCCTTGTCACAATGTGACAATGGAGCATGGTTGATTTTCATATTGAGGCAATCTTTCTCACAATGTGACATCAGACCATGGTTTATCATGGATGGCCATGGTTTTCATAACTTGACATTGAACCAAGAGATAGTTCGTGTGACAATGTGAACATGGTTGATTTTCATATCGAAACAATATTTGTCACAATGAGACGTTCAAACACGAAACTAGTGTTCTTCTTGACATTGGACCATGGTGGACCATGATTATAACCACAAGGGATTTTTATTGAACCCTATTATTATTATTATAGACCCTGTGAATAATATTATACCCTAGGAATTTGAACCCTTGTATTAATAAACCCAAGGGATTGATATTATAACCTAAGGGATTCAGACAATCTTTGTCATAATACGACGTTGGACCATGTTTCACCATGATTGATTTCATATTAAGACAATCTTTGTCACAATAAAACATTGGACCATGGCTGCCAATAGTCAAGCATTGGTTCATAATAATGAACCATGGTTGACCATGATTTATTTCATATTGAGACAATCTTTATCATAATGTGATGTTGGACCATGGTTTCCGATGGTTGACGATGGTCAACAATGGTTGATTTTCATATTCAGACAATCTTTGTTATAATGTGACATTGGACTATGGTTGACCATCGTTGACCCTGTAATATGAGACCTTAACATAAATATTATAAACGCTAAAAGAAACATGGTTGACCATGGTTGATTTCGACCATATTTCAACTATGTTGTCTCTATAGTTAACCATGACTTCATTATGGTCACCACTGAAATGGTGGTTGTTGATGCTCAACCATTGTTTGACTATGGCCATTTGTGTCCATACACTATAGGTCTCCATGGTCAACTATGGCCATCCACCATAGTTCGATATAGTTCACTGTAGTTCATAATGGATCACTCATTGATAAGTCATGATGTCTATAGTAATTATGGTTCACCACGTTAGTTATATTGACTATTATTAACTATATTGTGCATACTCACTATGGTTTGCCAAATAAAAAATAATCAACCATAATAAACATGTTTTAATAATTTATAATTAATAATCAATTTATTTATTTATTTATAATAGCTAATTACTTAACTATCATAATTATAAGTAATAATAACTAATATAACACAATAAATATAAAATAATTATAATGAATATTAACCTTAATATAATATTACATTAATTAATATTATATATATTAATAATTAATATTAATTATAATGGTAATAAATTAAGATTAGACATAAAAATAAAATTTATTTTCAAAAGAGAGGTAATCAGAGCTCAAAGCTCGTTGCCTAGAAATGTTTTCAAAATGAAATCTTATAGTTATGGATATTGCATTTAGAAAAATTATGTTAATAAATATTGTATATTCTTTTCCCAACAAATATCTCATTTTTTCAAAGATATTTTAAGTTTTTACATTAAATTAAAAAATTTAAATTTTTTTATTATAATAAAAATTATAATTAACAATAATAATATAAGTTTATTGGTATATTAACCATATTTATTAATGTTGTTATGTTAGTTTAATTTTGTTATATCATATATATAAATAATTAATTACTTAATTTCAAAATTATAAATACTCTCATTTTTATTGTTATTGTGTTTTTCCTGGATATTATTAATAATTTACAAATCTAGATTAATAATTTATATAATAACTTGATATTTAATATATATGGTATCTTAAATAAGTTATAATTTGTTTTTTTTTTAATTTTAGTCATATGAAAAGTATAATGAAGTAAGTGTTTTGATGATGATTAATGTTATATAATTTATATGACTGGCCCAATTATATTTATATACTTTTGTTAATTGATGTCATATAATAGCTATTCTAATTTTTGGATTAATACAAAAATCATACTGCCTAATAATTTAAAAAAAAAAAAAGTAAAAGATAACATTTAAATATTTTATGTTTTTGTTTTCTATTTAATCACTAATTTATTTGTATTTATATTTATATTTTTTTGAGAATATACTTGTCCAAATTTATTAACGAATGCAAAAGAACAATAACTGAATTTTGACTAATTCATTTAAAGTCTGATTGCGTACATAAAAATGGAAGAAAAGAAACGTACATTGGCGGAACTCTTCGTTTTTAGATAAAGATAATAATGAAAGGGAGCCAATTTATAGTGCTAAGGTCGTCTTTAACACGATCCCACGTTGCGTAAAATATTAAGGGGCCAAGTATCACAATAAAAATTTAAACAAAACGTCGGGTTCCGTATCAATATCATTTTTCGTCAGAAACAGGGTAAAAATTAACCGAAAAAAGACATAACTTAAAGTGGTTTGTGAATGTTTTGTTGAGCACAATATTTTTTTGTTTGTGATTTGATTCTTAATTTGGGAAAACATATTTACTTTATCCTCTCTCTTTAATTTATTAAGAAGAAACACATGCTCTTCATTATTAAACCCACTCAAACTGCATTAAAATATAATAAATAAATATTATATTTCATTCTTATATGCCATAAAACCTAAAAATTATTTATATAATTTAAAATAATATTTGTTTATAATTTATTAGTTATCAAAAATTAATTAGGTTGAAAATATATTAATTATTAAAACAATTTAATATATTCTATTAAAACTAAATATATAGAAAGATAATAATTTTTCATATTACTATAAATATGATAATGACATCATTACCTGCACTTCTTTGACTACCATACATTAAAATCACTTACTATTTTTCGTTCTTAATATTATTAAATTTTTATTGTTATCACTTACCATTTTCTTCTCTTGATATTATCTAAAAAATAAATAATAATAATTAGTTTGAAATGTCTACCAAATCCTAATAGTGTAATTAATCCTAAAACATTTTTCTACACTATAAATCACAAAAATCTTAAATGTAATATTATTAAAAATCTTAAATCTAATATTATTAACTTTTTATTTTCAATAAATTTGGATAACAATGAAGATTTTCGGTATTCTTGACAACGGTATTTAATCCTACTTAAATGCGCGTGTCTAATCAAGGTTTTCCTTTTTTAATTTTTATTTTGGTTCATAGTGACGTTTTGAAGCTATGATTACCGGGTTTGCATTTAAAGGGATAATTATAGTATTATTAATGTATGGAGAATGTTAGGGAAAGAAATGTTAAATATTTTTTTAATATATTTTTATAATTGAGTTAATTTTAAAAAATTATAAATTAATATATAAAATTTAAGAATGAGAAAATTGATTTTTAAGTTATTAATGTAAATAAGATTTTATACTGTCATTATGTTTCTAAATAAATTATAGATATTAATAAAGCTATTAAAATTTGAAAGTCACGTTATTTCACTTTTTCAGCATATTTTTTATTTTATTCTCAAACTTCTTCCCCTATATTTTTGAGTATATTTGGAATAGAATTTAGGGTTTTGTTTCGAGAATATTTGTAGAATGGATTTTGTGTTTAATTTTTGTGCTATTTTACTTTACCCAAAAAAATATAGATAATGCATCATAAGTAATGGCTATTTAATTTTTTTGGACCACTCATCTAGACTCATAATGAAGTTTTGAATCAAAGGTTATTATGTTTGCATTCACAATAATAATGATCAATGTTTTTAGTGTGTTGATATATGAAGAATATTACCAATATGTAAAGAAAATTTAAGATTAAACATTTTGATATTTTTTTACAATTGACACATTTTTATTGGTTGCACTATATAAAAAAATTATAGCTAAAATATTATAAATTTAAATATAAAATTCAAGAGTAATATTTTTTCTAATAATATTTTATAATACTGTTATTAATGCTTTCCAAAAAATTTATAGATATTAATAGAGCCATTAAATTTTAAAATATACTTTATACCACATTTTTTACTTTCACTATTATATTAAGTTTACAATTTTTTGTTCATTTAAAAAAAATATTATATAGATTTATAATATATCTTATTAAAATAATATATATGAATGCAAATAAAACATTCACATAGTGTAATTTATAATTAAAAAAATAATGAATCTAAAAGAAATATTGGATGGACTAGATATTAGAAGATTTTTTTTTTAATTTTATAATCATGAGAGAGATAAACAAATGTAATAATAATATAGAATATAAAAATGTTATAATGTTTCAAAATTGTTTTAAAATAAGATAAATATCTCACTACATGATTGCAAGTTTAGACATTAAAAACAAAAAATGTGGTGTATGAATTAATTTTCTCATTTTTAAGTTGGTATTTGATATTCATTTGTATTTGAAAAGTTGTTAACAAACATAAGAGACTTGTAATTGAAAGTTAGCGCGTCTACATTTATCTTAACTCTGGATTTATTAACCTGTGCAAATCTTTTCCCAAGTTTTACACAGGAAAAAGGTCTTTGCACCTCAAACATTTGATCCCTCTTGATGCTTCATAGATATAAAGTTAAGTTGAATCTCTTTGATGCCCAAGTTTTACACTGGAAAAAGGTCTTTGCACCTCAAGCATTTGATCCCTCTTGATGCTTCATAGATCTAAAGTTAAGTTGAATCCCTCTGATGCTTCCTGCCTTGAGAGTTAAGATGAAAGATACTTCATAGATCTAGAGTTAAGATATATCTAGGCTCGTACTTTAATTCTTGTACTTTTAGTAATATTTCAATATATTACCTAAATAACCTATTTATAATTAACAATGAAAAATTGAATTATTCAAGAGAGATATACATAATTCATTAAATTCTTAATATAAAATCAATATAATGAAATTAATATAAATAATAATTAAAAAAATTCACGTTAGTCATTAGGAAAATTATATATATATATATATATATATATATATATATATATATATATATATATATATATATATATATATATATATAAAGCTTGCAATGACTACATCTTCATTATGTCCAATATATCACTCTAATCCTTGCAGAAAATTGAACAAGTGACATCACATCAAGAAGTGCCTTCAAACAACACCTGATCACAATCTACCCAAAAACCAAACCTTTCGATAATATTAATATGCATTTAAAATATATTAATAAAGAAACACACACATTTGAATATGAATAAAGTAATTTATAAGTAAAATATTTCAATTTCAATTATTTTTCTATTATAAAATAAAACTATGTATAGGGTATATATAAAATAATTGAAAAGATAAATTCACACACTACTACACCAAGGGAGCTTTTGAGACATTTTTTTAAGACAAAAGAAATCTTTTGTCTCACAAACTCATTTTTTATTTTAGTTATTTTACGTTAAAAATTAATATCAATTGATTTGTCTTAAATATAGACTTTAAGACAAAAATAGGTTGAGACAGAAATATTTTAAGACAAAACTTTATATTTAAGACAAAAATAGTTTAAGACAAAAATATTTTAAGACAAAAGTAGTTTGAGACAAAAATATTTTAAGACAAAACTTTATATTTAAGACAAAAAAAATTAAGACAAAAATATTTTGAGACAAAAATATTTTGAGACAAAACTTTATATTTAAGACAAAAGTAGTTTGAGACAAAAATTTAAAGACAAAACTTTATATTTAAGACAAAAATAGTTTAAGACAAAATTATTTTAAGACAAAAACAATTTAAGACAAAATTATTTTAAGACAAAACTTTATATTTAAGACAAAGAATTTTGACACAAAAATATTTTAAGACAAAACTTTATATTTAATACAATGACCACTTTAGATCAAACCTATATTTAATACGATATTTCACTTCGAATGAAAATGGAGGGTAGCACTGAGTTTCAGGGTGATCTGCGTGCACGTTCTGAACTGGAGCTCCCGCGCCCCTGCTTCCTCGACCCCTGTGGCCCTCCATAGGCCCCCTGCCTGGTAGCCCCTGCTGCTGGGCTCTCAATCCTTCCTTGCATCCCTGCAATTGGGCTCTGCCTCCCTCCTCCCGCCAGTGCTACTGCTGGCACAGCGTCCGCGTCTAGGTTTTGCGATCGCAGAGGAGCATAGCCACCACCATGAGTGTGCCTGGGGGTGGGGAGCCTTCTCCCACCCCACCAATATCTTCATAAGAAGCATTCAGAAGATTTCTCTCGCAGAAAGGGAAGAAACACTTGATTCCAGAAGTCCCGAAATTCATCAAAAAACTGGAGGAAATTCTTGAGATCGCCCTGCCAGAAGACCAACCGATAAAAATTTCCCTAGCCCTGGCTGACAAAGGGTTGGTAGGACAATTTATGGGATGTTGGCCCTCTACAAAAACAACAGATGACTGGATCCAACACAACTGGAGGCCCCAACTGGAAAATAATATGATCTGCTATGTTGTCGGAAGAGGGTATTTCATTTTCTAGTTCACCTCCAAAGAAGATCGAGATTTGGTTTTCAGAAAAGGTCTATATTTTATGCGAAATTAGGGTTTGTATCTTAATAAGTGGACCCCCGACTTCGATCCCTCGATCAATACCCCTAAAGAGGTCCCAGACTGGGTCCGGCTTCCCAATCTTTCAATCCATTGTTGGAACTATCACACCTTGCAGAAGATTGGAAATGGCCTAGGCTATTTCATTGACAAAGCATATAACAAGGGCCAATATACCTACGTTAGAATCTGTGTGGAAGTCAATCTGGAAGTTGGACTGCTCGAAGCGGTAAAACTTACAGTCAGAGAATGGCATCGCTATCAAAAATTGGATTACGAGCAACTACCTTTCAAATGCAAAATCTGTCATGAACATGGACACTTCCAACAAAATTTCCCAAAAGCTTCAACCGGGGACAAAGTGGACAAAGAAGGATGGAAAGAAATCAAAAAGGGAAAGGCAGTCCCAAAACCGACTGAGAAGAAAAATTCAGGGCCATTGGTGAAGCCCTCGCCTAAACCAAAAGCCAAAGAAGTTCCAAAAGAGGGTTCTTCCTTTGGGGTAAAGATAGATGCCATTGGAACCCAAGAGGAACCAGAAGACCCATCAAAGAAAGTGAAAGAAGCAGAGGTAAAGTCAACTCTTCCTCCATCAGAGGATGAACAAGGGGAAAAAGAAGAAAACGAGGAGCACATCAGTCTGGGCTCCAATTCTAAGGGAGATTTAGAAGATGGCATCTCAGATTTAGATAGCTCGTAAGTCACTCCTATTAAGTCGGCCAGGGGTCTAAAGTCGAGGAAGAAATAGAGAGAGGAACAAACTTATCTGGATGTTTTCCAAGGCTCTCAGAAAACACTCAAAGGAATGATGAATACCAGATATAGGCGCAAGCATGGTCAAGCTCCAAAAGGAGCCACAACCTTCCAAGCCAGTGAATAATGAAATATGTCCCTTGGAATTGTAGAGGGTTAGGCAGCAGGTTGAAAGAAGAAGCTCTGAAAGAAATTGTAAGGATGTACTCGCCTAAAATCCTTCTCATCCAGGAGACAAAACTGGAGGACCTTGTACTCCTCCAAGCAAGCAAAGCATTATGGCATAAAGGCTAAGGGAGAGCAGTCAGTGCTAGAGGCACCTCTGGAGGGATTGCCTCCTTTTGGGATAGCTCCAAATATGATCTGATTCACAAATAATGTTGCCCCCATTGGCTACTCACTAAGCTCCTCCATAAAGAATCTAGACACCAAGTAAGTATGTTCAATCTTTATGCTCTGGTCTTACCATCTAAGAAAAAAATTTGTTGGGACTCACTCCAATCCTATCTTTTCTTGCACAACCAAGAAACTATTATTATTGCAGGCAATCTGAATGTCACGCTAGCTGCAGAAGAGAAAAGGGGGGGCTTGCTAGTGAGGGACCCAACTAGCGAATGGGTTGAAGAACTCATTTTAGATTGGGAACTGGAGGATATCAAGTCCACATCTAGGAAATTCACCTAGTCAAACAAAAGGATAGGCCCCAACCACATTTTTGCTCATCTGGATAGATTTCTACTCCAATCCTCCTTCTTGACTTTTGGTCTAATGGCCACCTCTAAAATTCTGCCGAACTACACCTCTGACCATAAACTCATTCTGCTTGATCTCTCCTTGGATGGAAATCTTGGCCCCATTCCCTTTAGATTCAGTTCTCTATGTATTCATCAAGAAATATTCCCGGAGGTGGTCTTCGAGGCCTGGAACCGGCAAGTTCAAGAAGGATCCCCTTTCTTTGTGTGGGAAGAAAAAATTAGGAGACTTAAAAGGGAGCTCAAGGAGTGGGCTAAAAGGTTGAAAATGCCCACCGCCAAAAGAAAGGAGATGCATGACAGTTTAGCAGGCCATTAATTAACAATGGAGAATTTCGATGTAACTCAAATCCTTCTTCAAAAAAAAGTAGAGCTGCAAAAAGATCTCCATAGAGAAAGTAGTGATGAAGAAGAGTTCTGGAGACAGAAGTCCAGAAATCTCTGGTTACAAGCCGGAGACAAAAATACAAGCTACTTCCATAAGCAAGCTGAAGCAGGCAAGCACTTCAAAACAGTAAATGAAATTCACTATCAAAACACTATGGTTAAAGATTTTGAAGGCGTAAAGCGAGCAACCCACTCCTTCTTCAAAGATCTTTACTCTGCCCCGGAAGACCCTCCTATCGATTCTCAAGACTATCTGATTGATCTTATTCCTCACTGTGTTCAAGATTCTGACAATATTATGCTGACTGCTTCGATCAGTATGAATGAGATTAAAGAATCTTTGGATTGCATGGATCCGGATAAAGGCCCAGGCACTGATGGGTTCACTACAAGGTTCTACCTGACTTGCTGACCTACAATTAAAAAAGACCTTCTGAGAATGATCTGTAAATCTCAGACCTGCACCAAGATTGGAGGCAGTACCAACTCAGCCTTCCTTGCCTTGATTCCGAAAGACAAAGGCGCCACCGATTTCAACAGATTCAGGCCCATCTCTTTGTGTAATACAAGTTTTAAGCTGATTACAAAAATAATATCCAATCATATTAAGAAAATTCTATCGGTCATCATCCCTGAAAACCAAGGAGGATTCATAAAAGGGAGAAATTTTCTTCACAATATTGTGTTGGTGCAAGAAGAAATTCATTCAAGCTGTCATCGAAAAGAGAAAGGCATAGTGATTAATCTAGATTTGACAATTGCCTTTGACAGGGTGAGACATGATTTCCTGTTTTCTGTGATGGAGAAATTTGGCTTCTCAAAAGTTCTCATAAGTTGGGTGAAAGCCTGCATTGCCTCCCCTTGGATAGCGCCTCTGGTTAATGGTCATTCCACAGAATTTTTCCAGACCTCGAGGGGGCTAAGACAAGGTTTCCCTTTTTCCCCGTTTCTTTATGCCATTCAAGCTTCGGTGCTCAGCTTCCAGCTAGACTACTGGCAACAGGTACAAACTCTGTCAGGCCTGAGAATGGCTCACAATGTTAAAGACATAAATCATGCCCAATTTTCTGATGATACATTATTGCTTGGAGGAGCTAGCATAAATTGTTCTAGAACCTTCAAGAAGGAGCTAGACATTTATAGGGAGGTTTCGGGTAGCAAGATTAACTATCCAAAAATCACGATCTATGGCTGGAATTACTCGATCAAAGATTTGACAGACATAGCAAGGCTATTAGAAATGGAAAGAACCGTGACCTGGGGGTCATTTAAGTATCCTGGGATCCCAATCTTAAAATCAAATCCTAAGGTAGCTCACTGGATGCCCCTGCTAGACAAGTTAAAACTCAGAATACAAGCTTGGGGAGCCTCATGGTTGAATAATGCTAGGAAGGTAATCCTTATGAAATCTGTTTTCATAAGTCTCCCAGTTTATTAGAACTCCATTCTACTAGCCCCTAAAACCTTTATTAGTAAAGTGGATGGTCTCCTGAGAAGATTTGTGTGGGAGGGAGGGAAAAATAATGAAAGAAGGCTCCATTTAGTTGATTGGGACACTATCAAGAGGCCATTCTTGGAGAGAGGTCTCCAAATGTGGGATCTGGCAGCCCAAAATCTTGCTCTGGGCTCCAAGCTCCTTTGGAAAATTGTTTTTGGGAATCCTAGTTGGAGCAAGAGAGTTATGTGGAAAAAATATTTTCATGGGCAATGTTTGAGGTGCTTGGACCAGCCTCCTAGAGTTTCCAAAGGATCACCAGTTTTCAAACTCTGTCTCATAGCTTTGAAACTTTTCAATTATAAGCTTTATTGGATCCTAGGTAATGGGAAAAAAATAAAAATTGGGGAAGATTCGATTCTTGGAGATCATCCCTTCAATCAGATGTCAAAACTGGAAAATATCAGAGCTTGGCTTCAGGCCAGCAATCTGGAAACCCTTTGGGACATCTCCAATTGCACAAATGATGTAGAAAGTCTATGGGATGGTTGGAATTTGGGGGAGGTCCCTCATTGGCTAGATGGTGAACCCAATTTATTGTTGGATTTGCTCCAAGGAAAATCTCCCTTAAAGGCCTCTTCTAAGGACAAAAGAGGGTGGGGTTCTCTTTCAGGCTCTTACTCAGCAGTAGAAGGTTACAAAAGTATGATGGCTATTCCTAGCGTCCCCCTAGAGCCAACTCAATGGAAATTTATTTGGTCTTTTCCTGCTCTCCCCAAAATTGACTTCTTTTGTTGGACTCTGGCGCATAAAAGTATCCTCACTAGAGATAACCTGAGGAAGCGTGGAATGGAAGGTCCCTCCAGATTCCCTCTTTGCGCATTGGATGAAGAAATGGCTAACCACCTGTTCTTATTGTGCCCCTTCTCTCAAGAAGTTTGGAAGGGTATCCTAATGTTAGCACCTGACAAAATAGAGCTTCCAGGAAATATTCAGGACCTGCTAAGAAATTGGGCCAAGTTATCCCCATTCTGTCTCTCCAAAAAAAGCTTTCTCAAGACTGGTTGGATGTGGATCCCCAAATTCACATGCTAGAAACTGTGGTTGGAGAGGAAGATCAGAATATTTAGGGAGGAGAGTTGTAACCCGGTAGGAATTATCACTAAGATCAAAGCTTTGTTGGGGGAGGCCTTAGAAACCAAACCGACCATAAGAAATGGCATGATTCTGGATAGTGATGAAGATCAATGGCTAAAAGAGCTTGTTCCAAATCATCAGAATAGATCCATTCATCTTGTTAAAGCCCCTTCTCGTTGGGAAAATCATCTGGAAGAACAAGAATTCATCAAATAGAGATCTTCTTTGGATGATTATTGCCTATTCTTTGATGGGGCCTCTAAAGGTAACACAGGAAAGGTGGGTGGCGAGGGAGTTATCTTAAGCCCAGGTGGCTCAACTCAGCTATGCTTTGCTTAGGGTTTGGGGCATGAAACAAACAACAGAGCAGAGGCTCTTGCTCTATGGCAGGGTCTAAATTTGGCTATCAAGAGGAATCTCCTCTCCATCTCAGTATTTGGAGACTCTAGACTAATTATATAGGCTATGAACTCTAAAAAGATCCCTTCTCAGGTGCAATTAGCCCCCATCATCAAAAAAATCAGACTACTATTGCCCAAGTTCCACAAAATCTCCTTCTATAATTTTTTGAGGAAGTTAAACTCACAGGCGGACTTGGTAGCCAACCTAGGCTCTCTCAGGAGCAGGAGATCTCTGTTAGTAAATGATGTTGAATCAGACCACAACATTCCTTAATTTTGGAGTTGTCTGGGCCTCTGTTCCTTTGAGAATTTCGCTGATTCAGATTCTCCAGACTTCGGGACCGAACCATTTTGAGCTGGCTGCTATTAGGAAACGTGGACTCATCCACAAGGGAAAATTTAGAATGCAACCATGGCATTTTCAATCTCTGTTCGTCGTTGGAACTCACTGTTGCATCTGGGTAGGCGCTGGGGAGTTCACGAGGGCCTCTTCAAGGCCAATTTACCACTCTTGGCATTCTTGAACACTATATAACACTCTGCCAGACATTTCAAAAAGAAAACACAGTGATTCTTGGGATGATCCAGCACTCTGGTGCGTTGGATCTCCTCTCTGCAAGCTAGGAAGCAGAGCTATGTCATGGAAAGAAAAAGCAGTGGAATTTCAAGGCACCATTCTGAAACCAAATCAAGTTATTTTTCAAGCCTCTATCTGCATTCACAGTGTAACTCATTCAATGGACTATTCAAAAGCAAAATCTTCTTTCCACGCCGACTGTAACAAAGAAATACAGTGTTTTAGTGTTAAAGTCCTTGGCAGCTGATTTGCCGAATTTTAAATAAAAACTAACTGTTTATGTCAAAAAAAAAGAAAATGGAGAGTGGAGCGCTTAGGGTTTAACGTTGCTCTGCAACTGGCAGACCTTCATAGATGGTGTCGTTATTCCATTAACCTTCAGCCATAAGGCAACTACAACACAATAAGGAACAACTATCATGTAATGGAATCCCCTCAGGGGGAGGGCATGATGCCTCCCCCCGCTGATACAGAAAACGGCCTGCGACAGACTGAAAATGTCAGGATGGACCATCCAGAAGATACAACAACAGAGAATGAAAATACACCAACGAATAACAATAAAAGTGAAGAACCACTAGTGATGTCAAACACTTGCAAGCTGGTAGCAGTTGACAGATCAAAAATCGAGCTCCCAAGTCAATGCATCAACACTCAGATCTAGTTTATGAGGGATCATGCCTTGATAGGAAAGTTCATAGGCCTTTGGCCAATGGAGAAAGCTTTGCACAGCTGGATCATAGCCAAATGGAAGCCAAAAGGGCATATAACACTGCAGTTAGGGCCTAAGTGCTTCATTACTGCCATTTTTAGTTGTCTGGAGGACTAAAACAGGGTATTGGATGGAGGACCATATTTCTAGAACGCAGCAGGGCTACACCTAAGATGATGGATCAAATGCTTTAACCTGGACAAAGAAGATTTGAGCTGGGCCCCAGTGTGGTTCCGCCTTTATTCTGTCCCTCTAGAGTATTGGGATGAAGACTCTTTGCGAGGCATTGGGAATGGTTTAGGCGAATTCATCAAAGTGGCAGAGGAGACAAAGCTGAAGCGATACACCTCCTATGCGTGGATCTGTGTATACATGCACCTCAGCAAAGCTCTCCTGGACACGGTAAGCCTCTACCAACAAAAAATTATGAGCATGTACCATTCTGCTGTAAAAAATGCCATGCCCTGGGCCATTTATTCCGAGACTGTCCCTCCAATATGAAATCCACGACCACCCCTTCAATGGAAAAATCTGACCCGGATGGGTTCAAAAAAGTTCCCAATCACAAAAAGACCCATAAAAAGCCCTCTACCTCAGTAAAAAAACCTGTCACCAGCACCTCCTTGCCTTCAACAAGAAACATCTTTGAAATCCTGCTCCAGCCAAAGGTTCATATTTTAGATAATCAGAAACAACCTGAAGCCATTCCTAAGACTTTCGCCCATTCTGCTCCATCGAGCTCAAAGAAATCCCTCACTTCTAAGAAACCCGCGGACACCAAAATGCCCTCTCCCAGTAACATGCAGAAAAGGATTGCTCAAGGTATGGAGGTAGATAGCTCACGATTTTAGATGATACAGAGGCAGAGCAAGAAATAGTACAGCACATGGAAGAGGAACCGGAGAGCTTCGACATCAGAGATCTAGATATATTGGGACTTGAACAGGCTTGTAAGAAAAAGGAATATGACAAAATTCCTGAGCGACAGCTAGAGAACTTAGAAGTAATTCTCTGAAGAGCACAGAAGCAAAGATCATTTGGCGTCCAAACTGGTAGTTAGTGGGATGGAAGAAATATCTTCAAAGACAACAAGAAACAAGGACGGAAAACTGATCTTCAGAGAGCCATCCGCATAGGGGAGATGCTGTTGGAATCTGGAAGATACTCCAAGCTCACCAAATACTATAATCCCCTTCCGGATCATGAATCATGAAGCTCATCTCATGGAACATCAAAGGGCTCAACAGCCCGGGGAAGGGATGATTAATTAAGAACATGCTACAATAGGAAAAGCCTCAAATTCTCTTCTTGCAGGAGACCAAGTGTAATTCCACAATGTTGGATCAAGTCCTTGCTAAAGCATGGCCAGGAAGTAAAGAAGTGGTGGTGGAAGCCATGGGAGCCTCAGGAGGGCTATCCATCGTTTGGGATGATAGAGCTATAACACTTACCAACATACATGCCAGAAAGCACTTTATTCAGGCCAAGTTTCATTTAACAGGGACAAATGTTCATGGACAATTAACTAATGTCTACTTCCCCCAGGAGGCAACAAACAAAGTACACACACTGAACACCCTAACTCAGATCAACTCAGAAAGATCCCACCCACTTTGGATCACAGGAGGGGACTTCAACATGATTACAAGGTTGGAGGAAAAAAGAGGAGGACAGATCAAGCTGGACTGTGAAGGCACGCACTTCAAAAACTACATTCATAACAATAGGCTTATAGATATGGAATTCAACAATAGCATTTATACTTGGAACAGCAAGCGTGCAGATGCCCACCAAATTGCATCTCGGTTAGATAGATTCTTGATCTCTGATAATGCAATACATCTTAGTGGGGATCTCTTGGCAACTATATTGCCACTCTCTGGCTCGGACCATTGGCCTATTAGGCTTCATTGGCAAAGACTAGGAGACAATGTTCGCAGGCCCTTTCGCTTTGAAGCCTTTTGGCTGAATCACCTCGATTTTCATAACTTGATAACAGAGACATGGAGAAATTTCACACCACCAGAAGGTGCAAAAATGTACAAGCTCCAATGTCGACCTTTTGATTGCGCACGAGATTTTGAACCAGAGCTCCTGTGCCCCTGCAACCTCACCTCCTTCAGCCCTCCGCAGGCCTCCCGCTTGGCAGCCCCTGCTGCTGGGCATCTAGTCTTCCTCCTCGGCACCCCCGCAGTCGGGCTCTGCCCTCCTCCTCCAGCCAGTGCTGCGACTGGCTCCCTTCTGGTCTTTCCATGGCTGGTATCGACCCCTCCCAGACGCAAGACAATGAAGACCAGGCTGAGATCTTTTCCTCTCTCATTTCTTAAAATGCTACCATCCGAAACAAACCCATAGCTTCAAAGTTCGTCAAGAAACTGGCTGACATCCCAAAAATCTCCCTTCCCCCTAGTCTCCCAAGGAAGGTAGCGATCTCTCTAGTAGAGAGAGGTCTGGTTGGATAATTAACTAGCCTGTGGCCCTCTCCTAGAGCTATATAGAAATGGGTGGAGTGCAACTAGAATGCGAACATCCAGGGAAAAATCACAATAAGGTTCTGTGGAAGTGGTTACTACACATTCCTCTTTGAAACCAAAGAAGTCCGGAATCTCATCTTCAAAAATGGTCGCTACTTCATGGATTCGAAAGGTCTCTATCTGAACAGATGGTCCCCTAACTTCAACCCAGAAATGGATATACATAATGCAGTCCTGGTTTGGGTTCGCTTGCCCCATCTCCCTCTTCATTGCTAGGTAGATAAATCAGTCAAAGCCATTAGGAACGCTGTTGGAAAATACGTCGACACATGCGAACCAAAGGACAACATGCATACATGTCCAAGGATCTGTGTTGGAGTTAACATAGGAAACGGCTTTCCGGAAGCAATCAAGATCAAAGTGGACCAATGGACCCACATTCAATAGCTGGACTACGAAAAAATCCCATTCAGATGTAAGGTATGCCATGAATATGGTCATTTTGCTAATAGGTGTAGTAATTTAAAAGAAAATGAAATGAATAAAAATGCTGAAGCCAGTGAAGACACATAGGAACAAGTCAAAAAAAAAAAATCAAACCCCAAATAGTCTGAACCAAAACCAAAGCCTCGCCCAGAAATCCAACCTGCATCCTTCTCCTCCCCTCCCATATTGACTCAGCCATTACCCTCTACATCAAAACCCTTCGAATCTTTGGAGGAAGAAGACCCCTCATCCCCCCACTCTCCTCCTGATCCCCAGGAGCCCCCTCTCCTTGAAAGCCAATGCCAAGACACTATCGAATCCTCATTGCCTCTTACTATTTCCTCTCAGCCTCTTCTTGATCCTCCCCTCAACAAAATCACCAGAAGCTCATCTAAAGATCACGGGGGTTCTAGTGAACCCTCCAAGAAACCTATCCCAGGTAGGAAATCTGCTAAGCAGCACAGGGATGAGAAGGCACAAAAGGACATAGCAATGGGAATGCAGACACCAATAGAAACTTCTATCCTGGGGCAGCATGACAAAAAAGCAATTAACAAGGACCAAGGGGGGCAAGCACCTCCCCGCATACCTCATATCCAATGATGAAAATATTATCTTGGAACATCAGGGGACTTGGGAACCCCTCTAAGGTATCAGCCCTAAGGGATCTTATCATTTCTGAGAAGCCAAGAATTATTATGTTACAAGAAAAAAAACAAAACCACAAGGAAATGAATAAAGTCATTGAGCAACAGAGATAGTATAGAGGAAGCATTAGTGAGGCAAGAGGAGCCTCGGGAGGAAGAGCAACAATTTGATATCAAGGTATATGGAATTGTATTTCGGAAACAATAAATCAACACTGGATCAAAACAACTCTAGAAAATAAAGTAGATCAGCAAGCCATTATCATCTACAACATCTATGTGCTGAATCACTACAGAGATAAGGATAGTTGTTGGCATGATCTAAAAGACAGTCTGGACAAGTGTCGCCTTTATCCTCCCAAAGTCTATAATCGAAGCCACACTTGCCGTAAGATGCCACAAAGGTTGTTGCATTAAGTGAAGTATGTGTTATATGTTCTAGATGGTCTATGTTGTATCGATAAGTTTTCAAGTGTGTGAACGTAGTGAAGTTTTATCACTATTCACATAAGTTCCACTGATCCCACACTTAGCTAAATTTTGGAGTTTCCTTAGCAACCTAGCGTCATCCAAATTTCTTGAACTACACACTTCACATCTGTAACCCTCAAGCTTTTCCATTGCTTGTTCGAACCGTGCAATGTGCAGAAATCCCAACCTCCCTTACCATTCAAAAATTCACAGTGGTTTCCTCCAGTGTCCTTCCCTCAGTCGGAACCCACTGTCTCCAAAAACTGTGCAGTTTTGTCCCTTGACTACCCAGTCTACCTTGCATCCTGAAATTTCATAGATGTTTCCTCCCAGGGCCTCGTCCCAAGTAGTGCCTTACATCCTAAAACTATGTAAATGTGTCCTCCCAAGGGCTCATCGCGCAACAGTCACTGCCCATTGAAACTACGCAATTATGTCTCTCACGGGCCACGAAGAAAGATGACATGATAGATGACTCTCAAGGAGCTAAGGAGAAAAATAAGTAGACCAAGAAACTCAAGGTATGATAGAATATTAGGACCACATGAAGACTCCATCTGATGCATAACCCTCTGGAGGCTAGGTATGGAAAACAAGGCATGTCTTTTGAAATACACCTCTTAATGTAGCTTAAAAGTTTGCTTATCATTATCGTATCATTTTGTCTTCAATGACACTCATGGCTGCGAGAACTGAAAGTCATTCCATGTGTTTGATCTATGTGTCTTGCTCCCTTTCACTTGTTTATTACAGAGCTTAGAAAATGAAGAGTATTACCACTTGTTTATTTAAGCTACTGAGGTTGTGACCAACATGATCTTATGACTAACCAGGCACGATGCAAGGAATCCTAAGTGGGATGAAAGATGCTTGATGATATGTATGTAGTCAATTCACTCCTTTGCATTACTCCTTTGCATTAATCCTTGCTTTGTATCTTGCATGTACCCTCACCGCTTGTCAGATTTGGCTACCTGCTGCCAATAGTCTCTTAGGTCTTTCCTGACAAAGCAGGTGAAGGAATTTACTTCAACCTGATTTCTTCAAGGCTCTTCATAGAAATTATAGAGCTAAGATAAGGAGATGTGGAATCTCACTATCAAACTCTTGAAAATACTTTGCATGTTCGAATATATCCAAACAATTAAGCTACCACTCAACAACATTGTCAATCTTGGAAGACTCAAGAAAGATCACATCTCTAGATATTATAAACTTCTTATTCACTTCATCATAGAGATGGTATGCTTTGGAGGTATGAGTACCCAAAGAAGATACATTTGTAATTCTTTGCACTGAGTTTTTTGATATGTTTCTTAGGTATGAAGGAATAATATGAGGAACCAAAAACCCTGAGATGCCTCACCAAAGGAATGTGGCCATACCACATTTCATAGGGAGTCTTGTTTCTAATAGCAAGAGTTGGACACCTATTATTTATATACACAACACATAGAACCACATCAGCCCAAAACCTTATGAACTTAACATGTGAACTATGCCAAGTTCATAGTGAATGTAATACATTCCAATGAACTATGAGTTGAAAAATGCAACAAGAAATTCTCAATTTGATTTTTCCTTGATTAAATTGAAAAAATTCAAATTTCCACATCAACAAACAACTTGGATGATGTTAACTTGTGTGAATTAACTTCAAGAGAGCAATAGAGTAGGTTTTTGTCTTGTGATTTTGATTAAAACTTCATAAGTAGTTGCAACTCTACACCATAATTTCTACAAGGATGGTGGAGGCAAATTACAGAATATTTGTTAGTAGACAATATCCCTACTTAAAAGAATCTATGACAACTTTTGTGAGAAGTAGATGTTGAGGATAAAATATTGGATTGTGGAAGAATTAGTCACAAAATTCACAAGGGCAGTAACTTTGGTTGCAAGTGTGGAGGTAGATGGATTAAATGTAATTGTGTAGTAGACAAGTCACAACTACTCCTTTGATATTTGTTGATGACGTGTTACTATTTGGTAGATTGACCTCTTTTGATTGGTATCTTCACTCCTTATGAATAATAATAAATCTCATATGATTTCTGCTTACTGAGATGATGCATTAGTACTGGAGATTTATCATAATTTTGGTGTTATCTCCACTGCATTCAATGCAGATTTTGAAAATATTAAATTTATGCTCCAACCTAATTGTTATGGAATTAAGGATTGGAGTTTACTTATATAGAAAATCCACTGTAAACTTTTATCATGGGCACAGAGGTGGCTCTCCCTAGGAGGCAAGTTGACTCTAGTTCAAGTAGTCCTTCAGAGAATCTATGTATATTGGCTTCATATTTTCGCTCTGCTTAAGAATATCAGTAAATGTATATTTTTGGCTTCATCTTGGCATGAGACAATGCGTCATAAAGGACAGAGTGGGCTTGGTTGTTGTTTACTATGTATGGAGGCGATGGATAGCCAGAGTCATCTATTTCTTTGATTCTCGTCAGAAAAATCATTCTGGAATGGTGTATTTAATATGTTGCATTTACAGGAAGATTATAAGTACTCTTTTGTGGTTGATTGTATTCGAGACTGGATTATTGAATATAAAACATTTGGACCACTTCCAATATACATTGGTGTTTCAACCCAAAGAATGAATTATCGTCTTGAGCTCCTTTGTTGTGATACATCCACCTCCATCCTTGTAAAAAAAGCTAAAAGCCTCCCTGAACTTAGACATAACCTCCATCCCATATACCTTTAGTAGATAAAACCCTTCTCTCATTTTCTAACCATGCCAATCTACCCTCCATCCCATATTCTCTCATGAGCCCTATGTAAACCACCATTTCATTCAAGGATGGGGAATTTGATGCGTACTCTAACCATATTTGTTAGGTACTTTCCCCCTTTTCTTTCTTATTCATTCATTGGCAAACACTATACCACTAGTTCTAAGAATCTTATGGATACTATCACCACAATAAATGTATATTTTATTTTATACGAGACAAGAATTGTATATTTACCTTTGGGACACTCCAAAAATATTTTGATGCACCTTTGTGACCTTTATGACTTTATGACCTTAATTCCCATTCCATGTTCATCCATGTGGATGCACTTTATGATGTTCTACAATAACCAAATGTCCTTGTGAGCTTCCTCTCATCTTCCTTGTCATGTTTTCAGGACTTGTGTATCCAACAAGAAATTTGGGAGATGAATGCCATCAAGCTAGAAAATCGAGGGGGTTTCAAGTCATTTATTTAGGGTTTCCACTATCATATTCCCACCATATGATCCACCCAACCCCTAAATTGGGGTCTACTACTATTTCAATTAATTATTAGATGATCATGGTGGGCCATAATTCCAAGTTAAATATTATGACTCTTCGTATGATATTATTGGAGATACTTGAGGAGACATATTTTTGGCTAAAGGGTTAAGGGACGATTTTGACTTCAATATCGACCCATCAACCATATCCTCAACATATCTAACCAACAATCAAGAAGACAACTGAGGTGAAGCATGGGCATCCTCTCTCACCCACGTTGTTCAGCATATATATATCATTCTACGAACGCCTCTACACTCCACCAACTGTGCATCAATAAAATTTTGGGTTTCCCCACTGTCCTCAAAGATGGATACATGTTGTCCTTGCATTGTGCCTTTGATTTCAAAGTGGCTAATAATCATAGTTTATCGTGGATGATTGCGATCGTATGTAACATCCATGGTCCAATTCATTTGTTTGGTGCCCAATGAATAATTAATGATTGTGATTGTTTTTAACTAACTTTATTTCCAATAAATAATGATAATATCAACATTTGGCATGAGAGTATCATGGGGAGGACTCCTTTATCTCAACATTAAAACCTTGTCACCCCTAAAAAATTGTGGAACACCATGGGTCATCATATCTTTTGTTTCGCTTTACATATCTAAAGAGGAAAGGTTGTGATTTCAAATTCAATCATCTAATCTATTTGTTGCAGGTAGATCTAAGCCATATTTTAAGAAAATTGAATTCATCTTTAGACATTTCCTCCTTCACAAAAATGGCTAGGGTTTGAAGTATCAACCTCTATTTTAAAATGAGATTCTATTAAGACCCGTCTAATATTTTGTTTGGATTTTGGGCCTAAGCTTGAATCAAAATATATTTTGAGGCTGAGAGGGTTTTAAAGTTGATTTATAGCTTCAAATTTTTTTATTTTTTTTTTAATTTATGGAGATAACTCGATTTACTTATAGGTTTAGGAGTTTTAGACACCAAATTCATTTGAAAATTTTGGCAAATTTTATTCGAGCTTTTCATGGTATTTTTGATGCGGTTTTGATTCGGCTTTTGGAAGTACTCTGGAATTTGACTAAATCGCATTTTGGGGCTCGTCTTAGCATAAACATCATGCATATGATGCTTCTGAGGTTTCATCGATCTTGAGGATGCGAAAATGTTCACCATTGATTGCTTTAAGCATATGGAGGAGGATTATCTAGCATTTGCACCAAATGTTGCAAAAGAAACAACGTAAGGCATAAATGTAAATGGTCATTGAAAATAAGAATTAATAAAGAAAATTGCATGCAAAGGTAGAAGATAAACACTATATGCTAATAACAAAAATCTATTGTCAGTGGACTACATTGAATGGTGATATCCTTTGTCTATTTAAAATATTGATGAAACTATTTCACCTGATTCCATGGCCTTGTCCACAAGTAACCTGTTCAATGTTAAGATTGGAAGTGCCTTCGAAAATACGAATAAAATCATCTCATGCACAACCAAAGTTAAAACTTTCGAATAGAATCTTAATAGAATCTCATTTTAAAATAGAGGTTGATACTTTAAAATAGAGGTTGATCTCCACTAGGGCGAGATGTTGATTTACTTCATGCATTGTATCTTTGATTTACTTCATGCATTGTATCTTTGATTTACTTCATGCATTATATCTTTGATAGTAGGCCATTTGGTTCTCTCACTTTGTATATACATCAATGTACTCAACAGTGCCTTTGACATACTTTGTGGTCATTAGTTGGACATAAATATAATTATCTTATCTTATCTTATGTTATCTAGATCCCTATCTAGGTTATCAGAGCCAATTATAGTATTTAAGCACTACATGTGCAGGTTTATCCACAAATTTATTCACGAGGCCATCCTGTATCATTGAAACAAAGAATATACCGTCACATGAGCAAATTTGATGAGTGGAGCTCGAGCAGATCAATGAGGAGTGAAATTTAGTAGCTATCATATCATGTGCAATTTACTTTAAAATTGTTATAACTTTTTATTTATTTAATTATTGCAGTGACAAATAACATAGCATAATACTATATAACATTTTATACCACGAAACATGATCTCATTTAACCTGTATTTATATGTTTCTTAAATTTCATGAAACTCATTATAACTTAGTTGTCAAATTAGTAGTGTGGATAGTTATTATTGGCCACTATTGACTAATGCAGGGTGACTCATCATTTTTATTTAAGAAGAACCATGCTACTTGGAATTACTCCTTTGGGTGATGAGCCATTAACATGCTTCCTTAAGTCCAAGGAAAATAAAATTTTAGCGAAACAAAATTATTTTTAGAGCATACTACAAATCCATAACCCTCAAGACTTAAAACTACAATGTAATTTCTCTTTTTACACAAACACAAATAAATTCCTTAAACCATAATGCAAAGACTTTTAGATTATTAAATGATTTTGTAAAAATTATTAAATTTAATTATTTTTAGTTTATATTATTAAAAAAAATGAAAATAAATTATTTAAAATAAAAGAAATATATGCTTGGAAACTTTCAAACAGATTTGAAATGATAATTTAAAGTTTCAGATTTATATAACACAATCTCAAAACTCTCTCCTTTTTATCTTCAATATTCAACAATCTCAAAACTCTCCTTTTTTATCTTCAATATTAACCAATATTTTATATAAAATTGCAGTCATATAAATAAGATGTGTTTTTACGCCTTGTATTTTAATAACAAGTTTGTAATATGATTGCATTATGGATGGAAAGAACAAATGTAACCTAAGATGAAAGGACTCTCTAACCTTCCAATTTGGTAGGTAATTAATAATTTCATTATAACAAATTTATGTTAGGAATATTTTAATTGAAAACCATGTCCATCTCTTTTTATGCCCACTAATAGCAAAAATCGAAAAACCAAAGAAAGGGTTCTTTGCAAATTGCAATCCTAGTAGTAATAGATAAAACGAACATTTATCTTTGCAATGTCTACATCGAGTGAATAATAATATGCATTTTTTTATTTATTACAGAAATGAATATTTCATAAAATTTAAAAAATAATGTATAAAAAGAGAATGAATTTTTTATTTATTTATTTTTTTTCAATTTAGTTTTTTTTTTTCAATTCAGAAATGAATATTTTAAATTTATTTTATTTATTTATTTTTTTAATTTAGTTATTTTTTTCAATTCAGAAATGAATATTTTAAATTTTCTAAAGGCTTTTATAGATATAATTATAATTTTTTTTTTTATATTAATCCGTAAACATGAATTTATTTTTTAATCAACCTTTCATGATAAGGGAATGTGGAAAGCATCCTTTAACTATTCATGGGATTAGTTTAATATAACACAAAATAAATAAGGGAATTTAAAAAGCATCCATTAACTTTTCAGGCCACTGTTTTAGTTTGTATTTATATATTTAAAGCCTTTAAATGAAGAAAAGCACAAGCCATAAAACTGAACATAATTAACACAGTCCAGAGTGAGGGTTGGTTCTCGAACCTTCCTGCCCCACCCTCTAGATGTACCTGCGGGCATCTTGCCACATGGGTTTACCTTCGTGGTTGATCTACACCAATATTATCTGATGACTCAGGATTGTCGAGGCGTGGTAAGGGTAATGACCCCAGGGGAAGCAAGGAAAACACGACCATTTGCTTCGTGATTCAACTAAGAGAATAGCTTTACAACCAGTTGACCATTGGGGTTACAGAGGCAGGTTCCTGGCTAGTTTTCTACTGCTGCCAGGCACAGTAATACCTCTCCTCATGATTCTAAGTCTTAACATTTTTTCTTTCCTTCGTCTTTCAAGCTATAACCCTGTCATAGCTTTTCTATTGTAGCAGCAGGGAGGTTTGCTTTTTGTATTGCAGCAGCGGGGATTCTTCAGATCTGCAAGGGCTCTGCTATATACAATTGGGTCGGTGAATATTTTCAATTGGACAACCATTGTTTGATATATTGCATGATTTGGGTAGCCACGTTTTGAAGATAAGTGCTTTTATTTCTTGAGACCCATTTGAATTTTGACGGATTTACAATGAATTTGTGATGGCCCTGTGCTTTCATTTGGAAATAATCATAGTTACTTGCATAGAACGTCATGAGTTCGAAACTGCATGAACTGGAAACTCCCGAAATGAAACTCAACGAGATCCATGTATCCATAAGAAATGTGGGTCTATCCATGACACACAGTGTTCGCCATTTGGAGGTGACAGGTTCTGCCACCTCGGTCAACTGGGTTGAGACCTCTTTCATGAGGGTTCAGATTCACGAGGGATACTCTGCATTCCTCTGTAGACAGAGGTATGTACCCATGTTTAGCTTTTCCTCTTAAAGAGTTTGGAAACCCTAATTCAATTTTCTCTTTCCTGCAAGACTTCGGCAACTCACTCTCCAAATGGGTGGTTCGAAAGGGATGCAGTGCCTCTGCCATCTTCAACCACAGGTTGGCATTCTGAGGCTAGATATAACCTCTGTATGCTGGTTAGGAAAAACTTACAGTTCTGGGTTTTATTTTGAAACCCTTGCAGGGGTTCTGTTTGAGTTTGGTTTTTACAACAGAATATGTAATAGACTACTTGTTATGATTTAGCTGTCAAGGCCACAGCTTCTTGGTGTTGCCATTTAATTGTATTTCTAAATTTTAATCTGAATCCAGTGTAATTTAATTATGAACTGTGCATGAATGTATTTTCCTGTTTTGAACATTTAAATCTCAATTAATCTCCACTAAAAAGGCAGATTTCACCCCTCTTTACCACCACGTTAATTAACTTGTTTTCATGATATTATCTATGTTTTCATTTCTATAGTGTATTTGCAATACATACTTCAGCCAAAAGTTGGCCTATATGATTATTTGTTTCACTGCATAATATTTTCATTTTCAAATCGGTGGCTAGGTAACAGAGGTTTCAATCCTCATTCTTCTATATATTTTTTTTTTAAATTTTAATCCCTTATGTTAAAGGAATTATGTCCAGTAAAGTCTAGAACAATTTAAGTTTTTAACTGGCCTGTCTCTAAAAACGTTTTCCTTCACTTCGATTGTACCTTAGTCTCCAACCCAACAACAGACCTTGGCTCTTTGGTCTGCAGATTTCTCAAGGTTTGGAAGTCTTTCGCTACCTGTTAATAGTACCCTCTTATAGGTTTAAAGTTTCCAGAATGAATAGTTAATTGAGCAAACTGTGGATTGCCATGGACCCTTACCCTCGATAAGGGTAGCATTTTTTTTACAATGACTTGTTAGATGGGTTCTTAAACAACTATTTAGACAGGCCTGGAACGGTCCAGAACTACCTTCCAGTTGCACTGTTACTACAAGAGGTTTAACGTAAATTCCCTCTACGTTTTCTGTTTCAATTTACAATTAAGACACATTTGTACAATATTATAATTGTGTAAGCAATATGCATCAAGGAATTACACATTAATTTTCATAAACAGAATTATTTACATGCTCTGTAATTACCCAAAGGTAACAACTATCTGCTAAGCAATTTAATCCAGTAATATATATCCATATTTATCTCCAGAATTTTGTTGTACCAATATAAGAGGGTTTAACACATTCGTTTAGCATGAACATACTTCTCATTATATTTTTCATAAACAGAACTTCTATTAAATTAAGTTCTACATAAATTGTTCAACACTATTGCTTTGCAACTAATTAATTTAGTAAATATTATACTTATTTGTAGAGGTCTCTGTCAAGCCAAAAGAAAGATAGGTCGCCATTGTAGCCCTAGGTGAGATTGAGCTCCGGGATGACTTCGTCAGCGCTACCATCAGTGCCTCCATCGATGGTGAGATCAATGTTGGGGTTATCATCAAGCTCCTAGAGCAGGATGCTCAAAGACGTGGCCTGTTCAGCAACATTTGCTGCAATTCTGTGCAGCAGGAAAAACATTTGAGGCAATTCTGTGCAGCAGGAAAAAAACTGTGTGGAAAAGAACATAAATAACTAACCTAAACTAACTAACTATTAACCTAAACAAACTATTAGGTTTTTTCTTATCTTAACTATTCATCCAACGGTCGGGAACTTTTCAATCGTCTAACATCTAATCGAATGGTTCAAAAAAGTACAGAGTGATAATTGGGGGAGTTGATTTCAAAGGGGAACGCTTTACGGCGTAATTAGATTTGCCTTCATAAGTGAATATTTGCCACTAATGCAACCAATGTTTTCACCAATGTAATAAACAAAACACTCAAAGAGAGGGTATAAGGATTATTTCCACGTATAAAATCTTAGTCAGCACAATATGAATTATGTAATTCCCCAACGCCACAACCTGAACAACGAGTGATGATACATAGAAAAACATGTATTGCAATAAAATTTATTATGAAAGCGTAAGCTCCCCAGGAAAATATCATATAGAAGTAGGATAAAGCATTTAATGTTGACGTTTCCTTATCCACATTGGATTTTGGAAAACCTACAGTCAAGGCGTTTGGATTTCTCTTTTGGCCTCTAAAGCCGTTACGAGGAAAACGAGCCCCTGGCCTCGCCAGACATCTGCTTAAGACCACAATATTTCTTCTATAAGAGGTGGCCTCCCCATGATCTCGGTGGATTTCTGATTTTGAAGATTATGGCTTATTCGCAGCTTAGGGTTTGGGCAACTCTATAGTTTGAAAGCTTCTTTTATTTTTGCAAGCGGTTTCATGTCTATGAAATCTCAAGCTTTGGAGAATTCCTCTGTTGGCCAGCCTTAGAATGGTGGTTTGTAGAGTTCCTTGGAAGAAAGTGGTATTTCAGATTTTCTGGTTTCTTTAGAGCTGGAGGACGACAATCAGGGTTTCTTTTCAGTTCACGCATACACTTGCACCCCTTGTGGGCTCTTCCCTTTGTGGTTTGGCTATAAACTAGAGCTTTGGGCTACGTGTGGGGTTGACCAGGATTTGGTATGTTACGTAGATTTGATGCTTAGCTTGGGGACTTGGTTTGAGATTGGAGCCATTATTTTCTTTTTCATATAAGGATCATGACTCATCAGTTTGATACCTAAATTACTTTGTTTTTGCCAATTTGTATTCAAAAGTATATACAGGAACATAGAGGGTTTCAAGGAATAGAGAGGGTTTCTGCAAGGAACAGAGGAATGAAAAAGATTGAGAAATGTTTACAGATTCACGAAGATGGTGACAGTGCCACACCAATGTCACTTTGTTACATGTTGTGCTAAGAGATGGCTAGAGAATCACCTTGATTTTTTCTAGAGGGATTCTCCAGACGGCACAAGAAATTGGTCTTTTGGGAGGAATTGATGGAACAGAATCCAGCGGTGGGATTGGCGGAACTACTCCATTCCCTGCCTGATTCCTGCCACGACTTTCAATTATGAATCCACTGAAAATGGTGCCGCATCTTCATCAACCAAACCTTCCTCCACACTGTAATGAACGAACACCTTTGCTTCTAAAACCAAACCTTCCTCCTCATCATCAACCAAACCTTCCTCCTCATTGGCCCCATTGCAATGGAGGGTTTGTCAAGAAAAAGGAGAGACAAACACCAATGTTTGAGAGCCATGAGACTAGGGTTTCTGTGATGGTCATTAAAGGCATGAGGCCTAACAGCAGCAGAGCACATACTCATTTATTTGTGGGTGGCAGGAGATAGATATTAAGACCCTCATTCTTAGGAAAAGTGGGAGAAATGGGCACCGATTGAGTGGGAAACAACAGGAAACAATAGGCTAGGCCATCTTAAAATGGAAACAGGCTGGCTTAAAATGGAAACAAGATAGCTAAAACCACTGAAACTTCTTCGGTGTAGAGGCTGAAAATCTTTTTGGTGCCAAATTGTTTTAGTTTTTATATGCTAGGGCTTTCACTGTAATTTTGCAAAGGAACTCGAAGCTGAGCTAGAAGTTTCAAGGAAAACAACAAAGGGTTTATTTTCCACAGGTATTTTCCTTTCAATTTGATGTATTTCTCTTGCAAAGATGTTGGAATTGGCATTATTTTCCTTGTGTAGGTGTATTCATTGGTATAGCTGTAGGAATTGGGATTATTTTCATGGTATAGATATAGGCATTGGGATTATTTTCACGGTATATTTGGGTTTGTGAGTATAATTTAACGTGTTTTCCAACTAGGGAAAGTACTTTTGAATTATACTAGTGCATGAACATGGAAGCCAAACCTAATTTGAATTAATTGGTCTCTAGCAAAGTCTATATATTGCATTCATGTTCATCAATAACATATTATTAGATTTTATTAGAAATTTTAATTGTCACTCTCGTTCACTAGTTAATTTCTTAGTGGTTTTATTCTCTCTTGTTTCTTGTTTTGCAAGTAGCTATCTAGTATTTTTTCACACTTATATCTTTCTATTATAGTTTTATCTTGGCTAAGAAACTCATCTTGGTACCCTTTCCTAAAGTCTTGCATTATTGTGATTTGAATCTATTCTCCTTCTAGGAAGTTTTGTTCAAGAATGCTTATTTTTATTTTTCTTATGTAATTCACTCTTGGAACCATTTCCAAGAAGCTCATATGAATTGACTATCCCAACCTTAGACGAATCAAATAATGATTTGTTACTAGATGTATCTATCCTTTTAGCATGGTGTATTTATATGGAGGTGATTTTCCTCATTTTATTTGTAGATAATATGTGTTTTTTAACCTCTCAATGAATCTTTATCTTTGAAATTAATCCTTGGTATCATTAGCTCTTTGTTGCAACTGCTTCTGAATTTCACATAGATTTTCTAGCAACAATGCATTCAATTCTAATGGTCTTTCTCTCTCTTGGATTATCCTTTCATTATCTATCACATAGCTTTTGAGTATTTCTTTTAGGATCCTCACTATTTCTACAAGATTTAGGAGTGTTTCTACTTTAGGATCCTCACCATTTCTACAAGATTTAGGGGTTTTTCTACATTCATCCTCTCTTGATATTCCTCACATTTGACATGGTTGGTTTCTTCAGGAGGACATCATACCATATTGGGTTTTTCTTGTGATGTTGGTTCCACCTTTTTCACTCAATTATATTTTCTTTTTAGTGTTGTAATGCAAAAAATTCAATAATTAGTTGTAAATTAGCATCACAATTTAAATTAATAATGGAGTATAACCTTTTATATGCAATTGTGTCTTATAACATGATAGTGTTGCACCCTAACCCAACATACAACATTGTAACAATCCTAGTTCCTTTGGGTGTGTTTTGAGAAATGAGGTCATCCTTTTATGAAAATGCACTCCCCATTGGCTCATTGCTATATAATTCAACTTCTGTGCAATAAATGGCCACATTGTGTCACTTGATATCTACCATTCTAGGAGATGCATTGGGATGATCTTTTGCTTGGATATGTGATCATGTGTTTGGCACTAGACTCTAATTCTTTAGCATGAAATAGGTCCATATCACACACAACTTGCTTTTACCAGCAAGCTAAAATCACATATAATATGGAAATTTTCTTTATCGACAATATAGGGAATGGTCCTTGTAAGTCCAATTGCAAATTTTGTAATCTATTGCTCAAAGTCGGTATCCTGTCTACAAGTTTGATTCTTCTTGAATCCCCTTTACTAGGAACATTCATATCATCCAAAATAGTATAACCCTTAGCTACTTCTCCAGATTCTACAGGATTTTATGTGAGGGGAATACTTTCAGAATGGTTTGTCCCATCCAAAACCGTAGCATCCTTCTCCATGACACACACATGGTCTCCGAGTGGGACATGCAGTGACAAATATTTAGTCTCTGATGTCACATCAATTTCTATAAGCTCAAGATTTTTCACTAGGGTATCATATTCTGGTCCCTCGGCATGTTCAAGCCTCTTAAATGGATTATCCAAGGAAAGTTGTTGATTGCATGCATCCTTGTCTTCTTGAAGAGATCCATTCATACTTAAACAAGGGGATATGTTGTAACTTTTTCTAAGTTCCTAAACTTTTGGATGGAATACTGGAGTCCAGGCCAAATCAGGTGCTTAAACAAGGAGATATATTATATCCCTCTGTAACCTCGGGGATCCTCAATGGAGTATCAAACTGGGAAGGTTCCTGCTTTCTCACCACAATCTGTATATTTTCTCCAACTTTGAAATTTTGGGTCTCTCCAGCTTCCTAGCCATTTTTTCCCTCAATTTTGGCAGGGTCAATGAATCACTCATGTTTTTCATTGCTGTCCATATCAAACAATTTTTCTCTAATTGGACTTGCATCAGTTATGCCATCGACAATAAAAATGCTTTCTTGGCATGCTCCATATTCAACTTCAGTCTTTTCCACAGCTATATTATATGCCTTTGTAACCTCAGGGGTCTTCAAAGGATTATCCAATTGGTAAAGTTCCTACTTGTCATATATTTCAACATTTATTTATGTAATGATCCTAACTAGTGTCCACAAACTTTTCTTTGAAGATTTCTATTACATTATTCTATACAAAATGGTAGACCAAGTATTAATGTTGATTTTGGTATTTGTATTATTTATGTTGTTGATTTAGTTAGAGGTTGGATTTGCTTTTAGAAATAACTTTAAAATGATACTTCAAAAGTTTGTTTTTGACTAGTTAAATACTTGTTGGAACACTCTGATAAGCTTGCCTCAAAGTGTTGGACAGATCTTCAATGCTCACTCAACACATTGGTAGAGTTTTGTTCATGGTTTTGAACCTAGTTCTCAATTTTTTTCATATCTAATTCCTACAGAAGCACTAAACACTACCTTGAAACAACAAAAGAACAAAAGTACAAACAATCAAGTGATCAAAGAGCCAAAAAATGCATTTAAAAACTACATATTCATAGATTCACTCCCTACGTTTATTCATTGGTCATGTTCTCTTGAAAAATAAGTAATACCCAAGTTAAAAATTGTAGTCTTATTGTTTAAAAAATGTGGCGCATTCAGGGAAATAGCACATCGTCATCTGAATATTCAGATTAACAAGAAACAAGACCTACTCCAGGTACAAATGAATACTTCAATGAAATGATATATTGCAGTTGTAAAATGTGCCAAAATAGGAAACTAAAGAAGCGAATTCTTGTTGGTATTCATAGATTGGAACATGGAGTTTATATAGAAGAGGTACATTATAATTAACAAATTGTTATTCTTATAATAAATAAATATGCACATTATTTAATACATTATTATTAATCATTTCATTTAATTTTTTTATTTATGAAAAGCCGCTTCTAGTTCCCAATATTCGGGAAGAACCAATGGATGATATTGATAATAGCAACTCTCAAGATGAAGGATAAGACACATTTATGGAAGAAGCCACTTCGCAGATAAATGAGGTTGGTGTCAATGAATTTATCCAAGACTTCTACACATCTTTTGAAGAAGTTGTTGATTCACCCCTAGCTCATTTGGCTAGGACACCTCTTTATGCAAATGTTGAATCTTCTATATTGGCGACACTTATGTTGTTGTTGAACTTGAAGGTTACACATGGACTGACAAACACATTCTTTACTGATATATTAAGGTTTGATTGATATTCCTATAAATTAATTCTCTAGATGTCTTAAAAGTTTTGAATATTGTGTATACTTATAAAAATCATGTGTTGTACTATGCAGACCTTTTGGCAAACAAAATACTTCCAAAGGACAATAAGTTGCCTCATTCTCATAGAGAATTATCTTCAATAATGAAAGACATTGGAATGGAGTACAAGACATATGATGCATGTCCAAATGACCATATATTTTACTATGGAAATAATGCAAATTTACAACAATGCCCAAAGTGTCACACAAATAGGTATCGTCAAGATCAATTATCCAAGAAGGTTCCTTATAAAGTATTACGACACATTCCACTAAAGCCAAGGTTTGAGAGAATGTTCAAATGCAAGGAGTTGGAAAAATATATGGATTATCATGCATAAGGGAGGAGACAAGATGGTGTCATGCATATGGTTGCGGATATTAAATGTTGGAAAGATATTGAGGTAAAATGGCCGCATTTCAGAAATGAGCCAAGGAATGCAAGAATTTCTCTAGCAATGGATGGCGTAAATCCTTTTGGAGATCTTAGAACAACATATTCTGTTTGGCCATTGTTAATTATAAACAACAATCTCCCCCCTTGGATGGCAATGAGAAAGGAACATGCAATGTTAACTCTTATCATACTAGGTACTAGAACATGTGAATGCAATGTTTTCTTGAAGATTATATAAAAATATTTCAATTTAGTTAATCCTAATAAATATCTCTTTGTTCACTTAGGGAAATATCAGGGAAAGGATATGGATGTATACATGGAGCCCCTCATTGATGAGCTTCGTGAATTATGGGATGGTGTAAATATGTTTGACGTATCAAGACCTATCAGTGATAGAAACTTCCTATTTCATGCGATTCTTATCTAGACAATTCATGATGCCCCGGGGCTCTCTATTTGTTGTGATAGTATAATATAAATTACATTTATAATTATTATATTCATTTTAGAATTTACTCAATATGGGTTCCAATCTTATTTTAGGACTACAAACAAAGGGGAAACATGGATGTCCATCATGTGGGCCAAAATTATTGCATAGGCAGTCAAGGGATCTCAATAAAACTGTCTATGATGAGTATCAACAATTCTTACCACAAAATCATCGCTATTGAGTGCGTGATAAACGTATGTTCAATGGAAAGGAAGTGCAAATGAGGAAGCCAATAAAGATGAACCCTACTAGGTGGAAAGCGATGTATGACAAAAAATAAGTGACAGGCTTTCCCCTAGCAATGAAAAGACTCTCTATTTTCTACAATTTAGAATATTATGAGAGCTTGCCAATAGCCCACCTACTTGATACTATGCACATCGGGAAAAATGTGGCAGAGTGCTTGTGGAGACATCTAAACGAAAATAACATTGAAGCACAAATAAAGTTAAGAAAGGACCTTCGAGTTGCCAATATCATGCCGAACATGTGGTTGCACGAAGACAACTCATATGTTCATGCTCCATGGACATTTACATCAAATGAGAAAGAAAACATCATTTCTACTATGAAAAGCATAAGATTCCCTTGTGGCTTTGGTGCGACATTAAAAACTTATTCACAAGAGATGGATGAGAGTTATCAGGCCTAAAAACACATGATTGGCACAATTGGATAAATGTAACGTTGTCACATGTTATATTTGTTGGAAACATAATTATAAAATTGTATATCCTAGTGATAATATCATTTTATGCATATTTGAGCATGGTTATTTGTTAATAGACATGCTAGTATAGTGATGAAATTAGTTCATGCATATTTGAACATGGTTATTTATTGATGATAATGCAGTATGTGTTGCCTGCAACAATACCAAGTACTTTTGACCGCAATGTCAATTTTTACTATTTACAAATTATGTAAATATCTGAGGTATTTTTCAATCCATCATGCATACTCTTCCATTACTCTTATCATTTGAAGTGAAACATTGGTTATGACTTTATATGAGCTTCTACTTTTAGTTTACAAGAAATAACATATTGTAATACTTGTAGGTGGGTCTCATTTAAAGAGATACATCAGGATGACTTGAAGTATTGGAAGAGGAATGTTTCACTTTTGATGTGTGATATTCAAATGTGCTTCCCTCCAAGCTTCTTTAATTCTTAAGAGCACTACCTTGTACACCTAGTAGAAGAGATTGAATAGTGTGGTCCTATTCATATTCAAACAATGTGGCTCGTGGAGAGATATATGAAGGTCTTGAAACAATTTGTAAGGCAAAAGGCTCGACCAGAAGGGTCCATAGTTGAGGGGTACATGGTTTTCCAGGCCATGGTTCATTTGAGTGAGTACTTACCTCAATTGCATCTTGAAGCTCCGCGAATTATAACCAATCTCAATCATTTGAAGGAGAAAAATTAGAGGGAGAAGGGACTTCAAATAGGATAAAAGGTATAAAAAAATGTTAGGATTTATTTGTATCTTAAGTTTTATATTACATGGCTTTAAATAATTATTAATTCATTGAACGAAAAAATTTTCATTGTAGATGCAAAGGAGTGGTAGGCATTACATTTGTATGTTGCATACAATTCTGACTTTATGTTAGAATGGATGGAGAAGTACGCTGAAAAAATAAATTAGAAGATGAAAATGCATGGGCCTAGATGCAGAGAATATGAAGGGTTGAAGCCCATGTTTTGAAGACCCATAGAAAAACTGCATTTTAAGCTGATTTTTTAGTTTTTTTTTACATGAAATCATGAGCGCGCAAAATGGCAGGCCTTGCAATGGTTGCACCAAATCAAAAAGCATAGCAAGGCAACAACAATAGGAAGGTGTTATGAGACATTGGCAATGTGGTGGGAGTTCGGAACCCCAAATGCAATATCAACAAAGATGTGGTGATGGAGTATGTTGTTTTATGTTATTTATTATCCTTTATATGTATAAATTGAATCAATCTGCTGTTGGGTTTTTGTTTCTTTCTATTTGGTGGCCTCTGCTTCTAATGTCAAGTCCTACACTATTGGATTGACTACTATTTCAGGAGGTCTAGAGTAAACTTGGTTGTCAATGCCAGCAAGGGAGCCAATCCCAGCTCTCAGGTAAGTTTAATCAGAGACAATTAAGCAAGCTGAATTATTGTTCTTTTGTAAAGAACTGGGTCTTCCATTTATAAAGGACAATCTCCTGGGGAATTGAACTAGCAACCAGGAAAAACCTATGTGTTCAACCACCTGCTTTTTCGATCTTCCTGCCTAGTATTTTGTTTTTTTGGGCATGTTTAATTTGTTGCTCTTTGTTTTCATTTCATGAGACTCATTCTGTTCTCTATTTTCTATGAGCCCAAGCATGGAATATCACTCTTTAATTTTCCCATTTTGATTCTAGCAATTCCAAGCAGATGATATTGTTGTTAAGGCAGGAGCCAAAGTAGAGGCAAAGGCAATATGGGGAAAGAAACAGAGGTGGATTGTCAGAAGGAAGGCTGAGAATGACACTGCTAGAAAGAAGGATAATGTAGTTTCTATCGATGATAGCGTAGACTCAAGTGAACAAAATGGGGATTACAAACATCTAGCCAACTCAAAGAAATGAAACCCATAGCATAGTCACAGATTGCGATGCTAATAGCTCGAAGTGAGGTCTGTCTTATTGATTAAGTTTATTAGTTTTCTGATACTTTTCTTGTTTTATGTACTGTCTCAAATCCAAATATATATCAGCCAAAGGTACCCACATCCACGCCCAATTACTAAGAGGTTTTATAGCTGTAAGATTGATTTCTGTTTATCTATTATGTAGTTTGGATAAAAATGACTAATAATTTTGGTGGGGGTATCTCAGAATGTTTAAGAGGTTCTCCCTAGCATTGATGATGGAGACCTCGGAAACCAATTGGTAGTTGCGGAAAATGTTGGAGACACATACAACTCCTATCAGAAGATTGAGGTATGTTTCTCTATCAATGATTGGAGATTTGTGTGAATGTGAAGGTAAATTTTTTAATTTTCATTTAGTAATCATTGGCAGTCCCGTATGTCCAGAACATGAGCCATGTACCTCTAGATTATATGAAAAGGCAGGATGAAATCAATGAGACAATGAGGGCAACCCTGATTGATTGGTTGATACAGGTACAAATTAGTTCCTATCCTAACTTCGTTTGCTGCCAATGTTGGATCTAGAAGAACTTTATGTGGGAAATTTCTTAGTCTTTACCTCGAAATATTAAATTTTGCAGGTGCATCACAAATGTGAACTAATGCTAGAAACATTGTATCTCACTCTAAACATTATGGATAGATACCTTTCTATTTATATTTCTAGGAAGTGGGAATTACATATAGTGGGTATCACTACGATATTTATAGCTTGCAAATTTCAAGATACCTGCACTCCTCAGGTAGGATGACTTACTGGCATCCATAAGCATGACTGTAACGAAACCTTTTGCATATATCTAATTGATAGAATACCTGGTTGGCTATTGAATATTGACATAAGAAGAATCAATTCATATTTGGTTACAGGTCAATGAATTGATCTGCTTCTTAGGATACCAATACACATCCAAAATTATAGTAGCCATGGTAATTATCTCTAGATGATATCTTTCTGTTTCATTTAATTACAATAGATTTTAAAGAATAAGTGTGAGTGATACATTGACAATGATACTTGGCAGGAGCATACAATATTAAATCAATTGGAATTCAATCTTACCGTTCCCACTCGATATGTATTCCTTGTCAGGTTTCTCAAGGCAGCTAGTCCTGACAGAGTGGTAAAGTGATGAACTCCACTGTTTCTTTTGTATTGTCAGAATAATATTCTGATGTATTGATCAAATTGACTTTCAAAATGCTTCTGGAAAATTGAGATTTTGGTTTAAATGTCTTTTCTTCATTGTATTTCCTAATAATCCTCTCTTTAATTGTTAAAAATTAAAATGTATTATCGCATGGTTCAGATAGAAAATCTAGCATCTTTCTTGGTTGAGATTTGTTTTCTTCATTACAAAATGATCAAATACAGTCCATCAATCCCTTGCTGCTATTGTTGTCTACACTACTCAATGCACTTTGAAGAAGGATCCCTGTTGGAGTAAAACACTTGCTCTTCACACAGGCTACTCAAAAGAAGATCTCAAGTAAGTCTTCTAGTTCTCAAGTCACCATGCTTTTAATGAGTTTAACCTTCCAAAGGATATTTACTCGAAAATATCTTAGGAATTTCCATGAATTACACAATTTGTAGATTATAAATCCAAAACCTAGTGGACCTGCTATAGCACTAATTTACTGGCAACCTATCTGAAATTGTATCTAATTCTACATATGGGAAAGATTGACAAATGTGCACATCAAACTGTCTAGGGTGTGTGCACATTTAGTTAACCATGTACGTTGTTAAGGAATAACATTTGATTTAATTGTTCTAGGGAATGTGCAAACTTCATGGTTGACTTCCACTTAAGTGCAAGAATAAATGATCTGAGATATGTTCATGAGAAGTATTCAGATCCATGTCATGGCTATGTTGCTTTTTTATACCTTGCCAACTTACCCAATGATGACAATTGCACCACTAGCAATGATGTTGTCATTTGTATTAGTGATAACATCGACTCAAGTGCACAAGAAGGGGGACTAGAAAGACCTAGCCAACTGAAAGCCAGGAAACACACTGCGCCATAATTGACTGCAATGCTAACATCTCAAAGTGAGGTTTGTGTCACTCTCTTATACTTTTCTTGTTCTTGTTCAACAAATATACACAAACCAAAGACTGCAATGCTAACATCTCAAAGTGAGATTTGCGTCACTCTCTTATACTTTTCTTGTTCTTGTTCAACAAATATACACAAACCAAAGAGTATCCATGTCCACTCCAAATTACTAGCAAGTATTATAACCTTAAGATAGCTTTGTGTTTAGTCATGTTGTAAGTTGGGGAAAATAATTAGTTATCTTGATAGCCTCAAGTTAGTGTTGTGTTTATTTATGATGTAAGTCAGATAAAAATGATTAATAATCTTGATGAATGTATTTCAGGATGCATTTATGGATTCCCATCAGGTGCTTCCTAGCATTGATGATGGAAACATTAAAAACCAATTGGCAGTTGTTGAATACGTTGAAGATATATACAAATTCTACAAGACAATTAAGGTATGTTTCTCTGTCAACGATCGCAGTTTCTTGTTAGGGTGAAGGTAAAGTTTTATTTTCCTTAACTAAAATTTGGCATTCATGTATGCCCAAGATGTGAGTTGTGTACCTCCAGATTATATGAGAAACCAGGTTAAAATCAACGCAAAGATGAGGGCAACCATGATTGATTGGTTGGTGGAGGTACAACTTTGTTCGTATGCTAGTTCCAACTTCCATTTGCTGTCAAACTTAGATATAAAAGAGATTTATATGGTCTATCTCTTAGGCCTGACATTAAAATCTTAAAATTTTCAGGTGCATCTGGAATTGGAATTAATGCCAGAGACGTTGTGTCTCACTGTGAACATCATTGACAGATACCTTTCTATTTAGAGTATTGCAAGGAAGAATTTTCCATTACTTGCTATCGCTGTAATTTTTATAGCTAGCAAATATGAAGAAGTCTGTCCTCCACGGGTAGGATGACTTGCTGACATCTGTAAGAAAGGATGTGTATATATCTAATTAAAGGAACACTTTGTTGGCTGTATAAAAGTACATAGACCAGCAATATTTACTCCTACAAAAGATTACGCTTTATGCTGGAATCAGCACAAAAGTTATATTATAATAGGTAACACAATATTGATAAGAGTTGGTTTATACTTGGCTACAGGTCAATGACTTCATCCACATCTTCCCAAATGAATGCATGTCAGAACAGATAGTGGCTGTTGTAATTAGCTCTAACTGATAATTCTTTGTCATTGATTGCAACATAGTCTCCAAACATTCAGATTGACTGATCAATTGATAATAAATCTTCGCAGGAGTCTACGATATTAAAGCAACGGAACTTCAAGCTTACAGTTCCCACTCCATATGTATTCCTCCTCAGGTTTCTAAAGCCAACTGATTCCAACAAAGTGGTAAAGTTTTGAATGACACCACCTTTTATATTGTTGAAAGTAGCCTGTGTGGCATTGATCAAATCTACTTTCGAAAATGCCTCATAATATCTAGCATTCATGTTTTAAATTACTTTTCTTCATTGTATTCCTAATAATACCCTACTGTACTGACAAGTCGTACTATCTATTATTCAGATGGAAAATCTTGCGTTCTTCTTGGTTGAACTATGTTTTCTTCGGTACATAATGAGCAAGTACAGTCCATCAATGCTTGCTGATGCTTCTGTCTACACTGCTTGATGCACTTTGAGAAAGGATCCATGTTGGAACAAAACACTTACCCTCCATGCAGGCTACTCTGAAGTGGACCTGAAGTAAGCCTTAAAATTTTTAAAGCATCATGCTTTTATTGATTTTACCCTTATAAAGAAATCCTACTCCTGGACATTTTAGATTTCTTCATCAATTATAGGCAGGCATTGTTGATCAACTATGGCCAGAACATTGTGTCTTGATCAACTATATGTTGCAACTCAGCTACTAACACCCTGTCTAAATTGAATCTTTATCTACTACTAACATGCATACTAAGCGTCTGGAGGCATATGCACATTTTGCTAACTTTGTACATTGAGGTAATAACATTTATGTGCATTGTTCCAGGGAATGTGCATATTTCATGGTTGATTTTCACCTAAATGCTGGAGGAAATAAGCTGAGAGCTGTTCACAAGAAGTATTCAGATCCATTTTTTTTTGCTATGTTGCTTTTTTAAGCCCTGCCAAGTTATTTGCTGAAGACAATTGTAGTTCCAACAAATGATGAATATGTGCACCAGATTTACTTTTGGAGTCTAATTGAAGGTGGCCTATATGTTCTAAAATGAAGCTCTGTTGCATATATTTTGTCCAGTTCAACCTGCAAACTAAATCTGTGGCCAAAAATTTATGTTACGCTCGTGATTCTCTGTGCAGATATCAAGGGGCTAGCACAGATTCTATGCCAATGAGTAATGCAAAAAAGACACACGTGAAACCATGCAAGAAGGAAGAAAACCTCAAGAATGGAAGGATTTTAAATGGGATCCATCCCAGTACCCGTTTGTAAGGAAAGACAGTAAGGACGAAAGGAGGGTCGTCGACAAGTAGCAATGGGAACCACTAGAAAGCTCTCGAATACGTAAACTCCATTCCGGAACCGTTCCGTGAGAAGAGTGAAGACAGAAAGACTAGCCAAGAAAAGCAGCCCTTAAGGAATTGTGTTACAGAACGAGGAGATCTTCTCCTACAATGGGGCCAAAATAAGAGGCCTCGTGGTTATAGAGCAGAATACAGAAGTGTGGTTGAAGAATCTTCTATTCAGGCTAAGAAAATTATTCGGATCGATAAACATAATGGAAGGCATGACCAGCAAACATTCAAAATGATTTTATTTATTTTTTTTAAAATAATTTTTTATATTGTCTCTAGAGAGACAATAGTTTGAATTATGGACATTTATTTTTTTTAAATATTTTTTTATATTGTCTCTAGAGAGACAATAGTTTGAATTATGGGCATTTATTTTTTTAATTTTTTTTTTTTTATATTGTCTCTATAGAGAAAATATGTTTTTAATCTCAACTATTGTCTCTAAAAAGACAAAAATGTAATTGTCTCTAAAGAGACACAAATGAAGTTGTCTCTAGACAGACAAATCAAATTGTCTCTTAATAGACAATAATTTTTGTCTTTATAGAGACAATAATAATATGTGTTTTATATTGTCTTTATAGAGACAAATTTTTGAGACATTATATTTTGAGACACCCGCTTAGAGACGATATTTAAGACAATACACAAGTTTTTTTTTGTCTTAAGCTGAGAGAATTGACTCAAATATTGTCTTAAAACCCCTCTACATGTAGTAGTGACATGGCTAAAACATTTCAAGTATTCTTACTATTCTACATTTTTATTAATTTTCTCTTTATTAAAAATTAGTTAAAATTTCTAATTTAAACTCTATAGTCTATACAACCAATCTGATATTTCTTTTAAATCCAGTAATCGAATCTATTTATTCATTATCTAAATTACATTGCATTATATATATATATATATATATATATATATATATATATATATATATATAATTTGTTATTATATACATAAATATTGAGAGAACTATTTAACTACATATCTATCAAGTACTATTAAGATCAAATTTCTTCAATACACTTTTTTTTTTGCAAATTTAATCTTAAAGAAGCTGCACAAATTTAATATCTCTAAATTCTTGTTAGATGAGCAATTAAAATAAATCTATGCATACTTTTCCTTTTTTATATATTAATTTTAAAAATATAATATTTATATTAAATCATAATTATAAGATAAAATACTATTAAATAATTAATATTATATACAATCAACGTAAAATTATATATATTATAAACATTTATTATAAAATAATATATTAGTTATAAAAAATATATATTAATTAAATACTGAGACGTGTAATTATATATAATCAATTTTGTTTCAAGTATAAATATATAATATAATATAATATAATATATAGAGATATAAATAGATATGAATAATATAATTATGGTCAGATATCTTATCTTTATGGATTGGGTAAAAAAGTGTAAATATCTAAAGAGGAAAATGAATGGTTAAAATAAGAAACACCTTTGGAATATGAATCTGAAAGATCATGCGTCTTCTTGTTATATAATGATCTTTATATCAATGCAAAGTATGAAATTCTTCCCGAGTTACATTCATGACCTAACATGGTATTAGAGCCCACCAATCACCCAAAAACCATTATTCTCATGCCAGGACGTCAAACAATCCATTGGCGTTGGAAAAGGTTCAGTGTCTCACTCAAACCTAAAATGGTCCATTTTCATTGTCTGTTTCAGGCTTACTCTCAGACATGTGACCTTGTGGAGCAAGAGTGTGATTTACATGCAGATCTGAGATTGGTCCAAAAAATCACATATATAACGTTGTAGATTCAAAAAAAGAGAATAGCTCAGAAGTTCTAGAAAAAACTACCATAGAAAAAAATTATAAACAATTCTTCTCTTATTAATTTAATTACAAAATATAGATGTTTCCTTCTTTTGGTCTTGTATGTTGTCAAGGGAAGAGTGCACTTTTCCTTGGTTTTCCGGCCATTATTATTTTTTTATTTGTGTGCCTTTCTTGATTTCCCCATTCCTCGCTATTTATAGGGGAAGCATCTGCGCTTCGTTAGTCCACCAAATAGGGGAAAGTGCACTACAATGTTCCTGCAGACATAATCAATCCTTATTCACTACTACATGTAGGGGGGTTTTAAGAAAATATTTAAGACAATATTTGAGTCAATTATCTTAACTTGAGACAAAGAGAAACTCAAATGTTGTCTTAAATATTGTCTCTAAGCGGGTGTCTCAAAATATAATGTCTCAAAAATTTGTCTCTATAAAGACAATAGAGAACACATATTATTATTGTCTCTATAAAGACAATTTGATTTGTCTCTCTAGAGACAATTTCATTTGTGTCTCTTTAGAGACAATTACATTTTTGTCTTTTTAGAGACAATTTCATAATTCAAACTATTGTCTCTCTAGAGACAATATAAAAAATTATTTAAAAATAAATAAATGTCCATAATTCAAACTATTGTCTCTCTAGAGACAATAAAAAAAATTATTTAAAAAAAAATAAATGTCCATAATTCAAACTATTGTCTCTCTAGAGACAATATAAAAAATTATTTAAAAAAAAAAAATGTCCATAATTCAAACTATTGTCTCTCTAGAGACAATATAAAAAATTATTTAAAAAAAAATAAATGTCCATAATTCAAACTATTGTCTCTCTAGAGACAATAAAAAAAATTATTTAAAAAAAAATAAATCTGCTCAATCTATTGTTTTGGATTTGCTGCTGCAAAAAATTATTTAAAAAAAAAAAATCTGCTCAAACTATTGTCTTGGATTTGCTCCTGCCAATGTATCTGTGTATCCATCTCTATCTACCTATCCATCCATCCATCCATTCAACTATATGCATGTCTGGATATACATATGTAAGCCTGTATATCTATGTTTTATAGTGTGTGCTCTCCTAAAATTTGGGATATGCATGCACATTGCATTTATAGGGTGTGCCTTGGGAAGTATGTATCATAACTACCATTTGAGGTAACCAGCCAATACGCCGTCTATGTTCCCCATTGTCACTCATCAATCTATGATATAGAACCAAGAAAACATGGCATCTATAGTAATACTAGTCATTCTATCTAATGGGAATCATACTAACCAGGAGACTAATATGTTTGAATCGTAATAAGATAGCCACATATTACTCATATGCCACTAATACGGGGTGTTATGACCTATCAATAAGCCTAACCTGAATCCAATTATTACGATAATTACAACACATGTATTACCATGTTCATAAGCAGATAAGAGTACTTATAACAACAGACCCAACCTATTGCTATCTATCCCTATTCAATAAGGTTAAGTATAGCACTAACTATGGTTTAGCTAATAGATCCGTAATGATTGAGCTTTATATTCACACCTACTCCATATGTCCTAGTTGGAACCATTGTTCTCCATCTCATTTGCAAGGAGAAAAGATATATCAAATTGGTTAACATTAAATAACAAGGACTTGACAATTACTGTACAATAAATAAACCATGCTCATCTTGATTCAGGGACCAAATAAATTCCCCGGTCCATTAAATCAGAGAAACATACACCAGAGAAAATTCAGGAAAACAAAAATATTCGATAATACAAAAAATTACAAGAAGCATCCTCAAAACTGCCAGTGCTCTAGTTGCACCTCTGCTTTTTTGAGCTTTCTTCCTACGATAAAACATTGGGCAGTCATGACTGTAATAAGGATAGGACATCAATGTAAGTATAAAAGAGATAGTAATTGTAAAAATAAAAATAAAAATAAAAATAAATCCTATTAATTAAAAACAAATACATGATCACACAAATGTTACAAAATACATCCATAATGTAAATTTAAATCATGTTATGAAAATGTAATACTTGAAATATAGCATTTAAAAACCTTGTGCAAAGAACATCTTGGTGCAGAGAGCCTTGGCACCGCTGATATTGTGTCCATAGTTTACCAAAGAGCATTTCTAATTCCCTCACTGACATTGATCAAATATTAGTGTCATGTGATAGAAAATCTAGGTGAGAACAATAGACACAAGGCCTACTTTAAACTATCCAAATAAAGAGTAATGGTATTAGAATACCAGGTTACCATTTGCAATTGTTTTCTGATACAATTCTGCTTCTCTTCCTTTGCAATTTGAGCAAAGTGTCTGATCTTCTTTGCTGCAATGGCAACATGAAATCAGGTAACATCATGAATTTCAGTATGAAGCAACCTAACCAGACATTCTTATTATAAGAAAGCTAGACAATTTCTTACAAGGAGAGCAGGCATGGAATCATGCAACCTCGTAGATTTTTCCACATCAAAAAGATGAACCCTAGTAGCTTTCTAAAGCACCAAATTGAAATAATAGTTACTCTCAATTGTGCACTACTATAAGCAAGGAAACCACATGCAGGACACCCTCTACTTATATTAACTAAATACCTGATAGGTGTTTTACAACCAATACAACTGAGTTGTTTCTTGGCAAATTTCATAATTCCACTATTTGAAGGAGTTGATATGGAAACTGCTCGTGTGTGACTACCATGAAGAAGCTCCTTGCTTGCATTCTTCAAAATGGGCTCAAATATTCTCAACAACGGCTACAGAGCAAAAACAGGCACTAATCAAAAACACTTAGCTGGAAAGAATTACTATCTATCAAGATATATTTGAAACACTGGTGAAATTTTCAAAAAGAGCATAAACTGCAAGTGATGATGCTTTGGTCTTTCACCTTGCTCAGTTGATTCTCCAGATAATATTGTGGATCAATAGGGATGTTATTCTCCAATACGTAAATTGGATCCTCAGATTTCTCATATGCCTGAGCCCAAGTAAACACATTAGTCATTATATCCAGATGAAAACTTTTACATAAAGAAGCCATCCTACAAAATAGTGCTGAGGAAGAAATCATTCACAAAAGTTGCACCTCCCATTATATCTATTTATTTAAATCCATGTCACTGTCAAATAAATTTAATCTAAAAAGTCAGCCTGGACAGGATTCCAATCAATAAATCAAAAGACACTCCCCTTCTGGAAAATTCAAGAAGAATGGGACCTTGGTACCACAAATCCATTTAAATTTTAAACCTTCAATCTAACTTTGTTCATCAATGTAGAGTAATCCTAGACTGCTTTAAAATTGGAAATTAGCTCCAAATAGCAATTATATCAAATGGAAAAAGTGGGAAAAAGATGTTCTGAAATGCAAGTTGGAGGGAAAAGAAAAAATCAACAAAAAGGACTATCCAATATCTGCCAGATATGTTTCACTTGTAAAGTAGAACTTTTACAACATCCGGTATCTGATTTCTTTAGGGACCAATGACCTGGCATCAATAGATATGATGCTAATTGAACTTCTTTTGTCAAACCTCGATCCTTGAGTCCAAAGACTCAAATAACTTTGGACGTGTTCTATACTTGCACTGCATCATAGACAAGTTTGAACTTTGACCAGTAGTGGCTGCTCGTAGGCTGATTCTCAAGTCATTGAGGACAACAATACTCCTCCAAAATAAATTCCCCTTCAAACATGTATTTAGCATACCTAGCATGACATTTAGATATACAAATAGAAAAAATGAAAATCCAAACAAGTGCCCTATTTCCATCATTTAACTAGGTATGGTGTGGGAAACCTTACATCAGTCTAGTCTTGATCAGTTAACCAGCATAAACACCTGTTCGTAGTGTCATAAACTCTCCTACACACAAATGACGATATGCCTGAAGGAAGTTCAACGCCTTTGCTGAGAAATCCAACTTTACATGGATAAAGCAATGAGGTAGTTGATATCTCATCTTTGTGAAATGAAATCACCAGCTCTATAAACACACGATGAAATCATGTAAGACAGACATTAAAGCTTCAAAATATCTCATCTGTTTGAAAATATATTGAATATGGAATAGCAAAATAGCAGATGCGTAATAGATCATAATAAGCATACCAAATGAATATGAGTTCACAACGTGTGCTGATTAATTGATTTTACCATATACAATTGTCATAAGGTCCATGTGGATGATGGTAACCACATTAGCCCATCCATATTCTCTTACACCACAAGATCGGTATTTTTAGATAAAGGTAGCTTGAAAATAAAAACTGGTTGATACGCTAAGAATGCCAACTACCCATCTACGTTACAGGCTTAAGCAGTTGACGAAAATATTGCGCCTATCATAGGAGAAATAATGTTAAAGCCATGAAACTTAACACTACCTAATATACAATTTACACTAATAAAAATGTGAAGACCAAAATACAAAATGTCTAGAAAGTAGGAAAGCCTTTATGCATATCACTACAATAATAGGACTCAAAATAACGACATAACATGAGCTCCCTAGACGATTTAGGGAAGGTAACTCTACACTAAAATACGCAGCCTATGACAGCAGTGAAGTTAAACTGTTTGCAGTTATTTGAAAACTTCTCAAAATCAAACAAGAAATGCTAAATTTTTCCAACTTGTAAATCTCAACCACAAGCTAGCCCCAGAATACCACTCATATAGATATTTAAAATGAAAAATATTCAATTATCTATGGTGCAACAATTTTTAATCCAAAAAAAGGCTTGACTGCTTGAACGAAACCAGCAACAGCTCTATATCTTGTAGCAATGATATCGAGGATATCAAGGCTGGAGACTTAGACAATTCCAACAACCGAAAACCTCAGAAAATCATAACCGATAGGAACACAGTTGCAAACTCATGAAGTTTTAAATAAACCTAAGATTTCTAGAGTACAAGTCATCACAATGTATAATTGCAGATTTTCACAAAAGAAAGAAGTACTACATATAAGACATTTATAGTTTTATCAAAAGACTTGCATCCAAATGGGAAAGAGAATGCGGAACCTTTCGAAACCTAATCGAGTTGCTAATTTCTTCACCGACCTCAAAACTATGCCATTCAGGCAATATTTTCTGGGGTTTCTCTCTCAAAAACAAGTGCTAAAGCTTTGAAATATGATCGAACAGTGGATTTCTATGAGCATGCAAAACAAAAGACCTATGATAACAGAAACATCATATATTCAATCTGTCTTGGATAAATCTTTCCCCATTTCACTTGGATCTTAGGTTCATTCAACAAAAGCGTAAGGTCTTCCTGGAAAGTTTTCAACATTATCACCCACTACATGCCAACCTTCGCAGGTAAGGCTCTTGTTGAATATATGATGTTTCTGTTGTCATAGGTCTTTTTGTTTTGCATGCTCATCATCGTATACAACTTCCTTTTCCCCTTCTTTGCAGGGGAAGGCTACAGGTCTATAATGTCAATGGCTTCCACAGTGCAACCATGGCGGCAATAATTTCTCCTTACCACAGAAGTGAACTAGGTCATTCGTGTGGCTATGTTTCCTCTAAGTAGCAAAGTTTTGATATAGTTCATCATTTTGGTCCTCAAGAAACATATATGGCTTCCAACTATCATTTCATTCAAATGGTTTAGAAGTTTGTTTTGACGACATGCATAACTCAAGTAGAGTTGGAGGAAATCCTGAAAATGATTTGTCACATTCTATTGGACTTGAACCTATGAAATTTGCAACAATCTCCAATTGAAACTGGTCGGTCCAAAGCAACGAGTTAAACTAGGCCACTGGGTTTATCGCAAATTTAACTTATACATCCTCGTATATAACACTTATTTGTATTTAACACTTCTAGCCAAGTTTTTCCACCCTATATATTATGCTTCAAGGGAATAGGTACAAGAGTGTTCCTACAATGAAACAAAAATAAAGAAAAGTAAAAGAAGCAGAGCATAAAAAGGGACTAAACTTGGCAATACAAGAAAAGCGGTCAGCCTTCCTTTGTGAAGGTTAGACATGTTTTCTTGCATGTGGAATTAAACATATTCATATCCATGAACAAACTTGAAAATACAAGCAATTCAAGGGATCCCCCTTTCTTCCTGAATATTAGACATGTTCTTTTCTCTTTGGAATTGAATAAATATTTATATCCATGAATAAAGAAGAATAAGTCATAATTTTTGGCAAAAGCGAATTCTCAAGAATAGCCCATTCTTAGACTCGAACCTGGATAATTATGATAAATTCCTACAGCCCAACTAACAAATGTTAAAATGCAGGCCTTAATTTGAGCATGGAGATGGGTTAGGGTCTGTAACATTTGGATAAGCATTACGCTGGGATAAATTTAAATCCTACCTCTCAGTGCCCTCATGCCTACTACTCAGAAAGTGCCCCAATGGCCCACCAACGCTAAGTTCGATCCTTGCCTCTGAGTGCCAGCATAGCTACCTCAAGTACCCGAATGGCTCACCAATGCCATATGTTCAATTCTTACCTCTCGGTGCCTGCATACCTACCTTAAGGTCATGGCACGCATGTAAAAATGGAACCTCATCAAAGTATGGAGTAAAGTCCATGATATTTAAGCCTTGTCTGCGTGAAACTCTAAAAGTATAAGTCTTAATACAATACTTTGTAGCTAACCATTGCTCATTATTTCTTAAAATAGAAAATTCTACGTCTTTTAACATGGGTAAGGGGTTTCAAACCTATATTTACGTACATACCTTCAATACATTTTTGAGCATGTATACGATTGTGAAGTGAAAGAAGCAAAGAGCATTTTCCAGCCACTGGCTCAGATGTAACCAGGCTCCCTGCATTGTTAATTCTTTTCTGGCATGTCCAAACACTTGCACAAAAATAAAACTGAAAAAACCTATGCTCTAAACTTTGATTTCTTTCTGCATAATAGGAAACTTTGAAAATCTCTTACATGTGAAAGTTATTTAAGCGGGGTTCGAAACAGGCTACCGTTTCTTTGTAAAGTTTGTGTTGAGCCTCGAACCTACACTTTCCCATACACCCTCTCAGCCTTCTTTTCCACTCATTTTATCCACCAAGTTGATTAAATCATTGTATTTTAGTTTAAAAACGAGCTTTTGACATGGTTTTCTAACTACGCTGATGACTGTTGTTTGGTTTAGAATTTTGCTCAGACAACTGCGGAAGCTTCTCAGTTTCCGCAGCCGATACAGGTTTCCACAGCTGACCCAGGTTTCTGCAGCCAGCACAGGATTCCGTAGCTGTTTTGTCAAACACCATGCTACAGGTGTCCTCTCAAGAAATGAGCCACATGGGCAAGTTACAGGAGTCAAGGACATGGATCGTGTCCCTCTAGATCATCCAGCACGGCCATAAAATCCCCCGGTCAAACAGGGGGCAAAGGATAGTCAACGGAAGTGTCCAGTGGTGGCATGACTCTGCATAGCTCTGTTTTTGAGCACATGAAGCTACGTGGCATAATCCTTAGCCACGAAGACATCCTGATAGCATGAATCCAACAACCATACTTCTCAGATTTAATGAACACGATGACAGTTACCTAGATCCGGGCTGAAGAGGATTTACGTGTCTCTGGCAGCGTGGTTAATAGCATAGATTTAGTTAATCTATTTTAGCTTTCTTTCCTTATAAATAATGCATCCATGAATGATGTACAAGTTAATCGTTGTTAATGTAATTTGAAGACTGTTGTATTTCCCCACTGCACTTTTATGTTGTTGTTTAATATATGAGAAGACTGGTTTAAACTTCCGCGTGTAGCTATTCGTTGAATCGGTTGAAGTGGCAGAGGGCCCCTGCTTACTGCAACCTTGTACAGTTGTCCTTTAACTTTTGCATTGCTTTATTTATGTTCATGTATATTAGCTGTACAGTTGTCATTTAAATTCTGCGTTTTATTTCATCATGTATATTAGCTGTACATAACAAAGCTTTTGATTTTTGTTGATTTACATTTTCGTTGCTGCTCTTTTATGGTTACAACTGATCAGTGCTTTTGCAGGTGTTCTTAGGCAGCTCGGGGAAATTTTTCACCTTTTCTTTCCATAACTATCGGCATACGAGATCATCTTGTCTTTGTCGCTGACTCTTGTTTTCTGAAGTTTTGATTTCCAGTACTGTCATTTCCTTAAGTTGTACATTTATTTTCTGCTTTTAGATATCATGCTATTCATCTGCTAACGGTTCCTTTCTATAATCAAATAACTTTATTAGGAACCAGAATATCAATAATTATAGCTTGATTTAGTTTGCTTTAGATCTCACATTATTTGACTTGTTCATGACTGTTTCTCACAGGGTAAATTAAGCTGAAAGGCAAAAGGTCAAGAAAGTTAAAGTAGTGTGATTAGTTTCTTTTATGCAGTTTAACTTCTTTTAGATTTCACATTGCTTAACATTTCATGATATCTTTTCACAAGGAAGATTGAGTTGAAGAGTTGAACTAGTGTGGATTAGTTGTTCTTACTTTTAATTGAGTTAGTGTAGATTTCACTTTCATTTTCAATCAGAAACAAAGATACTGGGCCGATGTCATAGTTCATTGTTTGATGTCTTTATTTCTTTTGAAGAATTGATTTCATTTCAGTTATTTTAAAGCTTTCTTTCTTTTAAGTTTTGAAAACCACTTAGAGATCGCCATAATCATCCACACTTCACTTGCTTTATAACCTTTTCATCATCTCACATTAGGGAAAGATAAATTCAAAAAAAAACTTAAAAAAAACTAAAAACGACAAAAGAATAAGGAAATGGTTATCTAGTACATACAGTACACTTCACTTCATCAGTTTATGAACCCCGGGTTGACATTATAAATAGCAATTTAGATCACACTAAATTGACCAAACATTTTGGCGCCGTTGCCGGGGAAGTGAAATTAGGTAGCCAAATTCTTAAAAAAATACAAGAAAATTTCAAGGAAGGAAAATTGATAACCTCTCAAAGTATGCTCTCCTCTTGCACTTAGTGTGATCTGGAGGATAAGAAAAGAGAAAGTTATTGGTTTAATAGTTTCTTGAGTATGCTCTCTTCTTGCACCTAGAGTGACCTGGAAGATCAGAAACAGAATTATTACCCCGACTTGAAGAAAAAAAAAAATGACATGCATAGAGCAAGAGATTCTAGGGGAAGGTTTTTAGCTAGAGCCAAGAGTTCGATTTTTACAAGTCCATCTACTTCAAGGAATAGACAAGAGACACCTCCATCATCTCCAACTTCCACTCCTAGCCCTAGGATTCCTGGAATTCAAGAGGCAGGAGTCGACTCTCCCACACCTTCCATCGAATCTGAATTAGAAAGAGATCCTTTCCTTCCTTCTACAGAGAGACAAATTGTAATTGAAGAAGTAGAGTCATCTGAAGAAGAAGAGGGAGAAATTCCTTCTCGTTCACCCTTAGTAGAAGAACCAGAAGACTCTGAAATCTCTAGGGAAACTACGATGACAGAGGAAGGGGCAACTGGATTTGGTAGAGGTAGAGGTAGAGGAGGAGGAGGAGGAAAAAATGGAGGAGGTAGAGGTAACATTGGGGGAAATAGGGATGGAGATAACTCATTCGGATTTCCTATAGTTGATGAGGACTCCCGAGCCACCATGAAAAACATCTCACCATCTATCCTCCCAAACGTCCATGGGTTAAGGAATGAGGACCCTGAAACATTTCTATTTGAGTTTGAAGTCGTGTGTCGAACTTATGATTATCTGGAAGACTCTCAAAAACTCAAACTATTTCCTTCAACATTGAAAGGAGCAGCCTTGAAATGGTTCATGGGATTACTCAGTCAATCCATTAGGTCTTGGAATGATATGAAACAAACATTTCTGGATAGGTACCTGGACTATTGTATGCCCACCAATCACAAGGATGAGGTATTCAAAATGATGCAAAGAGAAGATGAAAACTTGGAGGATTTACTTGAAAGATTTCAATACAACCTGAAAAGAGCAAAAATGAGTAACTTAGATGAGGAGACCTTGAAAGCCTTTCTATTAAAAGCCATTAGAGATGAATGGATAGATATTTTGAACATGATGGGGAAGGGAGATATATCTCAACTTTCACTCAATGATATAGCAGAGCTATGTGTCCATCTCTCAAGAGGGAAATCTAAAACTCAAAAAGGGCCTAGAGATCCTTCTCTCATCAGAGCAAAAAAATCTGCAACTGGATCAGTAAGTAGGGCTGAGATTGGCAACATGCTTGATGAATTCAAAACTGACATCTTAGGGAGTCTTAGTGAGCAACTAGACACCCTTAAGATTCACAATAAGCAGAAAGCAGAAGCTGAGGCTTTGGCCATCTTTTGCCCAAAGTGTAGGAAGAAACATGCTCTAAGGGAATGTCCCTTGGATGCAAAAGTTGTAGAAACATGTGTCATTTGTTCAGAGAATCATGAGACCAAGGATTGTCCTTCAATTCCTGGGCTCAAAGCTGTCTTTAAAGAAGATCCAAATACCATCGAATCTCTCTGTTTTGTTGCAAGGAGACCTTGGCAGGGGCAACAAAATCAAGGGTTTAACAACTCTATGAACTTTCAACCCTCACCAAATTGGAATCCTTGGCAACAACCTTGGTCCCAACCTCAAAATCCTTTTCAATCATGGGTACAAGGTATGCAAAATCCTTATGGGAGATTTTCTCAATTTTACCAATATCCTCCATCTTTTCAAAACCAACAAGCTCCACAACTTCCAAATCAAAATCCACAACTATCATTGCCATTTACACAACAACGACCTTCTCAACAGAATCCAAATTCTCAACTCTTGCTTCCATTTCAACAGAAGTCAAATCAGCTTCCTTCTCAGCCATTGCCAAACCCCAATAATAAAAACCCTCAAAATGCTTACATGATGGAAGGTCAACAATTTCCTACCTATATGATTGTTCCTCTCAATGAAGTACAACTCAGATCGGGTAGAGTTCTAGATAAGCCTTCTATAAATTCTCAAAAGAAAAGCATTTTTGAGGAAGAGTCTCTTGAAGCCAATAAGGGTTCTGAAGCATCTCTTCAAAACCCAAACACTCAAAAAGAAAAAGAAAAAGAATTAACCCCCACAACTCCCATAGTTGAGCAACCTGCATCTTTATCCACACCTCCTTTTCCTGAAAGATTACAAATTGATAACGGGGTGGAAAAACAAATTTGGTTGGCTGACTATAATTTTCTAGATGAATTGAAGAATGTTTGTATCAAGATTCCCTTGTTACAAGCCATTAAAGAGATTCCTATTCTAGCAAAAACAATAAAGGAGTTGAGTCTTAAAAGACCAGGAAGGAAACCAAGAGATACCAGAAGAATCCACCTGGTAGGGAAAATTGCAGATATCATGATGGGAAAAATTACTATCCAGAAATATGTAGATCCCGGTAGTCCAATTGTCAAAACACATATCAATGGGGTAGAAATACCAAATACTTTGATTGATTTAGGGGCTGCTATCAACAGCATGAGCAGACAAACTATGGAACAGCTAAAACTTCCTAATCTTCTTTTTACACCTACTTTATTGCAACTTGCAGATCGATCAATTATTAAACCAGATGGTGTATTAGAAGACATTTCAGTCTCCTTAGACTCTTGGGAATATCCAGTAGATTTCATGATTTTAACTCCCAAGAGTAATCTAGGAGGACATCCTCTTATTTTAGGAAGACCTTGGCTAGCCACAGCTGATGCTTTCATAAGTTGTAGGTCTGGGGATATGTATATTTCTGATGGTAATTCGACAAAGTTGTTCAATCTGTATCCTCCAGCAAAAGAAATTACAGAAATAGGAGATAATGAGTGGGTTGATGATGAAGATACTATACAACCTGTCTTTACCATTTCTGAGATCAGTGAAGATAGTCAAATTCTGAACACATTAGAAAAATTTGAACCATCTTCAGAATATGACCACACACAATTTCAGTTGGATTCTGAGATTAAGTGTCTACCATCTAGACAAATGTCTCTTTTCTCTATGGAAGAGTTTGGTAGTTCTTCCATTGAGATTTTTCGAGGAAAAACATTGAATATCAACAGAAACTTGGAAAAATCACAACAGGAGGAGCTAACCAAAATCTTTCAAAAACATTCTACTGCATTTGGATGGGAGTATACTGATATGAAAGGTATTGACCCTAAGACTTGTATTCATCACATCTACATTGAGGAAAACAGTAGACCAATCAGACAACCTCAAAGAAGGATGAATCCAAACCTTAGGGAGATAGTGAAAGAAGAGCTCCAAAAGTTACTTAATGTAAACTTCATTTACCCCATTTCAGATAGCCGGTGGGTTTCTCCTTTGGTTATAGTACCTAAAAAGAATGGTAAATGGAGGGTTTGCATTGATTACAGGGAATTGAACAAAGCAACTTTGAAGGATGACTTTCCTTTACCCTTTATTGATCAAGTATTAGATACTTTAGCAGGCAAAAATTATTTCTCATTTTTGGATGGTTTTAGTGGTTACAATCAAATTCAGGTAGCACCTGAAGATCAGGACAAGACCACATTTACCTGTCCATGGGGAACTTTTGCTTACCGAGTACTTCCTTTTGGATTATGTAATGCACCCGCAACATTTCAAAGGGCAATAGTAGGAATCTTTTCTAATCTAATTCATGATTGTGTAGAGGTCTATATGGATGATTTTACAGTTTATGGTAATTCATTTGAAGAGGCATTAGAAAATTTGGAAAAATTCCTTATAATATGCAAAGAAAAAAATCTTTCATTAAGTCATGAAAAATGTTTTATGATGTTTACTGAAGGGATTGTTTTAGGACATCATATTTCAGGAGATGGGATTAAAGTTGATAGATCAAAAGTTGAAGTCATCTCCAAGTTACCTATTCCAAATTGTCAAAAAGATGTTAGAAGTTTTCTTGGATTTACTGGATATTATAGGAGATTTATTGAAAACTTCACCAAGATAGCATCTCCGCTCTTCAAATTACTTACAAAAGACTGTGAATTCAAGTGGGATCCTGACTGTCAATCTGCATTTGAAACTTTGAAAACAAGAATATCTGAAGCACCCATTTTGAGAGGGCCAAATTGGAAACTTCCTTTCCATATTTCTACAGATGCTTCAGATACAGCTCTAGGAGCTGTGTTGGGTCAAAAGGATTTAGTTCCTTATGCCATTTACTACACCAGTAAAAATTTGACTCCTACTGAGTTAAATTATACTGTGACTGAAAAAGAGTTCTTAGTCGTTGTTCATGCAATCAACAAGTTTAGACACTATATAACTGGCTATGAAACTTTTGTCCATACTGATCATTCTGCAATTAGATATCTCATGAAAAAACCTGTTACTAATGGCAGAGTTACAAGATGGCTTTTACTTTTACAAGAATTCAATATTACTGTGTTAGATAGACCAGGGAAACAAAATACAGTAGCTGATTTCTTGTCTAGAATCCAAAATACTAACGAAGATTCTCCTGTAGAGGATAAGTTTCCAGATGAATATTTGTTTGCAGTAACTACTAAAACTCCTTGGTATGCAGATATTGCTAACTATTTGGTTACAGGGAAGCTACCTCCACACTTATTTCCTAATGAGAAAAGGAAAATCATTCAGGAGAGTTCAAAGTATTCATGGATTTCTAATGAATTGTTTAAAACAGGGCTAGATTGTGTGATCAGAAGATGTGTTCGGGAAGATGAAATGCCTGATATCCTTAAGGCATGTCATGATGAACCGTGTGGTGGACACTTTACTGACAAGAGTACGGCCTATAAAACCCTTTCTTTAGGATATTATTGGCCTTCTCTCTTCAAAGATGCAAAACAATATGTTAGAAGGTGTGACAGCTGCCAAAGAGTTGGGAGACCAACTCTTTCAAATGAAATGCCATTACAGCCACAGGTACTCATCGAACCCTTTGAAAAATGGGCTTTAGATTTCATTGGACCCATTAATCCACCATCTAAACAAAAGAAGTATATATTGGTTTGCACTGATTATGTTACTAAATGGGTAGAAGCCAAGGCATTTCCTTCTGCCACTGAAAATTTAGTTGTTCAATTTCTTTTTGAGGATATTTTTACTCGTTTTGGTGTCCCAAGAGAAATTGTGACAGATCAGGGAAGTCAATTTACATCTAACTTGATGGAGAAGCTGATGGAAGAATACAAAATAAAGCATAGAAAATCTACTCCTTACCATCCGCAAGAAAATGGTCAAGTGGAATCTACAAACAAAGTTCTTGAGAGCATCATCACCAAAATTGTTCATCTCCACAGAAGAGATTGGGCAGAAAGGCTTCCTGAAGCCTTATGGGCCTATAGAACTACATGGAGGAACACAACAGGACATTCTCCCTATGAACTTGTTTATGGGAAAGAAGTCCTGCTCCCCATTGAGTTTCAAGTCAAGACCTTCAAGATGGCAGTTCAGTTGGGGATGAATCTATCAGAAGCCCAAAAGCACAGAATGGAGCAGCTGAATGAGCTAGATGAAATAAGACAAGATGCAATTTTAAGGACTGATCTAGTTCAGCACCAAAGAACTAAGTGGCATGACAGATATATCAAAGAGAGAAAGTTTCAAAAGGGAGATTGGGCATTACTGTTTGATTCCAAGTTTAAAGACTTCAAAGGAAAATTTCAGACTCATTGGCTTGGACCACATGAGATTGATGAAGTATTTAGCAATGGAGCAGTTCGAGTCAAGACTATTGATGAGTTTCAAACTCCTCTCATTGTGAATGGCCACCGATTGAAAATTTATCATAAGCCACTCTCAAAAGAGGACTTTGTCAAAATGTTTCAAGAAAATTATGCAATGAGGCTGGTGGAGAGGAATCCTTCTCCTCCATCAGCCTAGTCTTTGTTTCTTTCAGTTGAAAAAAAAAAAAGAAAAAAGAAAAAAAAATCTTTTGTATAAGCCTGAAAACCAATCATGGATTGGCAGTCTTATACAGAAAATGTAGAGTGAAAATCAGGGGCACCTGACACTCTATATTTTTCCAAAAAAAAAAATCTCTCTTTCTTTCCACCTCCATCTCATTTTCATCTCCATTCCACTTCACTCCACTCCATTTCCATCTCATTCCACTCATTTCATCTCATTCCATCAATAAAAGTCCCTCTCAGGACTATTTTATTCAGTTGGTTCTTCTCTAACTATCTTTGTGCAGTTAAAGGGGTGTTGTCTTAGTTTCCGCAGCTGGAAACCGTTTCCGCAGCTAGAACCAGTTTCCACAGCCAGAAACGATTTCCGCAGCCAGCATCACTCTGTCTCCACAGCCGGCATCACTCTGTTTTCAAAAAAATCACAGTCAAAGGTTAGTGTCATCATCACCAAGTGCAGCAAAGACATGGGGCATCTTCAAGATCAAAGAACAACCATGGGTCAGAAGCCTTAATCAAGAAATGATAAACTTCCAAAGGTATGATCAAAAATCTCTACCAAATAACAATTCAATGTCATTATTATGCATAGTTATTTAAACCATGGCAAGTTCCACTAAATGCAATGATTTGATTCGACAAGCCCCATACCACTCCTCTTCCACCAACGTCATTCCACACACCCTATTCATTTCTAACGGTTCCATGATCATTCTAAATTTATGAACTGCTCTTCCATTTATTGGCCGTACTTTGAGACGTGACCTACTGTACCACGGCTCTCCTTCACCATAATTCCCGCAGCCGTCTGCTGAGACGTGTGCGCAAGCCATCCGATTCAAAAGGACTCAGTTGTTATTCTGCCCATTTATCACTTCACTCCCGCATGCGTTCGGTATTGCACTCGTAACTGTTGCTTACCCCTCGGTACTCATACCATTCTCTGCTCTCCATTTCCGCTGCATGCACTACAGTTTGCTCTAAACCCTGGCTCTAGTCACCACATACATCCTAAACTCCGATTACGGCTACTCCAGTTATCCTAAGAATCTCGTAATCAACACATTTTTTTCCTGAACCTTTATACGCAGTAGAATTTTCAGTCAGAATTTAAAGCCGCGAATGGGAAAGCTACTAAGAGCTGAACAGGAGGGACCAAAGTACCTGGAGGGTTATCCTTAAATGAAGGAGTCGTTAAAGAAAGCAAGGTGGTTGAGATTGATTCAAAAGTTCACGGGCTATAATAAAGAAGTGACTAAAGCTTTTGCCAGGTCCTTTAATGGACAAACAGCGGAGGTTGGAGACTTGAAATTTACAGTGACCGAGGCCACAATAGCAGCTGCAACAAGTCTTCCATAAGAAGGCGAAAGGTGGTTCAAAAACAGAAGTGTAGACGATCAAGGATGGAAAATCATGCTCAAAAATATAGGTATGGATACCTCTGTATTTACCAAAGGAATCCCCGTGCATGCAATAAAAGAAGAATGGTCCACTCTGTTATTACTTGTCCAGAAATTTATCACATGCGAGGGTCGTTTTGGTACCATGTATATGTATCATGCCAGGATAATGATGAATCTCATGGAGGGTTGTACCCTTAACCTGCCTTATTTTTTGTTATCAAGCTTGAAGAAAATGAGCTCTACTGTTCAAAAACATGTAGGTAGTATTGAATCCCATCTTTACCATCACAGGTTCATAAAAATCCTTATTGAAGATCAGTTGAAAAACACTAAGGATACTTGGGAAAAGTTTTTGACAAGAAATCACTTCCAAGAACTGATTGAAGCCTCTGCAAGCAGTTCCCCAAAAATTCCAAAGAGAAGTAGGAGAAAAGAAAAGAATATTACAGCCCAAGACTCTCCTACAGTAGATATTCAGGAAACTGTTCAGAAAGAAGAAGAGGAGGGGACTAAAAACAGGAAACAGAAAAAGGACAAAGGCAAGATAACCATTCAAGAAACCTATCCATCCCCTGAACAATCTGTAGAAGAAGATTATCAACCTCTGTCAGAGAGGTTAATAGATCTTCAAGCTGTTGCCATAACCAAGAAAAAGCAAAGAGGAAAACAGGCTGCACAAGGGAAAAGTACTAGTTCCTACCTAAGAAGGAGCACTAGGCTAAAAGGGAAGGGGAATAAAACCAAAGAAAAACAGTCTCATTTTATTGATTTAGATAAATCCCCAACTCAGCCAAGTATTGAGTCAGGTCCTCCACGAGAGGAAAGCCCTTTTCAGCCGGAAAGAGAAAGCAGTCCTCCTTCACCGGAATTTGAGTTCAGGCCGAGAAAAACACCTGAGGTAGATTCCACCCAGCAAGAAGCATATAACTACTTAGAGTCCTTGGAACAATTAGCTGTAAGACCAAGCACTACCTTGCCACTTGATGCACAAGTACAGTCTTTAAAACAGGAAGTGTTTGAACTGGAAGTCCTAAATAGGCACATCAAACAGGAAAACGAAGCACTCAAAGAGCAGAGTAAAGTAGACAAGATTGTCCATGACAATACTATGCTCCATTTAGGACTGTGGCAGAAGAAGAACAGGAAGCTGAAGAAGAAGTGTAAAAAGTTGAGCAGGGCACTGATTAATCTTAAGTTTAAGTGTCTAGTCAGGAAACCAAGGACCATTTTAGCATCAAAGAGAAAAAGAAGAGGGCTAGATGTTCTTGCAGAAGCCTCAGAGCATATGGATTGAGGAAAATAACTAATTTTTGGTTGCATGAGGACATGCAACACCTTCAGAGTGGGGGTATGTTGAGCCTCGAACCTACACTTTCCCATACACCCTCTCAGCCTTCTTTTCCACTCATTTTATCCACCAAGTTGATTAAATCATTGTATTTTAGTATAAAAACGAGCTTTTGACATGCTTTTCTAACTACGCTAATGACTGTTGTTTGGTTTAGAATTTTGCTCAGATAGCTGCGGAAGCTTCTCAGTTTCCGCAGCCGATATAGGTTTCCGCAGCTGACCCAGGTTTCTGCAGCCAGCACAGGATTCTGCAGTTGTTTTGTCAAACACCATGCTACAGGTGTCCTCTCAAGAAATGAGCCACATGGGAAAGTTACAGGGGTTAAGGACATGGATCGTGTCCCTCTAGATCATCCAGCATGGCCATAAAAGCCCGCGGTCAAACAGGGGGCAAAGGATAGTCAATGGAAGTGTCCAACGGTGGCACGGCTCTGCGTAGCTCTGTTTTTGAGCACGTGAAGCTACGTGGCATAATCCTTAGCCACGAAGACATCCTAATAGTGTGAATCCAACAGCCATACTTCTCAGATTTAATGAACATGATGACAGTTACCTAGATCCGGGTTGAAGAGGATTTACGTGTCTCTGGCAGCGTGGTTAATAGCGTAGATTTAGTTAATCTGTTTTAGCTTTCTTTCCTTATAAATAATGCGTCCATGAACGCTGTACAAGTTAATCGTTGTTAATGTAATTTGAAGACTGTTGTATTTCCCCACTGCACTTTTATGTTGTTGTTTAATATATGAGAAGACTGGTTTAAACTTCCGCGTGTAGTTGTTCGTTGAATTGGTTGAAGTGGCAGAGGGCCCCTGCTTACTGCAACCTTGTACAGTTGTCTTTTAAATTTTGCATTGCTTTATTTTTGTTCATGTATATTAGCTGTACAATTGTCATTTAAATTCTGCGTTTTATTTCATCATGTATATTAGCTGTACATAACAAAGCTTTTGATTTCTGTTGATTTACATTTTCGTTGCTGCTCTTTTATGGTTACAACTGATCAGTGTTTTTGCAGGTGTTCTTAGGCAGCCCAGGGAAATTTTTCACCTTTTCTTTCCATAACTATTGGCATACGAGATCATCTTGTCTTTGTCGCTGACTCTTGTTTTCTGAAGTTTTGATTTCCAGTACTGTCATTTCCTTAAGTTGTACATTTATTTTCTGCTCTTAGATATCATGCTATTCATCTGCTAACGGTTCCTTTCTATAATCAAATAACTTTATTAGGAACCAGAATATCACTCATTATAGCTTGATTTAGTTTGCTTTAGATCTCACATTACTTGACTTGTTCATGACTGTTTCTCACAGGGTAAATTAAGCTGAAAGGCAAAAGGTCAAGAAAGTTAAAGTAGTGTGATTAGTTTCTTTTATGCAGTTTAACTTCTTTTAGATTTCAAATTGCTTAACATTTCATGATATCTTTTCACAAGGAAGATTGAGTTGAAGAGTTGAAGTAGTGTGGATTAGTTGTTCTTACTTTTTATTGAGTTAGTGTAGATTTCACTTTCATTTTCAATCAGCAACAAAGATACTGGGCCGATGTCATAGTTCATTGTTTGATGTCTTTATTTCTTTTGAAGAATTGATTTCATTTCAGTTATTTTAAAGCTTTCTTTCTTTTAAGTTCTGAAAACCACTTAGAGATCGCCATAATCATCCACACTTCACTTGCTTTATCACCTTTTCATCATCTCACATTAGGGAAAGATAAATTCAAAAAAAAACTTAAAAAAAACTAAAAACGACAAAAGAATAAGGAAATGGTTATCTAGTACATACAGTACACTTCACTTCATCAGTTTACGAACCCCGGGTTGACATTATAAATAGCAATTTAGATCACACTAAATTGACCAAACAGTTTGTCTATGCTTTTTGGTGGCAAATTACAAGCTGAGAAAAGGAGAAGGCCAAAGGAAATGAAAAAAGGGTCAAAATAAAGTGTAATGAAGCTCAAAATAAGCACTGAACGTCTATGATTTTGGCAAATTACAAGCTGAGAAAAGGAAAAGACCAAAGGAATTGAAAAAACTGGCAAGATCAAGTACAATGGAGCTCAAAATAAGCACTGAACGTGTAGAGTTTTGATAATAATTTTAATAGGCTTAAAAGCCTATCAAGATCAAGCATAATGTAGCTCAAAATAAGTTCTTACTATCTAGAATTTTGAGAATAATTCTACTCAGCATTTAATCTGCGATATATTTTTGAGAATAATTCTACTCAGCATTTAATCTACGGGATATGTAGATGTGGTCTTGAATATGACATAACTTACTTCAATATCGAGACTTATGCTGAGCACAGAAGGCGTTAATTAATATCCATAATCCCTCTGTAGATTGTGCCTCCAAATAAAACAAAATAAAATAATTAAAAGAAACATTATTTAGTGCAATATCGAGACTTATGCTGAGCACAAAACGGGATAATTATTACCTTGGCATCTTTTGTAGCCTTTATGATGACATATGGAACACGATCACCCACAGTTGGAGCAGTTGCAGCATCCCTCTATAAACCAGGGGCAACTTGGCTTTAAAACACGACATCAATTTAAAAAATCCAACAATGGACTCATTGTCAATAAAAAGAAAAATATTACAAGAGTCTTTAGATGCACTGCAGTAATAAAAATAGAGAGATAGGATTGAAATGGAACCAGAAGGCATTGCACCATTCATTATACTTGTTCTAAGAAGTTATTTCTAGTATTTACCTTCCGCATGCGCTCAGCTAGTTCCACGTGTGCTGCCTTGACTGCATAGTCATCTCCAGTCTTTGTCAGACCCTGACTCAACAAAGAGATTGTTAGCACAGGCAAACAACAATGCCCTTAAGAATATGCTGATAGCCTTGATAAAGGATATGACCTACAAACATTTGTTTCTGCCGCAGCTAAACAATAATCAATTTTTCTCAGGATGAGATTAAAAATGCAGATATATTATATATTGTCATGTTTTGATTCTCTTCAATTGTATAAGAGCCTCCCTTGACACTTCTTCCTCCCATTGCTAGCAGTAAATATTGATTGAATCCCTTCCAAGTACAGAATGTAGGGAGAAGAAACATGACAGACTTAAAAAGGAAACTTCCATGGCCTACCCCAACTAGGTATATAGTATATACTTCTAACACTTGAAACCAGGAATATGTAATAAGTGACTTGCTCACAATGTAAATCTCCTCTTCCCCCTATCATATTTTCTCCATTTCAAAAGTAACAAATGGTCAAACAAATTTGGTCATAAACATGTAGAAGGATTCATTATTCTCACCTTAGTTATCACCAAAAGTGACAAATCCATTTTGTTCATTAACAAGTCAAAAATAGTGTTCTTGACATACTGCACTGCACCAGGTATGTCACAATCAATGAGTATTTTGTGAAGGCACTCTGTAACCAAGTTCTTCACCAGCAGGCAATTGTCCCTTCACACTGTTTCAATGCCTGTTGATATGGAATATTTAAAAGATCAGGAATATTTAATAATTAAGAAGGCATCAAATAAATTATTTTTCTAAGAGCATTTTGAGCCTTCACAAACACTAAGGCCTGTCTTTGAAACAAAAAGATTAGGTTTGTCACCTTTAGTATCCATTTTGTCATAAGCATCTAGCTTTGTCCACAACAACCCAGCATATCTTTTCTTGCTTATCAACAAGTATGGGTAGTATATTTTTTCAAATTCTAGTTTAATAGGCTGCATAAAATCATATGTTAAATAACGCACTGATTAGATGCCAAAGATGCACCAAACAGATGCAGATAAGCCACAGAAAAGCATAACTGATCATCTTGTCCTGTGCATATTTACAAAGATCTCATGGAAGTGGAATGTCAAAAGAAGATTAGTTTTAAAAAGAAAGGTGATATTAAATTAAAACATTCATCCCTACAAAAACATCATTAACAACTCTAGAGGCTTCACGGATATTTAAAATTCTTGACACTGTACCTTTGTAAATGTACCACTAATATAATCTGAGGCTTCCCTCCCTAGTGTCATGGCCTCTTCTATATTTGGTACACCAAATTGTATCATAATTGAATTTTTATCTCCATATACAACCTAGATTCAAATATAAAAATATAATATCAAGCTTTACAGTAGAAATCTTGGTTAGGATCAGATCACCCATTATGATTTCAAGAACTTGGACTATCACCAATACAACAAGTGTACTTCCTGTCATTACTGATCCAGTTCAAAGGTTACAAATGCCTTTAGTTGCTAAATAATAGCCTACCTCAGCATTGTATTGGTAACCACCAACTATTGTGAACCTTTCTTCAACTAGCCTCTTTGTATGCTCTATCATTTGACAGCCTGATAGGTGGAAAAAAAATGAGATGATTAATGATATGAAATTTTAAAACAATACGTAAAATCGATATTGTCTGATGGAACAGAGAATGTGTCAAAATATCAAACTGGACTTGTAATCAAAATATAATAAGAGGGCCTAAGCATATCATCTTAGTTGTACAAGTACACATGACTAATTAATGCAATTCAAGAACTTGATCTTATTTGTACAAGATTGTCAATTATAGTTCATACCCAAAACATTATGCCAGGAGGAAGAAAAGAATTACATGGATATAATTGATGCCCAAAAATAATCAATGTGAATGGCTGATACATGCATATATAGAATAAGAGAGGACTGCAAGCATCTCTATCTTGTAAGTAAAAGAAGCACCAATAACGATCACCAGATGGAAAATAGGTCATCTCTCTCTATTACTAAGAAGAAAAATGTTATATTTGGCAATAGATGTAGTATATTCTATCCCTGCACCCAACATAAGAATATACCTGATGCATAAATGAACTCTCAGACTACAGGCCTGATTTAATAGTATTGGCTTTCTATGTTTCCCAAGTAGATCCAATTGGGTGATATAGGTATGGCCCTAATGAAATGTCCATATGCAAGACAAAAGCATAGAACAATAACCATGAAATAAGAAACCATGCTTCAATAATGCAATTCCTATTACACAGTCCAAGAAAGGCTTGCCATCTGACAGTAGACTACAGCAAAATCTGCCACGTATGGGAGAAAGGTCACATGCTGCAAAAGCCAATCAGGTTGCACTAGAAAGCCAGCTCCATAAATTTGGACCAGAGCAATGGCGGCGGCAACTACTACATGTAGGGGGATTTTAAGAGAATATTTAAGACATAACCATAAAATGATGGTTCTGTGTGAATTGTTAAGGAATGTTCCCACAAGCTTTTTCTTGGAAAGCCTTCTAGAGGCAATGTTCTTCTCTATTAAAACCGTGTTGTTAGAGGCAGAGCAGAAAGCTTCTAAGGAGGAACACAGTCCTTCCTTCAACAGAGCAAGGCTCCACAGTTCCACTTTACGAGACTTAGTCCAGTAAACAGAATAGAACTTTGGACAATGCTCTTCATATCTGCCACCAGCAGAACAAACTTTGTACAGTGGAGATGTAGACCCTTAAGTTCAAAAAACTTGAAATACATGTCATCAGTCAATTTAAATGGGCCTGTGTTAGTGGCCCAAATTGTCTGAGAAGTCTGAGATCTCCACACTGATTGTTGAGGTTGTTGAAATTTTTGGCCAACAAGATGAAGTCATCTGCATCAATTTGAATGATGACCATCCTTGCAAGGTCGACTCCACCTCAGTCTTCCTCTACAAGGCGTTGCCCTAGTTAGTAAATATTTCCAAACAGAGTTTGGGCACCCCCATTTGACCCCTATGTTACAAGTAATTTTTTTCTGCCCATCCCTTGCAAGTTTTAATTCTGCCCGTTACTCTCCCATATATTCTAGCCGTTGGAGATCTGAGGCTTATGGGTGTGCTTAATTTTTCCATGAGTTCATTTTGGGAACTGTGCCAAAGGCAATTTCAAAGTCCTAAAATAGCATATAAGGTCTCCTCTAACTGCTGATTAATTTTTCTTTTCTAAAATTGAAACATATAAATTTATAATTTATTAGCACACATGGATCTGATCATAGCAGTTTTTTTTAGTCAGCTGGGTTTATGTATATCAAACTATAATTAAAGACAATATGAAACAATTATGACTGCTTAAAAGAAAACATATAAATGACACACCAAAATGCAACAAGGTAAAAATGATTACGATGGCCATAATAGCTATCAAATGGTAGAAAGTGAAAAAGAATTGTCTGGGTCATTTAGACCATAATACTTGTATGATAATAGAGATGGACGTGTAGTAGAGACTGTACAAATAGATGGAGAGAACAGCATTCAGCCTCAAAGGTTACCAAAGTATGTTGAACTATTTGTCCAAGGTAGCTTTCCTAGGGGAAGACTTAGGTAACAAATTCAAATCAAATCTAGTGCCTTGTGGTTACCAGCCACTATAGTGGCTGATGATTGAACCACTCTCCAGAAGGATACTCAGCAAAGGGATAGGATCCCACAAGGATTTCCATGAAAAAGAAAGGTGCAAGCGATAGCTATAAACATAATAATTAAAAACAAAATAGAAAATTTAAACTGGAGGTGAACAAAAATTAAAATTTATCATCATAATTTATAAAAGTGATTGTATCATAAAGATACAAAGTAAACAGTGGTATCAATACTTTGAGGGCACATTATAAAGTCCGCCAGACTGATCACTAATAATATGTGACAGCATTTCGGTATGGGCATAAGCAGAGAAAAATGGATATGTATACCTAGGAGCCATGGAGCCAAAATGGAAATGTCCCATCCAAGGTACACCAAAATGCATACCTAGAGTACATTCTACTGTATGGGACCTGCCCAGGCATATGAACAAGAGGACACACGAAGACGAGAGGACAACCATGTCTGTCCAAAAACATTAAGAAACTACATGTAAAGAGACTTCTAGTTACATCAGACATCTGTGATAAAATTTGAGACCATAAAACCCATAAACAATTTCCCTTGTCTACTATTCATTTATCGACATAATTTTTACTTTTACCAAAGGTCAGCAAGTAGCTTGTGGGCAAGATTTTCCGAAGTGTGTAAAATTTTCCCTAGTGAACAGCTAAATTTGGAGTTGGGCAGTATATTTCAGTTCCAGAAATTTATTATTATTGAACAGAACCATTCAATTTTTGGCAGGCTGAACTCTTTTGGACAAGTTACAACTATTTTTTATTTGGATGGCAGCATTTATTGTTGTAATGTCTAAAGATAACCGCATCAGTGTTGGCTGTTGATACTCTTTGTGGGTCATTAGAAATTTTGTTGTTTATATTTTCCTGTTAGTGAATATACTTTATGTTAAGATAAATTTTATCTCAGACGGTTGTACTTTTCTGTTAGCCAATGGAGCTTTTTATGTAAATTCCAGATATCCACAATCAAAAGATAAAAGAAGCTAAACTAGGATCATTAGCTAAAAAAAGGACTCTTAGGCTTTATAGTAGAGGCCTTTTGCAAATGCCTGATTGTATGGTAGTCTGTAAGAGACTAATTTGGCCAGGCACAACATCCATACTGCCTTGCATTTAGCCAAATTGGCATCCATATCTTTCCAAGAAGAGTTTCAATCCTATGTGTTGTACTGCGAGAATTTAGGTGATGCTACCAGAAACTACAGCTAGACTTTCTGTTGTTGGTACCCTAAAATCAGTTATTGAATGTACTACTAAATATTGCTGAAATATTTCTGTTGTTATTACTGAATTACTGCTTTCAATGTTGTTAGCACCCTATTAATTTCAATTTTTCTGTGTATGTCATTCCACAAATAACATATTTGAAAAGAGATAAAATTCATTTGTGAGTAGCATTTTTGATATGTGAGCAGGACATTTTTCAAGGGCAAGTTGTTATGGCTCCTAAAAATCATTTCAAGGTCCTGTTTGGTCATAGTGGCACTGTTGTTCAGTATAAAATAGGGGGCAGGAAAAATGTTCAATATAATCTCTTTCAATACCCTTGGAAGGAAATTTTTTCAAGAGTCTATAGTATATAAACTTTTGTTGAGTGTCAATTATATGGTAGATAAATACCCTCTGACTCAAAGTAGCCCCGAATTGATGAAAAAATTAATGGCAAAACATTGTGTTGTTGAACGAACACTACTTTCATAGTGCTTTCGTGGAATTTCTAAACAGTTCTTAGGGATAGTAGAAATGGGAAAAGTTGGTGCAAGATGCTATCCTAAGGAGCGTTAAAAGTGTCTAAATTCACCTGAAATACTAACAGTACTGCTTTAGAATCTAACAATATTGATTTAGCCCTCAACAAAGGCTCTATAATCATCACTATTGTATGTGGTGCTTGCGAGAGCAAATGGTAACTGTAACTTGCTAGGGTCCTACAGTTTGAGTTCCCTTAGGGAAAAACTTGGCAGAACAATAGTGGAGAAATTTTAATGTCAAGAATCAAACTCCATGGAGTGGAGGAGGTCGAAACCAGTAAGGAACCAACCTGGAAGCATACAAGTGACAATTAGTGCAGAGCGAGCCAGTTGCAACAGATATCTTCCTTTCCAAACTGCAATATAAAGCATACCTGTGAGGACCAAACAAACACGTATCAATTAACTGTGGACTCATTCAAGTAAGAAATTTCCAGCAAACTAGACTATGGCATGCAAATAATAAATCCCAAAACCCTTACCTAGATAAACTTGCTGAGGTCTATTGCTGACGACCCACCTGGATTCAAGGAAAGAATTCACTAGTTAGATTCGAAGAAAATAAGGGAAATAGACTAAAACAATCTTAAACCAGGAGAAGCTTAGCCAATAAACTAACCTGGGTGTTGGAAGCGGAAATCTTAAGCGTAGTGGAGTCGTTGGGCAAAATGATGCCCTGGGTCACTACAACACCTGTACAAGAAATAAAACGAACTGAAATTTAATCCCGAGAGTGAAAGATACGAGATTTCAGGGGAAAATTGAGTAAAAAAGATAATTTCAAAAAAATTACTTGAAACCAGGTCAAGTGAATGCATAGCCGAACACCAACCCTTCATTGTCCCCATGTCGTCACTCAGAGTTCTCTCGTAAGTGGTGGGAAATGGTAATGAACCCGTGACTGTCAAACACCGCGGTGAACCAGGGCTATGCCCGAGCAATGGAGTAGGAAAACAATTTTGAAATGGTGAAATTAACCTCAAATCAGACCCTGGAAAGGGAAAGGGACAGGTTTATGAATGTGTGTTTGCAAATGTGAAGGAACAATAGCTCTGTCGAAATTGGAAGAGGGCGCGGAAAATGGGCAGAAAAGAGAACTTAGGAGGTCAGGAATAGGATAGGGTTAACCCTAATACATTAGAGTTGTTGGTATGGAGCCAAGGATACACAACCATTGATTTACCCTCGAAACCGTAACCATGAAGATTCGTGCCATCACATACCTCCTCACATGGGATTGGGTGACGAGTAGGTGGATTATTGGGTCTGTGCTATCCATTGCACAACTATCAAGTATAGGGAGTGCCAGAGGAAGCAAGTAGGTTGCCACCTCACATGAAACCATAAACAAATTAAGTTCATCGCCCTCCATGTGTACAATGGTGTGCAGACCTTGTCATATGGCATTAAATGGCCAACTATACAACTAGTAGATTAAATCACGAGTCAAGTTGGTGAAAATAATTATAATAATATTGAGGTATGTAATATATGGATTAAGTAGGTGAGTTGAGTTTCATGAAAATAATACAAATATGATTTATAATGGTATGTTGAAAAAAAAGGGACACATATGGAGTAGAAATATTGATTTTTAGTACATTAGTCGATGCATTATTATTAGTTAGACCAAAGAAAAAAAAAAACTCAGATGTTGGAGAGTGATGTCAAGGTTTGTTACAAAAGTATAGTGTTTGTAAAGTTGATTGCTACCAAATTAAGTGGATATTGTGTTAAATAATTGGAGAATATAGAAATATGCTATTATATAGATGACATTAAAAATATTGTTATATTTTAATTTTAAATTTTTATGGTGCAATAAAGAGTTGGAAAATAAAAGTTAAGATAATATTTAAGAAGGTAGTTAATTCTCAATTCTAACTAGTACAAACAAGAAAATCAACATTTATAAAACATTTATGAACTTTTATAAGCTCCACAATGAAGTTGGGCATTGAACTATTCCCAAAATATATTGTGATGCTAGAATTTATTATATTTGTCACACTAAGAGGGTTGAAGATGAAAGTAACTTTCTAAAAACATAGTGTGATGCTATAATTTATCATCTATGTGACACTAAGAGGTTTGAAGATGAAAGGCACTTGTGATGCTAGAATTTATCATCTTTGTGACACTAAGAAGGTTGAAGATGAAAGTCACTTTCTCAAAATATAGTGTGATGCTAGAATTTATCATCTCTGTGACACTAAGAGGGTTGAAGATGAAAGGAACTTTTTCCTAGAGTGCCATGACTACACCCAAATTAGAACTCGATTTCAAAATATTTGTTACAACACTAACCTTCTAAGCTCCTAATTCATCAAAACTATGGTAATCTTGGAATGCTTTTCCTAATGCATTTTGAACAAGAAATAATATTCTAAAATAATCTAGGTTATCTCTTTTCTTTTTAAGGTCACATAGATAAATTATGATCTTAATGGATGTTAATCATAATCATCATCATAACCAGAGTATAATTTACTTCTTGAAGGAGTTGATTAATTGTAAATTACAAGTGACATGGGATGAAATCAATAAGAAGATAATAATGTAACATATCAAGAATGATTCGATAGATATTGATGGGCTGAAAGATAAGTAAAAAATAGTTCTAACTAAAGTAACCCATTAAGGGTTGGCACTACAAAACAAATTACATCTCGCAACAAATAAGACAAGGAAATTATGAAACTTGAAGGGATCAACCCTATGGCACGATGTTGACATGATTTCAGGTTAATAATGCACTATGCAAGTGAGAAACCTATCACTGTATACAGATCTACCAACCATTTCCTCTCCTACTTTTTATACTTATACATTTTACTTGCCTCCTCTTTCTTTGAACCATTGTCTCGGAGATGGAGCCCCTTTTGGATTCAAAATGCCAATAGTTTCAAAGATCATTATGGAAAGTCTGAGCTCTTTATCTGTAAAATCACACCACATAGGCCTAAAATATACTAACCTATCACTATATATATATATATATGTATATATGTATATATATATATATATATATATATATATATATATATATATATATATATATATATATATATATATATATATATATATATATATATATATATAGAGAGAGAGAGAGAGAGAGAGAGAGAGAGAGAGAGAGATATAAGTTTAAATCACTTATCTCAAAGGTATATAAAGAATTGGTGCATAAAAAGTGCCAAAGATATGTCTTTTAATCCCATATTGGTCATCAACAACAACTAATACAGAGGTTAGATATTAATATGAATATTTTTTAATAATTTAAATGAAAAAAATAGTAGTCATAAAGGTTTTTGGGTGTCACAAGGTTGAAAAATGGTGGTATAAGGCCCAAAAAAGGCTTCAACTTTGATACTCTTCTTGCATGGTGCCAAAATGGCCATCTTAAAGAATCGACTAATGTCCAAAAACACACAAACAATACCATGCTTGGTGGAGGGAAAATATAACATTTAATCCATAGTGACTAAATCCTAAGGCTTTCCTAGGCTATTTAAAGGAGTGTACAACCCCTACTTCTTGATGGTTGGTTTACAATGACATAGGCAGTGCATGATCTAATATACCAATGGACAACCTATTGAAGATTTGGCTAGTAGAAATATTTTTGAATTACTACTATTGTATTCTCGAAACCAAAGTGCCATGAGACATGACTGTAATGTGCCTCCTAGATAATATTGGCATGCTCACTTGAAGGAACACAAAGTTAGCCTAAGTATCATAGGACCACATCCTAGAGTTTGAATTATGGAACTTTTTTTTGAGTGACCAATGTTTAATATGTGGCAACAAAGTCATAGCTACTCTCTTGTAATTTTTTCCACCCAAAAATATCCTACCCACGAGTTAAGAACTATTTTTAGCACCACAAATAGGGGCTAATTGAGGCATTATACAATGTGGTTGGTGGTACCCTTCTTGTATTAATCAATAATTTACCTTCTACCACAATGTGATAAAGGTTTGCATCTGCTTCAGTTTTGGTGAAGCCCAAACTAGTGAGATAGTTATTGATCCTAGTATACCAAGCACAGGGTGCTTGTTTGAGTCCATACAATGCTCGCTTGAGTCTGCACACATGCGACTCTCTGTTGAAGGTCTCAAACCCCTTCGATTGCTCAATATACACCTCCTCCTCAATAACTCCATTGAGGAATGTTATCTTCACATCAATTTGGTGGATCTTCCACCTCATCTGTGCTAACAGTGCTAGAATTGACTTGATGGGTGAGTACCTTGCTACTGGAGCAAAGGCATCCTCATAGTCAATTCCCTCCACCCGAGAGAACCACTTGGCCACAAATCAGGCCTTGTGTGTCTCTATGCTCCTGTCTTTTGCATGCTATATCTTATAAATCCATCTCGAACCAACCACTGATGTGTTTGTTGGTCTTTGGACCAATTCCAAAACACTGTTTCTGATAATGGAACCATATTCGTCTACCATAGCATCAACCCATATTGGTTATTGCACTGCTTCCTCGAATGAAGATGTTTATGTCTCAACTAGCTCACTCATCAAAGCCATGTACCCAGTGTACTGATCCTATGACCTCCTTTGCTTGCATTGTGATGTGGGTGCTCCCACATTCTCTCGAGAATCCTGCAATAATTTGTTAGCTTCCCTGGTATTCTTCCTTCCTTCTCTGGATGTCTCCGCTCTCTACTCCTTTTCTTGTGGCTACTCCACAACTTCCTAAGGTTCTTCCTCTGGAGCCAAAAGCTCCTGATCAGGCTGCAATTGAAGCTCCCTCTCAGGAGAACACCTCATTGCCTTCTCCTCATCAAACTTCACATCTCTTGTGACCATTGTCATCTTGAGAGATGGAGAGTACACACGATTTGATTTATGGGCTAACATTTGAAAAATTGATTTATGGGCTAAAGCATTGGTTGGGTGGAGTTCATTGTCATATCCATCCAAGGGTTTCCAAACTAGAGAAACAAGGGCATGTGTTTGATTTATGGGCTAACATTTGAAAAATTGCTACGAGGAGAGGAGTTGGTGGGAGTCCTTCTTATGGCAAGGCCCTGCACCTCTTCCTTTATTTCTTAAAGTATGCTTGAAATAAGTGATTATAGATATATGATACATATAATATGCAAACCACTCACAACACAACAATATTTAACATTTTAATGAGACATAACTTAATTTATTTTCAATATATTTTTGCTTTAAAAAAGGCAAGATATGCTACCATGATGCAATGCAATGATTCACCAACATTGGGCACCAAACAAATGACTTGGACCACGAATGTTATGTACGATGACAGTCATCCACTATAAGCTATGATTATTAGCCACTCTGACACCCCTTATTTATGGTCACTCATTGAACATGCTCATGAAATTTGAGATCACTAGACATGGTTAACAGAATCTAGTATGGTGTGAGGGTCTTGCCTACAATGCAAGCTTTCTAACACCCTTTACAACAACATTGCTTCACAAAAGGCATTTGACATTGATTCATAATTTTTCCTTTGTATATGAGAAAGAAACTAAATGTTACTTCTCCCTTATCCAAGATAATGCTCTTGATTACAAATTGAACAATGTATCATGACATTGCCTTTCTCTCTTTGTGTGAACTTGCTCAATTAGCATCTAGATACCTTGTGAGACAAAACTCAATGTATGTATTGTATTTGGTATTGTGTCAATTATTCAATTTTTATGTCCTAATATTGTGTTAATGGCCTTCCAATGCATGGTCAGTCTTGAATTAAAATTTTGACATGGAAAATCCCAATTTTACAATTTTGGCAATCAGAGGCACAATGTTGGGACAATGTGTATCCATCTTGGTGGACAATGGGGCAAACAAAATTTTTATTGATGCACAGTTGGTGGAGTGTAGAGGCATTCATAGATTGATATATATCCTAAACAACATGGGCGAGAGAGGATTCCCATGCTTCACCTCAGTTGTCTTCTTGATTGTTGGTTCGATATGTTGAGGATATGGTTGATGGGACAAATGTTGAGGATATGGTTGATGGTTTGATATTGAAGTCAAAATCCTTCCTTGACCCTTTAGCCAAAGAGGTGTCTCCTAAAGTATCTCCAATAATATCCTATGAAGAGTCATAACATTTAACCTGGAATTATGGCCCACCATGATCATCTAATAATTAATTGAAATAGCACTAAACCCCAATTTAGGGATTGGGTGAATCATATGGTGGGACTATGCTAGTGGGAACCCTAAATAAATGACTTGAAAACCCCTTGATTTTCTACCTTGATGTCATTCATCTCCCAAATTTCTTGTTGGATACACAAGTCCTAGAAAACATGACAAGGAAGATGAGAGGGAGTTGACAAGGACATTAGGTTGTCCTAGAACATCATAAAGTGCATCCACATGGATGAACATGGAATGGGAATTAAGGTCATAAAGTAGACTAGAGTGTTAGAGAAATAGGGTGCATCAAAATATTTTTGGAGTGTCCCAAAGGGAAATATACAATTCTTATCTCCTCTAAAATACAATATACATTTATTGTGGTGATAGTAACCACAAGATTCTTAGAACTAGTGGTATAGTGTTTGGTCATGAATGAATATGTGGAAAAGAAATCTAAAGCTTTCGACTCACTGGCATAAAATAGATCATGGGGCCGAATCAATTTCATGGGACATGTCAAGGATCTCCAGTAAAATGGGGTTAGCAGCCAAAGGCTACCTTCCAAATAATTTAAGGAGAGTAGGGAATATTTAGAGGAGGCCAACTCAAGAAACCATAAGCAAGAAAAGGGGAAACTATCTAACAAATATGGTTAGAGTAGGCATCAAAATCCCCATCCTTGAATGAAATGGTGGTTTACACAGGGCTCATGAGAGAATATGGGATGGAGGGTAGATTGGCATGGTCAAAAAATGAGAGAAGGGTTTTATCTACTAAAGGAATATGGGATGGAGGTTATGTCTAAGTTCAGGGAGGCTTTTAGCTTTTTTGACAAGGATGGAGGTGGATGTATCACAACAAAGGAGCTTGGGATAGTAATGCATTCTTTGGGTTGAAACCCCAATGTATATTGGAAGTGGTCCAAATGTTTTATATTCAATAATCCAGTCCCAAATACAATAAACCACAAAAGAGTAGTTCTAATCTGCTTATAAATGCAACATATTAAATACACCATTCCAAATTGATTTTACTAAGGAGAATCAAAGAAATAGATGAGTTTGGTCATCCATCGCCTCCATACAGAGTAAACAACAACCAAGCCCACTATGTCCTTTACGACACAAATTGTCCCATGCCAAGATGAAGCCAGAAAGATACATTTATTGATATTCTTAGGCAGAGCAAAAATATGAAGCCAATATACAAAGATGCTTTGAAGGACTGCTCAAACTAGAGTCAACTTGCCTCCTAGGGAGAGCCACCTGTGTGCCCATGATAAAATTATACAGTGGATTTTCTCTATAAGTCAGCTCCAATCCTTAATTCCATAACAATTAGGTTGGAGCATAAATCTAAGATATTTAAAATCTGCATCCAATGCAGTGGAGATAACACCAAAAATATGATAAATCTTCAGTACCAATGCATCATCTGGGTAAGAATAAATCATATGAGATTTAATATTATTCATAAGGAGTCCAAAGACCAATCAAAAGAGGTCAATCTACCAAATAGTAACACATCATCGACAAAAATCAAAGGAGTAACTATGACTTGTCTACCTACACACTTGCAGCCAAAATTACATTTAATCCATCTACCTCCACACCTGCAACCAAAATTACCGCCCTTGTGAATTTTGTGACTAATTCTTCCAAAATCCAATATTTTATCCTCAACGTCTTCTTCTCGCAAAAGTTGTCATAGATAATTTCCCTCCACCATCCTTGTAGAAATTATGGTGTAGAGTTGCAACTACTCATGAAGTTTTAATCAAAATCATAAGACACAAGCCTACTCTACTGCTCTCTGGAAGTTAATTCACAATTTAGAACCAAAATTTCATACATGCAATAAGAAATAACACACATGCACACAAAATGTTTCCTAAGGAAAACAATATGCTAAAAACCCCAATGTCTGTTTGCACTAATATGATCAATAGAAATGTATTGCAATTTATTTTCTCAACTGAGCACAACCTACAAGTGAATAACTTGTCTCTCTGCTCACTGAGAAGCTCTAAGCTAGACTTAGTAAATTTCTACCTCTGCTTGAGCCCATATTTCCTTGCGCAATTCCTTGAGAAATTAGGCCCCTATTATTTAGGAATTTTTACAAAATGGATTGCGAAATTCCCAAGGTTGATCATCTAACTGTATGCAACACCTGTACACTCAAGGCTAGTCTATAGTTGATGTTACACTGCCTTGGAATCTCCACCATAGTGCGGTACTAGAATTCTCCATGCATTAGATATTTTAGGTTGATTGATCAGTTAACTAGAAGATCACAAAGTTTGATTGAAGTCCCACTGCACAATTGGCCTTCCACTAGTTCCTTCAAGCAGTTAGAACTAGTTTAACTGAAAATAACTTGAGATAACTAACTTTGATTGCTACAAATTGGCAATCACACATGCTTAACTGAACTCTAACTCCTCCAACTCGAATTTATTGAGTAAACCAGGTGACACAAGCCATGTCACACAAGTTAATTGCATCCAAGCTGTCTGTTGATGTGGAAATTCAAATTTTCTCAATTTAATCAAGGAAAAGTCAAATTGAGAATTTCTTGCTACATTTTTCAAGACTCCCTCTATGCAAGAAAGGGATTATCAACCACCCCTATCCTACACCTAAGGAATTTGAACTTCCCTCTTGACAAATATTTTGTCAAAATGTCAACATCTTACTCCTTTATCAGAATGGAGTGTAGCAACATCATCTGCCTCTAGACACAATCTCGTAAATGGTGATATTGGATATCTATATGCTTGGATTGATCGTGAAATATAGGATTCTCAGAGAGATTGATGCAACTCTGATTATCACAATTGGATCCATCATCTGACCAAATAGTCCAATAAGTATCTTTCTCATCCATATCGCCTCACATGTTTCTTGACTTGCAACCATGTATTATGCTTCTGTCTAGCTGAGCACCACAGATCTTTGCTTCCTGTCATACCAAGAAACAACTACAAACCCAACACTAAAAATTACACTTGATGTACTCTTTTGTTCTAATGGACTTCGTGCCCAATCTACATCTGTGAAGCCGCACAACTTCACTCCCTTTGCTCGTCTGTACCATAGTCCAAACTAGGTAGTGCCTGTGAGGTACTGTAAAACATTTGGTTGACCTAACCATAGCTTGGCTTAGCTCGTTGACTGCACATCACATATCTAGTCATGTGTTCACAAGATACATGAGTGGACCCACTAGCTATCGATAAATGGTAGCATCCACTTCACCTGAAGTGGCATCCTCCTTCCTCTAGTTGTTCGTTAGAGGTGTTTCCATGGGTTTACAACTCTCCATGTAGAATCTCTGCAGTATCTCATTTTCATACTTGCCTTGAGAGACAAATAATTCCCCATCACCTTGTCATACTTCCAACCTGATAAATTAGTGCTTGAGACTCGTGTCCTTCATTTCAAATTCCCTTGCAAGGTCCTCCTTGTAAGATATGGTCAATGGCTCATCACTAGTTAAAATAAAATTATCAACATATAAGATAATAATAAGAAATTTTCCTTCTATCCATATGTGATGAGGTTCACATATGCTTCACTTATGGTGAAGCCCAAACCGATGAGATAACTATCGATCTTGGTGTACCAAGCACAACATGCTTATTTGAGATCGTACGATGCTCACTTGAGTCTGCACACATGAGACTCTTGATCAAATGTCTCAAAACCTTTTTTCTACTCTATGTACACCTCCTCCTTAATAACCCCATTCAGAAATGTTGTTTTTACACCCATATGGTGGATATTCCACCCCATCTACATAGCCAAACCAAGAATTGATTTAATGGATGAGTACCTTACTACAAGAGAAAATGTCTCCTGATAGCCAATTCCCTCAACTTGAGAGTACCCCTTGGCCACAAATCTAGCCTTATACTTCCCTATGCTTCCGTTTGTTGCCTGCTTCACCTTGAAGATCCATCTCAAACCCACTATTGATTTATATGTTGTTCTTGGGACCTTTTCCCAAACACGGTTCTTTGCAATGGATTCATATTCCTCCAACATTTCATCAACCCATACAGGTTGCTCTATTTATTCCTCAAAATAGGATTGCTCAATCTCTATAAGCTTAGTCATAAGAGCCATGTAGCCAGTGTACCTCTCAGGTGACCTCCTTTGCTTACGCAAATTTGAAGGATATCCCACATTCTCCCTCGCATCCTGCACAAGTCTATCAACTTCCTTAGTTATTTTTCTGCCTTCTCTAGAGGTTTTGCTTTAGTGAATGTCTCCACTCTCTGCTCCACAATTTGTGGTTGCTCTACAACTTCCTGAGGTTCCTCTTTTTGAGCTAAAATCTCATCTTTTGGTGGCATCTAAATCTCCCTCTCAAGAGAGCACCACATAGATTTCTCCTCATCAAAATTTACATCCCTTCACACAACTATCATTATGAGTGATGGAAAGTACACATGTTAGTTGTGGGGAGTTTCTGTGTAACCCACAAATACCTCGAATTATGCGGTCAACTAAATCTTATTCCTTGAGTCTTTGGAGAAATCTGATGAGAACTTCAGTTCTACAAACACACTGTTGTATTGCATGCCTCAACCCACAAATGCAAAGGTAGGCCTTGGTTATGCAACATCGCCCTCGTTGCTCCAAAATGCTCTAGATATTTCTTTCAACCACTCCATTCTGATGTGGGTTGCAGGGTGTTGTCAACTCTCGTCGAATGCCTTCTTTCGCACATAAATTTTTAAATTCATTCAACACATACTCACCTCCATTATTTCTCCTGAGAGCCTTCACCTTCTTGCTGCTTTCTTTCTCAACCAGTGCCTTGAATTCTACAAACTTGGAGAATGTCTCATCTTTCTTCCTCATGAAGATATCCAACACTTATGTGAGAAGTCATCAATAAAAAGGACAAAATATTTGTGTCAGACAGTGGAGGCTATCAAGAAAGGTCCACAGACATCAAAGTGGATCCTTTCTTGGAATGCATGCGCTTTGTTGTCCCAATCATGAAATGCGGATTTTATGTACTTCCCCAAGGTACATCCTTTGCATACATCTTGCTGCTCAAGTGCTCCTTTAGGGAGGCTAGTGGATATTTGTTGTATAATATTCAAGGTGCCATGATGCAAATGGCCAAGGCTTATGTGCTAAAGTTCACCTACATCATGGCCCTGCACTTTCTCTTCCTTAGTTTTTAATGCAACACAATCTTCCACATCTAAATTATATAGATTCTTCACACAAACCTCGATCTTCTTCACCTGTCTCATGGCTATGTGTCTTAGGAATGCTTTTCCTTTGTTGAAGATCACGTCATAACCATGGTCTTCCAAAACTGCAATAGAGATGAGATTTTTCTTTAGGCCTAGAACAAACATGACATCCTTGAGCCTGAGAGGGGAGCCTGACTCCCTCTGAAAGGTGACTATACCAATACTGGTCATGTTGTACCTTCCGTCATCCCCTAGCTTGATGTGCATCTGGAGATATTTCTCCTCCAATCACTGAAAATGTCTCTACACCCTATCATGTGGAACAATGCACCTAAGTCCTAGTACCACATGCTCCCCATCACTATTTTGGACATGCATGCGATAAGGGTAAAGTCAAGGTCAAACTATAAATCCAAGGCTTCACCCATTGCTCCTCCTAAGGTCTTCTTGATTTCCTTTTTCTGTGGGCACTTCGTGGCATAATTCCCGTATTCATGACAATGGAAGCATTTAATTTTTGACAAATATTTCTTCTTTCTCCCTTGGTTGGATTTTGGTTTGGTTTGAGATTTATTCCCCTTTCCCTTCTTTCCCTTTTCAACCAATGCAAATTTTTCTTCATCCTTGCCCTTGGATGAGGTCCCATCTTTGGTATTCTGCCTTATTTCCTCTTGTACCAAATCATACCATAAGTGTTCCCAATTCGGTAGTTTCTCCCTCTCGTTCACTTAATCTTGATAGTTATGCCAAATCTTGGGAAGGCCCAGGAGGGATATTCTTACCAAGTCATCCTTTGAAAGAGTAACACCAACTCCTGCAAGCTCATCACGAACTTGTGTGAACCTCCTTAGATATTGCAGGATAAAGCCATTCTTCTACATCTTGATATTTCAAAGTTTATCCTTGAGCACCAACTTTTTGTGGTCACTACCATTCTAGAATAGATTTGTGAGTGCCCACCACATTCCATAAGGATTTTCTTTCCCATGGAGATTGCTGACAATGTGGTCTCATACTCCTTCCAATATTATTATCCACACCTTGGCTACAACTTTCTTCCACTGAGCAAGGTTTTGGGCATAAGATTCTATTGGTTTTGTAACATCTCTCTTGATGTATTCTAGCAATCCATTTTCATCGAATACCTCCTCCATGTGATCCTTCTAGTCAATGAAATTAGAGTTGCCTTCCAAGGCATACTCTAGCCTTAGCCCATTGAAGGTCATATTTTCAGTTCTTAAGAGATCTTGCTACACTGAACTACAAATTTGAACCTCCTGAGAAACAAATTCGAAATTCCTGCTCTAATGTGAATCCTGCTATGATACGATGTAGAAATTATGGTGTAGATTTGCAGCGAATTGCATCCAAGTTGTCTATTAATGTGGAAATTCAAATTTTCTCAATTTAATCAAGGCAAAATCAAATTGAGAATTTCTTGCTGCATTTTTTAACAATCCTTTAGGTGAATCTAATCCATGTTTCCAATCTAGCACAATAATGTGATAATAACAACAACCAACTGATATAAGTAGCATTCAAAATAAATAAAATAGTGAAAAAACACATATTAAAACACAATCAATGGAGACCCCGAAAAGTACTCCAACTATGTTACCATCTATTAACGTTCTTTGAAAGTGCCTCCATCACATCTCTCACGACACACACCTCTGTTTTCGGCCTCCATTGCCCTAAATATCCTTAGTTGTTGTCAACCTCCATCGCTCTACTTCTCGAAGAAACCATCAATAGCGTAAAGATGAACCCCTAATCCTTTACCTTTTTTACTAGTGCGTCATATTGAAAATTGTAAGACAAAAAAATTATTGTCTTAAAAAATTGTCTTAAAATTCCCCTCCATGTAGTAGTGCATCCATGTGAATCCAAATAATTTACACACAAATATATAGTGTTTATCATTTTTATATTAAGTAGGAGTGCATATAACCAAAACAACACCAACTACATACACCTTTGAACCATAATACATCAACAAAGGTTCTCTAAATGAACTAGTAGTGCATCCATGTGAATCCAAATAAAATATTTTTGTCTCAAAATGCTTTTGTTTTAAATATAAAGTTTTGTCTTAAAATAATTTTGTCTTAAATTGTTTTTGTCTTAAACTGTTTTTGTCTTAAAATAATTTTGTCTTAAACTATTTTTATCTTAAATATAAAGTTTTGTCTTTAAATTTTTGTCTCAAACTACTTTTGTCTTAAATATAAAGTTTTGTCTCAAATTATTTTTGTCTTAAATATAAAGTTTTGTCTTAAAATATTTTTGTCTCAAACTACTTTTGTCTTAAAATATTTTTGTCTTAAACTATTTTTGTCTTAAATATAACGTTTTGTCTTAAAATATTTTTGTCTCAACCTATTTTTGTCTTAAAGTTTATATTTAAGACAAATCAATTGATATTAATTTTAAAAATATTTTTTTGTCTCAAAAAAAATGTCTCAAAAGTGCCCTTGGTGTAGTAGTGATTTTGGGGACTCCTGCAAGCATATTGCTCAAGAAAAGGCTATGCCTCATAAACGTATGTTGGTGAAGGTAGTTTCCAGTTTCCATCTTTTCTCCATTTGTATATATCCCATTCATCCAACATCGTAGTCATTTCCTTATTATTTACAAGCGATTTGCACAAGTCTTCACTTGCCTCCAGTAGTACTCGTTGTAAACAACAGGTCCATTTTTGGAAGAGGTGATAGCTATTATGGATCATGAAATTTCTAAGATGGTAGGTTAAGAATTTCATCATAGATTTTTCAATTCATCAACCAACTCGTCATGCACAAACATTCTTGATCGGAATTGGACTCCAACTCGTCATGCGCAAACATTCTTGATATGAAATTGGACTCCAAATGATTGAGTAATCTCTTATATTGGGACATATCGGACGCTTTCTCTTCGGACATGTTAAAAAAGTTACATAAACAAAAAGAAATATCCAATATAAAGGCCATAACCTAGGATCTTCGCTCGTCTCCTTTTGATAATGTTGGAATCTAGAATCGCCAAATATGTGAATCACCATCTTAACGTGCACATGATTACTGGATGCATATGGAAATTTACGAAAGTTGTAACAGAATTTAAAACAGGCTGCATATGGAAGTTTACCAAGGTTGTAACAGAATTTGAAACTGGCTGAAATTTTTTTTGTCTCATCAACTTTATCATTTCTTGTAACTTTGAATTTGCATAGTAGGTAAAATGTAATTGTATAAATTTTAGAGATTTGTCTGTGCTGGAGAATCTAATTTCAACCACCTGTTAAGTGTCAAAACTATCTCTACAAGTGTCCTAGTTTAGTTTCACTTAGTCCAGTTTAAGTCGAGCAGTTCTCTGCTCCATCGTTTTGTTCTCTTCAATTTTTGTCCTATGGGAGCTTAGCATGCGTGAGACTCCTTGAGAGCAAGCAGAAGAGAAGATAATCTAGTTTGCTTAAGACTTGTGAGAGAGCAGCAAGGTGCTGAAAGAGAGGAAAGAAAAGAGAATAAGCGAACCTGCATAAGACTCTTTGAGAGGAGCAAAAATTTGAAGAAACTTGAAAGTCTGCGAAGAAGCAGCAAAAAAATAACTAGTTCTCAAGAAAAAGGCCTAGATTTAAGAAAACTTGTACTGCATCCACAATAACGCATTGGAGAAATTAATCCACTTCGTTAGTAACCCAGCACACAGAAATTCAGCAGAAGCGTTGGGCATTATAACGCAACAAAAAGGTTTAAGTGTCATGTTAGTCGACAATACTTACACGCTTTCCGGCCTCACGCTCCATCCTAATGATGCACAACGCGTTATATTTACGGCAAAGGTACAAGACAAAACGCTCAAGTTTTTTTATTATTGAAAAGTCAAAACTTCAGGAGTTTTAAGAAAGGTACTCGTGAGTCATTTCAAAATACGTTTGTTTGTTTAATGAACCTTTTGGAAACATATGATTTAAAAACGGAGTAAGCCTATTTTTAAGAAAAAGGGATTTTAAAGAGTTACGAAAGCAATTTTTTTTTTTTTTGTAAGGAGGTGCATTTTAAAGACATTTTTTTTTGGTAAGGAGGTGCCTGTAATGTTTTTAGAAGGGTATTATATTTTTTAAACGGGATTTTTTAAAAAGAGAATTGGAAAAACACGGCGTTTTATTCTTTTGTTTAAAAGAGGTTTTCAAAGATGGAATCCAAAAAAATCTCCACTGTATTTATTTTTTTATTTTTATTATTATTTTTTTGGTTGAAAAAGAAGATTTAAAAAAGGGCATTTTTCTAATCAACTCCGGTATGGTGATATTTTTGGAAAAGCTTTTGTGAGAGTATTACTCTTGTGAAAATTTGTAGAATCATTTGTTTCGGAAGAAAAAAACATTTTTTATTGCAGTTAGATGAGATGTCTATAGTTTGTTGTTCTTGGTGAGTCATATTGAGCGGGCACTCAACAAATGGGAAAATCCAAGACACTTTCCCCGATTTCAGAAACCAAGATAGCCAAGTAGGCATGGAACATCGTAGAGAGGAGTTTTGGTGTATGGGGGAGCATTGAAGTTGAAGATGAAAGTGGATCTATAGCATCAGATCTACAACGAGAAAAAAAGTTTGTTGAATCACAGTGTGCTAAGCCACAAGTGGATGATGTCTTTGAAGAAGTTGCAGAAGCAAGAGAGAAGGAGCACATAGATGCTCATGGACCCCATTGTGCACAACCACAAGTGGACGAGAACTTGGTGATTCCAGCAAGAAAGGCTGTTGATGACAATATGATGATTTCAGTAATGAAGCTTGCTGATGAAATTTTGGTGATTCCAACAACAAAACCTATTGATGATAATATGGTGAATCGAGCAACAGAGCTTGCTAATGAAACTTTGGTGAATCTAGCAACAGAGCTTGGTGAGGACAATGACGCTGCCATTGGAGCAGACAATGCTATGGTTAATCCAACAAATAATATTGTTGTTGTAAACATTGAAGAAGAATTGTTGGCTAATGATGAATGGTTGTAGGTAATGAAATAGAAACATCATATTGACATGATGTTATTTGCTGAGACAATGGAAGATGAGCTCTTTGTAGTAGCACAAGCTAGTAAAGAATGTGAAGAGACACAGGCAAAAACAGAGGAAGAGGCTACGAAGGAAGCCCACAAAGAGAAAATAGAGACAGAGGAAGAAGAAGAGAAAGAAGTGCAACAAGGGAAAGCTCTCATTACAGAGTAGAAGGAACATAACCAATGTGGTTATGTAAACATTTTTAATTCTAACATTGATTTCCACTATGTAGGTACACAAAACGATTATGAAGAACAATTAAATTTCCTTGAAGCATGGCATGCACATACCATGCCTTGATAAACTCTTCATAGATGTTGTAGAAATGTATGTTGAAGAAAACATGCATGATGAGCACATAAATGAAATTTTCAGGTTTTGGAGTCGTGCAGAAATATTATTTTATTATAATCTTATGTTACAGTAGATTGGTGATGAAAAGAATACTACAAAAGGTAATATGTGGTAACAACCCACATACGATTTGTTTTATGAAGAAGGTCATCACATGCTTAGACAACATGGAAGAATGAAAGACTGGCACCAGAAAATGAAGAAACCGTGGCTTGAAGAATACAACAACAAGAAAATTCAGAAACAATTTAGAGGCTACATAATATGGAAGAGGAGAATAAGCAAAATAATTTTTTTTAAATTGTAAGCATAATTGAGACATAGACCAAGAAAGCATCTTAATTGGATTTTTATGTGGTTGTAATTAAGTGGGAGTGTTGGAGAATCTAATTCCAACCACCTGTTACGTGTCAAAATTGTCCCTACAAATTTCCTAGTTCAATTTCACTTAGTATAGTTTAAGTCGAGTTTCACTCAAATCATTTATTACTAATGTTTCCAATGTAATCTTGTTTAAGTGATTTGTAATACTGATAAGAACGGTTCTTTGCTCCATCATTTTGTTCTCTTCAATTTTTGTCAGTCTGCAGCTTTAGCCGTTCCATCAGTCGCTCCATTGCCAAACCAATTAGCATAGTAAAGACACATGGTAGTGCGAACACTTTTGATAAGATTTTCTATTGTTCACTTGAGTTATTATCTCTAGATATTTCACATAGCCCTTTTCCAAGCTCACATGAAGCTTCAAGGATGGTCATAGGTGGCACTTCCTACACCACTATATTTAGATGTGTATAGCAATCTCTCAGCTTATAATTTGATCCATAAGACCACACAAAATATCTCCCTACACCTTAACATGATATTGTATCCCTTTCACTCAGATGTCAATAATTTCATCCAAAGATCTACCCATTGGATTTGCAGTCCCTTCTCCACAAAGTGCATCATATGCAGCAAGAAAAGATGTCACAGACTTCCTTGTTGAGTGTAACTAGACACTAGCTTTCCATACATTTTGACATAATAAAAGTATATGAATTGTTGAAGTTATTCCTTCATTCTGTTATAGTTCTTACCATCAAATAATATTTAATTTGTCGCTGCCGATGGTCCCCTAGAATAGTAGAAACTAATTCCATTAGTATGCACATACGATTCTTATGAAGAAAATAATTGAAATCTTTTTTTTTCTTGTTTCCTGAGCACCTAATGTATCTTTCAACATTGTACCTAAATAAAATACGAATATAGCTATATAGATATATCCGCAACTTTTTTTGGCATGTGCTCCACCTTGATGACCAACATAAGTAAAATGAGGTCTTGAATGCTTCAATGAAACCTCTAAGGTACCCTTTCCAGTTGGCAACATTTAAATCAACTTTGTTTTGATATCTATCGTGAAACCTCCCACAATAGGCCCTTGATTGATTGCCCTTTTTTAGACATGTGGTTTTTGTTCAATACAATATCCCCACTCTACCCGAGAGTTGTTGGAAATGGCTTTTCCCCAACTTGTGCAACAATATTGCTACTATAGAAATTTCACACATGTAGATAAAGCTGATATATGCAATGTACTAAAGAATAATACTTGATCTAGTTCTACAAAACATTAAGTGGAAGCATAATCGATTTCATGAGCAACATCAAGCATAAAAACATATAACTGATCGAGAGAAATAATCAATCATAACACAAGATATATCACTGGGAAAGAACCAACATCAAACCCTTATCTGTATTATCAATCAAGTGGAAATCCTCTTCTATTTACAAAAAGAATCAACTCAAGAGCTATCATGTACTCTCTGCAATCAAAAGATGAAGATCATAGACTACCTAGGCCTCAATATATAGGCCACAAGTCCTCCAATCTCCTATATTACGTATTTCTCTTGGAAATAGATCCTTCTCCATGAAAGGAATACTTACTAGAGATATCCCAGCATCTGATAGTACATTGTCCCTCATCTGGTCTCAATTGGGTCTCTGTTTGAACAGACATGCATCAGTAATCCATGAGGAATGCTCATTTATCTGAAATAATAGTTGTCACATGCATGCAAGTATTAAAAACCTATATCACATTAATTTAACGTGTTAAATTAATCTAACTAGACTTGACTAAGTAAAACTAAGTCAATTGATCGTCTCATTATAGAACTCATACTTGATTCCTCAATCAATGGAGAAAATAAAGGATAAATTCCTCAATCAGTGGGACAACTAATTGCATGTTCTCACAAAGACTTCAAGTTTAATTTTCCATAATTAATTAACTGATGGAGATTAATTAATTAATATTTTAAACTGTTGTTAAGACCAAATTCGTTTTTACTTCCTATAGTTAGACCAGGGATTGCTAAAAATAGGAAGGGACCCAGAAATGTTGTTTTTAGAAGATTCTATTTTTAGTAGTTTCACCTCTCACCCAAGGTGGCCAAAATGCTCATTGGCCAAACTGCTATTTTTAGAAGTGCTATTTTTAGGAGTTCTATTTTTAGCACATTCTAAATTCAGCATTTCTTGTTGCACACTTTTCAACAGCTACTAGAAATTGATCTTTCGCCCATCATTATTAGTGATGGCTTTCCTTGATCCCCATTTTTACCACCACTATAGATTTTAAATCCCTTTGCAACCCACATAGTTTTCTATGTAGTTTGACCTTTTGCAACAACAAGTTTCCTTAGTGAATCAGGTTCAATGGATGATTTTCTAGTGAGGCCATATGATGGGGCATTGGGAAAGGAAGTAAATGAAACCAGATTGGTTTTCTGTTCAAGAGAGCATGTGGGAGGTAGCCCGATGGATTGAGTGAATATATCCACGAACTATAAGAGGAGTGGAGCTATGGCATAGGGTACAGGGTTGGTAAGGTTTTTTGGTTTGAAATGGCAAAGGAAATACAAATAGACGCATTAGTTTAAATGAGTTTCATAATGGGATTTGTGCTATTAGAAGGATTGGTTGATTTAAGAGACAAGGATGTGAGAACATAGGTGTGGCCTTCATGCTGCAAGTGGTATTTGTTATATTTAGCATGATAAACAATGTGTAGAGACAATTGGTATGGAATGCCTAGTAACAAATTGACACAATCAAAAGGAGGAACATCACAAACCATACTATCATGGAAAGGGCCTCTAGTGAGGATAATAATAGAATGCCTTCTTTTTGGTTTCAGTTGAGATGATATCTTTTTGGTTGTGGAGTGTTGGGAAGGGTAAAGTGTGGAACGAAGTCCTCTGCCACAAGGTCATTTTGACTCCAATTTTTAGGGATAAGAGTCACCAATTCATGTTTGATTTGATAGTTATGGATAAACAAAGGCACAATGGTGGTGCTAGATTCATTACTAGTCACGGGGATGAGAGAGGGGTCCACATCAGTAGGATTTTCGAGAAAAACAACTACAAGTGGGGTAGTTGAATTTTATTGATGTACCTATGTAAAAGGATTCTTTTCATAGAGAATATTCTAAAGAGCTTCGAAATTTGTAGAAGCATGTGAGTTTGTTTTATGAAATGTACACCATGGGGTGTTCTAAGTTGTAGGGGATGAGGAAAGGCCGACATTAGAAGGTCCAGTAGGAGACAAACCATTCTTGGTTTGAGGAGATCAAATTTGAGGAACAAATTTACCTTCCACAATAAAGGCCTGAATAAAGGCCTTGTTCATGGAAGTACTCTCAAACAATTTAAATTCTCAACAAAAGACTTTAGTAAGCCATAATTAAATTTCATAATTAGAACCTCTTATAAATTAGACATATGGAGTTGAATGCAAAACATGTTGAAGACATCAATTTAATATTGTACTGATTGATTGAGTAGTTTCCATAGCTACAACCATTTGTTAAGGATATTATAGAGATATCCTAGGGGATAGAAGTGTTCCTTAAGGCCTAGCAAACTTCATCCCCTGATATCGTGTGTAGATATGATCTCTGCTTTTTATCCAAGCTCAATGACTAAGAATATATTCTTTAGTTGAGTATCCCAACATGCTTATGCCAAGTCCTCCAACTATAAATTGGTGATTTAAAGACTCATGTCCAATTCCATCACCAAACATGTTTTAAATAGGTGGAAATACTATGGAGCCATGAATCGATAGCCTTTCCATTCATTTGGCTGAACAAGTTGGAAAATTGAAAGTATGTATCTAGCTACATTTTACTTAGAGGGAAACTTTTTTGTTGTGACATAATTAGATTTTGTAGATCCGTGTATAAATCATGGATTAGTGAGTCCTTGGTTGAGATTTCTATTATCGTTGCCACAACACCCTCCAAATTTTTCCTACATTCAAATTTCAGAACCTCCTTATTATCCTGCCATCAAGATTTTATCTCCATGCATATACATCTTGTTTAAATTTACAAGTATACCGTTAGGGATCCTAGGTTTTAATGCACTTCCTTTCATATGCCCAACTCTTGATGTCTTCACAAGCCAAACACATACCTTGGTGATTGCGTAGTCTCTAGCAAAAATTATTGCAGAGCCCTTAGAGACATGACATGCAATTATTTCCAACAATAATTGGATAGTTTCCTATGACGGACACTGCACAACCATTTCTCACAGTCACTACTCAATCCTTTTCATAGTAATTGTGTAGTCCTTACATTTGTGACTACATAGTCCCTGCCCATTGTGACTATGCAATTCTGCAATCATTGC